>CM073195.1:3518091-4118091 GCA_037042915.1 Auricularia sp. M13 | reverse complement strand
TCGTGTAAGTCCCATCAGTGGTACAACACACTGGATTCAAAGATAAACAGTGAGTACAGGATAGTCGGAGTACAGTTTCAAAAATATGGAATGAACTCAAATTCGCCACGGATCCGAGACTTCTTTGCCCAGAGTAAAAAGTAGTTCTTCGTCACCCACATCTTTAACACATCAATCCCATTCAGTCTCCTTCCCTTGACGACAATCCTGACGAATCGCAAGCATGAGCGCACGCCGGTGTCTGCACGAGCCCAAGGATGAGGTAAGCTGTCAATGAGTGTTATCACATCTCGTATTCCCCAACTCGACCGTCCCAATCGGGGCGAAATGCTGAGATCGCGCACTCCTGGCAGACATGCCGTGAAGAGCCTTCGAAGCAAACCGTTTTTGTTCAGGCCGGCCTCATCGTCTTCGATATTCAGCTCGTGCAGGCGTAGTTTAGACTGCATCTCCTCGAGAAGTTGAACGGCAGCGCCCGTTGAGAAAGCGGCCCACCCCGAATCTGGATCTCGTGACACACGCAGCCGATGACACGACAGCGTGAGACCAGAGAGGTGAGGCAGTATCTCCCTGAAGGCGCTGAGGAATTGGTTCATCTTGTCAGTGGTCATCGGGTGCAGCGCGCCTGGCGTAACCGTAAGCCATCGGAGAGTGTTCTGGGAAAATATAATCGGCAGTTCGCAGTCGGCAAAGACGCAGGAAAGCTTGTAGGATTCCAGTTTGAGGTTAGGGAAACCATCCAGTCTACGCTCCTGCGCTTTCTTGGTGGCCCAGACCTGGACTTCGTCGTATCCGATGCTTAACGCCGTCAGGTCGGGAAGGGATTTCAGCATGTCCAGGACGACATCGTAAGGTATACATTCTCCAAGAGGTCGTTCTGTCTCTGCGATTACGAGGGATCGTGTAGCTCGGATTCCATGATTTCTCTCTGCCAACACGCTGCGGCCAAAGTTGACATCATGTTTAGGCGCTTCGCAGTCGAGCACAGCGCTGATGTGCCCCTTCCCACCGTCACTGGGATATGCGATGATCGAAAAACAGTCGTGAGCGTCGAGTTCTGGAGGGACATGTAAGCCAGTTGAGTCGACAGTCAGATGAGCATCTCGAATAGTACGTCGGGGATAAGAAATCGGTGCTGTGATCATGTCTGGGAAGAGCGGACTGTAAGGGGCTGTCCGGAAAACGGCGCAGGGAGCAGCTTATATACTAGAGCAAAGGAGCGGTGCCCTGAGAATAGAACGACGAATGTGCTTGTGCGTGCAGGTGTTCTCGGCCCAGGATGAGCCCACAAGCAGCACAAAGTCCTGTGAGCTGAGGAAGCAAGCACAGCCAGGTACATCAGATTGATTTCCGACTTGCACAGCCAGAATAAACGAGGAGTTGAGCCGGCTCGAATATAATTGCAGAGTTGTGCCTTTGTGACTCTCCGGGAGAGCGGAGTGGGGCGTGCACCAAGGGCACAGCCTAGAAGCAGCGCACAATCGTGACATATGGGGTGTAAAGCCAGCCGCGAAAATGCAATGTCAGGATTCTGATGACGCATCAAGGAGCACCAGGCAACGAGCACAGGCTATTTCGAAGTCCGCGAACGCGTCTTCCTCCGCAACTCAGCGCCAAGTCAGCGCCTCCACTGTCAGATGGATAAAATCCGCAAAAGTCGAGTTTCTCGCCCGCAAAGCCTACGACCTGGCTTCGGCTCTCTTTTTTATATACGCGGCGTTATATACGGTGAGCTTTGCTCGATGTTCGATATTCACGACAGCTCGTTTATTGAACAAGAATACAGGACAGCTGCCAGTACAGATTCAAACAATACATCTCTTGTTGGGGAAAACAGCGTTAAGATGCGCCTAAGGCAGCGCCGGGGTGTTCTGCGCGAAATACTCGTACGAATCGGCGTTGTCGATCGCGAAGTCTGGGAGCGCGCTCGCCAGCTCCTCGGACGCCTCGATGCCGAACGCCCAATGGCCAGTGTGCGCCACGGTGTCCCAGTGCGTGCCGAGGTGGACGAGCAGGCCGGACGGCGTCTCGCCCTCGTCATTGGGCTCGAAGTACGCCGGGCAGATCCAGATGTGCCCGGGCGTGTCGGTGCGGGTGAACGCGTCCGAGTCGACGAAGTCCGGGTTGCAGACGGCGCCAGTGACGCACTCGTAGGTGACGTCCGTTGCGAACGACGTCGCGCTCAGGCTGTCGAAAGCCAACTGGACATGGGCGTACCTGGCGATTGTCGCGGCGCCGAACCACGTCGTGTAGCGTGACGTGGCAGTCGCGGCGCTGTGCGCGTCCAGATACGCCACGGCCTGAGCAACGAGCGTGTCTGCTCCCTGGGCAGCGGCCTGCAGCTCAGATCTCGCAGTGCTGTTGCACGTCGGCGCTGTGATTGCAACTTGAAGATTCTCGAGGGCGAGCTTGGACTTGAGGTTTCCGGACAAGCGCGCCGTGTGTGCTGAGACATCCGCAGAGAGGCGCTTGACGCCGCCGTTCGCGACGATGAAGAACTCTGGAGACGATGTGATCCTGTACGTGCCCGCGCCACTTGCAGTGAAATCGTACGCGGCCGCAACTGCGTTTGAGATTATTGAACGCTGCTACTATCTTAGGATGGGATCACGTACGAGAGTGCTCCACCACGACGCTTTGGCCCGGCGCCAGCGTTGTGTAGCTCTTCGCATGGCTGGGATTGTACTTCGCGAAGAGGCCGCGGAAGTGAGGCGCCTTCCCGCCGCCTGATGAGATGGAAAACACGTCGGTCGGGCCCTTGGAGAGGACGCTGCCGGGCGCGTTGAGCACCTTCAAAGTCTCGTCTCCGGTGTTCGTGACCCTCGCGGAGACCACGGCGTTGTCGACGCCAGTAAACGACGCCGCACCCGAGAGGGAGACGGACAATGCAGCATGAGCTGACACGGCCGTCCCGCTTGAGAGTACGAGGGCGACGAGTAAGGCGACTGAGAGCATGCTCGATGGAAGTAAAGATGCGGTGCTGGGAGAACGAGCTCACAACTGCTCAAGGGTTAGCAGGAAATGGCTGCTTTTATAGGCCGCCAGTACTGGCCGATCGTTTCCTGGGGACTTGCGAGCCGCCAGAGGATCGAGGTGCGAAATGGGGTTGTACGATGTGCGCTGCCTCTTGCTAACATTGTTAGTGACATGCACACGTTCTCAGCTTTCATGCGGGGTATCGAGCAGCCACTGAAACCGGAGATTCTCTCATTGACCGAAAGAGGAACGTGCTGGCATTCGCACATCCCGGTCTTTCAAAGCTGGCCTTCAGGAATAGCCGCTCGACGCCAGCGGTTCAGTCCAGACATGGAAGTCAGGTGCATCACATTTGTAGACGGTGGTCCAGTGTATGATTTCCATAAAGAGAAAACGCCGGTGTTGTCCGATTCCTCCCTGTTGCGAGCAACCAAGCAACCGAGCGACCTTCCGACATACCGACTTCGCTTCTTGCCCTCTACCGTTCCATGCATGCTATGCTGATGTTCTTCATCCATGCAAATGCACGCTGCAGTGCGCGCACTGGGTAGTTGAGCCAGAACAACGTACATCGGCGTCTCTGCGCTTCGCTTCGACGTGAGCGCGTCTCTAGATTCTGGAACTGCGACTTACGCCAACGTACCTAGCCTCGGTGCTTCTGCACTTGTCAGGGGGTGCTCTACATTTGCGAGGTCGCGAGGCGCGTATCGAACTCGAGTGAACGGAGCTCCAGCCTCTTGCCGCCTGACATCCGGTACTGCGGGGTCTTCTCTCGTCGACAAGACGTACGTCTGAAGCGGCGCCTAGAACCGGGGCAATTCAGCGTCAGACAATGCTGACTGACGTCGTGTCAATCGCTGTCACACACGAGGCACGCACCGGCGGACTGACGAGTTGAACGCTGTCACCGTACAGAGCATGGGACAATGCGGGACTCGTTTTGAATCTTGGTAAGCGATCGTTATTTGCGATTTACTACTTGATATCGCGTCTAAATTGCGTTTTTGTGTCTGTAGAGACTGAGCTGTCTAATCCTGGACATCCAGCACGCGGCTAAGCACGATGCGCGCACGTGCGGGGGGATTCGGTCTTCAGTGCGCTGACAATGTCAGTCTGTCAACGGGCGGTCATTTTTCCCTGAAGGGATCCCCGACTTTTTGCATGCTCACGAAGCACAAGATACCTCCTTTTACTGCACTCTCCGTCGAGCGTATCGCACTCCTAGGCCTGCACACCTTGATTTAGTAGCCGTGCTCATACCTGTTCGGAAACGAAGTGCGACGTCGCGGCTGTTGATGTTCGCAGGCAAGCGTCTGTGCAGAATGACGACGTTCTTGGTACTGCTTCGCCATGCGCGTCACGTTGACGCTGTTTCTCTGAATGCTTGTGGTGGTCTTGGCGGCACTTCTGGACGTTGAGCTGCGGCTGCCTTCTGCATCAGGTGACACTCCACGTGCGCAACCATCGTGTCCAACACTCGGAGATCTCAGAATCAGGCGACGCTAGCATTCTCGGGTTGCTGCTGGGTCCAAACCAAGGCATCGTCTGCATATTCCTCGTCTGCACACTAGAGCAACTTGTGCCCTCTTGTCCTCTGAAAGCTTGACACATACACCTGCCCTTCTGGTGCGGTGACTGCCTATGGATATCCATGTCAGCCGCTTGCCTGCCAGCTGTCCTGTGCTTGTGCCCAACGGACTCCGTCCGCATCCGTATGCATGAAACCCGGGCTGGCACGTGCAGACTTGCTGATCCATCTGTGTGTCCTCCGGTCTCAGGGAATGTGTGCCACGCCAATCATTGGGGTTGCGCTTGCACTGTCGCACGGCAAGGTCAGCGCGCATAGTGATCAGCAAACTATTGTTTCCTTCGCTGACGACTTCGAAGCGCCTAACAGATATTTTTAGCAAGTCCGCTCGATCTCTCACGCGGCATACACATTGCTCCGCAGGCTGGGTCGCCTGGAACGACAGACTGGAATTTCTAGACGTGTACGTCTTGCTCCACAGTGACAGCGGCGTGCTCAAACTTCTCGGGCTCTCGTAGCAGAGCTTGGAGGATGTCTGCGTTGGCCTATATGACCGACGCAGATCAACGTCGCAAACCGAGTCGTGCTGCGTCTTAACGGGCTTCACGGTTGTGACGCATTCATGGGCTTCCGCTTTCGCAATGCCATGCGTGTGGACTAATATAACTATTGTATAATAACCGCTATGCTCGTCTATCAATTCAGACTTGCCTCCAGTCATCAGTGAGATCCCAGACAACAGCTCTGCCGTCCTCAGAGGTACTCGCACTCGCCAGATACCTACTATCCGGAGAGAAGGCCATGCATCCTTCAAAAGTAGCGATCCGCGAGATCAGACGCGTCATCGTTTGTGCGTCCCAGACGGAGATGGTGCCATCTGCTTCGTCAACAACGGCTAGCAAGCGTCCAGATGGTGATAAAACTAGCTCGCCCGGCCGCTGGCGAGGTTGACTTAGAGGCAAGGGGTACGGATTGAGCCCGGGAGGTGTGTAGGTCGACGAATGATACTCGAGAACAGACCACGGAATGTGAGGATGCGCATCCACATCTCGCAAATGTCTGATGCTACCCTTCGCCTCCTGCGCGCCCGGCCTGCGCACGCGCGAGGCTAAAGACATGCGGAACTTCCCAACCCAATTGTCGGGGGCGCCAGCGCAGCTGCCAACGGCACCATCGGTTCGATCCGCGGCGGAAGGTAGGTCTGTCCTGAAGTGGTAGACGCTCTGCTTGTTCCCGGGATAGAGCGCGACGAGGATACGCTGGCCCTCTTCCGCAAACGCAATGGGAGGCGGCAGATTGTAGAGCGGACGATTGTCGGGCTCATGGCGAAATGGACCAACAATCAGTCGTCCTGAACTCACGTGCCAGATACATATGGCACCATCCTTCTCTGAGCGTGAAGCGATATGTGTTCCATCGCTCGAGAAAGCGAGAAACGTTATCGGCTGAGTATGCGCCTGAATTTCGCCGCAGACGGTGTCGCCTGTATCAGTGCGCCAGACGCGAAACATGCCACTGCTGGTACCCGAGGCCAGGCGTCGACCATCTTTCGACAGTGAGAGAGTGGTCACTGGACTGCCCGCAAGTAAGGGGCCCAGGAGCAGCGATCCCAAAACGAAGTCGCAGATGCAAATAGTCCCGTCGATTGAGCCAGTCACAAGGCGCTTGGAGTTCGGCACAAATGCAGTGCAAGTGACCTGTTCTGTATGTCCAATGCCAGCACGTCCAACGAGTCCTGAAAGGTTAATCTCTCAACGACTATTCCGGGGAAGGCGGTTACGGACGGCTTACGACAGCTGAGCCACGACATAACCCATTGCGCGTCGGGCATACTGACTCGTGCGACAGCTGTTGACAGGCGCCTGATTTCGCGCGCAGGTCTTTGGGATCGCCTCAAAAGCTCCTTCAACGCCTTCTTTTCGACGGACGGCAGGAGCTGAACGTGACCAATGGCTGCTCGTACAAGGGGGACCATGAGAACATCATGCTCGCGTTCTAGAGCGCGCTGCACACAAGTTGCGAGAACCGAACAGAGAATGGGAATGATGAACATATTTGGTGGTATGAATCGCCTGCCTGTGTCTAAATCAGTTCCGAGCTTGGAGAGATCGCTGTGCGGAGCGCTCACCGAAGGTAAACAGCACGAAAGCAGCTTGGAGGAGGCTGTCGTCCATCTGCCAAGGCGGAGGACCGGCTGTAGTCTGCGCGCTTCGCGTCAGAAGCCGCAGCGCAACAGCTGGTGGATATTCGTCCGGCCCAGCAGGAAGGCTTGGCTCATGCCATTGGTGTTTCGCCGAGGAGAACCAGGAAACGAGACCTCGCATACGTGCGATCACATGGTCGATGGAAGGCCGCTCCTGAGGTTTGAGGGCACAGCACTCATGCATCAACCACCAGAGGCGGTCAGGGATACCGACAGGCCGCGCTGGGGTCTCATACCGACCGAGGGCGAGAATCACCGCGTTCAGGTTGTCGTAATTGTAATATGGGACACGTTCGCTTTGTATCTGGAAGGTCATCTCATTAGCGTAGTTGTCGACGAATGCAAGATTAAATACCTCAAAGAGCAAGCAGCCGACTGCCCAGATGTCACTATATGTGGTATATCGCGTGCTGTCCGCCTCAAATAGCTCGGGAGCCATCCAGCGGACAGTGCCCTTGATGGTATCGGCGGGTTGATTCGAATGATCTGACTTCACGGTAGCGAGGCCGAAATCACATAGACAGGCCACGCCGTCATCCGATATGAGCACGTTTGCCTGGTGCTATAATCAGTGCCGTTTCACCATCGACGATTCTTGCGCACGCCTTTGATGTCCCCATGTACAACGGGTGGTTGACTATCGTGCACTGAATGCGGGAGCGGTGTGAGAAAATGATCACAATAACGGGGGGTACGTACTATATTTCAACCCCTGCAGGACTTCCTCCATCTAAAAAGCAGCTGTTAGTCACTTCTACGTTGTATGCAGAGCCCATACCAGTCGAAGTTTTATTCTGTCGATATCTGGGTGACCGCGCATCGCGCGGAGATATTGAGGAATGTCTCCGTTTTTGCACCATGGCGAAACCATCGCAGGTAGCTGGCCTCGTCCATAATATAAACCAAGGAGCGGGTGGATATTGGGATGCTTTGCGCGGTGCCACACCTCGATCTCACGCAGGATCTTTCTCTGATCAAATGTTAATATGTGCGCGACTGGCGGCCGCGAGGACGTACATGCAGTGATTGCGTCATCTGCATTTCTGCGGCTCTTATGATCTTGACGCCGACCTGAATGCGATGAGCGGAGACACGAGGCTTGCGTATACCACGGACATGTTTTTTCCCCGACTGTGTGATCCAGTCGCACAGATATACGTCCGCGAACCCGCTCGATTTCGATGGATGCAGTGGAAACGACGAGATCTCCTGGGAAAGATCTCGGACCGTCAACGATGCACGATAGTAGGCTGCGACGGAATGATTAGGCATGGAGGAAGCTTGCCGAGTTGCATCCTACGGACCTTGATCACATGTGTTGTTAGTTCTCGCTCTGCAAGTCGTCGATCGATCTTCACCGCCGCCGTCACCCGTTGAGTCCTCGTCCTGCGTATTGTCGAGGACCCTGAGCTGGAGCAGGTGACAGACGGTTGCTGCCTTTTCCTGCACGGCCACGTCGGACCAAGCGAACTCCTTGAAGCCGGCAAGTACGTCATGACAGACGCGAAAGTAGATGACAAGCTGCACGGGACCGGTCCGCAACAAATATTCAAGTAGGATTAAGCACTGCGAAGCGTCAAACGCGGCCCAGTTTCGTATTGAAAGGCCTCATACCTTCAGGGTTTCTTGCTCCAGTGTGAGAAGTGCCGTGAGCAGATAGTCGGATATCTCGGTGCACACAATGGGCCTACATTTGGATGAGCGTTAGTGAGGTTGACCACAAGGCAGATGCACTGACGAGTCGTGCGTCATTTGGGATATTTCTTGCATTTGCTCAGATGTCGCTGAATCCGAACCGCCGCTTATGGCGTGCCGCACCTTTTGCTGAGCGTCGATCAGTGTGGCTGCTGGGGTAAGCGACCGTCGGGTTGGCTTAGGTGGAGACATCGAGGGGCGAGAGATGTGGTCGGGGGAGGAACCGGGATGGGAGTGCACCATCATATATGTGCTCGGTACTCGGCTACTGAAGGACTTGGAACTCATGAAGTACATAGCCATCCATGCCAAACATAGCTAGAACGGCTCTGTCGGTGAGGAGTGACATCGGTATCGGGATTAGAGCGGATGGGCAGAGAGGGTCAAGCAAGAGAGCAGCGGGCTGCGGACCAAATATTGGAGAACTCAGGGGGGCGGGCAATAAAGCCCCAAGTGGTACACACGGAAGAATTCTCCGCGGGGGAATATCAAGGCCACGGTCCACTCAGGAGTCGGTAGTCAGGAGTGACGCGAAACCAGGCACCTTTCGGGCAACGTGATGACCAGCAAGTCGAGCGCCGAAGGCCATAGCTGCCGAAAGCAAGAAAGCACAAATACAGAAGGGATGTATTCGGATGCCCTGCAGGACAGCTGGTGCGGCTCATAGATAAGCGTGAGAATGTGCAGGTAGGTAGAGTCCCGCGCTGAACTGGCAGTGAAGATGCGGTGATGAATAGCGCCAAATGTTTAGTTATATGTCCATAGAACACAGCCCGCTGAGGTCATAGCAGCCGAGTTCAAGTCCCCATGGAGTTAGAATGAAGCTGTGGGAGTTGCGGACGAAGATGCGGGTTCAACCGGCGCGGAGTTGGTCCTTTTCCGTGACCTCATCCCTTCTCATCCCGGCGCACGCTGCGCGAAGACACCCTCCAGAGCCCGTACCCGAGAAAGACCTACTAAAGCCGCATAGGATATCCCGCGCGCTTTATGAAGAACATTTTTTGCGGCGGGACGACCTCACAATCTTTTCTTCGCCAATCTCTCCGACATTCTAGCTCGCACAATGGATCGCGGAATATCATCCAAGCCGAGAAGCCTCTTCTTGGACTCTATATCTCTTTGGGATAGGACTGCTCGATTGTGCATCTGAGCAATGACCACACATCAGCACGTACGACTGCTTCACGGTTTGAATCGACGTTGATCTCGTATTCACTGATTCAGAGTACTGGAAAACTCATACAGAAAGCTCATTCTCAGGCCCGTAGCTCACTGGTCAACGACAACTTGCTTGAATTTCTGCTCCTGCGACCCATTTGCGCCTTGGAGGGATATCTTCAATACCGTCAGTATGAAAGTCAGCCCCCTTGCCAGTTCAGCGGCGTACATCCTGTTTGGGCCCCTCGCCACTGAGAGTCCAGACTTTGTCGTCGTCCTTCAACTTGATCTATAATAATTCTGTCACTGGAACAAGTCTTGTGTGTTCGTGTACTCTGCATTCTTACCTGGACAAAGCCCTCGTCATCGGGCTGGACGCGGAACTCGGTGGCGCGGTTGCCTGGAGCGACCACAAGCTGGTCTCCATCCTGCGTCGAATAAGCAGCAGGTCGATTTCTACAATGCTCGACGCACCGAAACGATGAACATTTCCAGGCCCATGTTCTTGACCAGGTAGACACCGTCCTCGTCGCTCGGGATGAAATCCCACTGCCAAGCGATAGGATCAGCTGAATGTCTACGCAGAAAAAGCGCCACGTACGAGTCCATAAGGACCGGGGAACTCCCGAGTGAGAGCTGCGAAGATGTTGCTGCCCGGCTGGTAACTGCGAACATCGACTTCGTTACCCCAAAGATTGGCCAGGATTTTGCAGACGTCCGGACGGCGGGACATTGCCTGAGCCTGCTGTTTCTGTGCGACCATGGGTCAGCCACAGCGAGACGCAGCCCGAGGAAATTGATATAGTACGGCGTTAAGTTCGCGGGGCATGCTGTAGGGATGACTCTGAAACTGGATTTGTGCTCGTGTGGAGCCTGCGGAACTGGTATTTATACTACGGCTGTCGCAGGTGCAAATCTCATGACACAGCATTTACTGTTTCATTTCTAGCTATCGCCGACCCAGAAGCCGATAATCGCAACAATAGACATTCACATTTTATCTTTATCTTGTCAGAGTGAGGCATCGTCAGTTAGAGCACCTGTTTTTCCAATTAGTCCTACAGCTAGCGCTCTCCGCCACTCAGGAAAGCGTACGTCACCTTGAATAGCCCAGTCATAAAAGCCACCCTGCACTTCTAGAACGAATCGCCTTAAAGCTACCCAAATTCCCATTGTTTGGACGCGATATCCTGTTGCTTGAGACTTGAGATCAATAGCGCGCATCACTGCAGTGGAGCGATATACAAATGTATAGAGGCAGTCGCCAGTCACTATCATTTGGTACGCGTCGCAAGATACTACCCTATACATGCCTCGCTGCATACAGAAGGTGATTCAAATATCGTATGTCATTACGTGCGTGTATGATTACGGATCAGAGAAACCCAATCCCGGATCGACGGGATCACAAAGCTCCTGTATATTGCTACCTGAGTGTTCATCTTCCGCCTCTATGCGTCGTGCGAGCATAGAGAATTTACAGCACAGCTTCCTTCACTGCACGGGGGAGGGAATCACTGCCTGAACTGAGCTCAGATAGCTATCATAGCGGTGCATTATCCTTGCCTTTTGTGGATGCCGGCCACCGAAGAGATCTTGGAAGAGATCAAACATCTGCTTCCTGGTGTGCTGCATCCGGCGATTACGGACTCCGGCTGAGATGGCCACTCTTCATTCGGACCATGAGCCAATTGGCGCGTATGCCATGCGCCGGCACGTTTCTGCTGGGCGCTGGCGTGTAGCACAAGGCTCGTGCACGGCGTATTGCATCCCAGGCGCTGCTAGAGTTCCTGTGCCCATGTCGGCTCGCCGACGCCGATCATCACACTCGGGCTGTGTGCACTGCACGGTCATGACAGCAAGATTTTGTTACGATGATGAGCCACAGATCTATAAAAGCCTGCACCTAGAGATCCACATCCTCATTCCACCCTCGTCCCAGTCGGTGGGTTCATTTGCTGCTCGCAACATAATCGCGCGCTCACACCCATTCGCAGCTTTCTTTTCCGGATTCCGTTTTCGCTTCGCTCCTTTCACCTTACCTTCTTTTTATAACCACATTCGTTTCGCAAGCGCACCAACCCGTTGGACTGCTTTTTTTTTTTTTGCTATGATTAGCATTTCTTCTCTGCTCAACCCCGTCGCCCAGTCACCGATGTCGCGTGAACATCTGCCTGCGGTCAACCGGCCGACGCTCCCTGGTGTGCGCGAGCTCTTTCCAGATCGTAAGTCGTTTTTGCTTCACTTTATTCCTGCTCACACGATGGCCTTCAAGTTCCTCGCTCTGCGTTCACGACTCCGGAGTCAACGCCCCGCGTCTTTGCCGCATCACTACCGGCACGTCTGGAGCAGGGACTTCACCCGCACCAGCCGCGTCTGCAGCACCCGCAACACGCTAGACGTCCGTCAAATCCTACGAACGTTCCGATGCCGATCCCGCAGTACTTGACAGGCCCGCGCCCGCGTTCGCACCCTGACAGCGCCCCATCTGCTTCGCCAGCGAGCGCATCGCCCGCGACTCCATCGCCATCTACCTCATCGGCATCGTCCAACAGCAATAGCCCTCTCTACCAGGTCCTCGCGCTCGGCCCGAACGGCCTCAACGCCGTGCAGACTGAGACGGAGCGACCGATTGGGATCTACAGGCAGGATAAACGCCGTCACCATGTCATGAGCGCGCCGTCGTCGGACAGCGAGACTAGACGCTACGTCTGCCAGGACTGTGGAGTTTCGTTCATGCGTCCCAGCGAGCTCCGCGTGCGTGCTATTCCTTGTTATGGTGCGCAATGCACGTGCTCATGCCCTCGCAGACCCATCAGCACAGGCACACCGGGCGCAAGACCCACATCTGCACGCGGTGCGGCAAGGATTTCGCGACATCCTCCAACCTCTCTCGTCACGTGCGCACTCTCCATCCCGGGGAGACGCTGGCCAAGCGTCGCAGGGGCAGCAACAGCGGCCATTCATCCACAAGTGCTGCCTCCACTCCTCCGTTCTCGGAGGGTTCCGATGCTTGAAGACGGGGACTCTTGGGCACATTTTCCTTTCTCGCTCACACGCTGGACTGCTTCATCCGGTGTCCCCACATTCCTTACCAACATTTACGCTCGTTTTCACTCTCACGCGACAACGACGACCCGGATTTCTGCCCACGAAAACCCATACACCTAGGCGCCTTCTTAATCGACGTGCGCCTCCCCTCACGTCTATTATCGACAACTCGGAACATCCTCGCTCGCGCCAACTACGACTCGCTTTCTCGTCGACTCCGCGGTCGCCGCCCCACACTCCCTTAAGCTCTCGAACACTCGACTCCTGTCTGTATCACTGTATCATATCATTGCGCTCTGCTTTGTATGATTATGTCGGACGCACGGTTACCTTTGCCTTCTTCCCTTCCCATTCTTTACTTTCAGCGGCGCTGCCACAGTTCCCACTGAACCGCTTCTGCATTTACCTTTTTCCTAACTTATTGTCTCTTTGCCGGACCCAATCTGGCTTTCACTCCTTCGCGATCGTGCGTCTCGATATTTACGTGTCCCTAACTTGCTACCTGCAATAAAGCAGCTGTACTTGGACTGCCAGTTGAAGCTCAGGTGGCCGGTCTTCAATACAAAATGCGCATCAAATTTCGAGCTGAGAAGTGTTCGATACAAATCCAATGGTACTGTCGCTGGTGCAGCGTCGCGAGTTGCCGTTTCGATGTCTGCCCGTAACCACGACCATCCCGAGTCTTCACGGCGCAACAGACAATGCTAGCTTGCGCTTTCCTCGAGCTCGTACCGGCCACGCCCACCTTCCCCTCTTCGCCACTCTGCATGCCCGTTCGCACTCAGGCAGTCGAATAGCCAGACGACCTCCTGCGCCTGATATTTGAAATAGCTGTGGCTGGCGACCGGTGGACAACCCCCGCGCTTCCACGCGCGCGAGTGGATTGAGCGCCCCGTGTATACAACGACCTACATCCACTCGCGAGCGGATGTTCCTGCGCTCTCGCGCTCTCCAAACCGAGACCTCGCGCTCATCCGGAACGTATGGGTCACAGCGCGCTCGCCACTCCTGACTTCCCTTCTCGAACGGATGTCTGCCCAACCTGGAGCGCCTGGCGACCTCGCTTCTGGCCGTGCGCATGTACGGCTGGGCGGGCATTCGCGACAAAACGGCAGTTCGCTCGGTCTTCCCGCTCTCGATGCGCCTGCGCGAGTTCCGACAATGTTCCGCTGCAGGTTCTACGCACCTGGCTTGAAGGCCACGCACATGTTTACGATCGGGAGGTGACGAGGCTGGGCCACCCGGGCTTCTACGGAGAGGGTGTCAGTACCCTGCCGTGCTTGACACATCTCGCCTTTGACGTCCAGTGTTCACATATGGGTGCTACCAGTTGCGCAGTTGCCATATCAAGAACTACAAGAAAGTTCTCTTGTCTCCAGAGCGTACTGCGTTGCGCCGGTTCGTTGTCGTCCTCCCCTTCGCTGAGGACTGCGATGCCCCGACGCGCGCGGCGGACCTTCCGGGCCATGCCGAAGCTGGTAGTTCTAGTCGAATCTAGCTTTCAACTTGCGGGCGCGTCGGCCGGACTGGAAGGATCAATCGCTCGTCTAGGCTGGATTCTGGGAACGCGTAGAGATGCTCCGTGTGACCTGCGCAGAGGAACGACCAAGGTGCAATGTATACAAATGTATACAAATCAATCCAGTCACCTGAGCTTCCTGACTGGTTGTCACTTGTTATTCGGCACAGGGCATTGGCTTCCCCTAGTTCAGCGAGTGCATTTTCTGGCGTGTCTGGGCACCAGCTCTCCTATGGGCGTCCGTGGTCGGGACCTTCTTGCCACGTGGAAAATCCAGAGATCACGACTGCGGTGACGTAGAACGCTTCCTCCGTGCTGGATCTTCGTTAGCCTGCTGAGCCCACTTCGTGGGCAGGAATAACCGCCCACATTGGCATATGAAAGCAGTACCTACACTTCATTCGCAGAACGCGTCGAGTTCTCTGTCAGTAGCGGCCCACTGCGCTTCCACATTCTGGTGCGTGCTTAGTAATGTCGATCAGGATCAGCTAAGCTGCGGGGTACGCTCTTTCAGCGTGAGTCAGCCGTTTGTCTGAAGCCTTCAGCCTTCTTGAGGACAGAGTTTAAAAGCTCAATCTTTTTTCAGTTACAGGCGATTGATACTCACACTCGACCCTCGCCAGCCTCAGCAACCAGCTCCATCTAAAATGTCCGCTCAACCTGAGACATTCACAACTCGGGAATGGCGCATTTCTGATGTAAGTGTCACTCACGTCTTGAATTTTGTTGTCCCGCTGCTTACGGACATGCAGCCGCCCATTGGATACGATGGACTACGCCTTCACACTGCAGACGTCGGGACATTGGGTCCTACAGACGTGCTGATCAAGGTCCACGCTGTATCTCTTCAGGTGAGCGTGAGCCCCCCCTATCATTGCCTGGGGCTTACCAGATGATCTGTGCCAACTCATTGCAGCGGCGCGACACGAGCGTGTCAAAAGGACTGTATCCACTGCCGTGAGCTTCTGGAAGCAAGAGCTGCTCTCACATTCATTCTCAATGCGGATTGCAGCCTCCGCCCCTCGGTGGTCCTTGGCTCCGACGCCGCGGGCGAGGTGATCAACGTCGGAAGCGAGGTCGTCAAATGGCGCTCGGGCGACCGCGTGGCCGCCAACTTTAACATCCTGCACATTCACGGCGAGCTCGATAAGACCACAGAGAACGGCACGCTCGGCGCCGGGGTCGACGGTGTTCTGAGCACGTTCAAGGTCCTTCCGTCCGAGGTGCGCGTAGACATCCGGGGTCGTATTGAGTCCCTTCTGAGACGGCAACTCAAACAGGCGTTGGTGAGGATTCCCGACTTCATGAGCTATGAAGAGGCATCGACCTTGCCGTGCGCCGCGGTGACTGCGTACAATGCTCTACTTGGCGGGCCACACCCTCTCAAAGGCGGCGATACTGTGCTCATTGAGGGCACTGGTGGAGTCTCAATCTTTGCGTTACAAATTGCCCTGGCGAGCGGCGCGACGCCCATCGTCCTCTCAAGTTCGGCCGAGAAGATCGCTGCTGTGCGCAAGCTTGGAGCAGAGCACGTCATCAACTACAGGGAGGTGCCCGACTGGCACCACGAAGTCCTCATACTGGTGCGTCCCTATCTCCCCGCCAATACAACGCGATCGCATCTCAACCCGAGCATTCGCTTGTCCCAGACCGGAGGCGAGGGCGTTCACCATGTGGTCGAGGTCGCTGGTGGCAAGTCCCTCGACAAGACTTTGCAATGCACTCGTTACGGTGGAACTATCAGTGGAATCGGGTTCAGAGCCGGCGTCAGTCCTTCTGAGCCATCTTCACCAGCCATCTTCACCAGCCGCGGTATGATACTAACTGGGGACTTGCAGAAGGATAGCAGTCCCGACTTATTCCTGCGGATTGTTCTCAAGGGAGTCAACATTCGCGGCATTCTGGTAGGCTCTCGCACGCAGTTAGTACTGCCACCAGCATCCCACCACGTCAAAGTTACACAATTTGCAGATTCGAGGACATGAACAAGCTGATGGCGGCGAGAAAAATTCGGCCCGTTATCGATAGAGTCTTTTCTTTCGAAGAGCTGGTCGACGCGCTCAGATATATGGAGACTCAGAAGCACGTTGGGAAGATCGTAGTCAAGGTCACGTAGAAATGTCATTGATGATGATGATGAATCAGTGTATATAGATGCAACAGGCTACAGATAGTAGAGCCAAGACGCATTGCCGCACAATCCGGGGACTATGGAGCGGGGGTGAGACCAAAAAAAATAGAGCCAATGAAGTCACAAAATAGGGGAAGGAAGCCGGAACAGGTAGGGTGTCTAGGGACCGAAGTGTATCTAGGGTCGCACATGGGGGTTGGAAACTGAGTCGTCGCGATGGTACAGAGCGCGATCTACTAGGTGTAATAGTCCGTGTATGAATCTGTGGGGGTTCTAGGAGCGGCGACTCGTGCTGCCGTGTGGTGGGGAGGGTGGGGGTTATGTTGGGCGCGGGCGCGCCTGCGGCGCGCCCGCTAGGCGTCTGCGGGCGCGGCATCCTCGTCCGCGGGCTTGAGGAATGCGCCGCTGGTCCGGAGGAACTTGACTGTCGCAAGCAGCCCCTCCGTCGTCCCCAGCAAATCCGCCACGATGAGCTGGGGAGAGCAGGCATAGAGGGGCGCGCGATATCTCTCCAAGTAGAAATGTCATTGAGCTTCGTAGCAGAAGTTGTCCGTCGGGTACCGGGTACGATAATACCAAATTGCTAGGAGGAATCTTAAGATATGAATGGTTAACTAGCAATGGGGACGCATCTCAGTACAGCAGCAACACATTCCCCGAGGCACCAAGCAAGTCACGTGACCTCCAATTTGATACATAATCCTCACCTGCTTTAGCACCCAAATAAAAAGTGTGCGCTTTTTCTTTTGATCATGCGGAACTGCGCCTTAGCAAATTAAGTACCTGATGCGGAGGCGCCGGCTTGTTTTGTTGTGCCAAACAACTTACAAACTTTGCAACGAACCACGACTATCTCGCCGAATCAACGCCCACCGACGATTGTTCCTTCGTCTCGACCAGCAAATACTTGCACAATGAATCAACATATGGATTATTCCACAACGTGAGTACAACTTTGGCGCTACGACCGCTTATTCATTGTTACAAGTCACGCAGCATCGGCCCGGAATCGAGTACGCGACGCGCTGCGCGCTCTCCCCGTTGAGCTGCAGACATTGTGTTGGTCTTTCCTGCCCTTTCGCGATATTTTCAGGCTCGCGCTAGTCTGCAAGCACTGGCGCGATGCGAGCGCGAGCTGCGCCCAACTCTGGAACGACCTGCGCCTGGATTCCATCCCCGAACCGAGCGCCACGCAGCAGATATACGTGCGCTCTGGTCAGATGCCGGTTCGACTCGCCCTTTCTGTGCTGACATGCGAGGACTGGGCCCGCTTGGCCGGGTGCCTGCGCATCCTTGCCCCGAGGCTATACGATTTGCGCATGGTGCTCGAATTCCCCATAGCCGAGCTTCATGAAGACGCCCAAACTCTGCACCCCTTACGATTCGATGCGCCCGTGCTCAGCAATCTTTCGATCAGTGTGCAGAGTGACTCGGCGGAGCTGGTCATACTCTGGCTCTGGGAAGACACCTTCAACAACTACGCCCCGAACCTTCAATCTGTGGACCTATATGGAGTAGGTCTGCCTGAAATTTGTCCCGCCTTTCGTGATGTGAAGTCTGTTTGGCTCGGCACGACAACTGTGAATCTGGACGCTCTGTTCAGCCTCTTTCCGAATGTCACTCGACTCGGCTACGACAATATCAAGCCGCACACCTTATTGCCTCCGGTGCCGCGACACGTTCAGCTGCAAGAGTTCATGCTCATCGACGATTCCGATCTTCCTATGTCCCTCCACGATATGGCGGAACTCGGATACCTGCGGTTTCCAAAGGTCACGCTGCGCTCCCGATCAATCTGGATGCTTCAAATGGCCGCCGCGCGAGGCGATGAATTCACCGACACAACGCTAATTATCACTGACCACGACCGCGCCGAACTTTCCTTGGGTACAAGGGAAGATCGGACCACGTACCTCTGTGCTGATCCGAGCGATCCCCGGGACTTGCTGCACCTTCTCCCGATGGCGAGCATATCGAATCACCTGCAGCACCTCGTCCTCCCTCTCTACTTTCCCGGGACAGATTCCCTCATTTCACAAGGCATCGCGCTTCCCCGCATGCTCTCGCTATCCATCACCTGTGGCGACGCTTCGGCCTCGGGGCTGAGCCATTCGCTGCTAGACCCGGCTTACAGCCTTGGCGTAATTTATGCGCCAGTGCTTTCAAGATTGGAGCTTCGCCGCGATACAGGGTACTCTGGGCCGCTCGAACCTGTGGACCTGGAGCACCTGGCGTTCTTCATCGCCGATTGTTTGATAGTCGGCGGTAATCAACCATCTGAGTCTGGGTCCAACTTTGGTGACTTTGGGGGCTCGACGGAAGGCGAGCCGGAGGACCAGCGAGAGTCCGAATCCGTCGCGTCTGATCACGAAACTATGCTATCTGATACCAGTCAGCCTCTTGAGCTGCGCATCGACACCGCCAATGGCGTCCGTCTCCGTGGAAAGACGACCCAACCTGTTTATTTTCTGCGCAGAGATCTTTCGGGCAGACTCAGCTTCCGGTGCGACTAGAATACCATGACGTCGGTGGTGTTAGCTTCCTCCAGTTGGCGGATAGTAGATGATTTAATAATCCTCGTACGCAGTGCAACTATAGAAGCGTATAGTATATTATGCGAACATCATTGTCATACAGAGTGTCATCATCCCGCTGAGCATTAGACAGTGACGAGCTCCTAGCTGTGAAAACGGCCATAATGGCCGTAGCGATTGGTATTTTGGAATTGACTGGGTTGTACTGGTATTCCCGCCGCGGGGCAAGGCTGGTTATTGCAGTCTTGACTGAGACCCATCTCGGATGCGCGACTCCGCGTTAGTCCCAACTACAACTGGTCTCGATTGGAATACTGCTCGCCATATAAGTCTCCCGCTGAGTTCTCTATGCAGCATCGCAGAGCCCGTCTTCCATCTCAAACTCGCACTCACACGCGCCCCTCTTACCCATACTCAATTCGACCATGAACCCGATCCTCGTCGTTCCTCGCCCTCGCATCCCGAGCGGCAATGGCGTTCGGTACATTCAAGGCGCTGTGCGCCCCGCCGCCGATTGCGGCATGCTTTTCGCCCCTGCGCAGCGCGCACTGGAGCCGGTCAGCTCGATGCATGCAGTACGTCTGACTTCCATTCCCTCCTCATTTGCCGCGTCCTAACCTAACCATTTTCTTCAGGTTCTTGCCGCAAAGAACGATGCTGCGCCATCATCCCTGGACCGCATCCACTCGCGCCCGCTCCCTCGCCCGCCAATCCAGCCGGCGGCGATCGAGGACGTCCTCCCTCCGTCAGCCGTCCTCCCGCGCCAGGCCGCAGACGCCTTCGAGACAGCGCCCGCGTACCCCATCCCGCGCAGACTGCGCAACGTGCACGCGCCCAGCCAGCCGCCGCCATACCCGATCCCGCGCAGGCGCCTCGACCTCGCGGACTCGCACCGGCAGGCAGCTTCGGTTGTGTCGCAGGCCGAGGATGCCCCTAGCCCCCGGGCTCACCGTCTGCCTCGCCGTGCCGAAGTGATCCTCTCAGATGTCCCTGTGCGCCGCCGGCCCTGAACGTCGTTCCTATCCCTTGCCTCAGTTATCCGGTCTTGCTATCGATCGCTGTCGTCGCATCGCACTGTGTTTGTCTTCGCTAGCATACGGATTTGTCTATAATGCACTGGAATGCATTAGTCCAACATGAATATGAATATGCTATCTTGCCACGTACAATCAACGCGCTACGAAGAATTCTGAGATGCGTTCGGCCAGTGAATCTGAGATAAGTTGGAGGCTGCGTATGCCATGGAGCAACCCGAAGTAATGAATAAGCGAATGGAATTGACGCTTGCGACGGAGCCGCACCGGCTTAGGGGCGGCCGCGGTGAATCGTGATACGGTGCTTGTCGAGGCACTCGGCCTGTCTATTTTCACGCTCCAATTTTCCGTTGCCAGTGGGGCGACGCCTATCGTCGCGAAAATTTCGACCGGAGAGGTGCCGAGAAGGTTGCCGCTGCAAAGAAAAGGGTGCGGGATACGTGTTCAGCTGGAAAGATGCGGCGGGAGTGGGAGCAGGAGGTCCTGAATCTGATGCGCACCGCATTCTGGCCATCGAGCATGTTGAGACATAAACGGAAAAGATAACCTGAGACAAAACAGAGCGGGCGGTCCACGCTGGGACCATGCGCTCGCGATACGCTGCGGCAGGACCGTCACTGCCATCGCATTCGTCCACGACGCAAGTGTCCGGGAACGCCGGCTTCAACGTCGATTCCGACAGTCCTATCGCGCCCGCGCAGCAAGATAGAGTATCAGCCTCAACATCGTCCTCGAATGCAGAATCAAGTGCGCCGACGTCCACGGAATCCAGATCGGCTCGACGAGCAGGAGTCAGTTGGAGCAGATTCGTCCTGTCGCCGATATAATTTCCTAGTTTGAGCGAGTGGTCGACGCGCGCGAGTATCCCGAGTCCCGGAAAGCATTTCGCGAAGGTCGTTGTCAGTAGCTGCGTAGCATCAACAGACAAAAATTGTTGCCAGAGTCAGAGTCTTCGCTGCCAGCGCTTCGTCGCGTAGGCCCAGTATAGACGTATGGCTCGTAGAGAGCAAGCTGACAAGCGCGCAGCACATTGAAAAGATATAAGCAAGCTGGCGAGTGGAAATTGGAAAAAGGAGTTCGAGTATTCAGACTCCGGCGTCTCCGCCCTCCATCATCCCGGACCATATTACAGCGTTGCATTGCTTTCAGGCTCGCTGCTTTGCTTGAGCTCTCGTAGCCCATCCCCATCCTCCGTCGCAACGCACCTCAGACAAAGCGCTATCACCCTACTCGCAACGTTCGCAACGCCTTGCGATTCGCAAGCGCGCAGTGGGTGCTCGGGTCTGCAGGCCCCACGCTGTGATCTCTTCTACGTGTGCTTCCTTTTGCGTATGTTGGCCGTCGAACGCTCAGTATACTCATGGCCTCATTGTATTTGAATGCCCGCGCCTTCCAGTCAGCAGACGCCCGCACACCCTTCATGAGTCCGGTATTCGCGCCGCCTTCCCCTCGCTACCACGTCGCCATATCAGCGGTTACGGAGTTGCCTGGCCCAGCAGCGCTGTCCAACGTTCCGCGATTCACCAATGCATGATGCTGCCCGCTGCCCCATTGGTCCCTTTCCGCGGCCTCGTGTCAGTGCATCCGGATCCTCGCGCGCTGTGTCAGTACCTATCTCCACGGACCATCAACACTGGCAGCGAATACATACAGTACTTTCCCAGTGTGGCAGCGCGTTATCATCTTCTCGTTCTCCGGCGCGATCCCCAAGCCCACGGCCAAGAGCATCCTGCCAACCAGAAACGCTTAGCGCTCTTATTACCTGGCGAAGTAACGGTATTCTGCTGCACCCATCGGCTTCTGCTTCGCTGAAAGCCTGTGTCTCGCTCCGCCTGCTTCTTTTCGAGTTGTTTTTCGGATGCAGAATACTGAACCTTGCACGCGGGAAGGCGCTTTGTTTGCTAACGGATATCCGAACCGAAATGTTTCAGGCCGTGCCGACGAGGAGACACGACTGCAAGCGACGTGGCGTAACTCAGAAAATCGGATCCTGCCCCGCTAGGTATTCCAGGCACTGGCTCGCGCGGCGAGGGCATTTTGATTTACTCCTGCCGCCGATTCGACTCTCAGGCAAACTGCCATACATACTGAACCTTCTATCTGACAGAATCCTCAGGCTAGCCGCAGCCTGACTCTTGAGATTGCTCCGGGTGACAATGACAATGGCATGCGCAGTCGTCCGGACTCCGGAGCAATACTACTGTAAGTTACGTCCATCTCAGCATTATGTTTTACGTACTTAATTGGGCGCTCAGATTCTCTGCCAGTGCCTTTTACGTCTCAAGTACGGTACGTCCTTCCCACACGAATTTCAAAAAACTTGCTGATCATGATCGTGATCATGGCGTCCATATCGGGGCGTCGGACGTCAATCATTACTTACTTATCCGCACGCAGGCAGAGAAGCATCACAGAGGACTCATGCAGAGAAGCAACACCGAGGACTGCACTCACGCAGGCAGCGAAGGCAAGCAACACCGAGGACTGCCCTCACGCAGGCAGGCGGAGAGGCACCACCGAGGACTGCAGAGAAGCAACACCGAGGACTGCAGAGTCAGACTTAGGACGAGTCATTTCCGTCAGCGGCGTCCGGTTTAGACGTGACAATCTGAGACGTCGCAATGTGTACTGTAACTGTAATCGTGGGTTTGTTCAACGTCGGAACTGAAGTGAAGCACTTACTATGCTGGCCCGACTCGGACTCGAGGGAACGTACTGCCCGTTTGTACTTTACTTTATGCAACTATACACTCTGAAACTCAAGAATGTTATAGTATGGCTGACGGGACCATGACGCACGCCTCGGAGATGGCATGTTCATTCCACATGCATACGGGCTCTTCGATAATCCTAGCGCACTGCTGCATCTGGACCCGGATTATTATCGGCGAGCTAGTCTAAGTGTGTTCAGCGAGCGCATGATGTGCGTGGACGATGACGAAAAAGCTACATACCTACGGCCGCCGACGGCAGTTGAACACAGCTGCCGGTGCCGGTGCTTCAGGAAGTGTGCTCGGGCGCCGCAGGAAGTGTGTCGGACGCTGTGGGAACCTCGAAGACGGGCTGGGGCGCCGCGGGCAGACTTGCTGAGCTCCGCAGGGACCTGGAAGAAGTGCTGGGGCGCCGTACGAAGCCGCGCGGGCGGGGCGCGCGCATGTTCTATCATTATCATGAACGGTGCACACGATGGAACAAAAGCGGCTGAGGTGGAACCCCCGAGTCCCTGATGGCTCCATTCAGCAGTCTGAATCGAAGTGCAGAACGCATGCGCAAGCGGTTCCGACCGTACGATACGATGTAGAACGCAGAATGTAGAACGTAGAACGCAGAATGCAGAACGAAGGAGAAACTGTACAGCTGTCAGTGTCATAGCTGTCAGTTGTTAGCGTTACGGATGGTCGCGTCCGAACGGCGTGGGGACCCGGCGCACGCAGCCACGTGAGCGTCTCGGGGCGCGCTCCGAATCACGCTTCTAGGTGCAGATAGGAGCCGCGCAGTATCAGTGCCTGGGGAGCCGGGCCGTCCAGCGCTCAGGAAAGAAAAAGGAAAGAAAGAAAGAAATGTGGCGGATTGCACACAGGCACGGGTTCTTGCAGTTGCATGATGTTTACGGTCAAAAAATGCGGGGCAAGCGGCGGGCTTCGGTCGCTAACGGTTGAGCCGGAGATTCGGGAGCCGGAAAGATCCCGATGTTGCGTGGCGTGGCTCAGGGCGCAGTTTCGATCAGCGCATTCCGTTCCGTTCTCTGCTCACGCTGGTGGTCTTAGTGCAGTCTTTGGGATGCAAGCATTCCACGCCAAATTGCCGTCGTCGAGCCTCTCGCAGCTGGACATCTCATTCTCGTCCGGCCCGCTGCACAGGAATCGGATGTCGCTCTCGGCGCCGCCGTCGACGGCCTCGCTGCAGGCCCACACCGTCCTCACCCTCTTCCCCGACGACCCCCGCAACACCGCCCTCTACCTGCCCAACGGCGCCCTGCTCTACCAGACCACCACAGACGCCGGCGCCGGCGTCACCAGTCTGCTGCGCACCGACGCCGGCGCCAGCAACGGCAAGCGCGTGCCGCCCAAGACGGTCGCGCAGCTGCACGCGCACGGCGTCGTGAACGACCTCGTCGTCTTTGCCGACCGCGGCCCCGTGCTGCTCGCGCACTGGCTCCGGCTGCACGCCCCGCCCAACAAGTGCGCCGCGTCCGTCCAGCCCGTCTTCCTGACTGACCGCACCTAGATCCTGCGACGAGTTCTACGTCTTAGAAGACCAGCTGAACCGGCTGTACGAGTGGCGCGGGCGCTGGACGCAGCGGCAGTGGGTGCTCGAGGTGCGCTGCCGCCCATTCCCGTATGTCTCACTCCCGTCCCGGTGTCTCACACGCAGCAGCTCTTCGCGCTCGACACGCCCGGCGGGCCCATCGCGCGCTTCACGCGCTCCTACCTCGACTTCGACGCGGACCGCCGCGCGCCGCCCGAGGTCGACGCGACGCTCGCGCTCTCCGCGCGCGCGGCCGAGATCCAGGACCTCTGCGTCGCCAGCTGCCTCTTCCTCGAGCGCAACCAGCGCGTCGCCCTCCTCGACGTCCACCAATGAACCCCTCCCCTTCCCTCCCCGCCCGCTGCACAATCTTCTTTTTGCTGTGGAATCTGAACTCGCTGTCTGGTCTGTTGTACCACTACTCGCTGTCTGGAACGGGTCCTGTTGTTGTTGTTGTTGTTGTTGACCAACTACGCCTACTTCTATTCTAATCTCGCCCACCCTGCATCCCACACGCCGCCCTATTCACATGCGGTGCGGCAGAACTATCCATAGCGTGTTCTTATCCCACCCGATCGGATGCGCTGCTAAACGTCCCCCCTAGCGCATCAGCTGAGCATGTTCCTTGCGCAGCAAGGAACTCAGGAAGGGCGTGCGCAAACTGCACCCATGTAACATGTTGTGCCCCGACTGAAACTCCTTCGAGAAGGCGAGCGCGGGACCGCGCACCCGGAGCCCGGCTCCGCCCTGCGAAGCCTCAGATTCTCACCAGTGGCAGATTCAATTGGATCGTCCTGCAGCCGTCGTCATGCAACGCGCTGCCAGGTACCGAAAGGAAAGGCGTCCGTACTATACTGTAGCCTGAGTGAAATCATAGTCATACAGTAATCCTCAGCCTCGCCCGGATACGGAGAGTACGAACCCGGCCGGAGATGTGCATTAATTGGCTCGAAGAGGAGATACGGTCGTCGTCAACAAGCAGTGCAGTTGAAAGGGGCCTGCCAGAAAATCCGCTGTGCTGTACATTCATCGTGATATCTAGCTAGCGCGGGGGTCTGGTCGTTCCCACAGCCAGGTGCGGAAAAGTCAAGAAGGCCGCGGCAATACTGTACGGGGCGAGTAAAGTACGCAGGGTAGCACTGCCATGCAGGTCTGGCCTCGTAGCTCAGAACTGAAAACTGAATCACTGTAAAACGACGCCCGCCGAGTTCTTGTCGTCGCCAGTACTATAGAGCACAGTGAATACTTGGGAGAAAAGAGCTGCAGTCACTCCACATCCGCAATGACATAGGGGGGGAAAACTGGCACTGTTCCGTTGACGCAGATCGGTCTCTGGCAGAGCATATGCTGAGTCAGTTCCAGTTGGGGGTCGGGGCCGGGCCACCGGGAAGAGTCCACTCGAAGGGGATTCAAAGCGCCAGTCTCCAGAGCGAGTGCAGAGCAGAGTCGCGCACTCCGAGACCGAGACTGATCCCAAATAGCCAGCTTTGGAAGCACACGCCGATCAGACCTGTCCGTTTTGTACTATTCCAGTAAGCTACAGTATCCACCGGAATTGACAGGATTCAGGTTGCCGTGTTGATACTGGCCGATGTCCCAGAAATTGGACGCAGTCGATCGATGCGCAAAGAGATATTTTAGAGGCCGCTGCAAGTAATTGCGCGTGTAAATGAGTGCCTAGCAATCCGAGCAGCTCGCTCTGAGCAGCCACAAGATAGTTGCGCGAAGAAGTGCATGGAGATGCCATCCGCGGTTCAGAGCAGTCCTGAAAGCAACGACCAAAAATCTGCGAGCTGCCAGTTGCCGAGTCCTCGTCAGCAAAGCAAAGGACACGAAGCACACGTTGCTTGAGGCGAAGTGATAAATAGGATGGTGAACTTGGGCGAGCATAGTCAGAGGAGCTGAAAGGCGAGGTTCCACGATCTAATAGGGACCCGCTACAAGATCAGATCGATGGTGGAGTGCGCAAGGAGTGCGAGTAGTGCGGAGTCAAGGAGGCGGAGCGGAGTCTGAACAGTTGAACTCTTTTCACCACCGCATTCTGCGAAGCTTGCTGTTCAAGTGCAGAGCAACGGGCTGCGCGCACGCCTATATTTATTTTTTCATAACCTGGTCAATGCGGAGCGCTGGCGCCTGTATAAATACATCTGTTCAAGCGACATTGACGACGACCTTCCCGACGTGCTTCTGCGACTCAAGGTACCTGAGCGCGTCGGCGAGCTTCTCGAACGGGAAACTCTTGTCGACGACCGGACGGATTTGGCGCGCCGCCAGGAGCCTGTTCATGTCCTCAAACCTGCAGGCAACGTCAGTCTGACTTGTGCAGTGGTGGAGTCTCCAAAACTGTACTGACTGCGTGCGGGAGCCGATCTGGATACCGCGAATATTCACGGCCTTGATGATGCACTGGAGCACTACGTCCGGGCTGGTCATCCCCTGCGGCGATACTATCAGCATCAACTCCTGTGTCTGCGGCCTGAACTCACGCCGTCGACGAATCCGATGGCGCTGACTGTCCCGCCGAATCGTGTGCACCGGAGAGCTTTGTCGAGCGTCTTCCCGCCGGCGACGTCGATCACGTGGTGCACGCCCTCGCCGTCGGTCTACGACGACGGTGTCAGTATCAACTTCTTGCGGCGACCTCGATACTTTACGCACCAGCTTCAACACCTCCTCCTGCCACTCGGGCGTCTCCTTATAATTGATGACGTGCTCCACACCAAGTTTCTTCACAGCAGCGATCTTCTCGGCCGAGCTGGTCAGGACGATGGGTACTGCGCCGCTCGCGAGTGCAAACTGCAAGGCGAAGATCGACACGCCGCCGGTGCCCTCGACGAGTACCGTATCGCCGCCCTTGAGCGGGTGTGGCCCGCCGAGCAGCGCGTTGTACGCCGTCACCGCGGCGCACGGCAGCGTCGACGCCTCGGCGAAGCTCAGGTAGTCCGGGATCTTCACCAACGACTGCATCCTGTCTCAGCGCCCGCTGCCATGCACATTCAGACTATATGCGTGCGCATGCTTACCTCGGCCGGCAAGACCTTATATGTGCTGAGCACGCCGTCGATCGCGGCGCCGAGCGCGCCGTCCTTGCTCGTCGCGTCAAACTCGCCGTGGATGTGCAGGATGTTGAAGTTGGCGGCGACGCGATCGCCCGCGCGCCATTTGGACACCTCGCTGCCGACGCGCACCACCTCTCCCGCGGCATCGGAGCCCAGCACGGCCGAAGGCTTCACACTGTGGACCAAGGTGAGCACGAGTTTGAAGCTGGTGTTTGTACGAGTTAGCTTACGGGAGCGGATACTGTCCCTTCGCAACCATCATGTCGCGGTACTGCATCCTGATGAGCAAGTTGTCATCAACTGGCGCCTGCTGAACTCACCTGCAGCGACACGGCGTGGACCTTGACTAGAACGTCTGTCGCGCCCAGCGTGCCGACCTGCTTGTCGTGCAGACGGAGCCCGTCGTAGCCATTCGGCGGCTGTATACTTAGGTTAGAACCGCGCGGGAAGCATCGGAAGCGACACCAACATCAGCGATGCGCCATTCGCGGGCCGTGATTTCAGTTTGCGTAGACATATTTCGAGTAAGCAACGGCGAAACGATGTTGGATGTCGATATGATCCAATCCCAGGATACCTATATAGCGTTTTATACCCCTGCGAGCGCCGTAAAAAACTTATAAGCTGACTCATGCTCACGAACCAGAGAAGTCTTCACTGGGCCCGATGACAAGGATATCTCAAGAATTGTTTGAGGATATCGCGCTGTCATTCGGACACTACGCACCAGGATTGCTCAAGAATCACATGCTGTAATCCTCGTGTGATCCTCAAGCCAATAGTTTGGATAAGAGTCCAGGATAGCACGAGGAATTCTTGATGAAAACCAGGTGAAAACCTGGTGAGAATTTGTAGATCATATTCAAGATAGTGTTCCAGGATTTCTCGAAATTTCAGTCTTGCTTTTCCTCGTGCGATCCTTGAGTAACAGGTACAACTTTATTCGAGGAATGTTCGCAGAAAACCTTGTGTAAACCTTGTGAGATACTGTGGTAAATACTTACTGAAATAGACAAGGTTTTCTCAAGGTTTTCTCAGTGGGATCCTCATGGGTTCCTCAAGACTAAATGACAAGATTGGCAAGAAATTTGCTCAAGTCACACATGAAGGGGTCCTTGTGTGATTCTTGAGGGGTTGTATTGGTTAGTGGTTGAGGATGGCATGGGGAGATACTGAAGAAAACCTTGTGGTCATATTTCAGTTTAGTCGCAAGAATGACATGTGGTTCGCAGGATGTGAATCTGGAGAAATCCTGAAATGAGAATAAAGAGAGTTGTTTGTTTGCAATTGGAATCCACCTCTTTCCCAATATCAAATGGCATTGCGGAACGCGAAAGAATGTTCCTGGGGTGCGATTGGACCCTGAATCGCGGTTTCTCGCAGTCCAAACGTCCGCAGTGGTCGACGACACAGCGTGGGTGGTGGTTGCTGTGACGCGTAGTGTCGAGCACTCTCCTGCACAATCTGTCCTCTTTCGCAATATCAAATCGCATTGCGGAACGCGAAAGAATGTTCCTGGGGTGCGATTGGACCCTGAATCGCGGTTTCCCACAGTCCGAACGTCCGTGGTGGTTGGCGACACAGCGTGGGTGGCTCAGAACGCACAGACACGTCACGCTCAGCTCATCCGAAATCACTCTTCCGCACAATCTGTCCTCTTTCCCAATATCAAATCGCATTGCGGAACGCGAAAGAATGTTCCTGGGGTGCGATTGGACCCTGAATCGCGGTTTCTTGCAGTCCAAACGTCCGCAGTGGTCGACGACACAGCGTGGGTGGTGGTTGCTGTGACGCGTAGTGTCGAGCACTCTCCTGCACAATCTGTCCTCTTTCGCAATATCAAATCGCATTGCGGAACGCGAAAGAATGTTCCTGGGGTGCGATTGGACCCTGAATCGCGGTTTCCCACAGTCCGAACGTCCGTGGTGGTTGGCGACACAGCGTGGGTGGTGGTTGCTGTGACGCGTAGTGTCGAGCACTCTCCTGCACAATCTGTCCTGTTTCGCAATATCAAATCGCATTGCGGAACGCGAAAGAATGTTCCTGGGGTGCGATTGGACCCTGAATCGCGGTTTCCCACAGTCCGAACGTCCGTGGTGGTTGGCGACACAGCGTGGGTGGCTCAGAACGCACAGACACGTCACGCTCAGCTCATCCGAAATCACTCTTCCGCACAATCTGTCCTCTTTCCCAATATCAAATCGCATTGCGGAACGCGAAAGAATGTTCCTGGGGTGCGATTGGACCCTGAATCGCGGTTTCTCGCAGTCCAAACGTCCGCAGTGGTCGACGACACAGCGTGGGTGGTGGTTGCTGTGACGCGCAGTGTCAAGCACTCTCCTGCACAATCTGCCCTCTTTCGCAATATCAAATCGCATTGCGGAACGCGAAAGAATGTTCCTGGGGTGCGATTGGACCCTGAATCGCGGTTTCCCACAGTCCGAACGTCCGTGGTGGTTGGCGACACAGCGTGGGTGGCTCAGAACGCACAGACACGTCACGCTCAGCTCATCCGAAATCACTCTTCCGCACAATCTGTCCTCTTTCCCAATATCAAATCGCATTGCGGAACGCGAAAGAATGTTCCTGGGGTGCGATTGGACCCTGAATCGCGGTTTCTCGCAGTCCAAACGTCCGCAGTGGTCGACGATACAGCGTGGGTGGTGGTTGCTGTGACGCGCAGTGTCAAGCACTCTCCTGCACAATCTGTCCTCTTTCGCAATATCAAATCGCATTGCGGAACGCGAAAGAATGTTCCTGGGGTGCGATTGGACCCGGAATCGCGGTTTCCCACAGTCCGAACGTCCGTGGTGGTTGGCTACACAGCGTGGGTGGCTCAGAACGCACAGACACGTCACGCTCAGCTCATCCGAAATCACTCTTCCGCACAATCTGTCCTCTTTCCCAATATCAAATCGCATTGCGGAACGCGAAAGAATGTTCCTGGGGTGCGATTGGACCCTGAATCGCGGTTTCTCGCAGTCCAAACGTCCGCAGTGGTCGACGATACAGCGTGGGTGGTGGTTGCTGTGACGCGCAGTGTCAAGCACTCTCCTGCACAATCTGTCCTCTTTCGCAATATCAAATCGCATTGCGGAACGCGAAAGAATGTTCCTGGGGTGCGATTGGACCCGGAATCGCGGTTTCCCACAGTCTGCGATTGGACCCTGAATCGCGGTTTCTCGCAGTCCAAACGTCCGCAGTCGTCGACGACACAGCGTGGGTGGTGGTTGCTGTGACGCGCAGTGTCAAGCACTCTCCTGCACAATCTGCCCTCTTTCGCAATATCAAATCGCATTGCGGAACGCGAAAGAATGTTCCTGGGGTGCGATTGGACCCTGAATCGCGGTTTCCCACAGTCCGAACGTCCGTGGTGGTTGGCGACACAGCGTGGGTGGCTCAGAAGGCACAGACACGTCACGCTCAGCTCATCCGAAATCACTCTTCCGCACAATCTGTCCTCTTTCGCAATATCAAATCGCATTTCGGAACACGAAAGAATGTTCCTGGGGTGCGATTGGACCCGGAATCGCGGTTTCCCACAGTCCGAACGTCCGTGGTGGTTGGCTACACAGCGTGGGTGGCTCAGAACGCACAGACACGTCACGCTCAGCTCATCCGAAATCACTCTTCCGCACAATCTGTCCTCTTTCCCAATATCAAATCGCATTGCGGAACACGAAAGAATGTTCCTGGGGTGCGATTGGACCCTGAATCGCGGTTTCTCGCAGTCCAAACGTCCGCAGTGGTCGACGACACAGCGTGGGTGGTGGTTGCTGTGACGCGCAGTGTCAAGCACTCTCCTGCACAATCTGTCCTCTTTCGCAATATCAAATCGCATTGCGGAACGCGAAAGAATGTTCCTGGGGTGCGATTGGACCCGGAATCGCGGTTTCCCACAGTCCGAACGTCCGTGGTGGTTGGCGACACAGCGTGGGTGGCTCAGAACGCACAGACACGTCACGCTCAGCTCATCCGAAATCACTCTTCCGCACAATCTGTCGTCTTTCCCAATATCAAATCGCATTGCGGAACACGAAAGGATGTTCCTGGGGTGCGATTGGACCCTGAATCGCGGTTTCTCGCAGTCCAAACGTCCGCAGTGGTCGACGACACAGCGTGGGTGGTGGTTGCTGTGACGCGTAGTGTCGAGCACTCTCCTGCACAATCTGTCCTCTTTCGCAATATCAAATCGCATTGCGGAACGAGAAAGAATGTTCCTGGGGTGCGATTGGACCCTGAATCGCGGTTTCTCGCAGTCCAAACGTCCGCAGTGGTCGACGACACAGCGTGGGTGGTGGTTGCTGTGACGCGCAGTGTCAAGCACTCTCCTGCACAATCTGTCCTCTTTCGCAATATCAAATCGCATTGCGGAACGCGAAAGAATGTTCCTGGGGTGCGATTGGACCCTGAATCGCGGTTTCCCACAGTCCGAACGTCCGTGGTGGTTGGCGACACAGCGTGGGTGGCTCAGAACGCACAGACACGTCACGCTCAGCTCATCCGAAATCACTCTTCCGCACAATCTGTCCTCTTTCGCAATATCAAATCGCATTTCGGAACACGAAAGAATGTTCCTGGGGTGCGATTGGACCCTGAATCGCGGTTTCTCGCAGTCCAAACGTCCGCAGTCGTCGACGACACAGCGTGGGTGGTGGTTGCTGTGACGCGCAGTGTCAAGCACTCTCCTGCACAATCTGCCCTCTTTCGCAATATCAAATCGCATTGCGGAACGCGAAAGAATGTTCCTGGGGTGCGATTGGACCCTGAATCGCGGTTTCCCACAGTCCGAACGTCCGTGGTGGTTGGCGACACAGCGTGGGTGGCTCAGAACGCACAGACACGTCACGCTCAGCTCATCCGAAATCACTCTTCCGCACAATCTGTCCTCTTTCCCAATATCAAATCGCATTGCGGAACGCGAAAGAATGTTCCTGGGGTGCGATTGGACCCTGAATCGCGGTTTCTCGCAGTCCAAACGTCCGCAGTGGTCGACGATACAGCGTGGGTGGTGGTTGCTGTGACGCGCAGTGTCAAGCACTCTCCTGCACAATCTGTCCTCTTTCGCAATATCAAATCGCATTGCGGAACGCGAAAGAATGTTCCTGGGGTGCGATTGGACCCGGAATCGCGGTTTCCCACAGTCCGAACGTCCGTGGTGGTTGGCGACACAGCGTGGGTGGCTCAGAACGCACAGACACGTCACGCTCAGCTCATCCGAAATCACTCTTCCGCACAATCTGTCCTCTTTCGCAATATCAAATCGCATTTCGGAACGCGAAAGAATGTTCCTGGGGTGCGATTGGACCCTGAATCGCGGTTTCTCGCAGTCCAAACGTCCGCAGTGGTCGACGACACAGCGTGGGTGGTGGTTGCTGTGACGCGCAGTGTCGAGCACTCTCCTGCACAATCTGTCCTCTTTCGCAATATCAAATCGCATTTCCGAACACGAAAGAATGTTCCTGGGGTGCGATTGGACCCTGAATCGCGGTTTCTCGCAGTCCAAACGTCCGCAGTCGTTGACGACACAGCGTGGGTGGTGGTTGCTGTGACGCGCAGTGTCAAGCACTCTCCTGCACAATCTGCCCTCTTTCGCAATATCAAATCGCATTGCGGAACGCGAAAGAATGTTCCTGGGGTGCGATTGGACCCTGAATCGCGGTTTCCCACAGTCCGAACGTCCGTGGTGGTTGGCGACACAGCGTGGGTGGCTCAGAAGGCACAGACACGTCACGCTCAGCTCATCCGAAATCACTCTTCCGCACAATCTGTCCTCTTTCCCAATATCAAATCGCATTGCGGAACGCGAAAGAATGTTCCTGGGGTGCGATTGGACCCTGAATCGCGGTTTCTCGCAGTCCAAACGTCCGCAGTGGTCGACGACACAGCGTGGGGGGTGGTTGCTGTGACGCGTAGTGTCGAGCACTCTCCTGCACAATCTGTCCTCTTTCGCAATATCAAATCGCATTGCGGAACGCAAAAGAATGTTCCTGGGGTGCGATTGGACCCTGAATCGCGGTTTCTCGCAGTCCAAACGTCCGCAGTCGTCGACGACACAGCGTGGGTGGTGGTTGCTGTGACGCGCAGTGTCAAGCACTCTCCTGCACAATCTGCCCTCTTTCGCAATATCAAATCGCATTGCGGAACGCGAAAGAATGTTCCTGGGGTGCGATTGGACCCTGAATCGCGGTTTCCCACAGTCCGAACGTCCGCAGTCGTCGACGACACAGCGTGGATGGTGGTTGCTGTGACGCGCAGTGTCGAGCACTCTCCTGCACAATCTGTCCTCTTTCGCAATATCAAATCGCATTGCGGAACGCGAAAGAATGTTCCTGGGGTGCGATTGGACCCTGAATCGCGGTTTCTCGCAGTCCAAACGTCCGCAGTGTGTTGCGGTCATCACGGCCGTCGCAAGCTTTGTCCGCTTGCCCGCGGGTTTTACGCCGCTTCGCCGATCGTTCGGTCGCTGCTGCATACAGTCGGCGCACTGTTTATCCTCGGACGGAGACTCGGCCAGGGTTATACGCCTCGGGCTGCTCAACTCGGGATACGATCGATGCGCCGTTCTCCACCTGCCTAGAGGATGAGACGACCTCGGCGCATACCCCAATTCGGCTCGGTGGAGGCTTCTTCTCCTCGGACCAGGGTTCGGCAGCTCTCCCCCTCTCTGTATGCGTCGGATATGGGCGTTACGGTGCTCGGGACAAGCTCCAGGACCACCTCTGGACCTCGGGCTGACTCGGCGGGTCACCTTGAGCGGCCTCGGAGGGTCGGGAACGCCTCGGTTGGACTTCTCGTGGGTGCGGTACTCCTCGGATGGATAGTAGGTTGGTTATCGTCGCCTGGTACAAGCTCGACTACACCCTCGGATCCTCGGCCCGTGGCCTCAACAGCTCGGCGCTCTCTCTGTGTACTCGGGAGGGGCCCTCCTTCTCGGTCCGTGCCCTCGGTGGGTGTGTATGTGTGTAGCATACCTCGGCACCTTCACCCTGTCTCGGACCCTGTTCGACTGGAGTGTGGTATGATGTTGGCCCCATGGGAGACGATGGTGGGTGGACCCTTTAGCTCCGGGATCACCCTGGACCGGATCAGCGGACCTTGGGAAGGGGTATATAGGTTGTAGGGTGTAGATGCGTGTACCCTAGGTTTGGTCTGGTCAATTGTACCGCTTGTCCGTTCTTCCTCGTCCCTCTCTCCTCTCTTGGGCGTCGGTCTCGGCGAGTGACGAGCGCTCTGCCGTGACACAGTGGTCGACGACACAGCGTGGGTGGTGGTTGCTGTGACGCGCAGTGTCGAGCACTCTCCTGCACAATCTGTCCTCTTTCGCAATATCAAATCGCATTTCGGAACACGAAAGAATGTTCCTGGGGTGCGATTGGACCCTGAATCGCGGTTTCTCGCAGTCCAAACGTCCGCAGTCGTTGACGACACAGCGTGGGTGGTGGTTGCTGTGACGCCGCAGTGTCAAGCACTCTCCTGCACAATCTGCCCTCTTTCGCAATATCAAATCGCATTGCGGAACGCGAAAGAATGTTCCTGGGGTGCGATTGGACCCTGAATCGCGGTTTCCCACAGTCCGAACGTCCGTGGTGGTTGGCGACACAGCGTGGGTGGCTCAGAACGCACAGACACGTCACGCTCAGCTCATCCAAAATCACTCTTCCGCACAATCTGTCCTCTTTCCCAATATCAAATCGCATTGCGGAACGCGAAAGAATGTTCCTGGGGTGCGATTGGACCCTGAATCGCGGTTTCTCGCAGTCCAAACGTCCGCAGTCGTCGACGACACAGCGTGGGTGGTGGTTGCTGTGACGCGCAGTGTCAAGCACTCTCCTGCACAATCTGCCCTCTTTCGCAATATCAAATCGCATTGCGAAACGCGAAAGAATGTTCCTGGGGTGCGATTGGACCCTGAATCGCGGTTTCTCGCAGTCCAAACGTCCGCAGTGGTCGACGACACAGCGTGGGTGGTGGTTGCTGTGACGCGCAGTGTCGAGCACTCTCCTGCACAATCTGTCCTCTTTCGCAATATCAAATCGCATTTCGGAACACGAAAGAATGTTCCTGGGGTGCGATTGGACCCTGAATCGCGGTTTCTCGCAGTCCAAACGTCCGCAGTCGTCGACGACACAGCGTGGGTGGTGGTTGCTGTGACGCGCAGTGTCAAGCACTCTCCTGCACAATCTGCCCTCTTTCGCAATATCAAATCGCATTGCGGAACGCGAAAGAATGTTCCTGGGGTGCGATTGGACCCTGAATCGCGGTTTCCCACAGTCCGAACGTCCGTGGTGGTTGGCGACACAGCGTGGGTGGCTCAGAAGGCACAGACACGCCACGCTCAGCTCATCCGAAATCACTCTTCCGCACAATCTGTCCTCTTTCCCAATATCAAATCGCATTGCGGAACGCGAAAGAATGTTCCTGGGGTGCGATTGGACCCTGAATCGCGGTTTCTCGCAGTCCAAACGTCCGCAGTGGTCGACGACACAGCGTGGGGGTGGTTGCTGTGACGCGTGAGTGTCGAGCACTCTCCTGCACAATCTGTCCTCTTTCGCAATATCAAATCGCATTGCGGAACGCAAAAGAATGTTCCTGGGGTGCGATTGGACCCTGAATCGCGGTTTCTCGCAGTCCAAACGTCCGCAGTCGTCGACGACACAGCGTGGGTGGTGGTTGCTGTGACGCGCAGTGTCAAGCACTCTCCTGCACAATCTGCCCTCTTTCGCAATATCAAATCGCATTGCGGAACGCGAAAGAATGTTCCTGGGGTGCGATTGGACCCTGAATCGCGGTTTCCCACAGTCCGAACGTCCGCAGTCGTCGACGACACAGCGTGGGTGGTGGTTGCTGTGACGCGCAGTGTCGAGCACTCTCCTGCACAATCTGTCCTCTTTCGCAATATCAAATCGCATTGCGGAACGCGAAAGAATGTTCCTGGGGTGCGATTGGACCCTGAATCGCGGTTTCTCGCAGTCCAAACGTCCGCAGTGTGTTGCGGTCATCACGGCCGTCGCAAGCTTTGTCCGCTTGCCCGCGGGTTTTACGCCGCTTCGCCGATCGTTCGGTCGCTGCTGCATACAGTCGGCGCACTGTTTATCCTCGGACGGAGACTCGGCCAGGGTTATACGCCTCGGGCTGCTCAACTCGGGATACGATCGATGCGCCGTTCTCCACCTGCCTAGAGGATGAGACGACCTCGGCGCATACCCCAATTCGGCTCGGTGGAGGCTTCTTCTCCTCGGACCAGGGTTCGGCAGCTCTCCCCCTCTCTGTATGCGTCGGATATGGGCGTTACGGTGCTCGGGACAAGCTCCAGGACCACCTCTGGACCTCGGGCTGACTCGGCGGGTCACCTTGAGCGGCCTCGGAGGGTCGGGAACGCCTCGGTTGGACTTCTCGTGGGTGCGGTACTCCTCGGATGGATAGTAGGTTGGTTATCGTCGCCTGGTACAAGCTCGACTACACCCTCGGATCCTCGGCCCGTGGCCTCAACAGCTCGGCGCTCTCTCTGTGTACTCGGGAGGGGCCCTCCTTCTCGGTCCGTGCCCTCGGTGGGTGTGTATGTGTGTAGCATACCTCGGCACCTTCACCCTGTCTCGGACCCTGTTCGACTGGAGTGTGGTATGATGTTGGCCCCATGGGAGACGATGGTGGGTGGACCCTTTAGCTCCGGGATCACCCTGGACCGGATCAGCGGACCTTGGGAAGGGGTATATAGGTTGTAGGGTGTAGATGCGTGTACCCTAGGTTTGGTCTGGTCAATTGTACCGCTTGTCCGTTCTTCCTCGTCCCTCTCTCCTCTCTTGGGCGTCGGTCTCGGCGAGTGACGAGCGCTCTGCCGTGACACAGTGGTCGACGACACAGCGTGGGTGGTGGTTGCTGTGACGCGCAGTGTCGAGCACTCTCCTGCACAATCTGTCCTCTTTCGCAATATCAAATCGCATTTCGGAACACGAAAGAATGTTCCTGGGGTGCGATTGGACCCTGAATCGCGGTTTCTCGCAGTCCAAACGTCCGCAGTCGTTGACGACACAGCGTGGGTGGTGGTTGCTGTGACGCGCAGTGTCAAGCACTCTCCTGCACAATCTGCCCTCTTTCGCAATATCAAATCGCATTGCGGAACGCGAAAGAATGTTCCTGGGGTGCGATTGGACCCTGAATCGCGGTTTCCCACAGTCCGAACGTCCGTGGTGGTTGGCGACACAGCGTGGGTGGCTCAGAACGCACAGACACGTCATGCTCAGCTCATCCAAAATCACTCTTCCGCACAATCTGTCCTCTTTCCCAATATCAAATCGCATTGCGGAACGCGAAAGAATGTTCCTGGGGTGCGATTGGACCCTGAATCGCGGTTTCTCGCAGTCCAAACGTCCGCAGTCGTCGACGACACAGCGTGGGTGGTGGTTGCTGTGACGCCGCAGTGTCAAGCACTCTCCTGCACAATCTGCCCTCTTTCGCAATATCAAATCGCATTGCGAAACGCGAAAGAATGTTCCTGGGGTGCGATTGGACCCTGAATCGCGGTTTCTCGCAGTCCAAACGTCCGCAGTGGTCGACGACACACAGCGTGGGTGGTGGTTGCTGTGACGCGCAGTGTCGAGCACTCTCCTGCACAATCTGTCCTCTTTCGCAATATCAAATCGCATTTCGGAACACGAAAGAATGTTCCTGGGGTGCGATTGGACCCTGAATCGCGGTTTCTCGCAGTCCAAACGTCCGCAGTCGTCGACGACACAGCGTGGGTGGTGGTTGCTGTGACGCGCAGTGTCAAGCACTCTCCTGCACAATCTGCCCTCTTTCGCAATATCAAATCGCATTGCGGAACGCGAAAGAATGTTCCTGGGGTGCGATTGGACCCTGAATCGCGGTTTCCCACAGTCCGAACGTCCGTGGTGGTTGGCGACACAGCGTGGGTGGCTCAGAAGGCACAGACACGTCACGCTCAGCTCATCCGAAATCACTCTTCCGCACAATCTGTCCTCTTTCCCAATATCAAATCGCATTGCGGAACGCGAAAGAATGTTCCTGGGGTGCGATTGGACCCTGAATCGCGGTTTCTCGCAGTCCAAACGTCCGCAGTGGTCGACGACACAGCGTGGGGGGTGGTTGCTGTGACGCGTAGTGTCGAGCACTCTCCTGCACAATCTGTCCTCTTTCGCAATATCAAATCGCATTGCGGAACGCAAAAGAATGTTCCTGGGGTGCGATTGGACCCTGAATCGCGGTTTCTCGCAGTCCGAACGTCCGCAGTCGCCGACGACACAGCGTGGGTGGTGGTTGCTGTGACGCGCAGTGTCAAGCACTCTCCTGCACAATCTGCCCTCTTTCGCAATATCAAATCGCATTGCGGAACGCGAAAGAATGTTCCTGGGGTGCGATTGGACCCTGAATCGCGGTTTCCCACAGTCCGAACGTCCGCAGTCGTCGACGACACAGCGTGGGTGGTGGTTGCTGTGACGCGCAGTGTCGAGCACTCTCCTGCACAATCTGTCCTCTTTCGCAATATCAAATCGCATTGCGGAACGCGAAAGAATGTTCCTGGGGTGCGATTGGACCCTGAATCGCGGTTTCTCGCAGTCCAAACGTCCGCAGTGTGTTGCGGTCATCACGGCCGTCGCAAGCTTTGTCCGCTTGCCCGCGGGTTTTACGCCGCTTCGCCGATCGTTCGGTCGCTGCTGCATACAGTCGGCGCACTGTTTATCCTCGGACGGAGACTCGGCCAGGGTTATACGCCTCGGGCTGCTCAACTCGGGATACGATCGATGCGCCGTTCTCCACCTGCCTAGAGGATGAGACGACCTCGGCGCATACCCCAATTCGGCTCGGTGGAGGCTTCTTCTCCTCGGACCAGGGTTCGGCAGCTCTCCCCTCTCTGTATGCGTCGGATATGGGCGTTACGGTGCTCGGGACAAGCTCCAGGACCACCTCTGGACCTCGGGCTGACTCGGCGGGTCACCTTGAGCGGCCTCGGAGGGTCGGGAACGCCTCGGTTGGACTTCTCGTGGGTGCGGTACTCCTCGGATGGATAGTAGGTTGGTTATCGTCGCCTGGTACAAGCTCGACTACACCCTCGGATCCTCGGCCCGTGGCCTCAACAGCTCGGCGCTCTCTCTGTGTACTCGGGAGGGGCCCTCCTTCTCGGTCCGTGCCCTCGGTGGGTGTGTATGTGTGTAGCATACCTCGGCACCTTCACCCTGTCTCGGACCCTGTTCGACTGGAGTGTGGTATGATGTTGGCCCCATGGGAGACGATGGTGGGTGGACCCTTTAGCTCCGGGATCACCCTGGACCGGATCAGCGGACCTTGGGAAGGGGTATATAGGTTGTAGGGTGTAGATGCGTGTACCCTAGGTTTGGTCTGGTCAATTGTACCGCTTGTCCGTTCTTCCTCGTCCCTCTCTCCTCTCTTGGGCGTCGGTCTCGGCGAGTGACGAGCGCTCTGCCGTGACACAGTGGTCGACGACACAGCGTGGGTGGTGGTTGCTGTGACGCGCAGTGTCGAGCACTCTCCTGCACAATCTGTCCTCTTTCGCAATATCAAATCGCATTTCGGAACACGAAAGAATGTTCCTGTAAGTGACTGTGCCCCCCAATTCCAGGTGGATTCCAGGTGGAAAAATGCAACTATGCAAAAAAAGTGTCAGAATGTCAAATCCATCATATTTTGATGATGTACCCCCTAAGGTGGAATTTGGGTGGAATTCCACTGGACTGTTGGATCGGATGGGCCAGAATGGCCGAATTCCGGTGGAATTCCACTGGAAACAATGTGGAAATTCATCAAAAACTGTGATTAAGTGTTAGGTTAGGTTAGGTTAGGTTAGGTTAGGTTAGGAGTTAGGTTAGGTTAGGTTAGGTTAGGGGTTAGGTTAGGTTAGGTTAGGTTAGGTTACTAGAACGTTTTCATGTTTCCTGAGGCGGCTGTGCATCTCTGAACCTTATTTGTGATGTCTAACATAATTTTTTACCCCTTAGAAAATATTTTGTCTGGAGCAGGTTTTCCACCGGAATTCCACCTGGAATCCTCCTGGAACCAGGGGGCAGTGTCAGGTTCTCGAATGTTCCTGGGGTGCGATTGGACCCTGAATCGCGGTTTCTCGCAGTCCAAACGTCCGCAGTCGTTGACGACACAGCGTGGGTGGTGGTTGCTGTGACGCGCAGTGTCAAGCACTCTCCTGCACAATCTGCCCTCTTTCGCAATATCAAATCGCATTGCGGAACGCGAAAGAATGTTCCTGGGGTGCGATTGGACCCTGAATCGCGGTTTCCCACAGTCCGAACGTCCGTGGTGGTTGGCGACACAGCGTGGGTGGCTCAGAACGCACAGACACGTCATGCTCAGCTCATCCAAAATCACTCTTCCGCACAATCTGTCCTCTTTCCCAATATCAAATCGCATTGCGGAACGCGAAAGAATGTTCCTGGGGTGCGATTGGACCCTGAATCGCGGTTTCTCGCAGTCCAAACGTCCGCAGTCGTCGACGACACAGCGTGGGTGGTGGTTGCTGTGACGCGCAGTGTCAAGCACTCTCCTGCACAATCTGCCCTCTTTCGCAATATCAAATCGCATTGCGAAACGCGAAAGAATGTTCCTGGGGTGCGATTGGACCCTGAATCGCGGTTTCTCGCAGTCCAAACGTCCGCAGTGGTCGACGACACAGCGTGGGTGGTGGTTGCTGTGACGCGCAGTGTCGAGCACTCTCCTGCACAATCTGTCCTCTTTCGCAATATCAAATCGCATTTCGGAACACGAAAGAATGTTCCTGGGGTGCGATTGGACCCTGAATCGCGGTTTCTCGCAGTCCAAACGTCCGCAGTCGTCGACGACACAGCGTGGGTGGTGGTTGCTGTGACGCGCAGTGTCAAGCACTCTCCTGCACAATCTGCCCTCTTTCGCAATATCAAATCGCATTGCGGAACGCGAAAGAATGTTCCTGGGGTGCGATTGGACCCTGAATCGCGGTTTCCCACAGTCCGAACGTCCGTGGTGGTTGGCGACACAGCGTGGGTGGCTCAGAACGCACAGACACGTCACGCTCAGCTCATCCGAAATCACTCTTCCGCACAATCTGTCCTCTTTCCCAATATCAAATCGCATTGCGGAACGCGAAAGAATGTTCCTGGGGTGCGATTGGACCCTGAATCGCGGTTTCTCGCAGTCCAAACGTCCGCATTGGTCGACGACACAGCGTGGGTGGTGGTTGCTGTGACGCGTAGTGTCGAGCACTCTCCTGCACAATCTGTCCTCTTTCGCAATATCAAATCGCATTGCGGAACGCGAAAGAATGTTCCTGGGGTGCGATTGGACCCTGAATCGCGGTTTCTCGCAGTCCAAACGTCCGCAGTGGTCGACGACACAGCGTGGGTGGTGGTTGCTGTGACGCGCAGTGTCGAGCACTCTCCTGCACAATCTGTCCTCTTTCGCAATATCAAATCGCATTTCCGAACACGAAAGAATGTTCCTGGGGTGCGATTGGACCCTGAATCGCGGTTTCTCGCAGTCCAAACGTCCGCAGTCGTCGACGACACAGCGTGGGTGGTGGTTGCTGTGACGCGCAGTGTCGAAACACTCTCCTGCACAATCTGTCCTCTTTCGCAATATCAAATCGCATTTCCGAACACGAAAGAATGTTCCTGGGGTGCGATTGGACCCTGAATCGCGGTTTCTCGCAGTCCAAACGTCCGCAGTCGTCGACGACACAGCGTGGGTGGTGGTTGCTGTGACGCGCAGTGTCAAGCACTCTCCTGCACAATCTGTCCTCTTTCCCAATATCAAATCGCATTGCGGAACGCGAAAGAATGTTCCTGGGGTGCGATTGGACCCTGAATCGCGGTTTCTCGCAGTCCAAACGTCCGCAGTCGTCGACGACACAGCGTGGGTGGTGGTTGCTGTGACGCGCAGTGTCAAGCACTCTCCTGCACAATCTGCCCTCTTTCGCAATATCAAATCGCATTGCGAAACGCGAAAGAATGTTCCTGGGGTGCGATTGGACCCTGAATCGCGGTTTCTCGCAGTCCAAACGTCCGCAGTCGTCGACGACACAGCGTGGGTGGTGGTTGCTGTGACGCGCAGTGTCAAGCACTCTCCTGCACAATCTGCCCTCTTTCGCAATATCAAATCGCATTGCGAAACGCGAAAGAATGTTCCTGGGGTGCGATTGGACCCTGAATCGCGGTTTCTCGCAGTCCAAACGTCCGCAGTGGTCGACGACACAGCGTGGGTGGTGGTTGCTGTGACGCGCAGTGTCGAGCACTCTCCTGCACAATCTGTCCTCTTTCGCAATATCAAATCGCATTTCCGAACACGAAAGAATGTTCCTGGGGTGCGATTGGACCCTGAATCGCGGTTTCTCGCAGTCCAAACGTCCGCAGTCGTCGACGACACAGCGTGGGTGGTGGTTGCTGTGACGCGCAGTGTCGAGCACTCTCCTGCACAATCTGTCCTCTTTCGCAATATCAAATCGCATTTCCGAACACGAAAGAATGTTCCTGGGGTGCGATTGGACCCTGAATCGCGGTTTCTCGCAGTCCAAACGTCCGCAGTCGTCGACGACACAGCGTGGGTGGTGGTTGCTGTGACGCGCAGTGTCAAGCACTCTCCTGCACAATCTGCCCTCTTTCGCAATATCAAATCGCATTGCGGAACGCGAAAGAATGTTCCTGGGGTGCGATTGGACCCTGAATCGCGGTTTCTCGCAGTCCAAACGTCCGCAGTGTGTTGCGGTCATCACGGCCGTCGCAAGCTTTGTCCGCTTGCCCGCGGGTTTTACGCCGCTTCGCCGATCGTTCGGTCGCTGCTGCATACAGTCGGCGCACTGTTTATCCTCGGACGGAGACTCGGCCAGGGTTATACGCCTCGGGCTGCTCAACTCGGGATACGATCGATGCGCCGTTCTCCACCTGCCTAGAGGATGAGACGACCTCGGCGCATACCCCAATTCGGCTCGGTGGAGGCTTCTTCTCCTCGGACCAGGGTTCGGCAGCTCTCCCCTCTGTATGCGTCGGATATGGGCGTTACGGTGCTCGGGACAAGCTCCAGGACCACCTCTGGACCTCGGGCTGACTCGGCGGGTCACCTTGAGCGGCCTCGGAGGGTCGGGAACGCCTCGGTTGGACTTCTCGTGGGTGCGGTACTCCTCGGATGGATAGTAGGTTGGTTATCGTCGCCTGGTACAAGCTCGACTACACCCTCGGATCCTCGGCCCGTGGCCTCAACAGCTCGGCGCTCTCTCTGTGTACTCGGGAGGGGCCCTCCTTCTCGGTCCGTGCCCTCGGTGGGTGTGTATGTGTGTAGCATACCTCGGCACCTTCACCCTGTCTCGGACCCTGTTCGACTGGAGTGTGGTATGATGTTGGCCCCATGGGAGACGATGGTGGGTGGACCCTTTAGCTCCGGGATCACCCTGGACCGGATCAGCGGACCTTGGGAAGGGGTATATAGGTTGTAGGGTGTAGATGCGTGTACCCTAGGTTTGGTCTGGTCAATTGTACCGCTTGTCCGTTCTTCCTCGTCCCTCTCTCCTCTCTTGGGCGTCGGTCTCGGCGAGTGACGAGCGCTCTGCCGTGACACAGTGGTCGACGACACAGCGTGGGTGGTGGTTGCTGTGACGCGCAGTGTCGAGCACTCTCCTGCACAATCTGTCCTCTTTCGCAATATCAAATCGCATTTCCGAACACGAAAGAATGTTCCTGGGGTGCGATTGGACCCTGAATCGCGGTTTCTCGCAGTCCAAACGTCCGCAGTCGTCGACGACACAGCGTGGGTGGTGGTTGCTGTGACGCGCAGTGTCAAGCACTCTCCTGCACAATCTGTCCTCTTTCGCAATATCAAATCGCATTTCCGAACACGAAAGAATGTTCCTGGGGTGCGATTGGACCCTGAATCGCGGTTTCTCGCAGTCCAAACGTCCGCAGTGGTCGACGACACAGCGTGGGTGGTGGTTGCTGTGACGCGCAGTGTCGAGCACTCTCCTGCACAATCTGTCCTCTTTCGCAATATCAAATCGCATTTCCGAACACGAAAGAATGTTCCTGGGGTGCGATTGGACCCTGAATCGCGGTTTCTCGCAGTCCAAACGTCCGCAGTCGTCGACGACACAGCGTGGGTAGTGGTTGCTGTGACGCGCAGTGTCGAGCACTCTCCTGCACAATCTGTCCTCTTTCGCAATATCAAATCGCATTTCGGAACACGAAAGAATGTTCCTGGGGTGCGATTGGACCCTGAATCGCGGTTTCTCGCAGTCCAAACGTCCACAGTCGTTGACGACACAGCGTGGGTGGTGGTTGCTGTGACGCGCAGTGTCAAGCACTCTCCTGCACAATCTGCCCTCTTTCGCAATATCAAATCGCATTGCGGAACGCGAAAGAATGTTCCTGGGGTGCGATTGGACCCTGAATCTCGGTTTCCCACAGTCCGAACGTCCGTGGTGGTTGGCGACACAGCGTGGGTGGCTCAGAACGCACAGACACGTCACGCTCAGCTCATCCGAAATCACTCTCCTGCACAATCTGCCCTCTTTCCCAATATCAAATCGCATTGCGGAACGCAAAAGGATGTTCCTGGGGTGCGATTGAACCCTGAATCGCGGTTTCTCGCAGTCCAAACGTCCGCAGTGGTCGACGACACAGCGTGGGTGGTGGTTGCTGTGACGCGCAGTGTCGAGCACTCTTCCGCAGAATCTATCCTCTTTCCCAATATCAAATCGCATTCCGTAACGCGAAAGAATCTTCCTGGGGTGCAATTGAACCCTGAATCGCGGTTTCTCACGCTCCGATCGTCCGCGGTGGTTGGCCACGCTGTTCGACATGTTCGACACTGCTTGTCACAGAAACCGCCACCCGCAATGTGTCAACCACCACTGTGTCTCTCCTCTCCCTTAAAAACACCATTCAGGCCCCAGTCGTACCCCTGGCTGAGACAATCCCTATTTGGGTTCCAACTTGCTGTGCCATCAACCATTTTCCCCCTTTGGGTGCTTGCAATCTTTCTGAAATCTTTCATTTTCCATTTTGGGACAGGCATTTTGCGCATGACCTGGATTCCTCAATCACCATCCCTGATGTCTCACTCTTTCTGCTCTTGGATTCCAATTGCAAACAAACAACTCTCTTTATTCTCATTCCAGGATTTCTCCAGATTCACATCCTGCGAACCACATGTCATTCTCGCGACTAAACTGAAATATGACCATGAGGTTTTCTTCAGTATCTCCCCATGCCATCCTCAACCACTAACCAATACAATCCCTCAAGAATCACACAAGGACCCCTTCATGTGTGACTTGAGCGAATTTCTTGCCAATCTTGTCATTTAGTCTTGAGGAACCCATGAGGATCCCACTGAGAAAACCTTGAGAAAACCTTGTCTATTTCAGTAAGTATTTACCACAGTATCTCACAAGGTTTACACAAGGTTTTCAGCGAACATTCCTCGAATAAAGTTGTACCTGTTGCTCAAGGATCGCACGAGGAAAAGCAAGACTGAAATTTCGAGAAATCCTGGAACACTATCTTGAATATGATCTACAAATTCTCACCAGGTTTTCACCAGGTTTTCAGCATGAATTCCTCGTGCTATCCTGGACTGTTATCCAAACTATTGGCTTGAGGATCACACCAGGATTACAGCATGTGATTCTTGAGCAATCCTGGTGCGTAGTGTCCGAATGACAGCGCGATATCCTCAAACAATTCTTGAGATATCCTTGTCATCGGGCCCAGTGCTTGCTTATAATCCCGACGACGCGGGTTCCACGTCGCCATCGCTAAGCACGCAGAGCAAAAGGCGGCATCGCTAACGTGGCTGACCAAGCATCCACATGGAGATTCAGGCAATTCAAATAGGGTGTGCGAACGCGTACTTGCGCCTCGTTTATGTGCGTAGTAAGACGAATATGATGACATTTGTGTCTGGAACGAGGCCCACGAGGGAAGCGAAGGTCCACCGCCATTGGTTGGCGATGAGTAAACTGTATGAAGGTGTGGAGGTATCGTGTCGCAGGCCTCCGCCTGAGTCTCGGAGACTTGGTCATAAGGTATTACGCACCATCATACAGACCATTACTATCTCCGAAATATGGAGTTGCAGTACGCTGTGTCGACACGGTGTCACGTGACTTTCAGCTATGTTCATAACGATAGACCCCTTCCGAAAAAAGTGAACTACGTCGGAACAGCTGATCCGGACGTCCTAAGCGAGCCAACTCGCCACCGGATTGGCTGGCTGCTCGCTTAGGATACCTCGTATGGTAGGCGCCACCTCGCCGCGTCAAAACGCAGAAATCGGCCGTGGGGTCTATCGTTTTGAACATAGCTGTTAGCGCCGAAAGACCTTCCTGCAGATTTCATGTGCGAGATTCCGCCTGGGCAAGATATATAGACGCGAGTCAGAGGGACATCATGCTGTGTTTGTTGTTCAGTCAACCGGCCGGCGTCACTAATCCCACCAGCAAAGTAATCCAGAATATACTTTGAATATACAGTGACGGCGGCATCAGCAAAGCCGCAAGCTACAGGTTGCGCACATAACTACAGGATATCAGCGGGTATATTGAAATAGGTGCCGTGTAGGCTTCCTAGATAGTCTGGCGAACCGCGCTGCGTGGCAAAATGCCCAGAGTCGGAACCATCATCCCCAACAGCGTCTTCGGCCAGGTCTCAGTCTTGACATTCAGTTGCCCATTTAGATTTAGCTCGGAAAGTGAAAGGTATTGGAATAGCCGGAGGCTGGACCCAAAGCGCGCCGAAAAGTAGTTTTCCGATGCTATCGAACCCCTCGTTCAATGAGGGAGGGAATCCTGCGTAGTCTCACCGCGACCGCGGCACGATTCTTTTCCTGGAAAGCGCGTAATAGACCTACCCATACAGTTAGTGAAGGGATGCCATTACGCAGGCTTGTGGGAGTTGGCGCCCAGGGCGTTCTAGTTAGTCCCATGCCGGCAGGGCTGTGGATCCGCCCCTGTGCAATTCATTCGTTATAGCGCGTGTAGGACTGACCCCGCATGAGGTGATCTCATAGCACGACCGCTTGATATTGCAGCTGTCAGGAACTACAAAGCCCAATGAAATCGTCGGAATACTACGCTTAACCATTGAATACGTGACCACATCGGTGTGCATGAGCATTCGGCTTTAACAAGTGTGGGCGATGAGGTGTGCTGTCGAACCTCGGCCTCGTTCTGTCAACCAGTCGGCCACTTCCCGGCGTGCAGCGGATGCCAGCGATTGAACCCACATCATGTGACCTTTCAGCCATGTCAGCGCTTGCGGCAGCACTTGATTTGCACTAGAATGCCTCATTCATTCAACGCAGTATCCGAGTCATGCCGGGCGGCTGGTTGAATTGGCCAGGTCAGACGCTCAACATCAATTAACTCCGAGGCACTTGAAAGACTCTGTATCGACCAAATCGCCTCTCGACAAGGCTGTCAATGCTTGTTGTGTAAACGACAGCCGCATGGGTGCGGCCACGTGATAGTGCTCTTGGGCGTGGTTAATATGATCTGCAGAAGGTGTCTTGCAGAGAGTTATACTTGCATCTCGTTCACTGGTCAGGATCTTCGTGTCAGGTGTCGACGAGACTGAATTCCTGCCTGCCATGAGCCGAACTTCTGGTGCGTCTCGCGAGAATCTCTCTCAGCATTCGGACCTTTCATCCTCCGGACGCATGACCCTCTCGACCCAGGTATAAAACCGAGAGCTACTGCAGCTTTTGTCTATCCAAATCAGTCATGTCTTCCCGTCTCAACGCAGTGCGGTCTCCCGTTCGTCGCTCGAGCTTATCACTGTGCTCATCAGCTCTGTAGAAGCAGCAGGCCGCCGCCATCTCCAAGGCCGCGAACCAAGATATCAAGTACTACCAAATCTACAGCATCGTCGATGGCAAGGTCAGCCTTCTGCGCTGCTACGACCAGGACGGCCCGATCTTCGCGTCCGCGAGCAGCGAGCTCCCCGGTACATTCGCCGTCGTGCGTCCACCTCACCGCACACATCTACGCCTCTCTAATGCCTGCGTCATAACAGTGGGGTTTCTCTCCTGGCAGCGAGGAAGGCGATTTCACCTTCAAGAACTACGCCTTCGACTCTGAGATTGTCGCCGTAAGTTGTGGTTTAAGCCCGGACAGACATACGTTCATACGAGATCACACAGGACCTTGAGCAAGGCGCGAAGATCACAGTTTCCAGTACCGGTACTCCCGTTGAGTTCCGCCTTCAGCCTTCGGGTTTCGAACATTACATTGTGCGTATACCTGCCCGGATTTATACTGGTTTCTTGACTGACTACCTTTTCATAGATCAAGGTCAAGAACGAGGACCTCGTCTGGACGATCGCCGACTCCGGAGACCAGCGCGCGGTATTGTACCCTCATTCAAATTAGTGTGAGAATATTGCTGACGTCGCTTTCTCGCCACTTGTAGGTGACGCTTGAGAAAGCCTCCGGGTCCGGTCGCCAGGATTTCCAGATCAAGGAAACGACGCCGTGCTAAGCTGCCACCTTTTACCTACCAGCCCTCCAAACTGTTACGATGTATGTCAACTTGAACGTGGCCTTTGCTCTACTGCCGCCGATATCGAATGTCTGAGAACAAAACTGCCGAGTGAAACAAGATGAAGTTTTCGAGGTATAGACGCGTAAAGCGATATTCATGAGGATTTTGGATCGTATTCACGACATCAAACCAAGGAACTAAACCAGTCAAACATCAACCAGGGCAGTTCGTCAAGAGCCAGCATGATTTGCCTCCTTCTCATTCTGACGTACCCAAGATTATTCCGCGGGAGAAGATATCGGGGCAGCGTCGTTCTCCCGAGAAACCGAACGCCATTGGCTGCATCGATGCGCAGCTCGAGCGAACGGCTGCTATCGATTGAGGCGGAATCTTCTGATAACTCGGACCTGCTCAGCCCCGACTCCTCAGAATCCGGACCGTGGGAGTGCTCGCCTGGCCTGCGGTCCAGCGCCGGTGTGCGTTCGACCAATAGGCACATGTCGATGAAATCCTGGAGGTACACTGGGTCAATAGGTTGAATTTCCCCCGTATATCCGGGCTCCCGCCGAATCTCTAGCCTCTTCAAGAGCGGTGCATAAACAAGGCCAAAGCCGGAATCGGAATCGAGCAGAGATTTGTGGCCTTCGGGAGCAAGTCCCCCGCAGGTAATCGCCAGCGTGAGTAGCTGCGGGATCTCTATAACCCCAGAAACAAGAGGGGTGGGGCTGGGGAAATAAAGCGGGATCGCAAGGTGTTGTATCTGCGATGTGTATTTCTCTCTCTGGAGAAACAGTTTCAAATTCCAGAAGTCGACCTCCTCGGCACAGGCAGTTGCACTAGTGTCGTCATGCTCTGAGCCAACACGAAGCTCCGTTCTGCCAGCACCGTTGATGGTTAATGTTTGATTGGGAAAGCGATCCGGATGAGCCAGGGCAAATACGAGCAAATCACCCCACATCGAGTGTAGAGTGATGCGCGGCACGTTGAAATACCCGACCTTCATCATGTGTCTGAGGCCTAGGTGTACTTCGAGTCGGTCCGACTCATCGTCCGTGACCATAAATTCCTGTAGGCGAGAGCCGGCCGGGACTGGCGGGAATCGTTCTGCCCAATTTGCGAGCTTGGAGATGCGAAGCCTTTCCACACTCGGAAAGACAGCGAAGAGCGCCTTTCGATTCCACAAGCCAGAGCCAATCCTGACGGAGTGCACGGTCTGCATCGCAGCGCAGCGGTCGGGAAGCTCGACGCCCCGGAGGCAAACGGTGCGAAGGTTGGGCGCGAATTCGCTAAAGTCATCTTCTCGAAGGCGTGAAAAATACGGACATCCTGAGACAGACACCAATTGAAAGCTATTCAGCATCGGTGCGGGGTATGCGAAGAGGTTTTCCGAGATAATGTCCGTCCCAGACCGTGTCTCGACTGGCGAAAACTCGATCACTACGCTTAGATCATAAAGCCTGGGCGCAAGTACGCGTAGGCACTGGGGCAAGCGAGTATAGTCCGCATACGTCCGCACAGAAATGGAAAATCTGATTTTCAGGGTCCCACAGCGTGCGATGAGCAACCGCGTGTTGCTCGGAACGTAGTCCAGCCGCGTCATGTTGTTCCAGAGTCGGGGGCAGCCGTTGCTGGCATCGCGCCAGTGTTTGCATACTAACGCAAGCCTGCAAACGTCGTGAAAGGGCAAATACGACCAGCACATGGCCTGTATCTCGACTGGTAGAGCACGAAAAACATCGTGGGTCCGATTGCGGGCCGTTGCTCCCGGTCTATTGGACATGAATAAACGCTTGCACCAGAGAGGTCAGGCATACAGTTTATGAAGATCCATGAACCGATTCAAATCGCTATTCGCTTGTTCAGACCCTGCGGCGGTCGGTGCAGAGGGGGCCTAGAACGGAGATGGTGATACGAGAACAAGGGCAATTGTTTGCTCTGACAAACAAACCGCGATTCAACTCCGCCTCCCTTGCGTCAGGCTTTGGTCCCTCACCACGACAGGTTGTACTAATGGAGTCTGTTAAAAGTCGCCTCGAGCAGCATCGCACATTGGTTATATTATCAAAGATGATAAAAAATATTTTTTTTATCATAATTTACGACGATTTTCTTTCTTTTTTTGTGGAGCATGCGATGTGCTAGGTATCTTCACCTTCACATCGCTTCGCTGGTTCTCGAAAGTGCCTGACTATTCGAATCCTATGACCTGAGAAATGACCTTTACGCACGTCCTGCAGAGGCAGGGTGTGTGAGACTCGTGGCCGCTTAACGTTCACGCCCTCGAGGGCGCGCCGGCCAAATACTCACTAAAAGCTCAGGACCTTTACGACGATTTTCCTTTCCTTTGGGTGAGCCTAATCCGTTCACTCGAGCGTCAGCAAAAAGCCAATCCTTGGATGAGTTAGAATTATCAGTGAGGCTCTGAAGTGAACGTCATGGACGCCGCTGGCAAAGTCTTCCTGCCCCGCACCATTCCGTCGAAGCGACCAACCTCGCAACATGAGCGCCACCTCAAACTCGTCATGCGTCTCCTAGGAACTCTGACCTGGGTTTCTCTCTTGTGATCGACTATCATCACAATCAGTGTCTGGCCAGGGAGACTACTGGGTTTCCACAGTTTTCGAGGAGATACCTTGCGTGGTAAGGCCGACGAGCGCGACGGGTCTCAAGCCATCGCAGAGATCCATGCGCTGCAAAGCACACCATGGAGAGGAGAGTACCGAGCAGCCATCCGTGCTGTACGTCGTACCAAAAGTCATGACTTCCCCTTGCGGCGGCGACGACCGCCTTGGTCGTTACCTAGAAGAAAAGAATACATTCTGATCTATTATACAACGACTGTAAAGGTCTTCAGCCTTAGGGACAACAAAGATCAGACAGCACGAGTGCAGTACTTACCTCTATCATACTGCGCCTGGTCACCCACAGCTCCGCACCGCAACGGTAACTCGCAACAGCCAATCCACGCAACCCAACGCTCAGTTTTCTGCGCGCACCCAACGAAACATCGACGCTGTTGGTCACTCCGCCTGAACGATGACGAACGCGCGGCTGAGCAGGTTGAACACGTTGCCGAACAGCAGCGCGACGAGCGTAGAGGACATGATGATGACGTTGTACGGCATCGAGAAGTCGGGCGTCGCCAGGTCCGCGAGCAGCGTGCGCGCGTACACCCCCCCTGCCGAGGTCCCGCCCCTGTCAGGGGTTCCTTCGCCGAGCACGGTGACGACGGCGGGCGGGAGGTCCCACCCGCGCTGCGCATCGGGCGGGTGCTGCGTGTACAGCAGGAAGCTGCGCTCGAGTTTGACCTCGAGCGTCACGCGCGCGAGCGGCGGGAGGCGCAGCACGGGCTCGAGCGTCGTCGGCGTGCGCGTGGTCTCGGAGGGCGGCGTGTAGGACAGACGCTCCAGCAAGTCGGCTGCAGAGGGCAAACGGTTAATAGCGAGGAAGGGCGCAAGGGGTAAATGGGCGTACGTCGCTTGGTCGCGCCGAGCCGTATGTCGAGCGTGTGCAGGTAGAGGGTGACGAACCACGGCAGCGTCTCGAGATACGCCACCCACAGCGTCGTGTTGCGTGCGTTGGTCAGCTGTACGAGAAGGCCGCCGGCATATTGGGCCGAGCCGGTCATCGTGCGCTTTATTGACACTGCGGGCGACGGTCGGGCTACTTGTGTTCGTTAGCCAGGGTATGTTGAAATAGTGGAAGGCGTACGCTGTTCGTATGGCAATTCGTCGCCTCGCGAATATGCAAGGTCGAATGGAAAGGTCGCTGCGAAGGAACGAGAGTCAGAAAAGGCAGTACGTGTCTCTTATGAAGCTTACCAGATGACAGATCGTACAATATTGAACCGTCCACTTCGGCTGACGGTGCAATATTCCCATGAGCGCCTTTAGGCCTGACAGAGATGACACTGGACGACGCGACTGTGCAGGGCGCGCCAATAGAACGATCAAAGAGGCTTTCTAGCGACCATTCCCGTGAGGCAGCGGGTGTGAGGACGACCAGTACGGCCAAATTGAGCTCGCCGCGAGAATAGTGCACACTGAGCCCATGGAACGGCGCAGCAAAGATCACATGGGGGTTCAGGAGCCGCGCAAGGCCCGAGTGCGCCTTGCATGGCAGCAGCTTGACGAACGGTGTCAAGTTCTCCGTGCACACGTGCTCCGAGGGCAGCGTCGCGTGCCGCAGCTCGTGTGCGCCGCTCAATGGCGCTGACGGCCTGAAGGACAGGTCAGGTTTTGTTGTTCGTTGCGAGTCCAGAGCGCCCAGCGACGCGCAGAAGACGCCCGCCAGCGCGTTGCGCAGCCCGCTCCAGCGCCTGTCCGTTTCTGTGGAATTTGGCGCTCCTAACCAAGCCCAGAGCTCCGCGCCAGAGGCAACGCCAGGCAATGGAGGAGACCCCCAGACATCGTAGGCCCATTGACCCGCGTTCAGGGACAGATGCAGCTCAGACGCGCCGTGCTGCTGTAATATCTGGCCCAATGCGAGCGGGAAGAGCGTGTAATGCTGGGCTAAGCAAAAGAAATTTTTTTGGTTGACCTTGCGAGGGTTCGAAAACGCGCACTTACGGTGGCCTTGCGCGGTCGACGCGTCCAGCGTTGTCTTGAACGTAAAGTGAGCTAGCACTCTGCCGTCTGGAAGCGACTCCAGCTCTAGTCGTTCGTCGAAACTCTCGACTGCAGCAGTCACCGCGGCGCCTAGCGCTGCTACCGCAGCCCAGCGCATGCTGACTGGATATTAGGTAGCTGGTTGGACGTGAAGGGCGGGCAAGGAACGGAATGAGCCGAACACTTCTTTCCTCTGCCCATGACGAGCATTACGGACAGACTTGTGACGCTATACAGCTTCATTTGGCTTGAATTATATGCGGATACGCCCTGCGCTCTAGAATTTATATCTCTGGACGTCAGCTTGGGCTAGCGCATGATTTTCGCCGAATATGATGCGCAGGAAGTGACCACCAGTCGTCGCTGGTGGTCCAATTCTGCGCCTCCTGGACTTCGGTCAAGGCGAGACCTCGGTGCAATTCGCATCCTTGTACATTGCTCAGTTCGAGGCCTTCACAGTACGCTCGTGGCTCGCAACATCTTCCATCTACGAAACATAGACCACAACCTTCCCAACATGCTGCTGCGACTCCAGATAGTTGAGCGCCTCGACAAGGTTCTCAAACGGAAATGTCTTATCGACAACAGGCCGGATCTGCCTCGCCGCTAGGAGCCTGCTCATATCCTCGAATCTGCTGGCTCTGTTAATTCGAGTTAACGCACGGTCGCCAATACTGACTGCGTGCGAGAGCCGATCTGAATCCCGCGAAGGTTGACGCCGTGGATAATGCATTGGACGACTACATCGGGGCTGGACGTCGCCTGCGCAGTTCTCAATCTCAGCGCCGTCCCTACATCAAAGGCGCCTGCACTTACACCGTCGACGATGCCAATGACGCTGACGGTGCCACCATTGCGGGTGCAACGGAGAGCCTTGTCGAGCGTCCTGCCCCCGGCCACATCGATCACGTGGTGCACGCCCTCTCCTTCAGTCTGAGACGAAAGAAGTCATCACAACAACTCCCTGAGATCTAATACGGTACGCCGCACCAGCTTCAATACCTCATGCTGCCAGTCTGGCACCTCCTTGTAATTGATCACGTGCGCCGCACCGAGCTTCTTTGCAGAGGCAATCTTCTCGGCCGAGCTCGTTAAGACGATGGAGACCGCGCCGCTCGCCACGGCAAACTGGAGAGCGAAGATCGACACTCCACCGGTGCCCTCGATAAGCACTGTATCGCCGCCCTTGAGCGGATGCGGCGCGCCGAGGAGCGCGTTGTACGCCGTCACCGCGGCGCACGGCAGCGTCGACGCCTCCGCGAAGCTCAGGTAATCGGGGATCTTCACCAACGACTATTTCCGGTCTCAGTCCATGTTGGCGTGCGCGCTCATCCCGATGCTGCGTGCCTGCGTACCTCAGAAGGGAAGACCTTATAGGTGCTCAACACGCCGTCGATACTGGCGCCGAGCATTCCCTCCTTGGTGGCTGCGCTAAGGTCGCCATGAATGTGCAGGACGTTGAAGTTGGCCGCTACGCGGTCGCCCGGACGCCATTTGGTCACATCGCTACCTACGCTCACCACCTCGCCCGCGGCGTCAGAGCCGAGGACCGCCGAGGACTTTACCCTACGAGCCACTGTTACTATTGCGCCCGATAGTGCTGTTTATCCATACGATTCGACTCACGGCCGGCGATACAGACCCTTCGCAATCTCCATGTCGCGGTGCTGCCAGAGTTGGACTTGTCTAGCAAATCGTCATAGCCGTCAATCACGTATGCGCGACTCACCTGCAACGATACGGCGTGAACTTTGACCAGAACGTCAGTCGCGCCCAACATTCCAACTTTCGCGTTCAGCAGCAGGAGTCCGTCGTATCCATTCGGCGGCTGTTTCTCCGTCTGAGCACACACACTGGCAGAACGCACGATGACGGCAGGGGCACGAACATCAGCGATACGCCATTCTCGAGCCGTGACGTTCGTTTTCACAGACATAGTTCCCGTTCGCGGCGATGAGCGTCGCAACTCGCAATACTTGATTTGGGTTTTGTAGGAGCAGACGCGAGACAGCTGACATATGTTTATTAGTTCGTTATAATCCCGATGAACCCGCTCCCTGTTGATTATGGTGATTATCGTAGCCGAAATGCACGGAACGCCCGCAGACTTATACCAGCGTGAATCTGCGGGTCACGGTAATATGTAACACGTTGCCGTGAGGATCCTGCGAGGAAAAGAGCTAGTCTCTTTCGCAGACTTACTGTAATGTTCGAAGGAAAAGAGCGTCCCACCACATACAGAGCCCAATTCGACGTCAGCAAGGTCTGAAAACGAGGACCTTCAACTCCCTCAAGGGCAGCACGCGATGAATGTCTGTCGAGACATCGTGGTCACTGCAACTTTGCATATTTTAACGTTGGCGCTTCCTGACGAGACGGCCCTGAGCATGATACAAAATCCTTATTCTCTTAGCCATGTACATCTGTCTACGCGACTTTGACTACGACCTTCCCTACATGCTTCTGCGACTCGAGATATTTGAGCGCATCGATGAGCTGTTCAAAGGGGAAGACTTTGTCTATGAGGGGCTTGATCTTGCGCGCCGAGATAAGGCGGTTCATATCTTCGAATCTTCGATTGAGGCAAGCGTTCATCAGAGATAAACTCAAGGGCGAATCAGACATGAGAAATCCGAATACTCACTGCGTGCGAGAGCCGACGAGAATGCCGCGAAGGACGAGCGCCTTCATGAGGGTCGAAATGTAAACGTTCGTCTCCGGACCAGGGTCGACCTGAGACAGACGCATCCCGGTCAGAATGTGGTTCAGTTGGAAGGGCAGAGAACCTACTCCGGTCACAAAGCCAACAGCATTGATGCTCCCACCGTAGCGCGTACACTTGATCGCCTTGCCCAGGGTCTGCGTCCCACTGACTTCGACGACGTGGTCTACTCCGCGGCCATCCGTCTACACCCAAGGTCCAGTCAAAACCGGTAAGCTTCACGGATTTCGGGCCAATCCGCACCAGCTTGAGAACTTCCTCCTCCCAGTTCGGCACCTCCTTATAGTTGATGACGTGCTCCGCGGGAACGCCGAGTTTCTTTACAGCAGCGACCTTCTCGGCCGAGCTCGTCAGGACGATGGGCACCGCACCGCTCGCTAGGGCGAACTGCAACGCGAAGATAGACACGCCGCCGGTGCCCTCGACGAGCACAGTATCTCCACCCTTGAGCGGGTGCAGGCCAGCGAGGAGCGCATTATACGCCGTTACGGCCGCGCAGGGCAGCGTCGAGGCTTCTTCGTAGCTGAGATGTGCGGGGATGGCCACGAGCGACTGGCAACAGACGAAGCAACGTCACTATCCTCGATCATATGAATCTAATGATACGCACTTCGGCGGGGAGAATCTTGTACGTGGTCAAGACGCCGTCAATCGGTGCGCCGAGCGCGCCCGAGGCTGTCGCCTGATTGAGGTCGCCGTGGATGTGCGCAATGTTGAAGTTGGCTACGACGCGATCGCCCGCCTTCCACTGTTTGACTTCGCTGCCCACGCTGATGATTTCGCCCGCAGCGTCGGAACCCAGCACAGGTGACTTCTTCACACTGAACAAGGTCAAATATTGAATCCAGAAGTCAAGATAATCTTCTGGCGTACCCGAGCGTGTACTGGCCCTTGGCGACGAGCATGTCGCGGAACTGATCGACGATAAGATAAGATCCAACAGGATCGGCGCCAGCTGCGGGCGATACATACCTGTAGAGAGACGGCATGTACCTTAACGAGGACTTCTGTCGCCCTCAGTGAGCCGACAGATGCTTCTTGTAGATGCAGCGCATCGAGTCCGGCGGGTGGCTGCGTGCACAGGCGCACGGGCGGTCTCTAGTCAGCCCCACAGCAAGTGTACCTGGTGGGCACACGTACATCTGCAACCCGCCATTCGCGCGTGGTCGTGGGCTGCGTCTGTGCCGACATGGATAGGAAGGAAGGTTGGGGTTGAGGGAGAGGACAGAAGGAAGTACAGGGGAAGAGATGACGCGATCCCGGTGCGCCGAAGGAAGAACGGCTCAACTGTTGCGCCGCGGAGAAAGCTGACTAAGGCACATTTTGGGCCCGACTCGGATGCGTACGTAGACTGCCTGAAAGACGAAGTAAAGATGATATTCAGTGACATGAATGAACAGAAACTACTTAACGTCATACAGCCTTCAGCCCGAAGACCTCCGTGCGCTCCCAGAATCCATGCTCGCCAAGGGTGCGGGATCTCCAGTCCCCTTTGCGCTACCGGGCGTCGCAATTCCCCATCAACACAACCAATTTATGTAGGCGCAATGAGAGAAGCTCGTCCGCGCGCTCTTGTGTGCGCGAGCCAGGAGGGACGACGAGGACGAGAGAGCGCAGCGCCGAGCGCATTGGCGATCCCATGATCCTTCAGTAGTACCGGTCCTCCGATCCGTCCAACCAGAGTCTCCGCAGGCGTATATCGAACGCCATATGCGTCAGATTCTTCAGACCCTGAAGGTGCCATCGATAGTTGGCGGGACGGAAGTCGGAATCGATGTAATCGCCGCGGCACAGGCCGCTCAGCTCAAGGGCCGCAGGGTAAGATCCAAGGCGGAGGTGTGTGTGACTGCGGGGAACTTGAAGTCATGGGACCATCTAATGCGTGGTTGATGAGCTCGAATTCGCGCAGCCGCATCCAGGACGGAAAGACGCCGCTATCGTTACCGCACAGTCGCAATATCTTAGCCGAGATGGCCATGCGCTCCGCGTTTGGAATGCATCGAACCATCCATCCGAGTATCCGTTTTGCTGTAGTCAAAAACTTTAGCGCAGTCTACTTCATGCTCCTTTCAGTGATGAGGCTCACTGCGATATCATCTGGAAGCGGCAGCGGGGGAGCTGTGGCGGAATCGCGGTCAGGATGCATGAGCTGAATGGCCGGTTCTGAATCCCGATGATGGTCGAGTCAACCCAAGAGTCAAAGCGGAGCTCCAAAGACGCAAATATGTCTCTTTCACGCCGCCATGGCAACCGCCATGCTCTGCATTGTGTTCCGACGTGTGATATTGCATTTTTGCACGCTTTCTATTACTCTCAAGCCCTGGCTTGCACCGCGCACGACGGTTGAGCTGGCGGGAAAGCGGTCGACTTCAAAGAGCATTCAAAGTGCATGATGCGTCCCCTAGTCACAACCTCATGGACGGTTCAACTTATGAAGTTAATTGATACATGGACGACGCCTACGTAGACGCTTACATAAACAGCTTCACAAGTCTCACAGATTATTCGCATATGGCAGCGATTCTTCGGTGTCATCGCACTCTCTTAAGAAGCCACCGAGCGTTATGTTGAAACTGAGCTTGCCGCGGTAAGGGAACAGCGGATCGCCTGAAACTTGTGCGCACTTATGAATCGATTAAGCAAACTACGATTATCACAGCAAGTACAAAATTATTCGTGCCCGAGACCGGGCGAAGAACTGAGACGGAACAGTGGAAGGCTACATAAAAGTTTACGATTAGGTCCTAGCGGCGAGCGCTCTGCAGCCAGGCGTCATGGCAGGGCGGGCAGAGTCGGTTGATCTGAGGATCTGGATGACAGCGACGTCAAAAAAGGAATGTACCCAATTGGACGGAGCGTGCTTACTATAAACCTGCGGGTACGTATGGCTGCGCGGTATGGGCAGGGAGAATCAGCCAGTGAAATATACGCTAGAAGATGACGACGTACAACTGGATACAGCTCCGCCGGCATTCGGGCTCGACGCAGTTGGGATCATGGAACCTGCTCCACTTGCATCTCGGGTTGCCGCACTCGATCTGCGCGGATTGTATGAGCGGCACTACAAGGATGCAGATGGCTCGCAGACCTCTTCCTCCGGCTGTTAAGCGATCAGAAGTCTGTAGTAACGGGGGACGATCTGAGACGCACCAGCTGGTACGAGTGCCCGCAAACAAGGAAGGTGTTGGTGACGCTGCACGTGGCGTCTGGGTCAATAAACCCGTCGATGCGCAGGAAAGGAAACGCGTACCGCCTCCAGCAGCACATTGCGTGAAAATTCGCGGCGACGAGAAGAGGAGGCGCACTAGCGATCGCAAGATTGAATAGGCCTTCTTATATCCCCGACGGCGCTGCAGACAGCGAACTCGAGATCGGGGACGAATCTCCGCTTCGTGAGTCCTGGGCGCATGCTGCTGATGGGGCAGGTGACCTGGTCGGCCAGCGCGTGTTGCAGGGTGTCGGCGTCCATTCGACCCATAATCGGGCCGTGTTTAGACTTTTCACTGGAGATGTCCGGATTACGGAAGGATGGGCGCAAGGCCGGGAAAGCTCGGTGTAGCACTCCCAATTCAGTGACGTGGCTGTACGGGTCAGACGGGCGAGGCAGCCAACGGGATTCGGACCGCGACTTCCACGGTTCTACAATCGATGGCTGACGTCGATGATCCCATTGTTCGAAGCAAGGCAAGGGGCAAGGGGCAGCCTATCGACGATAGAAAGGACGTAGAATCCATGCAGGAACGTGCAGCGGAGGTCCCAAGGAGATGAATGCGCGGTGAATTAGGCGTGCATGACGTCGTGCAACAATGCCCAATGCAGAGGAACCACGGCATTGCGGGATCGATTGAATCGATGAGAATCCCAGCCCTGAGAGCACCATGTCCTCGAGGAACCGGAAACAGAAAGGATACGAGAATTCCGCTGAAAAAGCGCTCCCAACCAGGCAGTCTAGACCACAGGCCTCCTTTGAGTCCGTCCCGCAGTGTGCGCTGTGAGACCACGTGAACGGGACCCCTGCAAACTGATGATTCTGCGTTTTGGTTTGTATTCGGGCCGATCGCCAAAGATGCTCGCGTTCAGTGAAAATTACACTGAAAAGTGCCAGACCGTTTCCCGAGATAGATCATACCCGGTCAGCAACATACCCGTCGCGCAGCAGCCAGCCAGAGTAGAGCCAACGGAGGTCCGCCTAGAGCGCCAGCGCGTGCATAGATTCGTCGCATTGAGGCGAGCGCTGATATAGTAACCCTTGGTGAGCGCTGGCACTGAATTCAAGAAGCTTCAGAACTGTGGTCTGCAAGCAGAAGCAGCATTTCCGGCCAGGGCGCTTGGTCCTCCTGGCCGCAGGACCCGGTTTGGAACAAGAAGACCGCACGGTGAAAAGCTGGTGAAAAGTTTGAAGCTGGAAGATGATCACGGCCGAAAACGCCGACTATCCGGATGCTGAGTTTACAACTCCGCACAATGCTTTCTTCCTCGCGCATTTTCTGTTGACCGCGACAAATTGGCTTGTACGCTCGGCGTCTAACTAGGCTTAAGGCAAACTCTTCACGTTGCTCTGCTATCAGTGGTACCTGCCTGCCTCCCGCGCACACATTGCACGTCTTCAACTGGCTATGATGACGCATCATGGCGTGCGGTCGCGGTCACCTCGCGGTCTTAGTCTATTTTCTGCGTGCACCCGCCTGGCGTCACGTGCTCTCGTATACAGCACCTGCTAGCGCGCCCCCAAGAGTCTTAATGCAGACATCGCCATCGACCTCACCGCTGCTGTCCCAGCACGCCATTCCTCGTCACTGCACTGAACTGGGCGGCGGGCTGTGGATCCCGTAACATTCTTACCATTTGGAGCCAGCATGGGCATCGCAATCCGCTTTTAACCTCGACCCGCGCCTGAGGAGCCGGAAACAGCTTTGCCCGTGCCCGTGTGTACCGTCAGGCGCTCGAACAAGGCTCAACTGTGGCGTCGTCAGTTGTTACCTCGCGTCCTTTCCGGAGAATTACTGGCTTGGCTGGCTGCTGTGAATCCTTTGGGAAGAAAGGAGTGGATCTGCCAGTGTCTGTTTCCCGGCGCGTCTGCTCTCCAGTGTCTAATGCCGTGTCATCTCAACCTCAATGGCATCCGGTCCCGCACGGTGACTTCTGAATAGATGCTTTGCATCTCGGACAAAAGAACACTTCAATGTGGAGGTTCCGGATACAGGACATCCTATGTCGACACTCATAAACTTGGCCCTGCCGCGGTTATACTTACTGCATTCTGGGCGGCAAAACCCATTCTTCGCCGCGGCACTCGCCTCCCCGCGGAGGTACGTAGCATACAATGTGTGCGTTTGTGTGCAAATGCACTTATGTCGGAGAAATGGGCGAAGAACGCCGCTGGCTGCTTCTGCCCGTGCTTGCGTCAGCTTGTGCCATCCCGACGTCTCTCGGGCCCGGGCAACGCTCTGCACTGAGGATGATCTCCACTATGGTCACGGCCGGCGACGACGGTCATGAACCTCACCGACGCCCGCAAAGCAGTGCGTTTCCGCGCAGACAGGTGTCCGAAAGTCAAGACCGTGACGGCCCCGAGCCCTGAGGATCCTCAGGCTACAGCACGGTATCGCCGGATGGCGCGCAATGTTGACCGTTCTGGGTTACCACACCACCACTAACGTGCGTACTTATTTGTCACACGACCCTTTGCAACAAATTGAAACTGCCCGCGATCCCATTCGCGGGCAAATATGGAGATGACGCATCAGGAGCCCGGTCACCGTCGTCGGGCGGGGGGAGTGAATCGTGATTCGCACGCATAGTGTGCGGCGTGCGGTGTGCGGCGTGCGGCGTGCGGTGTGCGGTCTGCATTTAGCCTCGAATTCGAAATCGCGCGAGATTTTGTTGGCTGACAGGCCTGCGTTACGCTACACCTCCGTTCTAGCTCGCTGCAAATTCAACAGCCCTGACCCAAGATGCAGGATGCGCGACGCATACAGTATGTACTCACTGGTCAGGACTCAGGGGCCCGCTCGCGCTCGCTCGGCGGAAGCTAAGAGATCGTCCGGCCGGGGGCGGGATTCGCAGGCCGCGTGCAGTGGTGCGCGCATGCATGCGAGCTAAATCCGAAATCGTGCAGCCTACTTACCTACTTATTCCCAATGTGTGTGTCAGACATCCGCGAATCCCGGTCTGAGATCTGAGATCTGATCATGCACAGGGCAGGGAGAGCGTGTACTGTATGATCGCACCGGGTCGCCGCGCATGGCCGTCGCTGTTAATCGCCGAGGGCTCCAGGACCTTTGAATATATTTTTTGCCTGGCTAATGCGTGCGTTATATCTCCGGGAAATGCAGGACTGGGACTGGGACTGGGAATGAGCCATGCTGTGATGCGTTCTCAGGGAGACAGCTGCAGAAAGAAACAAGTCGCATCTGCATCTGCATCTCCTGCCCCGTCCGTTTCCACCCTCTCCGCCGGCGGCCCGAGTCCGAGTCCTGAAACCTACCTAACTACCTACCGCACGTCACGCAAGTGAGAAAATGATATTTTTCCTGTATCGATTCGCAATCACCGCGGGCACGCACGGCCGATCCGACCACGCGCTGCGACCATTCTCAGGCACGGGGCACGGTCATGCAGTCCGGACTCCGCGCCGGATCGTCAGCGCTAGCGCGATGTGAACGATCTTACGTAAGTAATAGTAAGGTATACGTAGTCCGTCGTGAGTCAACTTCGATACCGGTACTCTACTGCACTGGGGCCCAGTGTTACAGTACTGCAATTGCCACCCCCCTCTAACAGACCCAAAAACCAGAGTTACACTGAGTAGCTGTGCATGGCTAAGGCACGTCGCACTAAATCCCGACCCCCTCACTAATCAGTGACAATACATTACCCAGCCACTTGCGGATCCGGCTTTATCGGGCGGCGGGGCTGAGAATCCTGCTCAGTGCTCTTGGCGAGGGTCTAAGTATGAAGCGTTAGTCGCTGCACGACGCGAATGTTAACGGGTAGTGCGCGACGGGGCGCGCGATGACGATTACTTAAATTCTGCGGCAGGGTATGCAAGCGAGATGAACGCCTAGATAGAATCGAAAGGACGGAGGCGCTACCAGTACCAGCCTGAGCTAGTCGCATCCTTTGGCACTGGCAGGTAGTTCTCGGCTCCTCCGGCTGTGAATTCGTCGCAGAACTTGAGTCGTTGTGCTGCACCTGGTCTGCCACTGTTACTGTCCGTCAACTTACCGTATCGCGATAGAAAATTCATATGACGGAAGTCGGACTCTCACATCTCAGGCTGTTCCTTGATCGACTCGGAGAGGCTGCAAGCGTGCAAAAGCGGATCCGTCTGTATCGGGTCGCTCGGCTGAGAATCCTGGTCTTGGTTAGTGGTTTACCGTTTAGTGTGCGCGATGACGTCTGGATGGACTCGGCTGCGGGAATGAAAGGGCGAAATGAAAGTCACTGCTACTAACTTGTAGTAAACGAATTCATAGCCGGAGCGTTGCTTAGTATGACTGTCACTGTCCGTTGGTGACTCTTCTGCAGCTGAAAGTGCCTAGTGATGCAGTTGCCCGTTGCGTCGTTGCGTTGCACCTCCTCGCATTCGTTGCATCTGCCACCGTCGTATTTCCGCACCAACCGAGGTTTCACAACATCATACAGTATGTATGACATATGTGTCGACAACGGCTTTAAGACTACTATTAGATGGTGCCTGCAGCAGTCTGAGTCTCCGTGCAGTTGAAATGCGGATCCGTCTTTAGCGGCGAATCTCAATCTCAACCTCGCCGACGGACAGCGGACAGTGGTGCCTGCATGACGATGAGGCTGCGGACTAGCACCGCGAAACGCTACGGTGTCCTTTATTTGGCAGGCGCCGCCAATGACAATGGCCACTCCAAACGCCATTCAATCGGATGTAAACGGTTTCGGCAACTTCCTGCAGACGGGTCTCCCGCATCTTATAATAAGTCCCACACTTGAGTTTCCGTCCTCATATATACCTAGAATTTCTTGTATCTGCATGGATCATTTATTCTAGGTCCCAAAACCTCACCCCGACGCGTCCTCGGAACTCTATGGCCGAATCAAGTCTGCCGGCCAACTCTCACCCACGCACCAAAACTCTCGAAAGGTGCAATTTCGTCAATATAAGCACTCCCAATATGATATGACATGTACATGTGTCTTTCCTATCAGTTTGGAGCCTCAGAATGCCATTCTCAGCTCTCATCCGGACGGGCAAAGGCTTAGAGGTTGGGTTTACAGACTCTAGAATTTCTTCATATTCTGAATCCGAAAAATGAAGGAAGCAGTTTGACGTAGAAATGGGAGCGTTTGGATGGGAACTGGTGGCGCAATCCACGATTCACTGTTTCGGAGGGTTGTCTACAATGGGGATCGGGAACTCCCGGTCCCTTCGGTTTGGACTGGCCAATGACAATGACGCTAATGTCCCCCGGGACGGCCGTGAATCACCTCCCTTAGCAGTCATCTCCCTTAGATGTCGATGCGCTCTAGCTCCGCGGACAGTCGTCAGCGTCACTCCAATTCATCACGCTTCAGTCAGTCCACTTGCCTCGATATGGGGTGATTGACAGTGGACAGTCAGTCTGCCGTAGGTGAATCCGGCAAGTACGGCGCAGAGGAAATGAATCACGTACCCCTGACGGGCGTTGCGTTGTGCATTATCCTTATCCTATTCGGGGCGCCACTGAAGTCTGTCTTGAGCTGCACCGCAACCAAGATGGACGTTCGAGGTCCACAGGCACGACGCACCGTTTCGGTCTAGGCGCCTTTGCACGTGCGTTTTCGCCTTGTGCAGGTGCAAGATTCGCGACTCTCGCCTCGCCTCGTGTAGTCGCCCAAAGCAGAAATGGCCGGAGAATCCGAGGGGGGGGACGATTTCTTTCTCCGGGCGTCCCGCTGGCAAGGGCGACAAGGGCGAAAGGTGCTGGCTGCTGCGCGCAAATCTGTCGATCCGTCCCCTTGTGTCGCCGATGAAAACGCAGCACGCAGCTCGCACGTTATCCGAGTTCTTCCGTGCAGCTCGTGGATCATCAAGTCAACAAACGCCAGCTGAGCAGAGCAACGGTCGTGACGATCCCGAGAGGCCGGCGGGGGGCAAAAGGCGAGAATCACGGCGATCCCGGCAGGAAAGTCAAAAGGGGTTGTCGCGGAGATAAACGGCGGTGTCGGTGTGATGTGACGAGATCGTTGATGGTGTCATCGACGGTCGGCCAGGATAAGGTCGGTGCCCGAACCCGGCTTTATAATTATAAAAGCGCAGCCGCGTGCCCAGCCTGGCGTCTATTTTCCCCCCTCCCCCCTCACACATATAAGCTGGTATCCCGCCGAAGACGAGCAATGGCCACGATGATCTCGCACCGCGTCTCGCACGACCGCACCATGACCTCGCCGTCGCCGCCGCCGCCCCCGGCCGCACAGACGCCGACGCTGCCCGGCGTGCGCGCGCTCTTCCCCGATTGTGCGTGCGCGCGCTATCTCCGTGCCTGGCGTCGCAGTCGCGCTCACCGTCTTCCTTCGTGCAGTCCCCGACACGCTCGCGTCGGAGAGCAAGCACAAGCGCAAGTCGCCACCCCTGTCCGACTACGCGGTGCGTCCGCCCCGCGCCGTTCCCTTGCTCCGCGGGCTGACTTTGAGTTTGACATTGCAGTTAGCCTTAGGCCCGGTCCCGAGCGGCTCGTCGCTCGTCCACCGCTCCGAGTACCACCGCACCCGATACGCGTACCCGCCGCATCTGTCGCACTCGCGCTCGCACTCGCCGTCGCCGTCGTGTTCCTCGCTGGACGACGCGCCCATCCCCTCGCCCTACCCGCGCCCGCCGATATACGAGCCGCACGCCAAGCCCAAGCCCTCGCAGAGCATGTTCCAGGTGTTCGCGCCCGGCCCCGCGGGGCTCGCGGCGCTGCAGACCGACCTGCACAAGCCCATCGGCATCGTGCGCGTCGACCGCCGCGGCGCGTCGCCGCTCCACCGCCCGCATCCCGCACTCCCTCATCATCAGCATTCAGCTCAGCATTCACATCATCATTCGGCTCAACATCCGCAACTGGGAAATGGGAATGGGAACGGGAATGCGCAGGGGCAGCACCGGTCGTCGTACGAGACGCTGAAGAAACACGTCTGCGCCGAGTGCGGCGCGGGCTTTTCGCGGCCGAGTGAGCTCAAGGTGCGTCTTCCCCCCTTCCCCCAAGTTGCCGTCTCCTTCTCCCTCGCATCGCTGACACGCCATGTTTCCCCTCAGACGCACTCGCACAAACACACGGGCGAACGGCCGTTCGAGTGCACGCTCTGCGGGCGCCACTTCAGCACGAGCTCGAACCTCGGCCGGCACATGCGCTCCATCCACCCGCGCGATCGGGAATTGCACGTCGGCGGGAGCGGGAGCGGGATGTCGTCCCCGGCGTCCTTGGCCTCGCCATAACGCGACACGTTTCTCCGCTTGGGGATCGTGACGCGTTTCTCCGCTTGGGTGGCGATTGTGGATCTTTGGCTTGGGATCGTGACACGTTTTTGCGTGAAAGGCGATCCTCATCCTGCATCTTGACACGTTTTTCGCGTGGAAGGCGATCCGACTTGGCCCCATGATTGAATGACTCTCCTCCTGTCTCCTGTGTGTGCTCACTCTGCTGTTGTTGTCGTGCTTTTTGTTAAGCTGTGCAATCGTCCTCGTCGGCATCTTTCACGTCACTATTTTTTTTTAGCCTCTTGTACATTTGCATTTGATCTCTTTTGTGCATTTTTGATACCTGATCTCCGCGGTATGTGTTGTGTGTGCTTGGCGTTGCGTAATTTGAGCTGGGATTTTGGGGTAACTTTGTGAATTGATTCTGAGGATGGAGGGATTTACTGTACAGTATGTATGTATTCCGAGATGTCCGCTGTCGGTGCGTGGCAAAATCCAACGCAGCGCAGCGCTTGCGACCGTAACGTTCGTGTCTCGGAGTACCCATTGCGCCGTGTCGTTGTCGGGAGGACTCGACGTTGAGATGTGAGATGAGATGCGGTGCTCGTACTCTACTTGCTTGCCCGGGCCAGCGTTTACTTCAAGTTGCCAGCGGTTGAGGCTGTCTGTCTGTGGAGGCGGCGTGCAGATTTCTCTTGCAAGAGTTCGTCGAGGCAACTGTCACTGTGATCTGCAGCTGGCCAGGATCCACATGCTGACAGGAGCGGACGTGGGACCTGAGATTGCGATTGACGATTGAGATGCGCAGTGATCGGATTCGCTGACGCTCATCACGTACAGCTTGCGGACTCATCTCATCTCGTCCGCACCGAGGCGGACTCGGAGTGGTTTTCTGCAGCTGCGTGTAGTGTGGTCTGGTCTGGTCTGAGTCATTGTCGATGTGCTGTCACTGGTCTGTGAGGAAGATGGCTGTCTGTGAGGAAGATTGCCACTGATCACGGTGGCGGCACGCGTTGAAAAAAAGGCACTGAGACTGAGCGACGAGGCGCAGCAAGCTTGGGAAATCCATAACGGAGAGATTCACGCTGACGCTGACGTGGAGATTCACGCTGCGTGGTGGGGGGAGGAAGAGGAATGATACTCTCTCCACTCTACTCTACTTCATTGTGCGAGGCGGCATGATCGTGCAGTTTCGGCCCAGAGGGATACTGTAGAGGAGGACAGCGACGACGCTCTCGCTCACTTCGGGCCGCGGCGAGAAAGTTCAAGTTCTCCGTAGCGCTGGCACGTGCCAATGCCAATGGGAAGGATTCAGTCAGAGCGCTCAGTTACTCTAGCCAACCCACTGCTGCGCGAGGAGGCGGACTCGGACTCTCCCATGCCCTTGCTGCATCAGTGAATGGTGATCATTGCACGTGGCGTTTGCGATGGTATCGTGCGTGGGATTCTATTTCTGACTGGATTGGATGCTTGTCATGATTCTTGTCCTGCCTTTGCCGGAAAAAAGGGGAAGCTGGCAAAAGAAAAAAAAGGTGTGGTTGAACAGGTGTACGGCATGAGACAGAGAGGACTGCCGTTTCGCTGAATCCGAACCAGTCAGTGCCAGTGGAGCTTGAAGAGAAAACCAAGCAACACGCCTCCGGGAACTCCATTGCAGATTGCGTAAGTAGGCGTGACGCCCCGCCCAAAGCCAGTGGAAATTCGGGCGTAATATTCGGTTGGGCCAGCAAGTAGTTACTATGATACTCCTTCTGGCCCTGCGATTTGGCCCTGTTTGCGCGTCGGGTGCTAAGTGCTTCGAAGATTCTCGGGAAGCGGGGAAGCAATTCCACGTGCTCCGCTGCGCATACCTCGCTAGCACTTGGTCACTGTGGACCGTGCGTTCTCCTGAGGCTTATGGCTGCAGCTGTCCGATGGGGATGGCGAGGCTTTACTGCTCTAGACTAGAGTACAGTAGTAGCGCCCAGCCATACTGTTCCAGTGCTCTGTCAGTGAAGCACCGAACTAGTGCCAGCAATGGTACGTCAATCGCACCCGCATGAACCGTGTCACTGCCAGCGTGTTGGCCCGCACGCCGAAAACGGGCATGATCAACGCAGCAAACACCCCCTTCTGGCCGTGGGGGCTCGCAAGGGCGAGATGCCCGACGGGAGGAACCGCACGCGCATGCATTTCGCCCCCTCGCGCTGAGTTCATCACCAGATTGGCAGCGCAGCGCGATTCCGGCCACAGCACACCCGCCGGGGTGGTGCTCATCCGGACGCGCTGGCACCTCACTGCTGCTGATTTCTACCAGTGCTAGTTTCACGCTGGCCGTTTCGGTTTCTAGCGCCACCGTGGCCGCAAACTACTGTAACTCTACAACATCAGGCCGGCCGTGGTTAATCTCCAATGAGAATACGACGTCGACGTCGGGCGACCGCATGCAGGGTCGGCGACGTACGATGGCGCGGGATCACTCTAGATCTGCTGGCGAATCCTCAAGAGTCAATGCCACGGGTCGCCGTCCTCATCGATCTCGGGCGCTGTGGGCTGGCGAATAGCGTATGCTTAACTGAGGTAGTTGCTGCGCTGCTGTGAGAACTGAGATTTAGACGCGGGCCACGCGCAAGGAGACTGACACTAGCGGCCCGGTGGCTCGAGGTTTTCGTCCGCGACACGAGGAGATCAGCCCGCAGCGGAGAGAATGTTATGGAGATTCTCGCCAGTCGCACCGCACCACGATGCGCAAAGATTCTCGCCATCGCTTCCAAATCCAAATCCAATCCCGGACAGCGTGACGTCTCCGGCGATCAATGGCCGATGCCCGATGCCCTGCACGCCCTTCTGCCGCCGAATCGGGCAGGATCCGCCGAGCCGGCCGGTATCTGCTCCCGGCTTCACACCCGGCGATGGAAGGAAGGTGATCATGCCAGTGCGCGCGCGGCCTCGAAGACAAAAACGGCTCGCCCCTGGCAGGGTCGCTCCCGTGATGCTATCCGTCCGGTCTGCTGGGCGTAGATACAGTCAGTATCTTGTCAGTGTCACGGGGAACGGGCCAAGCGTGATGGGCAGATTAAACTGCAGCTCAATATTGACTCTGAGCAGGAAGACACGACACCTTGATTCAGACAAATGAGGCGCCAAAATAGACTCAGACATGGCACGACGGGATGCATGATGTCCGTTGCTGCACGTTCCCGCTGCCAGGGCGCGTGAAGTGAGACTGGCAGCAGTCACAATCGATTGGACGCGCACTGCAGCTGGCCGCGTTGCTGCGTCAAGGAGCACATCGATTAATCTGGCCCACTGGCGGGCTGACGAATTCCATCGATCCCCCGAGAATGCGGCTGATTCGGAGGAGTCGTGTGCCTGTCAGTGTCGAAATAGGAAAAACTATGAGTGCGAAGCAGGGCCTGTCCCTGTCGGTTGAAACTACAGTGTACTTGGTCAGCGCGCGATTTGACCTTTCTCCCGGCATGCCGCTGCGGATGTCATCGTCCGATGCAATAGTGCCAAGGATCGCGTGTCCCAACACTTGTCTCGAGCTAGCGACGCAGATAGATTGAGCCCACATTTGGGACCGTGACAGGGGCATTATGCACGCTACAGTATGTCACTGACTCACTCTCGCACTGCGATTTATGCCAGTAACCCCCGATCTCGCGGGGAACGCACGAGGATCCGGAATCAAGATCGCACACTGATCATGAGCTTATCGTCGTACATACCCAAATTGGACGTCTTCAGGCTTCTCATGCCCGTGTCCGCGAGGCCGCGGCGCTATACAACAATAACCGCAACACTGCAAATAGTAAATAACTCACAGTCGGACTGGGAGGCTGGCTGCCAGCGGAAGCCATAACTCCCTTCTCTCGCCGGAGAGAAGCGCTTGGGCGGGAGCAATGGGTGACGTACGGGGATCCTCAGGGTGCAGTAGTGCCAGTTGCCAGTGCTGTGCCGGCGCAGCTCTATCCGGAGGATCGCGTGCAGTCCGGAAGATCGCTCAGTCTGAATTCGCGAAGTCGAAGCTCGGGCACGGGCACTGTCGATTTTCGTTGTGCTACCGTCACCGTGGCAGAATCTCGGCTTGGTCACGGTGGTATATTCCTGTCAAAAAATGGGACGAAGCATCCGGTTGCGTCCAAATTTACGAGCCGGCGACGAATCTTCCAAGCATTGCGCAGCTCTCGCTCGCAGGCTGAACGTTTTGGGAGCAAAACGTAATATTGGATGCTCCGCATTAATTTAATTGAAATTACCATGAATTGACAGTACACGCCCTGGGTATCGGGAATGAATGCGAAGCGTCAATATTTGGCCGGCGGGGCGCCCGCAGCCCATTCCCTGGCGGAGACGCGAATGAATCGGGACATGAGTATCCCACCACTTCCCACGAGAAACCCTGCACACAAGATGGTCACCTGTCGCGATGCAGGCGCTGGACGTGACGAGCGATGTGCACGACATGGCCGCAAGGGCTGCGAGAGACGCCCAGGTGAGCGATTGAGCACGATATCTCGAATCCTGATTATCCAATGTTAGCCGACACCTCGCAACCGGGTGAGCTGGGCGCTTGCTGGCACGAGCAACGATAAACGATATCCCTGCCAATGACGCGGTGCGACCCTGCATCTCAAATTAGCAGATACCCCATGGGCATATTGAATACCGAACCGAATACGCTTTTAGGTTGACGTTGGGCATTCTGTCGCCACTCCACTCCACGCCGCTCACCGCGTCGCCCGCTCGGAGAGAAGTCGCCGTACGTTGCCGCCAGTGCGCTTCTGGCCGGGTAGCGGTCACGCAGGTTGCAATGAAACTGCCACCGGATATTTGCTGTATGGTCTCGTCATGGCAGAATGTACTAGCCCCTGAGAAGTAGCCGAGAGAGCCCTTGCGCGAAAGAGAGCCCTGCTTCGCACTGAGTATGAAAAGCACGGTGGGACAACTAGTCACAGCACATTGATGCCCTTGAGAGAACTGCCAGTGCACATGCTCAGTTCAACCGGTTCGATGCCCGTTTCACGGACTGCGCAATCTTTTCGATCCAGTAGAATTATCCTCAAGTGCCGGGGAGCTGCGAGAGACAATTAAGCCGCCGTCCGAATGACTGCCATGTGCCGGCTGCGGCTATATGGCCGCGGGGCAGGTTCTGCTGCGACTGAGTCGGAACTCCTGGCATAAATCAAGGGCAGGCGGACAATGGGCCGGGTGTGAATGTAATAAAACTCTGAAGCATGCGATGCTGTCCGATAGGTTTGCATCTGCGTGTTCAGGGATATTATAGCCAGTGACTGCGGCCTAGCGGATACCATGCGAATCTCCGGATCGGAACGCAGCAGAAAGCCCTGTAAATCCGTGCAAGAGCCTGAGTGTTGCTATCCTCACAAGCGGGAATTTCTGTGGAAGCCGTACCAGAGCCTCGGAAGCACTTCTTGCAGCAGTGACGACTCGTGAAAATTCATAGCACGCGAAGCACCGGAGTCTGCGCCTATCGGACGCCATGTTCATCCGCGCAAAACCCCTCGCTTTACCATGGGATTTCCTGCCCGTGTGCGACCGTGATGAACCGGCCTTGAGATACCCGAACCTCTACCTCTGGGTCGTCGGTCTCCATTGCCGGCGTACAGTAATACGAGTAGAAGCGTGTTGGCCAGGAGGCAGTAGAGGTGCGATGTTTGTCGATAATCATTGCCCAGTCGGGCGCGAAGCATCCAGTGCCACTGCATATTCATTCCCGACAACCGGACCAGGAGTGACTCTATCTCACTGTACCACCCCGGTCGCTGACTGAGGTGATTGAATAGCGAAGTCGACAGTTGACCCGGAGCAGGCCTCGTGTGCACGCGGTGTGCTGACCTAGGCGTGATAGCAGCATATTGGCCTGACAAACTCGGACAGCCATGGCCAAGCACTGCGTGAGATACACAGTAGGGTCCTGGCCGCAGTATATCGTCCACGGAGAAGCTCTTGATACAGGTGCAGCACTTGGTCCCCGAGCTGTAACACAGAGGCAGAAGGAGATGGCCGATAGAGCAATTCAAAGCGCACGTCGTCAACGACTCAGCATTCCCGGCGAAAGGCGGATCATATGTTCATGCAGCACGAGAAACTGCGTGCGCAGCAAGGACTGTGAACCGTACGACATTGGAATGCGCACGAGGGATAACTAAGCCCGAGTGTTAAGCAGGGAAGCCAGTGATAGAGTAGCGTCCGGATCATCAGGTCAACCCAGGGACCGAAGAAGCTGAGCTAATGCCCTGTCTGCGCAGTCACTCCGGGATGCGCAAACAATTCGCAGTCGCAGCTTGAAGAGTACCGGAGATCCTCGATCAGGATCAACCTCCGAGAGGCCTCGAAAAGGGAACTTTGTAAGTACCCCGGGGCCCGCAGTCACTGAAGCAAGAAGCGCCGATGATCAAGAGATACAACCTGGGAAAGATTCGCACGATGTGTTCTTTTTGGACAGGGTGACTGTGGATCCCGCAGTAGGGGTCGGCGAAGCAGGCAAACGCGTGCTCGATGCGCGCATCCCGGAAGCCGACATCACCAAACTGGGAAATCATCTATAAGCACCGTCCAGTGCCGATAAGATCTCGTATCGCCGACAAGATCTCGCATCACTGGCCAGTGATACCAACACCGACAGGCGGACCCCTGGAACTTATTTGCTTACAGTCGAAGCCCTTATAAGCCATAGCCCTATTAAGCCATAAATCCCTAAAACCCATAGCTTTTGGCCGTCTCCCGACTCGGGAGATATACAAAACCCATACATTTCTTATATCCCATAACCCATAGGTTGTCAGGGCCGAAAGCCATACATCATATGGCAGTCCCATGCCGGATATTGTTCTTCTGAGTATAAGATATCACTCCCAATAGGCCTGGAAGCAGTGGACATGGTCACAACCACGGGTAATCTACTTTGGTCTGTCGCCAATGGCACTACGTTACGAGTTCCATTCGGATCTGCACAAGATCTGCATGCCACCTCGAGGCCATGGAGACAAATCTCAGCAGTCCCGCATGTATTTCCCATCCCAGGGCCACGGGATAGAGGTAGTGCATGATTGACTTGAGCCTATGCGTGTACAATATTTCAACAACCCTCCAACATATGAGCACACACTTCAAGCTTCGGGATCTATTCATAGGCGCCGGATAAGCGCCCATCCTCTTCGGCCATAGTCGCCATAACCCATAGCTTTGGGGTGGTCCCAAATGCTATGGGTTATAAGGGCTTCGACTGTACTAAGTCCAGTAGGCCTGACGACGTGCTCGTCGGAATGCCGTCAGGATGGTTCTGCTCTTGTCTGTAACCCGCTATTTCGTCCTGCCTGAATCCAATCTGGGCGGAGTCATTTAAGACTGCTCTGGCACTCGCCAGAATTCGGCCAGCCTGAACAACACCTGGCCTGCAGAAAATGGCTTTCCTTGGCTTCTGTTCTTTTTTTTTCTACAAATCAAATCAAATCAAAAATGCGAATAAAACTGATGCATTGAACGCCCGAGGCTACGACTACAAAAAGTACCATACTACGCAATACCAACATAAGCGGACCCTCCTCAACGCGCGGACCCTCTTCTCCCAGGTGAAAAATGCTAAAAAAGCGCTCCGAAGAGATCTAAATGAATGAGCGTTAGTACGATGCAGGGCAACCGAGACGAGGCCAGAGTCCAGACGCAGAACGACGAGACGGGAACCAAAGATCACCGAGCCAGGCAGCCAGACTAGACCCTATCAGCCAGAGAGAGCCATACGAAACATAGCAAGCAGCCCCCGGAGACACGAGCAGTGCGGACAGCCAGAGCACGAAAGATTTTGTAATGGGAAGACTTCTTGCGAGCGGGATGGCTTGAGCTTGAGGATGGCATGCGGCAGCTTTTGAGGCGCGCGATTTGAGGCGCCCGAAGGAAGATGAGAGCATGGGCGCGGATGTGGGAGGTGACGGTGGGGGAAGAAGAGCGGTTGGCGGGAAATGAAAAATGGTACGAGCTTTTGCGTGATCAGCATCTGCTGCGATTCCGCTGCAATCCCGGCAGTTGATCATCAAGCTGCGCAGCATCGGCGATGCACTGAGTCTGACGGCAACACCGCTGGAGGACTTGGGCGATTTTGCCCAAGTCCTCGAGTTTCGTCTACATACTTTTCCACAGTGCAAGCCCGAGTACTTACTGAGACTGTACCGATGCTGGGAAAAGGAAATGCACCTAGATATCAAAGCTGCTGCATCTGTAATGGAAAACCGGTGCACTGTACGCAGTTGAGCACCGCGACTCAATGTACAATTACTGTAGGCAGCTGTGGCTTACCGGCCGCATAAATCTGTAGGCAAGTTGACTATCAGACTGATTCAAACTAGACCGTGGCTTGGAAGTGCTCATGTACTTGATCTCAGCCTGAGACAGTCTTGTCGTCCCTCGTCAGCACGGATAAGCAGCAGTCGGGGAGATCTCAAACTCGGAAGAACCAAATCGGTCCGATATTAATCTTATCACATTCGTTCAAGCTGCGATAGTCGTTCATCATTGACGATCAGATCTCATATCGCTGATAGGCCACCGTAAGCAGCGATAGAATATTTCCCAGTTTGGTGATGGAAGCCTTGTCTGCTGGGAGTTCTCTAAGCTTAACTGTGACCGCAGTAAGTGTGCGAAGCGATAGGAGAAAAGGCACCCGTGATGAATTCATCGGAATCGCAGGCGTGACCAAGATGGCGCGAATAAAGGGACGTTACGCGGGACTGCGATGAGATTAGCCTTGGGTCGTGTGATAATGCAGAAAATGACCAGTAAGCTCGAGTCCGCGAGAAGTCGTTCTTCGTGCCCTTGACTAATCTGAAGGGACGAGCGCGGCCGGGGCGTCGGAACGTACGGCACGAAGATTGACGGCGGTTGTGGTTGATTACAGTTCCAGAAGGCAGCGTGGACACTGGTCAACACAAAGACCGCAGTCAGCGGATCCTGCGCAAGCAAGCACTGGGCCTCGAAACGGGGAATTCGCCAGGTATGGCAGGTCCGCAGGAGGGCACAGTGACCCGGAGGCGTGCCTGCACTCGGAACCTGAAGACCAGTTACCCACCATTATTATTGGAGTCAGTCTGCCAGATCGGCCCGTGTTGAAGTACTGTGCATAACGCAGGACGGGACGCACTTTCACTACCGCGGCTTGGATGCGGATATCATTCACACCCGCAACTTGATCAAATATAGTTCTCGTGGCCCCTGAGACGAGCTGCTCAGCCGCTGGGACGGGCGCATAGTCTGCATCGATCATGACTTTGGACGAGCTGTCGAGCACGCTCGGCCCAGTCGGGCTAGAGTCAAATGCGTGACACACCGTATGTCCTCGAGGCGCGCAGAAACTGTCCCAGCAAAGATCTCAGAATGAGGACGAGCATTGTCGTACGTTCGGCAAGGTACGGACTTGAGCACGGAAAGCATCATGACAGTGATCTGGATAGAGCATCGATGAGCGTGCTGATCCCCGAACTCGATCGGTCATGGACCCGTCACGGTCTCTGTCGACGCTATGCTCCGCGATGCGATGCTCGAGTTCGCCTTGACCGAGCAGAACTTCGACGGGGACCAGACGCCGGCCAGTGAGGTGGTAGATCGAAGGACGGTCGTCATCTTCAGCGTTGTCGTCTTCGTCGTCGCTCTGTTGTTAAAGTCGCCTCTGTCGTCTTCAGCGGCATCGTAGTCAATTTCCGCACCTCGTGCAGAGGGCTCGTCGTCGTCGTCGTCGGCGTCATCGTTAATTACGTCGCAGTAGACCTCTTCCTTGCCGGCCGTGTACGTTGCGAGGAGCAGCCTGGCAAGCTTCACGGCGACGAGGTCATGCATAGGCGCCGACGCAATGGAAGAAACCAGGCCAGACTCGAAGTTTTCAGGGAATGAAAACAGACGGTTAAGCTTTTGTGAACGGTACTTGGCCATAGCCCGATATTCGAGCTGCGAGGGCGGCGAGGGTAGCATTTTAGTAGAGAAATGGTAGGACGGTCGGACAATATCCACAGAGTTTGGATTGAGTGACCTGGCACAAGTTTTAGAATAAATGCACCGCGGAAGTCCAGGATGCACAGAAGTTGACAACCAGCAACCACTGGTAGTCACTTCTTGAGCATCATGTTGAGCGAAAATTTCGTATGCTAGCCCAAGCTAAGCACGTCTAGAGATATAAGTTTGAGCACAAGGAGGACCCCGTAGATATTTCAAGTCAAATGAAGCTGTATAGCGTCGTAAGACTGTCCGTGTGGCTCGTCGTGGGCAGAGGAAAGAGGTGTTCGGCTGATTCCGCCTCTTGCCCGCCCTCCACGTCCAACCAATTACCTGCCTTCCAGCTAGCAAGTAGCGGCGCTGAGCGTTGCTATGACCGCTTCTGCCGAGCGTTTCGATGAACGACTAGAGCTGGAGTCGCTTCCAGACGGCAGAGTGCTAGCTCACTTTACCTTCAAGACAACGCTGAACGCGTCGACCGCGCAAGGCCACCGTAAGTGCGCGTTTTCGAACCCTCGCAAGGTCAATTTAAAAATCTAGTTTGCTTAGCCCAGCATTACACGCTCTTCCCGCTCGCATTAGGCCAGATATTACAGCAGCACGGCGCGTCTGAGCTGCATCTGTCCCTGAACGCGGGTCAATGGGCCTACGATGTCTGGGGGCCTCCTCCATTGCCTGGCGTTGCCTCTGGCGCGGAGCTCTGGGCTTGGTTAGGAGCACCAAATTCCACAGAAACGGACGGACGCTGGAGCGGGCTGCGCAACGCGCTCGCGGGCGTCTTCTGCGCGTCGCTGGCCGCTCTGGACTCGCAACGAACAACAAAACCCGAACTGTCCTTCAGGCCGTCAACACCGTCGAGCGGCACGCACGAGCTGCGGCACGCGACGCTGCCTTCGGAGCACGTGTGCACGGAGAACTTGACGCCGTTCGTTAAGCTGCTGCCATGCAAGGCGCACTCGGGCCTTGCGCGGCTCCTGAACCCCCATGTGATCTTTGCTGCGCCGTTCCATGGGCTCAGTGTGCACTATACTCGCGGCGAGCTCAATTTGGCTGTACTGGTCGTCCTCACACCCGCTGCCTCACGAGAATGGTCGCTAGAAAGCCTCTTTGATCGTTCTATTGGCGCGCCCTGCACAGTCGCGTCGTCCAGTGCCATCTCTGTCAGGCCGAAAGGCGCTCATGGGAATATTGCACCGTCAGCCGAAGTGGACGGTTCAGTATTGTACGATCTGTCACCTGGTAAGCTTCATAAGAGACACGTACTGCCTTTTCTGACTCTCGTTCCTTCGTAGCGACCTTTCCATTCGACCTTTCATATTCGCGAGGCGACGAATTGTCATATGAACAGCGTACGCCTTCCACTATTTCAACATACCCTGGCTAACAAATACAAGTAGCCCGACCGTCGCCCGCAGTGTCAATAAAGCGCACGATGACCGGCTCGGCCCAATATTCCGGCGGCCTTCTCGTACAGCTGACCAATGCACGCAACACGACGCTGCGGGTGGCGTATCTCGAGACGTTGCCGTGGTTCGTCACCCTCTATCTGCACACGCTCGACATACGGCTCGGCGCGACCAAGCGGCATACGTTCAGCCCGCTCTCTGAACACTTGTATTCACCAAATCCTTGTGCAGCTGACCTGCTGGAACGCCTGTCCTACATCCCGCCCTCCGACACTGCGCGCATGCCAACGACGCTCGAGCCCGTGCTGCGCCTCCCGCCGCTCGCGCGTGTGACGCTCGAGGTCAAGCTCGATCGCAGCTTTCTGCTGTACACGCAGCACCCGCCCGACGCGCAGCGCGGCTGGGACCTCCCGCCCGCCGTCGTCACCGTCCTCGACGAGGGCGGCCGAGAGCAAACCAACCTGGGGAGAAGCGCTGCAACCTCAGCTGGCGGGGTGGTGTACGCGCGCACGCTCCTCGCGGACCTGGCGACGCCCGACTTCTCGATGCCGTACAACGTCGTCCTCATGTCCTCCATGCTCGTCGGCCGTCTGTGGAGCGAAGTATTCAACCTGCTCACCCGCTCCTTCGTGGTCCGCGCGGAGTGACCGTTTGGTTCGCAAAGTACATACTTGTTATTACAGTTGGAACACGGGATGGATTGTAAAGGTTTGCAATGATACGATTGCGATCGTTCCGAAGGTCAAGGCTGATGTGCTGTTTGCAGTCTTTGTATGTCGTATTTATGCGTATGTATCCTGTTATAATTATTCTTTGGGACCAGCGCTCGGTGCACGGTTTGGCGTTTTGAGCGCGTCGCAACTTTTCCCGCCAACGTGCGTCACATCTATTCGCTCAGTAGGATTGACATGATGACTCCACAGAGGTGCTGCAGAATAGATCTTCTACGTGGTCTGTGAATCGCTTCCAGCCTCTTTACAACCAACCGCTGCCTGCGCTGCTACCTTCGCGACTCTACAATGGTGCATGCGCTGAGCGAAGGAATACCACGTAAGGCCGGCACGCAGAACGTACCTCTCGACATACAGCGACATTGAGTGCTGCTTCGCAATGTTGTCCTTGTAACCGTGGGTGAAGATATCCTTGAAGAGGTCCAGCGCACCCGTCCCGTACGCGTCCGGCGCGCCCTGTCGCTTCTCCATCGTCTTCCCGTCGAGGACCCACTGGTGCCCAACGTGCTCGTACTCCACCGAGTCGACGTCCTTGACCATGATGGGGATACTCTGGTCCAGGTCGGCGGCTGACGCGGGGTGGGAGGCATCAGGCGCGGGCATCTCGATCTTCTCATTCTTCCGGTCAACGAGGATGGTGGGCAGATTTTCGGGCGCTGCGCGGCCCGCGGGGACATGTGGTACCTGAAAGTGATGGGTTTGTGGGGATTAATCCCATGAGTACGCCAAGGAAGGAGCGCGGACCGGATCGCGCTCGTTCACTATGCGGACCACGGGCATATAATTCTGCATCCACATATTGCCCTCCGTGACCCACTTCGGGTTAGTATCGCTGCAGACGCTGCGTCAGTTCTCTTTTCTGTATGCTTGTTCGCTAAGAACGACTGACGGGTCGCGCCACAAGTATCTCGGAGCTCCGAACGAGAGCACGAGTAAAGCATGAATGCGCGGCCCACCGAGGCGTACGCCGTCGGGCGGTAGGGCACCTAGGTTATCCTCGGTAGGAGCCATAGCACATCGCGGGTCCGAGAAGAGCTTAAGGAAGGTTTTGCGGTCAATCCAATCCTCCTGCAGCTTGATACCCGAGATGCGCAAACCGAAGAGTGAGGCAGCAGCGCCGCCCAAGCTGTGAATGAAGTTGGTCAGCCCTGAAACCCGGGGGGGACTCATTGACGATCTCCATTCCACGTACGAGTGCCCAATGACGAAGGTTTTCAGTTCATGGACACCTTTCGTGTCGAAAGAGCCGAATCGCGCCTGGTACCCCTGCCGGATCTCCGCAATCATGTCGATCGTGCGAGAGTAGACCGTCTCTGGGAGCTGATCCTCCTCGGCTGCTTTCAGGTCGCCTTGGAATGCACGGTCGAGCAGGTGCCTGAGCGTCTCCGCGCTGTCGTGCATCACGTCGCCTATAACGCTCGACAACGTGCGATCGAGCGGGCGCGTGAGCCAGTTGGCGAAGCCTCTGTGCATGGAAACGAAGCCGAGCTTCCCGTGGAGAAAGCCTCCGTTGACATGCATGAAGGCGTTCTGTGGGTAACAAACTAGCGTGAGGACGGCGAAGAAGAGCAGGATGAAGCCCACCATGTCGTCGACCCAGTCCATGGCGCGCACAGATCCCGTGAAGCTGACGATCATTATAGGTGAGGGGTCCTCCGGCGCCGCCTTGGTATATTTTTTCCCTTCCGAGAGCTTGGTGTAGAGGATTCGGACGTATGGAATCACCATGGCGGTAGATATGTTTGACGGCAAGACTATGAAGGGGTGAAAATCAGTATACTTCTCCCAACGCGTTCACGCACCTGGGAAGATGGTCATAGAAGCCCTTCGCGTCCTTCTCCTCGCAGTAGTTATACTGCGCTATCAGGGCCAGAAGCGGCAGCGCGGCGACTGGGGGTTCGGCGTGATCCATTGCCGGCGTTTCAAACTGTTCAAAGTCGACGAGAGTCTGGAGACCCTTGTCCAGGACTTCCTGCGTTATTCCTTCGGGGAAGACAAACTCCTTTGGTGCCTTCTCCTTGCCGGCGACCTATCGAGCATGAATAGTCAGCGTCGTGCAGCATTGTAACCTTGAAGAGAAAGACATGCCCAGCTCATAAAGCTTTCGAATACCATGGCGCGCAATATGAAGGACGCAGAGCGGAGTTCCAAGGGAACGGATGGATGTGCGGAACACCAGTTAGCGGCGAAGCGCGGTCTGTATAAGTAGGCGGTCAGTTCATCAATAAAGCATGTAACTGAAACTTCGAGCAACGAGGAGTGGTATATACCCTGGCAGTGGACGCACGAGGCCGCTCCCGTTGCGGTGACGCCCTGTTAATTCTCTGTCTTATAGTTAAGTCGATGCCGTTCCGATAGTTGCTCGCACTATCTGCTTTCAGTGTCCTCGTCTATACCGGTAAAATATCAAAGAGGGGGCCTGTGCGAACCCACATTATATCTATAATTACCGAGCGGCGCTGTATGCCCGCTATACAGACGGAACGCTCCAAGTTGACCTGCTGTTTCAGCCGCCCGCTAGCGCACTGAAACCGATGTTTGGCGTCCGACACAAGGCTACTATTTTATACTTGCGTAAGAGGATGAGGGTACTCACAGAGAGTGCAATGGCTGGACCTGAAGTTCATCTTCTCGTTTGGTGGTGGGACTTGCCAACTTTTCCGATCCTGGTGCATTGCCCGACCTAACACCAGCCAGATGGTTTCCGATGGACAATCGCTGACGGGCGCGACCCAGCCCTGCCTGCTATCTGACACGTCTCCATGCAGTGTTTAACTCTCAGCAGACTAGCTGGTCGGTAGATGTCGGCGTTGTCCAGTTAAGGCGCTCCTCGCTATTTCGCAATTCGTCTTCGTATTTCGCTCCCAAGTCAATACGGTTGCATCACAATTAAGTTCTTTTCAGGTCCTCCCCATCCTCGGTCCTCCCCATCCTCGCAAAAATTGCCGTACATTCACTGCCCTGCGCGGCGAGTCAGCCACGCCGTCCCAATACGTCTCTGCAGGTGTATTTTGCGAGATAACATCAACGAAGAAACTATCTCACAATATGAAGCGATTCAGAGCCGGGGCAGGGCTAAAGGATTTATCCTTTTCGCGTCGGCGAGAACGCCGTTCGGGTCGACGAGCAGAAGCAAACCCGCTTTCGGCGCCGAGGCAGCGAAGACCAGTGCGTCGACGACGTCCTCAATCTTGCTAAGTCTGTCGTTCTCCAGGAGATTCTTGACAGCGGCCATGATAGGGGTGTCTATAAAACGTGAGAGTCACAATCTCCCGCCAGCTGCCAGGCGCGACGACGTACTGACGAAGTACGGTGCGACTACGGTAAATCTGAGGTTTCGACGGTGAGCTGAGAATGGACGTGCATGAAGTAACGCACTTGATGCCTTCGTGAGCGGTAATGTACGTTAGACTACGCGCAAAACCGAGTACTGCGTGTTTTGACTTGACGAAGGCGAGTTATTAGGAGCTGCGGAGGAATAAACGGAGACGATACCAGAGTGTACACCGGAGACAACGGGCTACCGTAGAGAGAGGCTATTGTAGATGTTAGCAGAAATATGGGAGGTATGCGACGCTCACAGTATGACCCGAGCAATACGATCCTCTTACCGTCCGTCGCTGGGTTGCGGCGAAGAAAATGCAGTGCAATATGAGTAGCTGACGTAGAAGAGTAAGCGCCGGAATATTCGATACATAAGACGCACTGTAAATGAGGCCAACGACGTTGACGTCGACCGTTTTGAGATCTGGCTTCTGCAACGTGTCGGTGTTGTTGAACTGTCCAGGGCTACTCTCTCCAATCCCAGCATTCGCCACTGCCATGTCTACCCGGCCGTAGGTGGACTGCGCCAGCTCGAAAAGAGCAACTTGCTGGTCCCAGCTCGTCACGTCGCACGAGCGACCGCACCCGATGCTACACTTTGAGCAGTAAGCAAACGATAAAAAGATGCGAGGACTAATTGCCAGACTCGCCCTCCGGCTACTTTGATCTGGCGTAAAGTTTCGTCCAGTGCGTTCTGAATGACGTCCCCGACGACGACTTGGGCTCTGTTGGGCCGTCAGACCGGACTTCTCCCATATCACTGAAGTGCGCACCCATAACCTGCGGCTTGCAGAGCGAATGCACGCCCGAATCCGCTCCCCGCGCCTGGGCCATATGAATGAATGCCCGGTGACCTTTGCTAGCCCGGTGACGCACCCGTAATGATGACGACTTTGCCCTTGAGCCCAGCAGCATTGGCGTCGGATGTGGCATGATTGTCAAGGGAAGAGGAGAAAGAGCCGACGCTTGTTCCCGAGATCAGCGATCCGAGGTCAGCCCTTGGTTAGCCCGGTTCTGATCTTCCAGAAAAAGCTAGTTGAACGACCGGAAAGCTACTTGAACAACCAGAACTTGAACGCTTGAACGTCCGAAACATCCTGTACTATGATGGACCGGAGAGGTATGATCGCTTCATTCCAATTTTTTATTCATTGATGATGCATAATGCTTCATATTGGAAGCAGTACCAGTTGCAGGGTATCAGGAAACACGAATTTCCAAGGACGATAGTACCTGTATTAGTGTAAGCATAATGTTATCAAAATCGATTTGCAGAACCACGTCACGTGCGCGAGAAGGATCACAAATGCGGCGGCTTGTTTGTTGGGCCAAACAATTGCTCTTGTTGGTTCACCATCATCTCATCGAGACACCACCTCTGCGCAAAATGACCGTCGCGAGCGACAGGCAGATTCAGACCTTCGTGCAACGGCGCAAGGATCGCGCGAAAAGGTATGCACAACCTTTCTGGTGTAACGCATTCATTGAATCTGGCCAGACACCGAACGACGATTCGGAAGCGGACTTACAATACTTTCGGGACTCTTCCAGTCGAGCTACAGGTCATGTGCTGGGAGTATCTGCCGGCCAACGATGTATGCAAGCTCGCTCTGGTCTGCACCCACTGGCGCGACGTGAGCGCGAGGTACCCCCAACTATGGAACCAACTGCGCCTGGACCACATTCCTGCCGACCCGCAGTCGCTCTTCGCACGCTCCCGAGACCTAAAAATTCTACTCACCGTCTCTCTGCGGACAGTTAGCGACTGGATCCGCCTGCCCAGCTGCCTGCGCTTGGTCGCTCTCAGGCTCTACGAGCTGCGCTTGGTGCTCGCGTTCAACAAGGAGCATCTGCCGCATGGCGCGTGCTCTCCGGAGCAGCTCGTTACCCAAAACCTCTTTAGATATCCAGCGCCGGTTCTGATTCACCTATCCATCAGCACTCATACTTCGCCCCTGTTCCTTCCCGAGGACGCCTTTGGCGGATACGCGCCGAATCTCCGCTCCGTGAATCTACACAACGTCATACTTCCGCGCCGCTGCCCTGCTATGAGGACCGTGCAGACCGTCTGGATCGGCTCGCGCTTCCTCTGCAATCAGAGGTATCTCTTTGACGTCTTTCCCAGCATCGTGCGACTGGGCATCGACAATCTTGAGGATTGGGAAAAGGAACCCTTCTTACCGCCAATACCTCCGGGCTCCCAACTAAGCGAATGCGAATTTCTCAACGATGGCTGCGACAATGAGGCGCTCGACAGATCTCTCGTCGACATGAGCCACCGCGGGTATTTGGAGCTGCCAAACGTCACTCTGCGGTCGCCTTCGAGCGGCATGATCGAGTTTTTCATGACTGACGCAATCGATTGGCATACGCTGACCATCAACGGGGATTGCAGCGCCCATCTTCGCGTCTACTCAGATCACGACAAATACAAGCTCAACGCCTACGCCGAAGCGATCGATGTCAAGCTTTTCTAACGCTTTCTCGAAGTCGAGAGCCACACCACGAATATCCAACACCTCATTCTCCCCCGATACCTGCCCGGAAGTACACCCCTCGTTGCGCACTCCATCGCGCTTCCGCGCCTGCTCACACTTGCGATTACCTGCGGCGAACCGTCGCACTACGTCCACTCCCTGCTCGACCCGCATTCCGGCTTTGGGATCATCTCCGCGCCGTTGCTTGCGAAGCTGGAGATACGACGTGCGGACGGATTCATAGGAGAGATACAGCCCCTGGACCCGGAGCACATCGCAGATTTCATCGAGAATTGCCTCGATTGCAACAACAGTGTCGACTTGGACGGCAGCAAGTCCGAGCACGGGAATTCGAGCCGCTGCTTGGATTTGGAGAGACCAGATGCCATGGACATTGATGGGCCATCCGACGAAGATAGCCAACGGCTGGAACTGTTCCTCGACGTAGCAAATGGTGTCCGACTTCTTGGGAGGACGACACTGCCGCTATACCTTCTTTCGCAGGACCCTTTGGGACACTTCGTCTTTCGCTACGACTAGCAGGCGAACCATGAACCATTCTCCAAAATTATCTCGACTCCAAGAATTTTCCCTGCACTAACATATGCTCATGAAGTGTTGCATCCGCGACCAGCTTGTCTTTTCCCGAGCGCAACGGCTCTGCCTGTATGACAGTTTAAACATGTAACGACCATTCAATCACGACCTTCATCATGATCATTTTGAGCTCCTTCGAGCCTGTCTTTTACATGTATCAGGATAGGAAGTAGATCACTGGTTGGATGTCGTGAAGAGCAAATTTAAAGGAGATATCTGGGAAGTAAGAAATAAGAAAAGCAACAAGCGAGGTCGTCCTGATGCTGTCTGAGCCTCAACCACATCTTTGCGCAGGAAATTATTTCCATGGGTCATGATGGGAACGAAGTCTTGCAGGCGACGAAAGAGTCGAACGACGGGAGGCGGGCGGCGGAGTCCCAACGCTGTCACCATCTTGATTGCCGCGTCTTTTTACGCTGCAACCCATACCGGACACCTGCTCACGCTTCATCAACAACGGAATGGTAGACGCGCATTCGAGAGTCTGAGCTGACGGGCCACGGCTGGCCGTAGAACATGATCAACATCGACAGTAGAGTAGGACTTGAAGTTCCGCCTAGGATGGCGCGCGGTCCGCAGCGACACACCTGGGCGAGGATGACGGGCCAGTCAATTCCCACTAAATGCCCTCGCGCGACCACCGCTTTGCCATATGACACCTGGATTCATGGGAATGCTACTATTCACCTGTTGCCTGAAAATAGCATTGGTCGACCATGCACAATCTCTGTTCTCGTCTAAGACCGTCACGCCTCTTTTCTTGTTGCCAGCGCCGCACGCTCAGTGAGCACGAAAGCTGGTGAGCATGTCTGTGAGCATGATCTGAGCATTTGAGTTTTACAGAAGCTAAAGGAAGTCTTGCAGGCGACGAAAAATTATTTCCATGGGTCAGTCGAACGACGGACGGGAGGCGGGCGGCGGAGTCCCAACGCTGTCACCATCTTGATTGCCGCGTCTTTTTACGCTGCAACCCATACCGGACACCTGCTCACGCTTCATCAACAACGGAATGGTAGACGCGCATTCGAGAGTCTGAGCTGACGGGCCACGGCTGGCCGTAGAACATGATCAACATCGACAGTAGAGTAGGACTTGAAGTTCCGCCTAGGATGGCGCGCGGTCCGCAGCGACACACCCTCCAGTCAATTCCCATACCCTGCTTTATATGACACCTGGATTCATGGGAATGCTACTATTCACCTGCCTGCACGACCATGCTTCCTCTCCTCGTCACGCCTCTTCTTGTTGCCAGCGCCGCACGCGCTGTGGCCGACCTCCGCTTGCCCATCGGCTGGCGCGTCTATGGAATATCACCTGGATTCATGGGAATGCTACTGTTCACCATGCTCACGACCATGCTTCCTCTCCTCGTCACGCCCAAGGGGTCTTCACATTTTGCTTCCGGGATATCACGAGTGCGACATCGACACCTTGCCGAGCATCACAGGAGCCCAGCCAATCATCTGAACATTACCCGTTCACTGGCCTCAGCCTCAATCACGCCTGGTCCAGATCTGCATCGATCGACCTCAGTAAGTCCGGAAGCAGATCAGTTAGTTAGTCCTAGAGGGGTTACAAAAAAACGACTGATATCCTGGAAGACGGTCTTGAGCGCCGCATGTGCGATTTCCATCGCGTCCTAAACGAGTACATCGACACCTTGATTGTATGCTCATATAGTACTAGGTGTCTGCGGCAAGGGAGTCGATCCTTATCTGGAGTCGGTACCAGCGTCCGATTGCGATGTAGTCCATTCAGTCTTGTCGGACATATCGCATTCCACGCTGACAGGGATATTTTCCTTGATCGGGCGATCCCACTCAGAAATGCGGGGCTGGCTGGAGGATAACGCTGTATACGGCGGATTCAGAACACACCGCGCCAGTTGTGCTCCCTCCGGGATGGGTCACGATAGCCAGCTGCGCGGTCGACATGGCGGATCGTGCTACGCGACTCGCAGGCCAACTCGCTCCCGGATAACACTCCGGAACAACTGCACGTCGCATTGCGCCAGCCAGGGCTTCGCATTCGCGGCCGTCGAGAACGAACATGAATGCCACTGCGGGGATGGTATATATCGAACAGGAACGCGTTCAAACCTATCACTTGACTGCCGCCCGTATTGGCTCTTACTCCCGACATGTCTGAACCAGCATGGCCGCCGCCGGACCGCGTCGCGCGATCGCGCGCGGCGCCGACGAACATGGACACGCTCATCGCCGTACTCGATGAACACGGTCTCTAGGATTAGCAGACTCTGGCGCTCTATCGCTCTCACTTCTTCAACTCTTTGCCGGAACGACGTCACGCTCTCCGGCTTGGCTGGCCTTGATTTTTTCTACCTGATACTTTAGCGAGTCAGCGATGCGGGCCCATTGCCCATGGATCTCTTCTGCGATTCTGGTGATTGCGTGGACGCGGCCCTCGAACTTGTCTATGAGCGGCAGCTGTGCCTCGTCGCGCTCACCATCCGTCTTGGAGACCCCTCGTAGATGCCTTCAAGGGTGAAGGCGTCCCTGTCTGCGCCATTTCGGCATGCATTTTCCCGCCAATCTCCGCCCGGGGGCACCTTTTGACCGAATCCCGCTAAAGAGCCCCGGGATATCGAGGAGCTGCGTGTACGGCAGTATTGGGCGACGCCAGATACCACCCCACGATTGCGCACACTCGACCTGTGCGGAATCCAGGTGAAGATGCGCGCCCTGAAGTGAATGGACGACTTCCCGGTTGACGTAACGACTGTGTCTGCAGCTCGACAAAGTCACTGTGCCCAATGTCCGGACACTCTTCAGCCTCTTCCCGCTGCTCGCCGTGCTCAATCTCATCACGCTGAACATCAGCATCTTGGAGCATCTGATGGACGACGACGCGCAGAGTCTCGGATTGGAAGAGTTCCACCTCTCGCCGAAAATCGACGACACATATGCATTCATGCACGGCGCGCAACTTCTCCACGCCGCCGCGTATCTCAAGCGGGTGGGCTGGACGGCGAGGGGTCTCCCTTCCTCACGGGTCGGAGCAGTGATGAACCATGATCGAAGCGCTGGACTAGCCGTGGCCCAATATGGTCTCGCAACTGGAGTGTGCCTTAAGGTGGATGCTGACTCGGGCATCGTGCGCAACTTAGTCGCCGCAAAGGACAATATCTGGATTTTGGCACGCCCGGACGCCCGGCGCTGGCGTCCGAGTCGTGCGCAGTGCTCACCATGCACGGCGCCAGCTGGCCGTCACATTTAACCAGGACGCTGACGCACGCTCTCGCGGCCGCCTTCGCCACATCCGCACGCTGCGCGTCCTGCTCTCCCCGCGGACGTCGCTGCCATCTTCAACCGGAGGGCGCCTTACCCCAAAGATGCCGGACCTCGAACGTCTCGAGTTGTGTGGGGAGCCACAGGACACCGTCGTCTACGCCAGTCAGCATGGCCGCCCCCCGCCGTTTCTTGCGTCTCTTTGACGGCGTAGACGAGTTCGACGACCCAGTCTGGCATGGTATATACGTGCATCCTGGTAGAGCACCGGCTCATTATCTAATGCCGCGGATTTCCACTTAGACGGTACTCGGGCTTCGCGCAGAGCTCCGATTCTCGTGTACCGACGCCTAGCACGCGTGCTTGTCACAGTATGACTTGTCTAAATACGAATTTGTCCGACCGCTATCCTCACGAATGCTCCCTCGCAAGCTCGGCAATGTACAGTATTTGCGTTAATCGAACGGCCTGATGTGGCAAGGCAGGCGAAGAGGTATATTAGAAGAAGAGCTCAAATGTGAAGGTAGAATCATTGCAAGCGGCTACATCGAGACTCGGGGAGGCGTGGACGAGGAAGCGGAGCACGTTGATCATTACGGGGGAGGGCGACGTTCAGGGAGATGATGGGCCTTCAACGGCGAGCAGCAGCTTGCATCTGGTGGTTGTAGCACAAGGGGCAGAGCCTGTTGATCTGAGGGTCTGTAAAGAATGCATGAGAATTGACTTCAGGGAATAACAGGACGACGCACTGTAAACCTGCGGGAACGTGTGGCTAGGAGATCAAGGGTCAGCTCGGTGCGGCTCCGGCGAACGATGAAAGCGTACTACTGCGCGCAGGTGCGCCTGCACTCCGGCTCGACACAGTTCGGGTTGTGGTAGTCGCTAAAGCGACACTTCGAGCTGGAGCACTTTATCTAAGCGGGACGTTAGTTACGCGGGACGGGGGAGCGCACAACGATGCTGACCTCCTCCTCGGGCTAGATGCACTCGTCAGTGAACAGCGAGGCAGTGGGGCAGAGGAACGCACGAGATCATAGGAATGTCCACACAAGATAAACGTGTTACGGACGCTGCGGAATGCCGGGTCAGCGAGGCCAGAAACACATGGCGAGCCACGCACCGTCTCCAGCAGCACATGGCAGGCGAGGAATGGGACAGGAGAGCTCTCGATCAGTAGGCGGGCGGAGGGGGAAGAACGAGATGACGATAGAGGAAGGGGGTACTGAATGGGTGGCCGATTTATACGTTTTTCCATGTACGCGTCCCGCATGGCAAAGAGCCTATCTGAGATCTGGGAACGTGTTGACCATCATCAGGCGTGTGCGCGATTTTGAGCGGCAGTGGGAGCAGCTGACTGTGTTGCAACCCTGATAAGGATCTGTTTAGACTTTTTCTCGCCCTGGAGATATCCGGATGGCGGGGAGATGGCGGATGTACACTGCGGTGCTGCATGCCTAGCATGGCTTCTTGTGCTCATGTGCTCTACTGCACCTCGGCCCGGCCACATCGAGCCGTGATGCAACCCATCGATGCCTCCCAGCACGGAACGGATCCTTGCCCAAACACGTCGATGCCAGCTGAATCAGTGTAAAGCAGTGAATAGTCTAACTTACGCATCGAGGTTGTATAGTCCCGGATACTACATCAGCAATCCAGAATGAAATACTGAATTGCGGCGTACCGTTACGAAATGGAGCACGGGCCCGGTCGGCACAACGTTCAAGGCGAGACTGGGGTCGGGCAGGGCGAGCGCTCCAGCTCTCGATGGGCACGTGTTTGATTTTGCACGCCTCGCGTCCGCTTCCTACGTCACGCCGAGCAGCTGCATGGCTGGGAATCTGCAAGGCTCTGCTGAGTCACTGCGTCTGTTAGTTCCCAGAAAATATCAGCAATTCGCAATATACGCTACGCACAGCAGCAAACTTGATACGCGGGTGCCGAGCTGGTCTTCTCAGCTCCTGTCGCAGCGCGCTGAGAAGAGCCATTGTCCGCCCGAATCTGGCCAATGAGCCGGCTGGAGGTGCTCACATGAGCACTCGCTCCAGCGGAACACGACGCGCTTGCCGCGGTCTTTACGCTTTAGGCATGCGCCTGCGATGCTCGCCGCTGCGGTCCCTGGAGGGCTCGAGAGAAGACGCGGCGCGCGCGCAGCCCGCGGCATCGTCTCAGACGAGCGCCAAGCGAGACGAGACACTTGCACCAGGGGGGACGCGGTGACGCCTGCAACAACGCCAAACACACAAGGGGGCATCGATATCGCACACAAACAGAGCAGCAGTGCCTTTGTCCATCTATCACAAACAGTACCAGTCACGGGAGCAAATTTCATTGGAAGGTGGGAGGTTCGTTGAATGGAGAACGCGGACACAGCAGCCGGCTCTCGATGGCGCAATCCAAACGGCGGTTCTGAAGCCCCTGGGAGACCGAAGGATCATCGCAAACAGCACGCCTCGACCATGCCACGAGGCGTTGGGGGCGGAAGCAGAAGCGAGGGAAGCCAGCGGACGCCCGACCGTTACTTAGCTGGCATCATCATGAGCACGAGACAATGTCGGCATCTACTCGGCCGCGACATCATTCCCCGGAATCCGCAAAACAGCGAAGAATAGGAGCGGCGGCGTCAGCGGCGTTGGGGAGGCATGCATAGTGCGCGTGAACCGAGAGCAGTGCGAGCGTGTTTTGCTGCCCAATGTGCGCCAATTTTGCCACGAGTTTGGCAGCAGCACATCGGGCCAGGATCCTGGACCATGCGCGTGATGCAGGGCAGGCTAGATGCAGCGCTTGAGCCACTGGGCAAGGTCGGACGCGGGACTGGAGCTTCATCAAGGCGAGCGGCATAGGAGGCCTAGAGTTTCAGAAGAGCTGAATGAGCGATAGGACGTGAAAAGAGGTGAGGAGGTATGGCCATGCACTGATGCAGGGCTGACGCGAACGTGAAACGCGCGATTCTGAAACCACGATCATTGGAGGATTTGGAGGCATTGCGTCCGCGGTGACGCAATCCATGCGCGACCTGCGTGCCTGCAAAATAGAGCGAGCTTGTAAGATGAATCTGCTGGTGATCATGAGATCCAGGAGGTCGTGCCGGAAAAACAAACAAACAAACAGACAAACGGGATCAAACTGTGTGAATCCGGGTTGAATTCAAGAATGGGGTCGAAAGCAACCTGCAAGTCGGATGAAGGTTTTTTCGGCATTCAGGTTGGTAGTCCCAGGCTGGAAAGAGGTGCAAAAGGTGTCGCCAAGGTTTAGCCACACATCCCCAAGAGATGGGCTTTGAGAATCTACTCGACGACTCGGTTACTCATTCTCAAGCGATGCTCAGTCCTCTTCAACTTGACCGCGGATACCACGACGACAAGTTCCCGAATACTGGCGCGTCACTCCATGCAAGCATCTGCATGCTCCTACAGCCAATCTGCCAACGCCGACGCACCACCATCCCCCGTCGAATCGCGCCCCCTACACATCACATTGGCGGGTAAGTTCTCCAGCGCTCTGAGCGCGAGGAGCTGATGCATCGGCCACGCATTCAGCGCGCCCCACTGCTGACGAACGTCGCGCTGTTAAAGCCCTATTACAGCACCATGTTGAGCGCGACAACCGCGTCGACCGCTGAATGGAGGCCGGGATTCAGAGCGGGTAGAAGTGAGCGTCGGTCAGCTGCGAGAAGCGTGCTGTCGAAGTCGCAGAACGCCCCGCAATTTGGGTCCTTGAGCTCCGCAACGACGGCGCAATGCTGGAAAGCAGCAGATTTGAACGACGAGTCTGAGGAGTGGAAGGAGGAATTGGCAAGGGCGTAGAGCGCGGCGCGGTCGACATGCGCCTCGTAGATAGCATCATGATATGCGTCCAGCCTCCACGAGCGGTGTTTCAGGGCGCAGGTTGAGCGTGCGCAGCGCGGGGTATGTCGCATCTTGCACGAGCCGTAGCCGCACCCCGCGCAGTAGATCTATGTCGACGTTCTCGGCGGCGCGGAGCGGCGCCCAGCCACCACCTACATCCCACAACCAGCGTCAGGATCATCATGCATCGTGCTATACGATTGGGCGCGGGCGCACCTCAGTGCGCGGCGCAAAATATCTTCACCCGCCGTCTGGACTACGCACCCCAGCAAGATATGCAGCTCGTCCGACCCAAAAGAAAAGTATCAGCCCCTACACTACGCGCGTAGAACAAAGCGAGCACACACAGACACCCAAAACGGATATGTTGGTACTGGAAGGGCGGTGGGTCCAAGTCGTCTTGCAATTCGAAGACTGCGTTTCCACCGCCGCGCCAAACCGTAGAAATCGGCCGTGGGGTCTATCGTTATGAATTTAGCTGTCAGCGCTGCATACGCGAGACATAAGCAAGGAGGGACTCACCATCTGGTCGGGATGCCCTCCATGCGCGAAGGACTGCATCATATCTCCCACAGTCAGCTCCCCGCCCGCGAGCCTCCCACAACAGCTTTGTCGGATTTTCGACGGTCCTCCGCCAGTGCCAGTGGTTGCTCGCATAGTATTAAAGGGATCTGCCAGGTTCAGTCTCCGTCATACTGTAGTAACACCTGCGACTCTAAGATGCGTACCGTGGAGAAAGGGAGACGGCGCACCGGGTCTGGACAGAACGCCTCGCTGTATCTCCAGGCGAGCGGGGGGGAAGGTCGCAGCGTCGCAGCGTCGCAGACGCACCGCGCGCCGATCCTAAGCCCGTTCCTCACGAAAGGCGACAGCATCCTTCGTTCCAAAATCCGACGAGAGTGGCCCAGGCGCGCGAGTCCGACCGCGCACCGTCGCTCGGCACCATGCGTTGTGAACCCAAGAGCTCGGTTCGCAAGGCGCGGGGACTGTGATCCTGGCCAAGAGACAGCATATCCCGACAGGCCGGCGAGCGAGCGGAAAGACGCGTTTCCCAGCCTGAGCGCTGGGGCCTGAGTATCGTGGGCGCGACCGAGACGACAGAGACACTGCAATAGCAATGTGAACGTTCAACGCCTGGCACCGGCAAACAGTCTGAGCGCCCTGCCCAACACGCAAAGCGCCAGAATCCTGTAGCTGATTCCTGGGCAATCGAGCGCCAATGCCATTCGAGTGTTTCCTCATTGTCGTGGTCGTCAGAGGGCGAGCTGCTACGCGGGTAGCATCATTATGCAGGCCTGCGCCGTCTAGCCGCAAGAACAGGCTAGATTTACAGCTGCGCGCGAGTTGGTTCCTGCGGAGGTCAATTCGCGACCGAGTCCACGGCCATATGGGTGTCACGGTCGCGCGACTCGCCGCATCGAGACTTTGGGTGGCTCCCCGAGTCCACCGCTGGGAAAGGACGGATGTCCCTTCTAAACACCTCTACAGTAGCTGTTCACAGTCAGAGCACCATTTTCCTCCGAGCGAGCGATACAGAGAGTGCGAGTTGGGGAATTGTCTTTCATTCATTCATTCATTCATCAAAGTCAACGCGCGCAAAACAGCCAGATCAAACTAAACAAGGGGTAAGTAGGGGATACAGGGAACCGAACGATGCTGATACGTAGTACAACGGGCAGGCTCGAGGGGAACTATCGCCGCACATAACTCGCGACTCGCACAACTCGCAACTCACGCGACTCGCACATTTCGCAACTCGCGCAACTCGCGACTCACGCGACTCACGAGTCGCGACTCGCGCTCGCCGCTCACTTGAGCAGCTCCTCCACGATGCGGTCGTCATGCACCTTCGCGACGTTCGCGCCGCGGTAGTTCAGCCGGCGGAGGACGTCGACCTGTGCGGACAGTTAGCGGCGAACGGAGCACGGGTGGAGAAGTGGGGGCACGAGGGGAGATGAACACATGAAACCAGAAATCAGCGGCGCGCAAGATATGCGGAAAGAAGGTACTAGGCGCGACGTGTCAGAAAGAATCAAAGCAATAAGCAGAGCGACGGCGAGAAGATATTAAACGACAGAGGATGGGCGCGGGCGCGAAGAAGACCGAACGGATGCAATCTGCGCCGAAAACATCCAGATATGTCTGCGCGATACGTGCATGCGCCATGAGGCAGCAGCGCGAAGGGACGGATGGACGGACACGAGAACGAGGGAAGGAAGGCGAGCACGGCGAAACAGACGCGAGATGGAAGACAGCCCAGCCCAGCGCGGCAAGACTGCAGGAAAGGAGAGCAGCGCACTCCACGAACGGCTAGTATCTACGCGCGCTACGATCCAGCGCAAGCAGGCCGCGCGGGGGCAGACACTTCGGTATACTGGCAGACGTCTGTCTACTCGGTCCAGGGCGCAAATCAAAGCAAAGCAGAGCGAGAAGACAGGGCGGGGGAGGAAAAAAAAAAACGGCACGAAGGCGGGGAGGGAGCGAAGGCGGGGAGGGAGAACGGACGGGGCGCGGGCGATATGTCTGCGCGGGGCGTGCATCCGCCATTTGGCAGCAGCGCGCGGGGGACGGACGGCCGGACAGCACGGCGAAACGGATGCAAGATGGAAGACAGCCCGGCCCGGCGCGGCAAGACTGCAGGACGGGGGCAAACGACGGGCGCGAAGCAGGCGCTCCTAGAACGCATGGACGATGGCCAGCATGGAAGCGCAGATGAACGCGGATCGATATGACGAGGAGAGAAGACCGAAGGATGCGGCGAATGTCTCCGCGACGGCAGGTGACTGGAAAGAGGATGCCAGGCGCGCCAGGATGGTTGCGTCCGACGCAATGGTCGATGGCGGCGGGGATCGACGACTGCGACGATAGAACCAGGTGACACCGCGGGTACAGACGGCTGACGGGCAGGAAGTGCGGGGTAAGGCGGCAGCTTGACGTCCGGCAACCAGGACCGGGACGACCGGCGTCCGGGTACCACGTCTGGCACGGAGCGCATAAGAGCGAAAGTGAAAGGTGTGGAGGGACGCAACGAACAAGGTGCAGGGAACAAGGAACAGTGGACAAGGAAAGAAGAACAAGCGAGCGCGCGGGACTCACCACCTTGCCCTGCTCGAATCCCATCCCAATAAAGCGGTCGACATGCGCCTTCTCGATGCCGGCCATCGCGGCGGGGTCGAGCTTCGGCTTGCCGGGCGCGCCGGCGTACAGCTGGGTCCAGTAGCGCGCGGTGTCGTTGAACGATTCGCGCGACGTCAGGTAGTGCTTCGCCACTGCGGCGCGCGTCAGCGAGCGACCGAGATGGAAGCAAGAAAAGGTAGCTTGCCTTCAGCATCTTGCGGGTCGTTTGGCTCTGGCGAGCAGAGCAGCGACTGCAGCGAGATGAGGGTCGATTTGAGCGTCAGGACCGGCGACCATGCGTCTTTCAGTATATCTGCAGCCAGCGCGATCTTTCAGCGTCACTTCAGCTTTGGCGGCGCTGCAGCGTACCCAGACATATTGCGCCCTGGCGTGGCGGCGTGTGGCGTCAGCCAGCGTGCACGGCAGAGTACGAGCGAAGGCAGACGTACGGAAGCGCTGGAGATATTCGGATGGTACACTTTCCTTTGCGGGCGTCAGCCTTTCACACAAGTAACGCAGACGAGGACGCACGTGATGAACTTCATCTTGACGGGCTGGAACGGGTACGTCGGCGGCACCACAATGTCCTATCCCCACCCACACCCTTCCTATCAGCATGCATTCCGAACGACGCTGCCGAACGACGCACGACTTGAAACCTGCCGCCCGCGTACGGCGTGTCCTCGGGGCCGTCGAAGGCGCCGATGAGGTGGAAGGGCGAGTCGTCGACGAGCTCGATCGAGATCCGTGAGGACTTGTCGTTCTTGCAGTCTGCCCAACTGGATTCAGAAGATCCGTCGCGATCTTGCAGTGAGCACGCACCTGCGATTTCCTTGTTGACGCGGCGTAGGCGGGCGTCTGTCATAGTTGCAACGGGCACGGTGCGGCGAGGTCGGGTGCAAGAGGTGTGGTAGCGTTGGGACTCCGCCGCGCGCCTCTTGTCCTGCCAGTGCCCGCCCAATGCCCGCCTCTGCGTAGCTGCACAGTGCATATACGCTTTCGCAGGATGATGTCCCTGTAATCCTGCTGCGCGTCGCGCTACAACGCCCAGCTATTTTATTCAGCCGCATCGTGTCGTGACATTGGAATTCCGTCTGTAACCTTCAAATTCGACTTGACTGCTCGACAATGGAACCATGTCCCTCGTCTCCCTGAATAACTAATTTGGCTTGAAGCATCGGCAGACGTGCTCGGCCCCGCTACATTAGGCCCTGCGGATCATGTTGCGCTTCCTTAACCACCCGCTGCCTCAAACACCGTCGTATTCTGCACGGGTTGAGTTCGACTTTGGTTCCTGAAATTGTCTGCCCTTGCTGTTCACAATAGTAATGCGTTCTTGGATCTTCGGCGGTCTCCTCATGGACGGACTCATTCCGTCAGTTGTTCTCGCTGTCCGTGTTGCTATGCACGACCTTCCCTTTCCCACCACGATTCTCGTGCCGGACAGGGCGCAATATCGGGAACTTGGGCACCCCCATGACTCGGACGACGACGACGAGCTGTTCCGCGTGCGGATTCCGCCCCACTCGTCGTCTGTGCTCCCGGTCCGGGCATGGCGAGTACTCAGTATGTCTGTGCGCCGCTGTCTCTCAATTTCCAAATTTTTGCACGCTTTTCGCTTCCGCGACACGCACCACTCCCTCCGCGCAGACTACGCTCTTCCGCCGTTCAGTTTCCTCCCGCCATGCCGCTCTCGAGGTCAACGGTCGCTGGTCTCGACCTCTTCTGACGTCGTTAATGTCCGCTACGAGTCGTTCAAGACGGGCACCAGCGCGAACGCCGGACGCGCCAGCACCGTCGAGAAATGCACGTCCTGCTGCCAACCTTGGCGAGGCAATAGCGCCGACGGTTTCTCGTCATCCACCTCTCTATTTTTGTCGACTCACCGGCCACGCGTCGAAACATTGTCTCCGTCCATCCACTGCGTCTTAACTAATCGAGCAGACATGCTCCCAACGCAGACCAGCATTCACGGCCCGGGCCAGGCCATCGTCCGACCCCCAGCGCAGTGATGAGGGGCGACTCATCCACCAGTATCCGAGCACTGACAAGCATCGGAACGGATCGACCGTCGACTCGTTCCAGCGCTATCGGCAACCACGTTGATCCGATCGTCTCGTCTATCTCTGCTGGTCCGGCGGCAGCGCCATTAAGACGTGGTCGCGTGCACCGACAGTCATACTCTACATAATGCAATTGCGCGGCTATTAGTCTCCTTCGCAGATAATCGTTCGAAGTGAAGGCTATCCTCTGCAACCCGTCCGCACGGCAAGTCCCCCACACGTCCGAGCGGTGGAGCGCCTACGTTGGGCGAACGGCGACCATGACAAACTAAGGTGTTGGCTGCTCTGCTATTCAATCCCGTCGTATTCTCGCACTGAACGGCAACCACATTTCTTCTGCCTCAGACGACCACGTGGAAAGGTCGGACATACCGTCTGCTATTACCGGATGCATACGTCAAAACACATTTGGTCGGACGGCAAATGGAGCCTCCACGAGGCATCGGAGGTGCCACTCAGGCTGGAACTGAGAATACGCACCATCCTTCGGGCACCCTACAACCCATTGCTCGGGTGCATCCGTATGGTCATGACGGGATAGCTCAAGGGATCAATGTTGATAGGAAAAGCGCAATGACTGATGTTCAAACCACTCACTCAGACAGCAAGTGGTGACAATAGTCTTTAGCATTCCTCGTCAGGCTTGAGCTGAGAGGGGGCTCAGCGCCGTCAAATATAGTGGGCTCGCCTTTGAGTCTGTCATCCTTGCAGTATTGGTGTTATGTAGAGCTATCCCAAAGTAGCAGGAATCCAGGCCTGATGGGGTCGATGACTGCCGGAACTTGTAGGTCGTCAATTATAATTGCATTGTCAAAAGATTTTTTTTCCGAGCGTGGCAAAAGAGCCGTTGTTTTGCGTATGCTATCAATGATGATGATTCTGAACACCTCTGCCCCTCAACTCTGTCCCCGGCGCTTCGGTCCGCGTTCTCAACGGCTGCACCAACTGGTCTGTCGCCCTTTAAATCTCCAAGTGGGATACGCGTCGTGTCCTGCTCTGGTCTTGGGGACGACAAAGTGTGCATCTGGCCGTATCCTCATGTGGACAGCATTCTACCAGGGTCCACAATCAATACTCCAGTGTGTGCAGCTCCCGGGGAACCAGACAGATTAATAACGGAGCTCTCGCATCTTAAGTGCGCCTCTCCGCCGGATTGTCAATGACGTCGTGCACCAGCGGACCGGCGACCCCTCGACGGTACCCATCTCAGTCTGTCTCACGGCTACCCTTCTCACACAGAGCTCAGCCATCGTCTTCACGCAGTCGCAGTCGCAGCGCCAATTGAAGATGAGCTGGATGGACGGCTGGTCACGGCCCTCCAAGAGCCAAGCGACGCCCGCGCCGTATTACCTCCTCCCGGGCGGCGAGGCCACGCCGTACTGCCATTCCTGCGGCCGCGTCATCGGCGCCCGGCGGATTCAGCCTCGGACGACCACGGCCAGCGCTGAACACGTCAAATATTGTTCTGCCAGGTGTCGCAGCCACAAGCCCGGGAAGCGCGACCGGGAGATCGAAGCTGCTTTCGCGCGGCTGCTGAACGGGCATCGAGTCGGGAGGAGGATGGGAATTCGAAAGGAAAGGCAAGGGCACAGCGCGGAATGACGCCAAGAACTCCCAGAAGAGGAAGGGCGACCAGAGGGTTTGGTCCCTTGCAGCGCGGTGGAGAAGCTGCTCTTCGGTCACCAACATTCGGAGGTTTCGAGTCTGGACGGAGGGTCGGAAGACCAAGGTGCACTCGAGGAAGACGGCGACGACCATGAACCCCATGGCAGGAAATCTCGAAAACCCGGCACTCACGCCATCGCCATACGTCGACGGCGACGTCCTGGCCCGCATGTCCATCCGCAGCGGCACGCGCAAGCGTCCGCCGCAGTCAGTGTCCGAGGTCAACGGCAGCGTCGGCGGCGAGAAGGGCCGCGCAGAGCGGATCGAGGAGACCGCGGAGATGCGGGAGAAGAGACTGCAAGGGCAGCGGCGGGCGAAGGAGCGTGAGATGGTGAGATGTGCGGCGAGACGCGGCGTGGCGTTTGGGTTTGACGTGGAGGTCGACGGCAGCGCGAAGGAGAAGGGCGATTCGGAAATCCTGAGGAGGAAGTGCGAGGCTGTCATGTTGGGAAAGGTGGTGGAGCCGAGCTTTGCGAAGGGCGACTGGAGCATTCGATGGCGGGAATAAGTGCATAAAGTCAATTGCTGCCAGCGATGGACGTAGATAAGAACTTGGTTCGCTGAATTTCCGACTTATCTACCTTTTACAACAGCGCGTTGGTTGGAACCAGTAGCGTGTAATATGCATTGTTCGGCATGATTAAGTCCTAATGCTTCCTGTTTACATTTTCCGAGTCGCCTAAGCTATGCTGACAGTCGATTCAAGTTCAGAAGGAGCGCTGCTACTCGACGACGCGGTCTCCGTTTCCTGCGGCAGCTCCGTCATCTCGGTGACTGCGGGAACAAGCGCATGGTTGCGCGTGTAAAGCTGGACGCGCCATCCAGAGCCGCACGTCTTGCTATGGTCGCCGGGGCAGCGCATGTTGCACTCGCTGGTCGGGCGGAGCTCGGGCTCCCACTCGAACTCGTCTCCGCAAGAGCACTCGCCCATGTACTCGACGCCCGCGACGCTGAACCCCTTGGCCTCGCAGAGCATGGAACACCGGGAGGGCGTGTTGTCGCGCAAGACGTTTACGTTGGCCAGGATGCGCGCCGGCCCATCCTGCGCGCACGCGTATGCCGTCCGCCACGCTGGCGGTAGCCCGAGGTGATCATCGGGATTCGCAGTCGGTAGAGACACGACCGATGTTGACGTTGGGGTTTCTGATGAGGAAGTTTCGCTGCGGATGAGGGAAGGATCCTGAGGCACTGCGTAAGCAAAATGTAGGAAATGAGCACTGAAACGAACCGAGAAAACCTGAGCTGCCCAGGGGCCACCGCACTCCAGGAAGGGTCTCCGGGACACTTGCATGTAGCAGTCGACACCGGGCGCGGCGTGATCATCTTGGAGAGGTTGCTCCCGCAGTGGCATTCGTGTCCGTTCTCGACGGCCGCGAACGCGAAGCCCTGGTTGGCGCAATGCGACGCGCAGTTGTCCGGCGTGTTGTCCGGGAGCGAGTTGGCCTGCGAGTCGCGTAGCAAACGATCCGCCATGTCGACCGCGCAGCTGGCTACTGTGACCCATCCCGGAGGGAGCACAATCGGCGCAGCGTGCTCGGAATCTGTGGTATACAGCGTTATGCGCCAGCTGGCCCCGCATTTTTGAGTGGAGTCGCCCGAGCAGGGCTGACATCTGGGTCAGTATCGTCTGCGATGCCTGCGAACAGGACCGAACGGACCACATCGCAATCGGACGCCGGTACTGACTCCAAATAAGGATCGACTCCCTTGCCGCAGACACCTGTTACCAATGAGCATCCCAGTCAATGGTTTGCGGTAATACCACATTCCAGACCGTCTTCCACGCCAGCATATCTGTAACCCTGGGCATTGCAGGTTGCGATGCAGCTGGCAGGCGTGTTGTCGGTAGTACGGGTCATTTCGAAGCCGGTGATGACACGACTGTCGGTGTCAATGGCGCACTCGTTCAGAACGCGCCAGCCGATGGGTAAATGGAGGTCGGCCACGGCGCGTGCGGCGCTGACGACAAGCAGAGGCGTGGCGAAGCGAGGAAGCATGGTTGTGCAGGGAATCGGATTATAGCAGACCCATGATGCACCGCGCCATCATATAGAGCAAGATTTGCGAACGGGCTGGAGGGTGTGGGGAGCGGGCCGCGCGGCATCCTGCGGAACTTCAACTCCAACTCTCGTTGTCGATCGGTTTCAAAAATTTCGGGAACGGCCAGTCGTCCGTTTTGAAATCCTGATGCGTCCTGATATATTGTCGCCGACGATGAGAAAGCTGGCGTCCGCACGGGCTGCAAAATTTCTAGCTTCAATAAATGCCCGCAAGACAGGGTCGTCGAGCGCGTCAATACCATCGAAAGAGCCTATGAAACCGCGACGCGGACCACCTTGCCCCGAAGTTGTCGTTGATCAGATGCGACAAGACGCCAATGTAAAGCCTAACGCGTTTGAGCACATCAAGCTGCAGGAAGACAGTGAACGTCGATCCGTAACGCGGCAAAGCAACCAGAGACGGCGTGCAGCTCCACCTGTATCCCGCTCAGCTCCGGGGTGAGCAGGAACGGTTTAGAGGCTGGCGTCGCCAAATATTGCAGTACACGACCGTCGAAGCAGCGACCCCGCCCAGCTTGCCGGATAAAGGGGTCGCTGTGAATGCGGCGCTTTCAAATGGCCTACGCCTGCGGCCTGTGCTCCACAACGCCTTGAATGTTAACCCCCTTGAGCGCGATGATGATAATATCTTTCCAGCGTACCGCTCGTGAGTTATTCCAGTCGCGGCAGTGTGTTGCCAGGGTCCTCACACGGATCCGAACTCCGACCCGGAACCAAGTGAGCGCGAGGATTCGGCGGGTCCCGCAGAAGCTTGGTCTTGCACCACCATGCTGCCCAAACGTCGTGCTCAAGGTATGCAAGCTGGCCGAATCGAAGTCCATCCTGTGTAACATTTGGATAGCTGCTTTGCCTGGGCCCACGCCCAAGCGCCAGCGTCAAGCTCGAGGCGAAAGCCATGAATCCGCGGCTCTGACGCCTGGTCCGCTTCTCGAGACCACCAATGTTGCATCCCCATTGAATCAAATGGACGTGACCATGACGGATAACCCGGGGCTTCCTGAAGAGCAGACAGCTACGTTCCATGTCGCGCTGCAGCAGATGGTGGACCTACCTTTGCTCAAAGCCGACCATGCAACTCGCCCACTCTGGGTCGGAGAGGATGGGCGCATTGCTTTTGAGAAGTTCTCTCCGATTGCGCCGCAGACCCAGGACTTCCTTGCAGCTATCGCTGAGCCCGTCAGCAGGTCGGTCACCTATCGCGCGTGGTTCGTGGTTGGAAATGACTTTTAACGACATTCACAGACCCGAGCTCATTCATGAGTACAAGATAACGCCCACTTCGCTTTATTCGGCCGTGTCTGTCGGCCTCCAGACTGCGGACATCATTACGGTGCTGTCTCGCCTCTCCAAGGCGAGTCAGACATCTAACATGGCTTCGCTACGTACTGTACTAACCATTATCTATTTCAGGCACCCATTTCTGAAGCTACCATCGAGTTCATTCAGAGCTATACGGCATCGTACGGGAGAGTGAAGTTCGTGCTCAAGGATAACAAGTACTACATCGAATCCAAGGACGCCAACGTACTGCAGCACCTTCTGAAAGACGCGCTTATCGGCTGCGCCAGAGTCGCTCCTGCGGCAACCCTCCATACTCCTCGACTTGCAAACCTTGGGCAGGACGAAAATTTCCATAATCTTCGACCTGCAAAAACCGTCGGATCGCCAAAGAAAGCTCTGGTATCTGCGTCGCCCACCGGCCTAATGGTACAGCTTGACGAGGAGCAAGGTTCGACATATCATTTCGCAGTATTTATATCCCTGAAGCACGCAGATGAAGAGGACGAGCATAATGTCTTCCGGTTCCAGATCGATGATGCCAAGATAGATGTACGCTTTCGCATAAAGAATCTGAACTCACGTTAGTCTGACTAGATAATCACAGGATGTGAAGAAGCGCTGCCACGAGATGAACTTCCCTCTTCTCGAAGAATATGACTTTCACAACGACAAGGCCAATGCCAACCTCGCCATCGATTTGAAAGCCTCCACGGTCATTCGTCCATACCAAGAGTCCAGCCTGCGCAAGATGTTCGGCAACGGGTAGGCACAAACTCAACAGGCATACCACGCGGCGCTCACGTTCTCCCACAGACGCGCGCGCTCTGGTATCATCGTGCTCCCTTGCGGCGCAGGTAAGACCCTTGTCGGTGTCACTGCAGCCTGCACTATCAGGAAGAGCTGTCTCGTATTGTGTACATCAGCGTGAGTCCTTTACGGAGCTCTTATCCGCCGAGCCTGAATCAATGATTGGCCGCAGCGTCTCGGCTCTTCAATGGCAACAGCAATTCGAGCTTTGGTCGACCGTCAACAGCAGGCAGGTATCTATCTTCACGTCTGAAAAGAAGGAGAAGGTACGTCCATGCTTACACTGCATCACGTAGTGCAGTATCTGACAGACCACTAAGTTTGCGACCGAGGGCGGCATCCTCATTTCGACGTACTCGATGATCGCCAACACGCGCAAGCGCTCGCGCGAGGCGGAGCGGGTGATGGAGTTCATCACTTCGCGTGAATGGGGCCTCGTATTGCTCGACGAGGTGCACGTCGTGCCCGCAACAACGTTCCGTCGCGTGTTCTCCAACATCAAGGCGCATGCGAAGCTCGGACTCACCGGTTTGTTGTCAACTGAGTCTCCCACACTGTGTACTGACATTGCTGCGTGATTTCAGCTACTCTCGTTCGCGAGGACGACAAAATCTGCGATCTCAATTACATGATCGGTCCAAAGCTTTACGAAGCGAACTGGAAGGACCTGGCCACGCAGGGCCACATCGCCAACGTGCTAGTGGGTTCTAGGGTCGTTTCCTTACCGAGCTCGAGTCTGACTTGCGACTACAGTGCGCGGAGGTTCTCTGCCCTATGACCACCGAATTTTACGCTGCGTACTTGCAGGCATCGGAGAGGAAGAAGACGCTGCTATACTGCATGAACCCCACCAAACTCCAGGCATGCCAGTACTTGATCAACTATCACGAGGCGAAGGGCGACAAGATCATCGTCTTCTCGGATAATATCTTCGCTCTTATGGTATGTTAGCGCCGAGCATCAGTTACTTCGCTTTCGACATTGTGCTCATCGACTCCAGTACTATGCTCGCAAGCTGGGAAAACCCTTCATTTGCGGAGACACGTCTCAGGCAGAGCGTAGACACATGCTTCAGAGATTCAAGCATGACCCTGGGACCAACACCATCTTTCTTTCAAAGGTGAGCCTGGTGTAACATAACGACCTCTATTTCGCAGTTTCTCAAAGTGTTTAGGTTGGCGACACATCGCTGGACATCCCCGAAGCGACGTGCCTCATCCAGATCTCATCCCATTTCGGCTCACGGCGACAGGAAGCCCAGCGACTCGGTTCGTGCTTCCATCGCGCGCCGTATTCGAGCTAACGCTGAAGTATCTGCCAGGCCGTATCCTCCGCGCGAGGCGGCGTTCCGAGGAGGGCTTCAACGCGTACTTCTACTCGCTCGTCTCGACCGACACGGCCGAGATGTACTTCAGCACGAAGCGCCAGCAGTTCCTTGTCGACCAGGGCTATGCGTTCAAGGTGACGCCTGTCGCGCACTTCCAGGATATGGAGAGCATAGTGGGGCCGGAATTGGTGTGTCGCTCGGCGGGAGAACGAGATATGCTTTTGCGAGATGTGCTTTCTGTGAATGAGAAGCAGGGTGAGACGGGGGCGGATGATAAGGAAATACTCGAGGTAGATTGAGTCAAGGTGTATATGAGGAGGGGCGCTCGGACTTGTAGGCGATATTTTACGGTCAATGACATGTACGCTTTGGGTCGCTGAAACAACAGTGCCAAAGAGTCCCGGCCTCTGAACTTCAGCGAGAGCAGTGGTAGAGCTCGGCCGTCGTCCAGGGGAGTCATTACCATTAGCGCTGGAAGCTGCAGGAACGCGGTCCCTCACACGCATGCTGTTGTCCCGCTGAGCCGACGCAATAACATGCAAAACAACTGATAGGTGACGTCTCGGAATCTTCGTCCACTGAGATGCTCCGAATTGTCCTCCATCTGTCTCGGCGCTGTGCAGACCTCGGAGGTGACAGAGCTGCCCTCCGGTGCGTAGTACAAGTTCACTTTTGGTCGCAGTCCCGGGAAGCTGAGAATTTTGACGCAGAGGACTCGCCGAAGTTCGCGAAGGCGCACGCGATCCGAGCTAGCATCTGAAGCTCGCGCCTCCGGGCTGGACGGGCTGGCGCAACATGCGAAGTCGGTGCGCGATATGCTCGCGGTGCTCGAGCGCAGCACGCCGGCGGACTCGGGCAAGTTTGTGAGCCATCACATATCGCACTTGGCTGTAGAGTGCAGCGCAGAGAATTACAGTGGTTGCTGCAGTTCCGAAAACATTCTCTTAGATTACGGGCCTTGCAAACAAATAGTACTGTTGCCAGCGCCGAAGGGTCCAGGAAGCGTAAAGTCTCAGTTTACGCTGCCTCAAGAGTACAAGCGAAAACACCAGCTCGGAGCCCAACAGAGCTACCGATGGTGAATGCGAGAGCAAGTGCTGCCAAGTGCGATCGCGCGACCAAGGGAACAAGCATTAAACAGAATATGAACCAGAGCGGTCGCAAAAATGCGGGTTACAATTCAGATCTGGCAGCGAGCAGTCGAGAAGAATACCGGGAGAGCACCGGCAGCGGACAGCATTACAAGCCTTCCGAAAGCGCTGAGCGTGGTCAGGATCTGTACTCGCAGCAGCACGAGGACCAGATATCCGAATGGCTCTGCGAAGAACTTTTCCATAGCCCCGTCATATCCAGACGCACACTCCAGAGTCCAACCTGCCGGGTTTTAACAGGAAATGAGAGAGCCCTTGGAGCCCGGCCTGCAGCGCAGTAGCACCAGACGTGATGCAGGAGGAGGTGCTGCGTATTCCAAGGTGTCCAGAGCGACCAAATCAGCGGCCCGGGTACGCAAATCCTATGGCAACAGACAGCATGGCTAGACAAAACCCCCACCGCGGTCTCGAACGAGCCATTAAGCAGCCGACGGTGAACACGCCAATGTTGCGCGGGGTACGCAATACGAATGACTGTTCGTGGGCTTTCATCCGCGTCGGCGCTCGTGTTGTCGGTGCCTAGTCGGAGGAGGAGGTGGGAGAGCGGGGTTCCAACCCGACCTTCCTCCTCGTTCGCTTCCGGCTCCTTTGACACACACCGCTTGACCAGCGCCCTATATAGCCTGCGCCCTGTGCTCGCTGCAGGTACATTTACTTGTGCATCACTGCTTTTTCTTTTCGCTCGACTGTATTGTTACTGGCCCAATGTTCTTTCTAAACGCGTCACCCGAAAGTCAGGCGAGTCCCGAGACTTGCCGGTCAGGAACACGCAAAGCGGATCCAGTCATCTTCGCGGATATGCTAAGCCCAACATTCTTCCCGTACGTGGGACGTACAGGAGACGCTTCCAATCATAGAAACCTTCGAAAAAACGCGCTGATTAGAATTTGAAGGATTATCTTCTAACAGAAAAAGAAAAAGAATCCAGGAAGCCCTCCCTTTCACCGCATGCCTCACTCTGAAGCGCGTGATATGCGGATGGGTAGGTTTCTGCACATTCTTTCGCGCGTGTCCGGGAGCTCACGGCTTTGCATAGGTACTATCCCAGTCTTCGTGCTCAGTATGGAACCCCATTGCCGACGTCGGAAGCTCGGAGGATGACAAAAGTCCCTCTCGTCCAAACTTCAAGCTTCAAGCTTCACGTTCGAACTCGCGCCCCTGCTGCGCCGGTGCATCGGACGCATCGACGACACCGCCTAGATTCGCAGATTATCCACTAGGTATGCTGCGCTGGTCACGTCGCTTCGCGGCTCTGAATGGGCCTTCTGCGAAACCCAGAGGTGAGTTTCCAGAGATCATTTCCATTTTAGCGTTGCGGGATGGGGGATGACGATTCGCCTCGGCGCCGGCTTCAATGTTACTGGTCGACACAAAAGGGGGACGGCGCGCGGCCTTGGAATGTTACCTCCCACTTGCATCCCAGCGAAAGTTGAAACATGCCATCTTACGTCGTCGCAGGCGCGTCTCGCGGCATCGGGGTGCGCTCCCATCCCCACCACTCAGCTCACAAACTGTCAGCGTTGACCAAATCTGAACGTAGCTCGAGTTCGTCGCACAGTTGTCCAAGCGGCCGGGCAGCATCGTCTTCGCGCTCGCGCGCAATCCGGACAAGTCGGCGGGGCTGCAGGCGCTCCAAGCCGCGGCGAGCAACGTGCACGTTATCAAGGCGGATATCACGGATGCTGCGGCCCTCCAGGTGCGCGTTTTATGAGCAGAGTGTGCGGGATACTGACTCTGCGCGTGTGAGACGGCTGCCGACACCGTGGCGGCCAAGACGGGCGGCTCACTCGACATGCTCGTGAATAACGCGATCTATGTCAGCGAGCAGTTCTCGTTCATCGGAATCGATGAATAGTGCGTCCCCTCTTCCTCCTCATCATGCTCCTCATTTCCCACCTGCTCTTGCATTTTCCCCTTCCTTTCCCGCGCCTACTAACGTCTAACTGCGATGCTGAAACTCAACAGTCCGACAACTGAAGACCTGCTGCATGACTTCCGCACGTCCTTCGAGACGAACGTCATCGGCTACGTCCTGACCACCAATGCTTTCCTCCCGCTCCTCAAACGCGGCACACTGAAGAAAGTGCTGTCCATCAGCTCTGGTATGGCCGATCCCGAGTGCGTGCGTGCCGCGGAGTACGCGTTCGCCCCGGCATATGGTGTTACGAAGATGGCCGTCGAGATGGTTATGGTCAAATATGCAGGTGCGCGGCACGACTGGCTCCCTCGCTGCCGGGTGCGGAAAGCTAAATTGAAACTTGGAATGGAGTAGTCAAGTACAAAAACGACGGCTTCGTCTTCCTCACTGTCTCGCCCGGCGTCATCAAGAAGACGGAGAGCGACTTCGGACACCGTAAGCAAGCGCGTTTCCGCCTTCCCCTCACTTTTCTCCATTTCCTCGCCGCTGATTTTGCACTTTCAGTGCCGCCGGAGGTCATGCAGAAGCTGAAAGAGATGCGCCAGGCGTTCCTTAAATACGCGCCAGACTGGAAGGGCCCGATCGACGCGGACGAGAGCGTGCGGATGATACTCAGCGTCATTGATAACGCGAAGGTGGAGGATTCGGGCAAGTTTCTCAGTCATAAGGGTGACCGACAGTGGCTGTAAACGTAGAATCGTAGGATTTGTGTAGAGTATCAGTTTTGCAGACTACCATGGGATGATGTGAAATGGGAGCAGTTGAGCCAGGATTCCCGGTCACAGACGGGGAGAGACGCACAACGGTACACGGCTGTAATTGCTGTGCTGAGCAATTATAAGCCGATTCAGAGGAAGAGCATCGCGCCAGGTTGCTTCGATCATAGTGAGCTTCGAGCCTAACAGCCGTGCAGGACTATCTAGTCAAATTTGATTTAGAGTAAGTAGAAACGTCCGCGAGTCTTTGTCGGTTCCAGTGTTAGAGTGGGCAGATAATGACATTCACATTGCAGACCGTGCCAGCCGACGGCCCGGACGTGAATCGTCCCGAAATGATTCTCAGCTCTGATTCAGCTGTGATGATTTGCCCCTTCCTTAGTTGAAAGCAATCTCACAGATCGTGCATCGTTGAAGGTACGAGTGCCGCCAAAATCGACGAATAGTACGTGCTTCCCCGCCTCTGACAAGACTACTGCTTGTCATATTGAAAGCAAGAGTATGAAGCGAGACATCCGACGCTCTGGTTGAGAATTTCCGCAGCGTACTCGACACAACCTGCACAATACAGGCTCTAGCGTGGCTTTTTCAGCACTCAGGGGCTCGGATAGAACGCCAAAGTGGCGCTTGGTGGGTACTCTGGCTAATTCCGGAGGGCAACGCGACGGTGCTAGTGCCGATTCGCATGTTGGCTGTAGATACCGAGTGCGTCTTCTTGTGAGAGTCGTCACCAGTTGAGATTTTCAAGGCACCTTGACCGACTGGTCCGCAGGGGCGGAACAATGACCTCGCAGACGGCTTAGTCATCGGTAGCTGACTAATTATCTGAGAGCGAAAACGCAAATTAGTTGCTGACTAACTGTCTGAGAACGAGAACTCAAAAGCGCGTCCAGTTATCTGTGGCCCCCAACTCTACAATGCCTTCCTACGTCGTCGCTGGCGCTTCTCGCGGGATCGGAGTTAGACACGCCTTGTCCGAATTGTTATACTCGTTAACATCCTCGACAGCTCGAATTTGTTGTGCAGCTCTCCAACAAACCCGATAACACCGTCTTCGCGCTGGCGCGTAACCCCGACGGAGCGCCCGGCCTGCAAGCATTGAGGAGCAAGTCCAACAACGTCCACCTCCTCAAAGCCGACATTGTGGATCCTACATCTCTGAAGGTGCGCCATCGCATTATTGCAGACTAAATCAGTGAGAGTCTCCTCGTAGGCCGCAGCCGAAGCCGTGGCCGCAGTGACTGGCGGCACGCTGGATGTGCTGATCAACAACGGCGCCATCATGGGCGCGTTCCCCTGGACCGCGATTGACGAATTGTGCGTGCGATCTATGCCGTGGACCTTCCACATTGACACTGAGACTGCTCAGCCCTACGCAGGAGGACCTTGTGCAGGAGTTCAGGCAGTTGTTCGACACGAATGTGCTCGGTGCCATCCTTCCGACCAACGCATTCCTCCCGCTCCTTCGCAAAGGGACTCTCAAGCAGGTTCTCACCCTAAGCACCGGCCTGACCGATACCGCCTTCGCGCTCGCGACCGGGCACAAGTACTACCCGGCGTACTGCATTACTAAGGCGGGCGTTGAGATGGTCAACGTTAAGTACGCTGGTGAGTATCGCGTCGCCAAGCTGTCCAATGCAGAATATCTAACGCGAGGCATCATCGTCAGTCAAGTACAAGGACGAAGGCTTCACGTTCCTCACAATAGCTCCTGGCATGGTGAAGACGGATGGGAGCGCACCGCCGAGTGAGCACTGAGCCTCATGTTACACAGTCCCCCGGAGGGACATTTTCCTGACGATTATGCAGAGAACCCCGAGGACCTTGCCAGACTACAGGAGATGGCCGCAAGCGCCGTCAAGTCTGCGCCGCCGGGCTGGAAGGGGCCCATGGACCCCCTGAGTCTGTCAGTATGATGCTTGCCGTTCTCGAACGCAGCACTCCAGAGGACTCAGGGAAATTCGTAAGCCAGCACGGCGATCGCAACTGGATCTAGGTGAATTGTTACTTAGTACACGTATCTGACTAGTACGCAGCTGAATGCCGTTGATGAGATCTTCTGAATACATACATCGAACATGAATCGGTTCAAGCAGAAGGCCGAAGCTTGTCTTCCCAGGAACAATGCGAGCAATATGTACTATGAAGTCGCATTTCGGTGTGTCCTGCATCCAAAGAGCGTCAGATTGAGAACGAGAGTAACTTGTAAGGATACAGATGAGGCGAATAACTACACGTTGAGTGGCGATGCACAGAGATAGAGACAGAGGGATACACAGGCAGTGTAAAATGAAGCCCGAAAAAGACGCGATTCCGTATGAAATAGACATACATTATGACGAAAGAGGATGAAGGAACATGGATGTTTAGAGACATTGAGAGTAGTCTGAGCGACAGTCAGTAAGAGGAAACAGAGGGGTGATGGTCAACTCACGACCGTTTGACTTGACGCAAGTGTACGGGCACACGCACACCCTGCCGCCCGTCCATCCCTGACCACCACCACACTGACCGGAGTGAGCAACGGCACTAGAAGCGGACGTGCACGTCGCGGTCGAGCCTACCGCAGTCATAGTCGTCGTAGTCGAGGTGAACATGGGCGCCGTGCCGTAGCGCGAGTAGTATACGGAGGAGAATTAGTTGGGGATGCACTGGCTCAAGTATTCGGAGATTCACTGGCAGTAGAAGCCGTCGACACAGCAAGTCGAGCCACCCCAGTTCTGGCCGCCGCACGGCGACCACTGCATGATGGGATAGGTGCAGGAGCCCGTCGAAGATGAGCCGGATGCAGTTGTAGTCGTCGTGGCGGTCGTCGAGCGCGACGTAGTCGAAGACGTCGTCATCGTAGTGGAAGTCGTCGTGCTCGTCGTAGCGGTCGTTGTGGACGTGGAGGTCGAGCTGCTCGTAGTTGCCGAAGTCGAGGTCGAGGCAGGCGCCGTTCCGTAGCGCGAGTAATAAGCGGAAGAAGATTGGTTGGGAATGCACTGGCTCAGGTACTCGGAAATCCACTGGCACTAGTATCCGTCGACGCAGCAAGTCGAGCCGCCCCAGTTCTGACCGCCGCACTGCGACCATTGCGTGATAGGATTCGTGCAGCTGCCGCTCGAGCCGGTGGAAGACGAGCCGCTCGTGGTGGTCGTAGTCGTTGCAGCGGTACCTGGCACGCACTGCGAGTAATACTGGTCCGAGAAGCGGCAGTAGTATCCGCTCGTGCAAGTCGTAGGACCGCTCCAGTTGATGCCCTGGATGAGTTGTGAGTACACAGCAAGCAGAGACAAAGTTAGGCACGTACTCCGCACTGGCCGTACGCCGAAGCCGGCTGCGTCGCAGTAGAGCCGGAAGAAGTGGTCGTCGTCGTCGTAGTTGTCGTGCTCGTGCTTGTCGAGGTCGGCGTCGTGCTAGTGCTGGTGCTCGCGGTCATGGACGTCGATGTGGAGGTAGACGTGCTCGACGACGTCCTCGCGCTGGTGCCCGTCGAAGTAGTCGCGCTAGTAGTAGTGCTCGTCGAGGAAGTCGTGCTGGTGCTTGTAGCGCTGCTCGTGGTGCTCGTGGACGTGCTCGTGCTCGTAGACATGCTCGTAGACGTCGACGTCGAAGCGTTAATGCTAGTGCTGGTGCTCGTCTCCGTGCTGGTCGCCGTAGCCGAGTCAGTTGAGCCGCTTGTGGTCGCCAGATCCGTAATGTCCGTCGTTGCAGGGACAAACGCCGCGTTCTTCGTGTACAGCCGCGTGCGCCATTCCGCACCGCACATCAGCGCTGCATCGCTCGCGCACGCCATGTCGCACGCGCTCGTCGGGCGCAGCACGGGCGGCCACGCGAACGCGTCACCGCACGAGCACTCGCCGCCGTACTCGACATCAGAGATGCTGAACCCCTTGGCGTCGCACAGCTGCGCTCAGCGGCAGCGCGCGGGCGTGTTGTCGCTGTTGCATCATCTCAACGTGTCGGACGGGTCGGAGTGGAGTTACGGCGGGCTTTGAATTGTATTTTTATTTTCTGCAATGTCCGAATTCTATCCAGCCGGTTGAAATGGATGCCCCGGGGCCCGCATCGAACGCGGAGTGGTCTTTTGGGTTAGATAACGGTTCTAGATTGCGAGGTGCGTCGGTGGCACTTGCTTAGTACCACAACGGAAGTAGTATGACCGTACGACCGATCGATGTTTTGCAGTCCTGCTTTCGCGCAATCTTGCATAGTATTTCTCGAAGAGAGGACTCCCCGAACAAGAGCTCTGGATACATTGTAACCGCCGGTGCGCCGAGAGGCTGTCCGACGGACGGCACCGTGTTGTTACCTTCTACTCACAGTCGCAGGCGCCAGGGAACGGAACTCTACAGGCTGTACAGTTGAATAGCCGCATTGCTTCCCTCCATCCCACTATCACTCGCCATGTCTATCCTTGGGACAGAGGAAGAGCGGTTAATCCAGTGGGCCACGGTGGTATGTGATAGTCCATAATCCGTACTTCAGCTCAAGCTGCGTATAGAGGGCCTTCCAAGAGACCGCCGAGAAAGTCAGAGGTGACAGGCCTTTGCGCTACGCCTCGCCGAGCAATGCGAACGAGGCATGGAAAAAGTATTCCGAAGTCGCGGACAAGTATGACGACGGAATGTGCAAGTCTTTCCATCAACAAATTGACACTGTCTTGGTCTTTGTGAGCAATTTTTCTGTCTAATTCTTTAGAAGCCTGCGCTGAAATTCGCCTCAAGGCCGGACTTTTTTCGGCCGTCGTGACAGCATTCACGATCGAGAGCTACCAATGGCTCTATTCTGATTCAGGCGACGCTACTGTGCAACTGCTCCTTGATATTGCTAGGTCCTTGAACAACACGGCTCGCCCCGCTCCCAGCGTCTCTGCCGTGCCGGATTCTGAGGCCGTCCTCATCAACGTCTACTGGTTTCTTGCACTGCTCCTCAGTCTTTCCTCTGCATTCATCGCGATCGTTTCTAAGCAGTGGATCTCCGAATATGAACACCGATACCGCCAGTCATCCAGAGACGGGCTTGCCGTCAGGCAGGCCAAGCTGGCAGGACTCGAATCGTGGAAAGTCGAAGGCATAGCCACATCGCTCCCCTTGTTGCTACTCCAAGCTGCCCTTGCGCTTTTCTTCTTGGGTATTCTCCAACTACTATGGATGCTACACAAATGCGTAGCGGTGCCCGCTATAATTACATCGTGTGCGCTGCTCACCTTCTATCTGATTACGACCGTTCTTCCCTCCATACAATTTGCATGCTGGCATTACGGACGACATCTATCCACCAAACTACCCGCTTGGAACCTCAGCCCATACAAGTCACCCCAGGCTTGGCTAGTTCTTCGAGCGCTGTTCGCAGCCACCAATGTCTTCTCACATCCCGGGACCGACTCTCCTCTGCCGTCCGACAAAGGAAGGCCGGGCCTCGAAAGGGTGCTCAGCGCAGCCTCGTGGATCGAGTACGATTATGAGTTCGTATATCTCTGTCAATCAGACATCTCTCACTCTCAGGTCGATGGTGACGGTGAAATTCGTATGCCATACGAGTAGGTGGCGCTGGAGTGGCTGATGAGACGGTTCGACCACTCTGACCTCACCAAATGGACGTGGCGCTGTCTCTGGCCGTTCGAGGGACCACACGATGGCCGTAAACCTATTCTCCGTCTTGCTCAGATGTCGCCTATCCTCAAATATCTCGAGCTTCCAAGTCATTATGCCGAGCGTCATCCTATCCTTCAGTGCATGATGTTCTTCATGGACTCCTGCGGCACGGATGCTGCACCAGGGCAGGCGTTTGAGTTACTGCTCCTGGCTCAGGATGTTGCGCTATCTCTCGAAGCGCACTTCGCCCAGGATGCTGCCGCGACATCCGGCCGTGTCCGACTGAAAAACTTGCCACCGCGATCTATGGCCAAGTTCATACTGGCGGTGATTGGAAGGTGCTCCGCGAAAAACGTGCGTCAGCTCGTGCTTGCTGGCGCTTCATATGCTAACTCGGCTGAGCAGGTAGACGACTACGCATGCAAAGCTTTATTCGCGACGCTGGCGCGAAATACGCTTTGGGCCCACAGCCCCGAGCTCTTCAGGGCGTTGAAGCCGGCGCTGCGCGTCATGGGGATGAGCGAGTCGAAGATATCGGACGAAAGAAAGGATCTCGTCCTGTCTACCTGTCCACTGATCCACCGTTGGTTGGTGGAGTGGGCACAGGCCTATGAGATCTCATATTTCATCACAGATGTCTTAGACATGCTTTCTGACGTCTGCCGGCTGCTCGGCATCGACCACCAAAGTGAGATGACGCCCAGGAACCCGAGGACGCGTGTCCTGGCGGCGCTGGCGTCGTCAATTGATCGAACTTGGCAAGAGCGTGGACGGTCGACACCTTTGACGGAACACGTTCGGCTGACGTCGAGTACTGCATGCTTCTCTGAAGTGTTCCTCAAGCTTGTCGAAACCGCTAAGGAGGTGAAGCGCGTGGCTCTATTAGAGCCAGATGCAGCGTCGATGAGCATCGCAGTTGAAGGTCCGGAGGATGAAGCGCCAGATATTAGGGCGGGCTCGCATTCCTCGCACTCTCACGGGGAAACCGAATGAATTCGGAGGCTCTGCGCCTGCACTACCCGGTGTAGACCAGGTTTTGAATCGATCTGGGGCGGAATCGGGCACACAGACACGGTCTAGCATTATACCTACAATGTACTCGGTCGGAGACTTCAAAATTTTGGCAGGAAAGAGGCCCCTACTATGTGGTACCCCCAGTATGTGGGGCCCTAGATACTAGGTAGTACCCAAAGTTTATGGGGGTTATCCCAGAAAATAGACCCTTTGGCTACCTCGGACACGAGGCCCCACTGTGCGGCGTTGGGCGTGATGGTGAAAGTGCATTCTGGAGCCCACTTCCAGGCGTAATGTTGGTCACGAACCGCCTCCCGCCTGGGAGACGACCAAAATGCCGTACAAGGCGTTGGGAAGGTCGAGACAGACGCGAAGAATGCGTTTATCGACGAACATGCCGTTGACCTTAACTCTCAAGTTTCTCTGTGATCTAGGGCCGCTCACCAGACGTACGCAATCATAAGCGCTGTCCATGACATTGTATTCATACCCTGGGTACCCGGCAGTGTTTCTGAAGTGTGAGCATTCGCTCAAGTGAAAATTGAAAGCAGACATGATATTTGCCAGCGCTGCATTTGACAAATTACAGCGACCTTAGGGATTCCCGTTCGAGCTTCATATCCAAGTCACAACCACTCGGTGCGATTGCCCTTGTGGCTGACGAACTTACCCGACTCCTCCGGGGTCCACCTGTCGAGGACGGACAGCATGGCACTGACGGACTCCGCGGGCGGCATCGGTCCTTTCCAGTCCGGCGGCATGAACGAGGCGAAGCCGGCTACCATGCGCTGCAGCTTCGCTTGGTCCTCCGGATCCTCTGACGGTGAGATGCCCGGTCAGCAAGTAAGCCGTAAAAATACAGGCGGAACAGAAGGTGAGAAGATGAGACGATGAGGGAGAGGACGTACGCGGTGGGGCGGCCATGCCATCCGACTTAACCATACCCGGGCAGATCGTGAGGAACGTGAATCCTTCGTCTTTATACTTGACTGAGAGCGGCGTCAGAGAAGACACGCACAATCAGCTGCCTGAAGAGGAGACGCACCAGCGTACTTGACGCCGACCATCTCGAGCGCGGCCTTCGAGACGCAGTAGGCTGGGTAATACATGTGCCCACCCGCGAGCACTGACGCGGCGTCACCAGCCAATGAGCTCAGTGTGAGCACTTTCTTCAGCTGGCCCTTGCGCAAGAGCGGCAGGAACGCGTTGGTCGAGAGGATTACGCCGATGACGTTGGTGTCGAATGTGCTCCGGAAGTCGCTCACGAGGTCCTCGGGTGTCGGGCTGGTTCAGAAGGCGTGAGAAACAGAGCGTTGTAGTGTGAGAGATGAAAGGCATCAAGTTGTGTGCTGGACAAGGGTGATAGGGAGACGAAATCGGACTGAGCGGGAGCGGAGAAGGGAGAGGGAAGAAGGGACTCAAAAAGGCAGAGGAAGCAACATTGCGGCAAGATACGCACAACTCGTCAATAGCCTTCCACGCAATCCCCGGAACGGCGCCGTTGTTGATCAGAACATCAAGCGTACCGCCGGTCACCTTCGCCACGGCGTCCGCTGCGGCCTGTAAGCATATTATCGTTTTTTCCAATCATTCACGTCTCTGAAGTCGAGCTAAGCGTACCTTCAGCGATGCGGGATCCGTAAGATCGCCCTTGACGAGGTGCACATTGGGCCGTTCCTTCAACTTCTGCAGGTCCGGAGAGCCATCCGGGTTGCGCGCCAGGGCGAAGACAGTGTTCTCCGGCTTGCTGGAGAGGTTCTCGACGAATGCGGCCTATGAGTTGAATTAAGATGAATACGAGGCAGAATAAAGAGAGAGAGAAACAAGCCGACTGACTCCTATTCCGCGAGAGGCGCCAGCGACAACGTAAGACGGCATCGTAACAAGTTCGAGTTGGATCCTGAGTTCTTCGAGCTAGAGATTCTCCTCCCGCCGGATTCGGTATTTAAACTTCCTGAATCTGGATTCGTAAGCAGTCCAAAGGATGAATGGCGATTGACTGCGAACAACGGTTAATCAGCAGAGTCAATGACGATGCCGATATGAGTAAATACCACCAAGACGAAAGAATGGATGGCTTCCAGTATAAAACTGGACGAGCCAGACGACCCGGTCGGCTATATCAGCTAGATCTAGTAACACTTCGAGAATCCGGAACAGGATGCGTTGCCAGACAAGGCTGGAATCACCGGTCGGACAACCTGAAATTCAAATCACGTAGGCTGCGATCATGCACCGTGGCACGTAGTTCACTCCACGGGAATTGCGGAAGACAGCATGCTGATTCGTAGACATAGCTCCTCTGAAATTGCGGAAGACAGCATGCTGATTCGTAGACATAGCTCCTCCGAATCCCTCAAGGAGAAATCGGCCGATGCGACGTGATCCATTGATCACTGGACAAGAGTTTTGTACCATGAGCGATTTTCGTGTCGGATGAGGTCCAGCGTCTTGTCCGTCTTCCACGCAAATCCAAAGTCAATGGTCCTGATGGCATGCAAAATCTGCGGATACGGAGAGGGTAGGCTGGGTAAACCGAGCGGGGAGTCCAGCGTACACAGGATGTTGTCGGGGCGAAGATCGACGGCCACGGTTACGCCCAGGGTCGCTCGTTCGCCGAACGCAGCGTCCAATTGCTTTCTGTCGGGGCGCGAGAATAATGAGGAAATCCTCGTGTGATGTGAGTATATCCTTGTCGCAGATTTGCCAGCCCGGTCGTCGAGGATGCAGGGACCAGCGAGCTCCAGGACGAGGATGAAGACGCGCTGCCGTTCCGCGCCGACTTGCAAAGACACAGGACGCGGCGGCGGCGGGTCGTGCCTCCTCACGGCGGCACGGTCAACGGAAAATGAGTATTCGATGGTCAGTTCCTTTTCGTTGTCCGAATCTGCGTCTTCCTGGTCAGAGTCGGCGCCGAATCGATGGCAAAATGTTGAACGGCAACCCCCATGCATGTACTCGCCGGCAGGGCTGCAGCTCGACCCCGAACCAGCCAAATCAGCGCGGGAAGACGACGCCCTGCAGCCTCTCCAGCTCGTCGACGGTCGTAGAACCATGCTTCGCGCGCAATGGACAGGCAGCGAGTCTGACGACTGACTTTGACGACAACGGGAGGGAGGCGGCCGTGTATGAACGGCCCGAGATTCCATAGCCTGCTTCAAGTTGCGGTTGTTAAGCTCGAAAACTCGCGAGGTGAGCCCGCTATCGAGCTCAGCACCATGTTCGAAATTCAAGTGAAGATCGCCAGGCGGAGGAAGAGTAATTACCAAACGTGGAGGCGCGCCATCTAGTCGTTAGAGCGCAGGGTATCGCGCTCTGGAGCTCTCGAATGCGAGCGGATACACGTGCACGAAGTCCATGGCTGGAGTCCTGCCGCTGCGCGTGAATGGCGCTGGAATGGATTGCCCTTCTCATCTATGACTAGATCTGGCACGGTCACTGACGCTATTTCATCCTGCAGTTTTGCTTATGAGCTGTAGCGCGTGCATCTGCGAGGCAAGGCATGCGGAGCTTACGGTCGGAAGAACGGTTGATTCTTCCAAGTGGCCCATGTCACGGGTGGAAGCGCAGTCAAAGATCAAGATCTGGAAAGGCAAACAACCGTCGCGGTAGTCGAGCCACAGGTCAGGGAGGCCTGTTGAGTTGCTGTTGCTCGAAGCGGTTTTCAAGCAAGCATTTTCGCGGCAGGGGCCGGTCGTAACGGACTTAACGGCGTCTTTTTGCACTAAGGTAGACGACACGGAAACTCAGCAAACCTACCAAATGCGGCAAGTGACGGCTGTCAGACCGCATTTTGAGGATTTCCCCTCCTTGTAGACACACTACAGAAAATTGGCTTCCAACAATCTTTTTGCGCAGCCCGTCGGATTCTGAAAGTGTAAGTATCAATGCAAACGGTGCTCGGGCTGTGCTGTTATCTTTTGTTTTGGTCCTGATCACTGCACTCGGGTGAGAGAACCATTGGGGCACACCAGAGGTCCCAAAACAGTATCTAAACGTATTCTGTACATCTATAAGTACCATTGACTCTTCCTGGCTCGAAATAATCCAGAGGATGTGTGAAAAGACCTGCCATTTTGTGAGAGTCGGTTTTGAGGAGTGAAAGAACACGACTCTCTGGATTATTTCGAGCCAGGAAGAGTCAATGGTACTTATAGATGTACAGAATACGTTTAGATACTGTTTTGGGACCTCTGGTGTGCCCCAATGGTTCTCTCACCCGAGTGCAGTGATCAGGACCAAAACAAAAGATAACAGCACAGCCCGAGCACCGTTTGCATTGATACTTACACTTTCAGAATCCGACGGGCTGCGCAAAAAGATTGTTGGAAGCCAATTTTCTGTAGTGTGTCTACAAGGAGGGGAAATCCTCAAAATGCGGTCTGACAGCCGTCACTTGCCGCATTTGGTAGGTTTGCTGAGTTTCCGTGTCGTCTACCTTAGCTAACGCGAATCAGACACTTTCGCTTCTGGCCCTCAGGTTGATGTAGAAAAAACACGACAGGCATACGGTCGAAAGCCTTCGAATATTTGACCAGTCGTCTATGGACCGGAACGACGTCCATGGCCAACATCTGACCCTGGTGAAAACGCGCCGCCGTGGTTTTGCTCAGCTGCGCTCGCAGGCAAGCGAAGAGAGCTCTCCGCGATTTGGGCCGACAGCTCGGTGTTTCAACGGATATAACGCTGTTTTTAGCCGTTGCGCAGCTAACTCAACGTACTGTAGGTACTCAACACTCAACAATCACTCTCACAACTTAACAGGTCATGTGACCTGCGCGCAAAGTCAAATTCAAGGGGAATTGATATTCGCGAGCTCGGAAAAGACAAGTCCGAATGGTACATTACAGGAAAGCAAGGCATTCGATTCTTCCAAGATCCTCTACAGCCACTCGGTGCGATTGCCCTTATGGCTCACGAACTTGCCCGAGTCCTCCGGCGTCCAGCGGTCGAGGACGGCGAGCATCGCGCTGACGGACTCCGCGGGCTCCATGGGCCCCTTCCAGTTTGGCGGGATCTGCTCCGCGAAGCTGGCCATCATGGCTTGCAGCTTTGCTTGGTCCTCCGGATCCTCTAATAGGTTCGGTAAGAGACAAAATTAGAGTGAGTAGGTGAGAAAGGAGGAGGGAAAGAGGATGCGACGCGTACCCGGCGGCGCGCCCATGTCCGTCTTCACAATCCCCGGGCAGATCGTCAGGAATGCGAAACCCTCGTTTTTATACTTCACTTTGAAACCCATCATAATGCATCAGCCTCAGCCAAGGAAATGCCAGCATAAGAGCACGGACGCACCGGCGTATTTGACGCCGACCATCTCGAGCGCGGCCTTCGAGACACAGTACGCGGGGGCGTACAGATGCCCGGTCTGGAGCACGTTCCCGGCATCGCCGATGCCCGAGCTCACGTTGAGCACCTTCTTCAGCTGGCCCTTGCGCAGGAGCGGCAGGAACGCGTTCGTCGAGAGGACCACGCCGAGGACGTTCGTGTCGAACGTGCTCCGGAAGTCGCGCACGAGGTCCTCGGGCGTCGGGCTGCGTGCGCGGCGAGATGAGATGAGATGAGATGGGACGGGCGGCGGAGACACGCACAACTCGTCAATGGCGGTCCACGCCTTGCCCTGGATCGCGCCGTTGTTGATCAGCACGTCGAGCGAGCCGCCCGTTACCTTCGCCACGGCGTCCGCAGCAGCCTACATATGAAGCCCCGTGTCAATCTCCCTACATAACCACTGACTCTCCTCTCGAAGTGAAGGCGTACCTGGAGCGACGCGGCATCCGTCAAGTCGCCCTTGACGAGATGCACGTTCTTCCTATCCTTGAGCTTCTGCAGGTCTGGCGCGCCGTCCGGGTTGCGCGCGACGGCGAAGACGGTGTTCTCCGGCTTGCTGGAGAGGGCGTCGACGAATGCGGCCTAAAATCAAAAGATCATCAGTTTACCGATTCCGCGATTGTCTGAAGACGGGGACCGTGATGGTGAGGAGTTAAAGTTGAAACTGACCCCGATTCCGCGGGAGGCACCAACGACGGCGTAGGACGGCATGGTCAATGTGAGTGTAACGGTTGTTCGATGTTGTATGAAGTTCGAGATGGAACTGCCCTTGCCCTCGTCCTGGAACTCGGTATTTAAGCCACGTTCGAAATTTAGGCTTCGTCATCGATCCCGGCAGGATTCGCCTGCAAGTATTGGAACCGCGATGGACGATTAATCAGCCAACTTGGAGGTGCGATGGACGACGGACCTGTACATATTAGATTATGTTTAGTGAGCAGTAGCACTGGTAGGTGAAAAAGTCAACGAAATAGGGATGACGCTCGATGCGTACTGGATCGGAGTACTTGGCTCAGCACAGCCGTATTACGTACCTGCCTATTACGCATTGCACTGGCAAATCCCATTTCAAATTCAGTATACGGTTGACGAGGAATCGCGTCGGAGGGTAGGCTTGCAGTGCGAGCGAGATCTGGAGTGCAGGCATTGCTTGAACGAGATCTGGGATGCAGGCATTGCTTCAGTTCAAGACTCAAGCTGCCGGGGACGCTTTGCACGTACTGTACGTACAGTATCGCACCGTCAGAGATTCGTCCGCTGGCATCGCGGGAGCGAGAGCCATGACGCGTTCCACTGGCCGCCTGGTCCCTGCATCATGATATGCTGCCGCCTGCGCGGGTCAGGTGACACTTACTTACTTGCTGGCAAGCTTAGCTTGTGTCCGAAGCGCCTTGCGCCAGCGCAAAAACTCCACGGCCCAAGCTCAGCCTGAGAGTCCACCGCTCATGAACGGCCCGGGGATCAAATTATCCTTACACGATAGTTGAATGTTATCCTTACACAATAGTCGAATTGCGAGGGCATCGCGTCGCACGAGTCCTTCAAAGTGTCGGCCACCTGCAATCTGGACCGTACAAGTACAGTATTTCTGCGCCAGAATGTGCACTGAGCACTTGCTGGACGACTCTGCCTTCAATACGCGCGTGTCGAAAAGAAAATATGGCGAACGGTATACGCGGTGTCGGAGGACATAGAGTAACCGGAACTGCGCATGACAACTCGACGCGCCCAGCGAGTGCTGCCGGTAGACACTCAGAGCAGTGCGGCAGCGATTTTCGGACGCAGCTGAGAGTCGACCAGTGGCGTACACGAGAACAAGACAGTACATCATGATAATGCTTCTTCGGGTCACTATTAGCAGGCACGCAAGGCATAAGAATAAAAAAATCCTGGCCCCTAGGCAGGCGTTGTTTGTTGCCAGTGAGTGACGTTGCTGTAGTTTTACCGGGCTGTGAACGCGTGGATATGGCACGAAAGAAAAGCCAGAGGAAAGAGAACGCCAGCCAGTGGCCGGCTAACGCGCTTATTAGATCTCTGCGCAGCGTATCCGAGCAGCAGGTGACGGTGAAAACGGTTGGAACTTGGAAGTCACGGCGAAGTGTTGAAGCCAAGAGGCAGAGCTCCGCTCGAAACCTTTTTCTGAGCGACGGGCGAGCTGTTCTGGTCACGGCGCACTGCACAGTCACGTCCGCAAAGGCCGCAGCCACCGAGAGGAAATTGTACTAAACAGCCATTGTTTTTATGGGTGTAAGAAAAGGGAAAAGGAAGGCTTTGGTTGCGGTGGTAGTGGAGGAAGGTACAAGACGCGCGCGGCAATAGTGTAAGCGAGGAGTGGGTGAAGATGTACACAGCAAGAGCGAGAGAACCAGAGTGAGGCGGGGCGGGCGGGCGACGCTAGAAGGTCTCCTCCTCGTCGACGAGCGCGCCGTTGTCCGGTACCTCGAATCCTTCCTATTCACGACGCGCCTCGCGTCAGCACCAGGGGTATTATATGGGAGAAGGACATGCCTCTGTGGAATAAAGGATCTTCTGGATCTCGCGCAGCGTCTCGTCGTCCTTGCCCTGGCTCTCGAGGACCTCCATCTGCTGCTGGGCGAGGATCTCGATGTCGCGCAGCTTGGCGAAGTAGAAGTCGCGCTCCTTCTCCAGGCCCTCCAGGTGCGCGCTCATCTCGCGCATCTGCGCCGTCAGGTTCGCCACTTGTTCCGACTGCGCCACGCGCGCGCCGCCCACGGGCGTTTTGCCGCGCGCCATGCCTGCCGCGGAGCGTGGGCGTCAGTCACAGTAAGCCGAGAACGACGGGGTGCGCGGCGTACCTGCAGCAGAGGGCGCGCGGGCACCACCACCGCCGCCGCCGCCGCCTATGGGCGCAAGGGTGGCCGGGGTCTCCATGGGCACGCCCTTGCGGCGGGCGACGGGGTCGTACTCGTGGCCGCCGTAGTTCTGGTCCCAGAAGCGCTTGATCCACTGCACGAACTCGAGGTTATCTCTGAACGTCCCGGTCAATAGGAGCGAAAGCGCAAGGGACGCGTCGGACACGCACTGCATCTTGCATTTCGTGAGTTTTTCGACGGGGATCGGCTGTACCGATAGTCAGAAAGGACGAAGGATAGGATAGGAAGAACGGACGCGCCTTGTCGATCTTGTGCTGCTTGAAGGCCGTCTGCAGGATCTTGTAGTTGACGAGATACTCGTACTCGAGCCGCGCGTTCATCTTGACTCTGCTCATCGGTATGTCGCCTGTATGCGCTTAGTCAACGCCTGGCTCTGCGCTGTATCCTGGCTGGCTCACCATAGATGGAGTCGAGTATCTGGCAGTAGGCAGCGCCGCTCCCGCACTGCTCGATCTTGGTGTAGTTGACCTGCAGCAGGTCGTTGATCCACTGGATCAGCTCCGTCCGTGACTCGCCCATCTAGTGCCCGGCTGCGATCTCGACTTGCAAAGAGGCGACGAAGGCCAAAAAGTGGCGGGACGGAGTTCGGTTCGGATTACCTAAGCCCCGGACTCCATCTCCGCTGTCGCCGCCGCCGCAAGGCAATCCCCGCCTTTGTCCTCCTGCTCATCTTCCATCGTCACCACAGCATCCTGACTTCTTCCTTTCAGCTGACGTGAATGTTGACCCGCTGCTGTATCTGCTTGCGCTTCCTGAATCTGTACGTGCAATGCTGCTGATTTTGCAGGGACCTGCCCGGCTCGGTCGGCCTCGGGCTCGTGCTATGATCTGAATTCCTTCCACTTGAGAAATGCGTTGGAGAAAACTGCATTTGGATGGCACGATCTATAGTAGATCTTGCGCAGTGTATCTCCCCTGTCTCCAGCTGAACCGGTGATTCTGGCTATTATACATCCTGGCGGCCATACTCTCAAACTCGAGCTTGGGCTTGCTGCGACCGCCGGCCCCGCACGCTCAGCTTCGCGACTACACTGACACATATCTTTGGAGGTTCTTGCACAGGTGATCTCGTTTCGCTGAATGACTCGCGGCGCGTCACGGTATCCTAACATCATGACCATTCTCACGGAGCGCGACCGTTTGTCCCCTGGACCAGGCGCATGGTTACTGTAACGTGGACTCGCACGACGCTCATGGCACCCTATTGCGTGCCCATGCACAGGCATTCATACGGCCTGCACAGTGAATTACAGGTCCCTTTCGAAGTATCGGCGCGCCGACGCCCGCGCTCGTGAATACCAGACGGCGGGTGCAGACAGCTTAACTCGCGCATGCTGCATGCTCTGCTCGCCAGATGAATTGCGTGTCTAGACGTCCACGTGTTAGACGAGTAATCTGCTGTGCTCTCTCACGATTAGGCTGCTGCTCGCTCTCACGAGTTAATATCCCTCTGCCAATCCTCTGCGAGTGCCCTGCACTTGATTCGCCCTTCGGCCCCACTTCATTGCGCACGCGTGCGCGTGCCAAGGCGGCCGTCGTATATAACGTGAGCTCTTTGCGGAGATGGCGCATCCGCAGACTCGCAGTTCGAGTTCCCCAGGATGTTCCTCCGCATCCGCATCGCAGCGACGCTCGTCGCCCTTGCCCGTCTCTCATCCTTCGCGTTCGGTAGGCTTTCTATCCAACGCACTGGCAGGTTCGTTCTGTATAATAACTGAACACGGTGACCTCTCTGCCGGCAGGCCAGGACGACGACGACGACGTGCCCATCCCGGGCGTCACGTATTTCGTGCAGAACACCGTCACGGGCTTCGTCATCAACGACGTGAACCTCATCACCGGTGCGAGTCCGACTCGTCACGTATTTCTTTCAATCGGGACTCATGTATGCTCTCTCTCTCTATCTATCAACAGTGCCCGGTTTCCCCGTGAGCGCTGCGTTCCGAGTACCGGACCTACGTGGCTAACGCGACCTTTCAGATCGTCAGCACGCCGATCAACGCGAGCGACCCGCGCGGGCAGCTGGTGCGTCCAAGTCCAAGCCGCCGTCGGTTGTGTCCGTCTACTCTCTGATGTGCGCATGGCTGGTACTACTAGTGGACCGTCGAGCTCGTCGCGGAGGGGAGGACGACGACGACGGCAGCGTGTTCAATTTCGTCAACACCGGGCTTAACGTCCGCATTTTCGCCACTGGGCTGCCGGTGCGCGCTCTCTCGTTCTCCTTCCTCTTCCCCACGGCGCCCTTCCTCCGTTCTCCTGCTCTTTGCTCTTCGTTTGCCCTTGGTCTTCGTCTCCATCCCCCCTCGGTCTTGGTCTTCGTCTCTCCCTGCAACTCAACATACTGTAACCTTACAGGGGGAAGCGGCATCACCGGCCAACAATTCAGCTCCGCGTTCCAGGTCACGCCCATCGACGACCTCGACGGCGCCTTCACGTGCGTCCCCTCTCCCACCGTGCACCGTGACTTACCTCATCCCCCCCCCCCCCTGCGCGTCTCGTGATGCAGAATTGCGTTCCCATTCATCAACGAGGCCATCACGACGTCGAGCATCCCGGGCCAGCAGGTAAATGCTCTACCGTGACACTCTGTTGCACTTGAAAGCTTCGCCGCGGCGCTCACCATAATGCACCAGTTGACGCTGCAGCCGCTCAACGCGCTCAACCCGTTCCAGCAGTGGGCCTTCGTCAGGTTCGGCCCGCTGCCGCCCGACCCGGACGACTTTGCGCCTGACGCGGTGGACGGGACGGGTGTTCCTGCGGCTGTGAATGAGACGAGTGCGCCAGAGGCGGCGGGGAATGGGACGAGTGCGCCGGTGGCGGCTAAGGGGACGTTTGCGCCGGCGGGGGGGAAGGGAGCTATTGCTGCGTCCAATGCAGCGAGCGCTGCAGATACGCAATCAGCATAGACTTAGCAGCGATTAGCTGGTGTGTTTGGTCACGGTGGGACTTTCAATTTCTGTCGCTTTCGTTTATTGGGAATCGGGATCAAATCAAAGAATATCGAATTTTTAGGTTCAACAAGCTGAGGCGGGTAAATCAGACTTCTATAGCAAGATTATCTTCTGTGTATTCCCTGGACGGAGTTTTCTTACAGTCATGGCCTTAGAGAATTAAGAATTCGCGTCCGAAGTTCGGACTGAGCGGGACCAAATCGGCAGAGGCCGTCGGTTGCCATTGACCTCGTCCTCGTCCCGCGTGCTTATTACCCTATATTACCGCTCAGCGCCCCAAAAGCGTACTCAGACTGTACACATTCTTATCCTGACTCGGATGGCCCCATTTGAAAGCCGGTGCTTGCGGGCACGCGTCCCCATGGGGTAAAAACCCGGTGCACTGGCACTTTTCGACCATTGTCAACCTTTCAGCCGACCATGCTCTGTTTGCACCCTTGGGATTTGTCGCAACTTACGATGAGTTAAAATTGGTATGCCGCTGCGTGAGTTCTCATTTGCACTGCCGCCGGCGTCCGCTCCTTTTGCGGACATCTTCACCGCCTTCGCTGATTCGTACATAGGGGAACAACTTAGGGGCGTTATCGCAATTCCCCAATCGCAGCTGCATGGCGCTCGCTACCGCAGGAAATGTCCTGGCCCATGCTGCCGATATCTCGGGCTACGGTCCAGTGCGCGCGGTTTCCGGTCTCGCCAAGGAAATATTTGAATGCGCCAATGTAAGTTCGCGCCGCGTTTGCAGCCAGTGCTATAGATGTTGCGCTGACATCGATATCTTATAGAGTGTGCGCGTCAACTCGAGGACGGCGCTGGCAATCTCGCAACGCGTGACGGGGATGTCCGAGGCTATCGCCTCGATTCTCCAAGATAACTCTCAGCCTGCCGACCCGAGCCGCTTGGAGCCATTGATGAGATTTTCAAGGTGAGCTCGTGCATTGGTATGGGAGTGGAAAATATTGACCCCGAGCAGTGTCTTGAACGACGTGAACGAGTCTCTTCGCTCGATGGGAAAGAAGAGCTACCTCTCGCAGCTACTTCATCAGCAGCGCGACAAAGAGCAGTTACTTCAGCTTTCCGATACCGTACGAAATGCATTCCAGATTCTCACGGTATGTGGCATAAGGCTTGCGTGGCGACCGCAGACTGATCCTTCAATCAGGTCCAACTCAAAATTCAGACGACTGCTATGGCTGGCAACCTCGAGCTGCGCATTAAATCCCTGGCGGATAAGCAGGCGACGGAGCCGGAGTTACCGTCGCACGCTTCCATAATTCCGGCATGCCAGTTGCCGCCAAAGCCGTCGCTGCTTTTTGGCCGCGCGAGCGAAACAGAAGCCGCAGTCAGCGCGATTGTAGGTGCTTCCCCGGCCGTCTGGCTATCCTCGGAGGTCCAGGAATGGGGAAAACCACGCTGTCTTTGGCTGTGCTGCATGACCGCTCGGTGGTTGAGCACTTCGGCTCTAAACGATTCTTCGTGCCCTGTGATGCCGCAGAAGGGCAGTCCAGCTGTCTCACCATCATCGCCGACGCCTTCGGCATTGCGTCCTCTGACGAAAAGATCCTACGAGTCCAACTGCGCGAGATTATCGGCACCGCGCCCGCCGTCGTTGTCTTGGACAACTTCGAGTCCGCTTGGGAACTTGCAGACAAGCGGCACGCTGCCGAAGACGTCCTCCAGTTCTTGGACTCCATTGAGACTCTATCCCTGGTTCTCACCCTTCGAGGCTCTGAGAGACCCCGGCAGGTCCGCTGGAGCCGGCCGTTCTTCCCGCCCCTCGCCCCCCTTAGCGAGGCCGCTGCTAAGCAGACCTTTCACTCCATTGCTGAATTTACAGGCCCTGATACTGACACGGCTCTCGATGTGCTGCTTGCTCGCTTGGACAACATTCCGTTGGCCGTCGTTCTGATGGCCAATCTCGCCCAAGTGGAGTCCGCGGAGAGCTTGCTGCGTCGATGGGACACGCTCGAAACTGCGATGCTCGTCCGCGGCAATGCGCAGGACCGGCTCTCCAGTCTCAACATCTCGATCACTCTATCGTTACAATCGCCCCGAATGCAGTCCGTCCCCGCCGCCAGCACCTACTCAGCATCCTTGCGCTCCTTCCATGTGGTGTTGTTGACACCGACATCGCACTATGGAACATCCCAGAGAGCGCACGTGCGCTATCCGTCCTCTCCCAGACCTCGCTCGTCGAGCGGAGCAGCGCTCAGCGCATCTCTGTCCTGGCCCCTATCCGCAGTTTCATGCTCGCCGAATATCGCCCGTCGGAAGCGAGCGCAGCGCCCGTGTTCAACCATTACTTCGGCTTGGCTCAGCTTGCCGAACAGTTCCATCAGTCTGCGACTAAGGCTCATTTGTCGGCAATTGCGTCTGAACTGGCTAACATCGACTCCGTCATCCGCTACGTTTTCGGTCACTGCGACGACGGGCATACCGCCGCCCTCAAAGCAGTCTGCTCCCTCTGCAACCTTTTCGACATCTGCGGTATGGGGTCTGGACCGGAGCTCCTGCCAGCCGCGGTCAAAGATTCCAAGGAACTGGGCCTTGACGTTTGTCGCGCCGAGTTGCTGATGCACTGGGCCAGGCTATCGGAATATAACGCGTTACCTGGAGACCCGCAGACTCTGCTTGCTGAGGCCCGCGACATCTACAAACATCTCGCTAACGAAGAAGGCGTCGTCGAATGCAGTCTTCGTTTGATAGTGCACATGTCTCCGACGGATGGCATTCTCGAGTCTCAGCGACTACTTGACTTGGTCTCTCCTCGCGGGGATCCGCGACTTTGGGCACGATGCGCAGCCACTTTAGCTTATTGTCTACATCTCTCCGGACAGCCTCGGGAGTCTATTGCACAGTTCGAGTTCGCAATCGGCATCATGCACAAGGAACTGGGCGCTGACTACCAGGACAACTTCATCGGTCGATGGAAGTGCTTTATGGTCCGGAACCTCGTGTTTTTGGGCGATTTAAAGGCTGCTATTGGATTGCTGCAGGAGGCGTCGTCTGTCTTCGAGGCTACATCTTATGCTCAAGGAGTAGAAAATGTTCGCTGGCAGCTGGCGGAGCTCTTCATGCTCCGCGGTCAGCTACGGAAGACGCTCGAACTCACCGATATCCTACTAGCAGCGGATAAACCTGGGGCAGGAGACCTTGGTATCGATGCAGAGTGTCTATTGCTCTCCACGACGGCACACCTCCGAGCAGGAGATATCGATGAAGCTACAGTGGCTTTAGCAAAGCTCGATCAACTCGCACTTACCCTGGACGCTTCCCCGTCCGTGAAAATACGGGCATTGTCGCTCCGCAGCGACCTGGGCGTCCTTCGTGGCGATTTTGCGGAATCTCGTGCTGTTATTCAGGTCGCACTCACCCTCGCGAGGGAGGCAATCACGAGGGGTAGTGACCTCTCCGGCCCAGAATGGACAAACATGCTGGACGCTGAGGCTGACTGCATCGCTTCCCTCGGTGATGTCGAATGCGCCGCAGGAAACCGAGACGAATCCGCAGCCCTGATGGTCCGTGCGGCTATCATATACAGGAAACAGGGTAGCACCGTCACCTGCGTACGCTGCCTGGCCATTCTCGCTGAAGTCGTCGATGACGATTTTGCCGAACGTCTGGTTGAGGCTTTGCTTTTGCGTCTGCAATGGATGGGCCTTAGCCACGAGCTTGCCATATTACAGCTACGCTTGGCGACGATAGCGCAAAATCGAGGACAACGTGAGCTCGCACAAAAGCGTGCTCAGAACGCTCTGCGGTACTTTGGAGAAATCAAAGGAGACTGGCGCATTGGAGCAGCGGAGAGACTTGCGGCAGACGAATGAGTGTGCGTGGGCGGCAAATGTCAGTAGATAGTATGGATCGCGCGCGAACAAGACCGATTTGGGGCAGAAGAATTAATTGCGAGGAGCACTTCAGTCGTAGCTGAAAAAATTTCAAACCAGGGATGAGTGTACTGACAGGAGCTTCTAGACGGGTTGTGGTCGAGGTAGCAACTCAGCTCCACGTTGCAGGTGACACCCATCGGTAACCCCGGGAGCGCCTTCACCTGCGTCTACCCCCTCCCTCCCACTCTATCCCATCTTCCACCTCAAATGTCACGCTCCTCCTCGCCCTGCTGCGCCTTTCAAGAACGCCATACCCCTCCGTTCGGTGGATGATTCTATTCGTGAACCCCGGTTCATGAGGATTCATCGCCATCCGACCTGTTGATCCGATCCTGCCGAATCTTCGGAGACGGGCGTCTCTCGCCCGAAGTGCGGTGTGCGACCCAAAATGCCGTCTCCAATACCCTGACGGAGCTGGGTCATTCGCATCGTGCTATATGTGCACCTATATTAAAGCTACAGGCAGCTTTACACGGTTTCAGAGGCTTGGGATGATGTTTGCCACTTCCCAGAGCCACAAGCGCTGGTGTGCTCGGCTGAAGACCGGACAACTCGCTGACCACCGCAGAAGTTTTGAAATCATGAAAATTGACCATATGCAACTTTATGATAACCTCGAGTCCAATTTTCATGCACAGTGAGCTTCCTACTGTTTGCCGGCACTGGCTTCGGAAGCGATCGGAAAAGGTTCACATCGGTCGGCTTGATGAGCCCGGGGGTTCATGCATGAACCCAGGTTCACGAATAGAATAATCGCCGTTGGATCTCTTTCTGTTGTGCGACAAGTATAGCTCAAGTGTTGTCGCTGGAAGGGCTCGACCGTGTGACTTGGGGTTTGGTTGATACACATTCGAGTTTTCCGATTGGGAATTAAGATGTCCGCTTGTTGATATGCCTCTGGGACGTGCAGTGTGATGCTGTCCGGATTTTTGGTCAGAGAGCCTTGCAATTATCGACGGAGAGCGTATTTTCCAGCTATTGCCCATATTGGAAAAGCGCGCCAGACAGCTGGCCCAGGCCCGCGCGAGGGCAGATTCGAAGCCACTGTCAGAAATCGATGTCCAAGCCTTTGCAAGGCACTTAAATCACCTAGAATGGGGAACGGTAGCGCTTCTGGAAAGCTCTGGCGCTTTGGGGAACGGTGAGCGGCGCCACAGAGTCCTTCGGAAAAAACGGCCTTGCACACGTTGGAGGATCTCAATGGCGAAAGGCGGAGGCTGGCTGCACTGGGGTCAACTCGAGCACATGGCTTCTCGTAATGATGAATTGCCAGCGAACTTTGTCGGAAATGGTCTTGTGTATGACAGGATCATCTCACTGCGCAGACACGCCGGACAGGCACGCACTGGCAGGAATCTCATACAGCTACGCAGCTCATGTATATCGAGAACGGTTCTTTGGTGCCAGGTGCTACCACCGACGACGCGGAGCAGATCACGAATCACGATCCGGGTGGCGAAGGGCAAGTGGTCGATAGCAAAGGCCAGGCGACTGTCATGTAGAAGATATGACTGCCGGCGCCCGGCGATGCGGAAGTCTATGAGAGAGGCGTGTCGGTGCACCAGTCACGGGACCGGGCGCTGTGTGCTAGAGCGTCTACACTACACGCATGCGAGCGTGCAAATGCAAAGTGTAGCGCCAGCCAGCAGTATCCAAGCGACAAGCGCCGAGAATGCCATGGCTTTGCAGAATATATAATGGAGCTGACGTAGAAAGAAAAATTTCTGGAGAAGCGATAGTAAAGTCCACATGGCTCTAGGGGCAGAACCAGCACTGGACCTGTTGGAGCGGCGGGAGGTTGCGTCACGACGAGCGGACTTTCGGGGGCATCGGTGGACCAAACATGGACAAATACGCCGACGTTCCTTCCATTCCCGCCACTCCCCCTCACGTCACGACCATGCGACTGACGCCGACGACGACACTGTTCGGGCTCTTCGCCCTGGCGCTAGCGCAGGGCGACTCGATCCGGTTTGACGAGGCGCACAACGCGACCGTCATCTACGGCACCTGGTCCTCCGGCGCCGGCCTCGTCCAGACGGGCCCTGTGCGTCACCGCTCTTCCGTTTACTTACTTTCTTGTATTGACTTTGATTAGAACTTTGTGAACCCGAAGAACAAGACATTCAACCCGCCCAAGGTCGGCGGCATCTCCTACTCCTTGTACGTCGTCGTCGCCGTCGCCGCCTCCTCTTAATACTCAACTCTGCCGCAGCTCCGAAGATGGATTCTTCGAGCAAGCCGAGTACCGCTACGGCTCCAACCGTACGCCCTATAGTATCCCTCGCACCCAGCGCCAGGCAGGCTGACGCCCCGTTGCAGCGGCGCGGCCGGCATGCCCGAACGTGACGATGCTCTTCCAGCACGGGACGTACGAGCTGCTGAACAACGGCTCCATCGTCCTCAACCCGTTCGAGCCCGACGGCCTCGTCCAGACCCAGACCCCGTGCGGCGGCAAGACGAGCACCATCCAGCAGTTCTCCGCACAGATCCTCTTCCAGAGCTGGCGCATCTTCTACGACCCGCCGAGTGGAGGCTATCATTTGCATCTCTTCCGGTGAGTTTCTAAGCTCTGTTCTGTTTTGTGCGCCTTTTTCTTTGCGGGGGCGGTGGGTGTATTGGCGTCGGTGTCTTGGCCGCTGCCCGACTGGTGCACGCCGAGAGGAACGCCGGCGCTGCGCATTCTTGGCCAGTAGGCGCCCGTCTTCTACTGGCCAGCGCGTGCTTGCACGGTTGCTCTAATACGCAGAGCCCGATGCCGCGCTATTTACGTCGTTACCGACGACTGATGCCGTGCGCTCCTCGTTTCATCTTGGGCATCCCGCCTGGCGTGCGCCCGAGTCATGCCAGTCGATACATCGCGCCGCCCGGCCACCTGCATCGCGCAACAGCCGGGCAGGTGCGAGCACCGAACAACCCTGCATCCTCCAAACCCTCGCCTTTACTGACATTTCGCCTTGTGCAGCTTCGACGGCGCGCCGCTGAACAAGATGATCCTGCGGTACGAGCAGCCGGTGATGCACCCCACGACGACGCTCGTCGGCGGGCCCACGCCGCCGCCGCGGCTGCGGCGCCGCTCCGAGGCGACCAACTCGGCGCCGTCGGGTCCTGGCGGCGTCGCGCTCGTCCCGGCGGCCGTTGCGCTCGGGCTGGGCGCGGCTGTCGTCGCGCTGCTGTAGCTGCTGTACATAGCCGCGGCGCTGCTATAGATGGGCAGCGAGCAGCGATGAGCGCCCATTGCTGGACACACCACATGGACTCTTGTGTCCGATTCGTTTGTCATCCTCGTTATCGTAACTGCGTTATTTTTCCGTTGTTCATTCGCTTGCGCGCATGTGGGTGTTGCTGTGGATGTTGCGGTACGATGATATCCTTTCTTTCTTTCACTTTCATTGTCTGTCGCTCACTCGGCCCACCTCATATGATACGTATACAGTAAGATGCGCGCTGGACGCTTTATTTTTCTTCTTGGGACTTTTGTGAGCTGCGTTGTGAGCGTTGGGTGTGTGACGGACGATCGCGGGGACTCGGAATTAACGGCCCCTGGCAGCGTCTCATGCTTCCGCACATGTACCGCTGTACAGTGTGTCCGTCGACATCCCGGATGGTACACGATTTGAGTTTCTCGCGATCGGACCTTCGCTTCGCGCGCACGCTTTACCTTTGTCAGTAAAACAGCAAAACCAGTATTCACCCCTACAGGACATTATGACGTTATGCCAACCAGTAATACAAGATAATGTTTGATAATGTTGAGGCTGGCTCAGGATAGGGTCCGATAAGGTCCCATAAAGTCCCATAAGGTCAGGATAAGGACACCCAAGGTGTATCTGGACTTGGCCTGATTACAAGTCCGTATTATCCCTGACAATAATCTATACAGAAGTGGGGTCAGAGACCAATAATCGTCTCAGTTTCAGTGGGATTTCGTTCTGTAAACCTGTCAAGAGCCGGAAGCATCGCTTGACAGCGGAGATAGCGCTTATACTACCGGCGGGCTGCTCTGGACCATTTGTGACTGCGGCCGTCTGTTGCGCTTTAATTCTCATCAATCGAGGTACCCTCCGGATCTTCTCCTATGCTAGTAACAGAGCTGACGGTGGTCGGGTCATGGACTTTATAGAATACAAGTCTAATAGAGATAGCTAGTGTAAAGAAATAGATTGGTTATAGGATACTTGAAGATAAGTAAAAGTAAAATGAAGACGAGATAGGAATAGTTGAAGAGAGTAAGGGTAAGTGAAGAGGGGTGTGAGTAAGGAAGAAGAGAGAGAGAAAGGGATCTTTTGAGCCTGGGCGGGCAAAAGCCGTATAAGGCCGATAAGGCCGATAAGGTCGCATAATGCCGATAATGTCCGATAGGACCGAAATGCCCTATCAGGGCGTGCAACCCCTCGCCGCGGTGATGCAACTGTTTCGTGTGGTCTATAAGGTAGGGGTCTCCATATTGTTATTATCATGTATTATAATATAGGATACTACCGTATCCTTGGATTGCTATTTTACTGACATTGAAAGTTGATATCGCGCTCGATTTAAAAATTTCAGCTCAGGCTGTAGGTGCATATTGCATTATTAGGGCATCCACCAATAGGGGTGTATGAACTCCCGTACTTTGGATCCACGAGCATACACTTCACCCTCATTCTCAACACGAAAAGGGGCATTTCATTTTCCGGGTTCGCTACTATTAGAGTGGGTATGACACTACCTATGTACCACTCTCCAGCCGATCGCGACTCGGAGTAGATCTCAAGCCCATGCTGCAGCATTGCCTCGTCGTTGTGAACTCGGTTGACACGTACAGTACATTGACGACGGCCGGTTGTTTTTGTTTTCTGAACCGAGGAGGTGAAGGACCCCGTGTGGTCTCCCAATAGAATAAGCAGATGATTCAGAAGCTCCGAGTCGGACGACTCGTCCATCAGCTCCTCCACCGTGACGCTGTTGCCAGTGGCTGTGGAATCGCAGAGAGGCGCCGACACGCGGAGAGCATGCGCAGCCAACCAAAATGTGCTGTCACTTCGCTTGCTTTTCGGGCTCCTCTGACGATTGAATGATGAGGACACAAGGCCCGCTTATCCTATGAGAGGTCCGATCCAGACAGGGGCCCTCCATGGCTGCCCGCCCCTCTCTTCGATTCCACAGTCCAGGAGCTCATGATGCGACAATTCAGCCAGTGCGTCTGCTCGACTACTGTATCTAGCGCTGGCCTCCTTCTGCCTCTCGTCTTAAAATGTTTGCCATCCAAGCTATGGACAAATTTTTGTCTGATACCTCACGGTGAACTGGAGTTTTCATGCTCGGTTTCAGCGCATTTGACCTGCATCTGATTATCCTATGACTACACGGAGGGGACAGAGCTGGAGCGGTCCTTCTTCTCTATTCAGCAAACTAACTGCCGTCGTCAATGTACAGTATGTCCCACCGTATGGCTGTATGGACTGGAAATATTTGCACTGGCGAGCGATGCTTGCTTCGGTTTCTGCGATTGGGTTGGATGTTAACAACGCAGCGATCCCGACAATTCTTCATCAGAGATACAGACGCAGTATAATAAGATGCTTAGTTTAATTGCCACAACATTCATTCAAATTATTCAAGTCTTTGAGGAACGGTCGCAAGAGTTGTTCAAGCCATGGTGCGACCGGCCCGAATTCCGGAGGAACGCGTCGCGAGACTTGCCTCCTGCGCTCATAAAGCTACGTTCCGCTAGACTCACGGGCAGTGTAACACCGCTATTCAGCACTCAAATGCAAGGGGCTGTCGTCTGCTCGCACTTATTGGGATGCAACCGAAACAACGTCGTTGTTCTCTTCAACGTTGTTTTTCGGTCGCTATGGCAGCCCGTCCGAGCAGGCTATATCCTCTTTGCTGCCCCGCGCCTCGTTGCGTTCACTCGCACTTTTGTCGATCATGGACCGCTCACGGGCTTTGCCTAGCGAGTTATGGTCTGGGACGTTCGAGTTCTTGAGCCTTCATGAACTGTACGCCGCCAGCCAGGTCTGCTCATACTGGCGCTGTCTCGTATTCGATCATCCCTCTTTCTGGGGGTCGATTGAAATCAGATCCCTTTCTCTCCTCGACCTGGAATGGGCCGCGAAGAGGGTCGCCGCAGGCAACGCTCGCCCAGTGTCCCTCCGTATCTCAATCTCCGATGACGGCCCTGCCGTCACAGCCATACTCCTTCCCATGATCAATGGCCTGCTTGTTCGCGCTCGCTACCTGACAATTGTTGTCCATAACAGACATTTCGAGCAGCTGTGCAGCATTCTCATTGGCACCGCGCCCATTCTCGAGTTTTTCCGCTTGGACATGTCCTGTCCGCTGGACAATCCACGAGACATATGTGTTCCCGTCAACATCTTCTCTGGAACTGCGCCCGCATTGCGAGAGGTGCACCTGGAAGGCGTAACACTTCCCTCCAGGCTTGTGCCTGCGTTTCAGCGTGCAGACACGGCTCTTCTGTCAGGACCAGACGGCGCATGGTATTATTTCCCACCCGAGCTATTCAGCATTTTTCCATCCCTGCGGCGACTCACCATGTTTGGTGGCGGCCTGCAGGTCCCCGAGAATCTCCCCGGAAACGTAGCTACGGGCTTCGCCAAGCTCGACATCCTCGAAATCGCGTATTACGAAGAAGAGACTGTCAAATTCTTCCGCGCGTTCCCCACGACCGCGTCCATCCGCGAGGTTCTCTGCAGTCATTCGGATCGCGAGACAGTCAAGGCCGCGCTCGCTCAGCTGCCGCCTCGCTTGCTTATGGTCTTCCTCAAAGTTCCGAGATCGCCGGGCGACTACCGCATCATGTATTCATCTCTAGACGCGAAACGCGTTCGTGCCTTCGTGGAGTCCGACGAATACTTCCTACCCAACCAGATGAACGCTGCCACGGCGATGTTATCGGATTCTGCCTTCATCGGCCGCATAGCTGCCCTTCGCATCTCGACGTCGTTATGGTCCATCGCGCGCTCGTTTTTCCATCTAGCGGAGAACCATGTCGAGGAGCTAGTTGTTTTAATGGACGATGACGGGCTTCCCGCTTCGGACGCGGAGCTTCCAAAGGAGAGCCTGAACTGTCCGCGACTGAAGACACTTGCTGTGCAGGCGATGGGTGACTTCGTTCGCCTCAATGTCGCGGATTTGGTGGCATTTTCTCGTCTCATAGTGACCCATTGCGTCGCTCTCCAGCTGCATCTGGTGGTCTTGTCGGGAGAGGTCGAGACACTTCGGCCATATTTCTTTTCTATCCTGAGGACAAACCTACACCACCAAGGTATGTCTGACAGTTCTTGCATTATACACCTATAAACAGCTTCTCACGCCGAGATACAGAGTGACTAGCGTAGCCTGACCATATATCCTGGAGTCGATAACTTCTGATGTCAACAACGTGGTCTCTTAACTCCGCGGAAATAGGGAATATGCTTTACCTAACGTTGTCGTAGTATGCGAAATCGACCCAGTTCGTTCGGATAGTTGTGGGAGACCGACAGTGTGCGATCTTGCAGCTCGTCTATATTCCCGACTAGCTTGATGCGCCACAAACGCAAGTGTACACGGTTCGACGAGGTCCGCTCCAAAAATGTGACCAATTCGCCCGCAGCGATATGCACTTCACCGCGGACTGCTTCAAATAGCAACGTATGTAGAGAGGGAAGCCTGAGTGGTTCCTGTGGCAGAGACAGGGGCAGGTAGCTCCATTCCATGATCCAGAGGCGGAGATCGGTGAGAATTGTATACGACGGCAGGAAAGGCACTATGGTCGACCAAATCGAGCTTGAGATCGTCAGAGAACTGATTTGTTCTGCAAATTCTTCGTTCTCAAAGAGAGTAAGTGGACCATTATCGCTTCCAGGCTCGTAGTTCTGAGGATTTTCGGCGAAATGTCGCAAGTGATTTGTGGACGAGGACCAGATGGCGATGTTCAGCTCTTCGCAGTTGAGTGAGCTGACGGTCTGACAAAACATGTGAAATGGACTGCGAAGCGGGCCCAGAGCAGCATACACGGCATCGTCATTCGGGTTGGTGACAGTTATCTCCGGGATATTCGTCGTGGCGATGTGGCTGAATACGTCAACAGTGCAACTGCCACTGAAGCTCAGATCGAGATAACTCAACCGAGAGAACCTGTTTAAGAGGGAAACCGGTGACTCTGCATTGAATAAGATGGTTCCGGAAGATAAAGAGAGCCAAGTCATGGCAGGGAAGTAGTCGTAGAGCCAGACTGGGAACTGGTAGCGGACAGACTCGCCGAACGTAATGGCAACCATCTCCACAGCGCTGAACGCCGTAATAGGCGTAATATGTGTAAGAATTACGTTCTGTAAGGAAACGCTCCGCAGGCGGTCGCAGGTCCGGCCGAAAATGCCGCTCGGAAGCGGTAGGTCCTGAAGTTCAAACAGCTCGCCCTGGGGGCCCAGTACGAGACAAAGGCTGAACTTCTCGAGGTTTTGAGCTCGATTCAGGAGAGTTTCGTAGATGCTGATAGCATAGAAAGAATCCAGAGTGATTCGGAGCTCGCGGACGGTCCCCAAAGTAGCGCAGACAAGGTCAAGTAGCTCCCGTTCGACCTGAACATGGCGTTCTTGGAAGTCGACCACCAGGCGGAAAGGTCTTTTGTCGGTCCATATGAGCCGCTGGCGTGCCCAAAATAGTGCTGCAGGGCTTAGGCAATCGATGCGAATATCGCTCCAGAAGTTCAGATGATTCCGGGCGAGGCGCCTCCAGTGATGGCACACCCAGCCAGACACAACGAGGTCATTGAATTCAAGGAAGTCGAATATCCCGGTGATCAACTCGATCGGAAGGCGCTGGCAAGGGGCATCCCGGATTGCGGATGGTGATTCCATGTCACCAACCTGGCCCCGTGGGAAATCAGTGCCCGGCCATCAAGCCGACCTTTTCGGCAGCCGGTCGAGTCTCGGAATACCGAGCCGTTACATTGGACATCGCGACTCACTGCTTCAGAACGGTTCGGTCTGCATCAGAACCAACACAAAAAGCTGAATTATAGTGAAATCAGCGGCATAGTTGAGTCTGGTACTGAACGGCCTTGTGTTCGAGCTTCCGTGCAGTCCTCGCAGCGAGGCGCCGGTGGGCGCTTCGCCGGCTTGAAAGCCAAACATTTGATTTTCCCACGGGGCCAGGTTGGTGACATGGAATCACCATCCGCAATCCGGGATGCCCCTTGGGCGCTGGACCGTTGCCATGCGAGGAAAGCCACAAGTTAGTAATCGGCAAATGCCGAGAAATCGATTCAGAGCCCAATCACAGTCGCCCAAGCTGCACTTTCAATGATCATCCCATGATATCGGAAATATATTTCATTCTCCTTGCACTGACGATTCCCAATGGTGACTGTTGAGGCCGCACACAATCGCAGTGTGCTTATTGCACAATGTCACAATAGGTAAGGCCAACTGGAGCTAAACATCACCTGCTTACTTCGCGCATAGACGTCCAAATTCCTTCTTACCGGAAGGTTACAATTGCGATGGCCAGCGTGGCGGCGCAACAGGCCGATTACCGTTGCCAGAAGGCAGCTACAATGAGCAGCGATTGCGCTACTTGGAGATGATATGCAACTCGTTTACAGATTTAAGAGAAGGCGAATGCGAGAGTGCGCCTCATTCTCCATCATGTCGTCCTCGTCCACTCCCACCGTGAGCGATGCAGCGGGAGGTATGGCTTCCATGGGCAGAGGCAAGGACGGAGGCGAGAACCGTGACCCAGGTCTGAAACGGAAGCGGTCCCCGCCTCCTCCCGCGGTACCCGCCACGGCGCCGGGGTCGACTGGTCGTAATGATGGAGGATCTCAGGCCGGTGGAGAACATAATTATAAGCTACGTACCTCTTCTAATCTCACATGAACTCGTCACTTTCATTCCTCTTTTATCTCATCTCGCAACCGTTCCCTTTCCCCGCCGCATGTATCAGTATAGAACCCATCGTCCACATTGATCCACATTTCACCGTTTTCCCCATCTGGCTTCCTCGTCCCCTGTATCAATATCGGATATTTCCCAGCCGGACACTTTACTCACGACTTTGTAGATAAACGAGCAACGCGACTGACTGGCTAGGCAATGCGAAGAACTCGGCACTTCGAGGAGGAGTGTCTTTTGTAATGATAGGGTTGGTCAGTGCATGCTCTCCGGTTTTCATTTGAAAGCGAAGTTGGGCTCACGATTCTCCTGATAGGACGGCTATTCTTCCAACGAAGGTGGTAGCGGAGTCGAGCCCGTATAACGAGTAAACGAGGTGTGTCGCAAAGTTTCTGCTCAGCCTAAGCGGTGCATAAGTATACGGCAGAGGAGCGCCAGTGCTACTGTAGTTGAGCTATGGCTGGCGACTGGAAGCGTACCCATCGGTGGGGTCTAGGGGTGAGGTCTAAATGTCGCAGAGTCAACCTTGTGCTCATTCGACTCGACCAGATGGACATTGGCAATATGTAGCCGCATTGTCTTTCGCTTTAATGAGGTCCTTTTTATGCGTTGGGTGGTGGGTGAATGGGACAGGGTGCGGCAGACAGATCCAAATGACGCGCAAGGGTACAATCTACGGTTACTAAGTGAACCTCAAAAGCCCGGGAAATTAAGGCGACATTAACGGAAAGCGCATTTGCGTATAATGTGGCGAGATCATCTCGATAGCGAAGGAGCGGAAAAGCAGGCAAATGTTTCCGAGTGCAAGGCGGGAGGAAGAGACGCGACGCGATTCAAGTTCCGCCGAACCACTTTATCCTGCCTTCCGGAATGTTGGCCTCAGCTACATGCGTGCCCATGCCACGTCCTGGTGTCAACATGCCAACGGTTAACTTTCAAGGACAATCCTGCTCGATGTCTGCGCAGCGCAGGGTAGACGACATATTGCCTGGGCTTGTTCATAGAATATTTCGATGACTTCTGGCTCGGGCCAGGCTGGGGCTCCCCTTACACGCTAGACGCACCCGTCATGCTCTTCGGCTCTTTTCTCTGATACCAAGGCCATGGCTCGCATCTGGATTTTCCGATCGAGGATTGGGATTCGAGCCAGCTGCGTGATCGACGAACGCGACGATCCCGCGCGGTCCGCGCAGCGATGCACTCCTGGTCCGTCCGAAAATCCCGTTGCGCGAAGGGATGATAAGCCTCGACGTGAAGTCTGCAATCTCAACAAAGAAATTACACCCGTCATGCACTTCAACCTTGCTATATCTCTCATCCTCGCCGGCGCGGCGAGCACGGTCGCGGCGGACGACGACCTTCCTACCGGATGGCGCGTGCTCAACGAATGCGCTATCGACAGCGCCAGTCGAGTCCTCAAGAGCCCCAAGCAGACTCGCAGCACCAGCAACACGCCGGCCAGCTGCATTGCTAGCTGTGACGCACAAGGCTATTCCTATGCCGGTGTCGAATATGGCGTAGAGTGTACGTTCTTCACTTTGTGCGGCACTGAATTCACTCACATCTCCGACAGGCTGGTGTGGCAGAGCCGTCGATAAGAACCTCGAGTCTGCTCCAGTGTCGTCGTGCAATATGGTCAGCTAACGATCAACTGCCCGCGTTAACATATTCTTACTTGTCGTCCAGCCTTGCTCCGGCGATTCTACGCAGAACTGTGGCGCAGGCTGGCGCATTTCGTTGTACACAACGGAAGCGTCGACCACTCCGACGTCGACGCTCCCCTCCGGTTGGTCGACAGCAGCAGACTGCGCTCTTGACAATGCTGCGCGTCTCTTCACGGACACCCAGGTCAACTACCTCACGGAAAACACGCCTAATAACTGCGCGAGTCTCTGCGCAAGCGAGGGCTTTGCCTTCGCCGCTGTCGAATACGGTCGCGAATGCTACTGCGGCAGCAACCTCGCCAACTCCATCACGCCCCGCCCTGTCTCGGACTGCTACATGGAATGCTCCGGGGACTCGACGCAGGAATGTGGTGGTCCTTGGGCCGCGCAGCTGTACTCGGTACGTGCGGCGTTCCTTCCTCACAGAACTTCCTTCCAACGTATCGCCGCAGAATCCGTCGCTCATTTCCTCGGGTACTACGACGCTCACGACGGCCACTTCCACGTCTTCCGCTAGCGCCAGCACCTTCCCGGCTGGCTGGAGCGTTCTGCATGCCTGCGCCGTGGATAGTGCGGCACGCATCTTGACGAACACCAACTACCTCACGGACAACACGCCGCCAGTCTGCGCCGCGTTCTGCAATTCCAAGGGCTTCACCATGTCTGGCACCGAGTACGGCCGCGAGTGCTACTGCGGCTCGTCGTACAACTTCCCTGCCGTCGACCGCCCAGCGTCGGAGTGCAACATGCCGTGCAGCGGCGACTCTTCGGACACCTGCGGTGCGGGCTGGCGCATTCAGATTGTCGGCGTGCCTGAGGCGTCGGCTACTGCGACTACCACCACTGCTGCGCCTACTGCGACGTTCCCCGCTGGTTGGTCGGTCCTGCACGCGTGCGCGGTGGACTCTGCGGCGCGTGTTCTGACGCAAGTCAACTACCTCGACGGCACCAACACGCCTCAACATGCGCTGCGCTGTGCGACTCCAAAGGTTTTACGATGTCTGGCACTGAGTACGGGCGCGAGTGTTACTGTGGGTCGTCGTACAACATCGAGCCTGTCGACCGCCCGGCTTCGGAGTGCAACATGCTCTGCGCTGGCGATAACGGCGACACCTGCGGTGCTGGCTGGCGTATCCAGATTGTCGGCGCGCCGGTGACCTCCAGCTCGTCGACGTCGTCCACACTTCGACCGCGACTACCACTACCTCCTCGGCGACGCCTGCGCCCACGCTCGACCCTTCCGCGATGCCGGAAGGCTGGACGATGGCCTACGCTTGCGCCGAAGATAACGCGTCCCACATCCTGCCGGACTTCAACACGCTCAGCGACAACACGCCTGCGCGCTGCGCGCAGCTGTGCGACGCCAAGGGCTTCAGCATCTCCGGCGTCGAGTACGGCGGCGAGTGCTCGTGCGGTGACGCGTTCGCGTGGACGCCTGTCCTGCGCCCGACGAGCGAGTGCGACAAGGTGTGCACTGGGGACGAGGCGCTGATGTGCGGTGCGGGGTGGCGCACGCAGCTGTACACGAAGAACGCTGCGCTCGTCCCTGCTACGACGGAGATCACGGAGCTGCCGACCACGAGCAGCTCGACTGACTCGGCCACGGCCACCAGTACGGAGGCGAGCACCAGCACGGAGACGAGCACCAGCACTAGCACTAGCACTTCGACGTCGACATCTACCAGCACGTCTACGAGCACGAGCACCTCCACGAGCACCACGAGCAGCGCTACGAGCACCAGCACGACTGCCTCGACGAGCACTACTACCAGCGCGACTACTTCGACAAGCACCAGCGCAAGCACGTCGTCGAGCACGTCCACCTCCACGAGCACCAGCGCTAGTACGACGCCGACCTCGACCAGCACGACAACTACGACGACGACGACCACTTCTTCCGGCTCCACTGCGACGCAGCCGGCTTCTGCATATGGCCAGTGCGGAGTACGTGCCTAACTTTGTCTCTGCTTGCCGTGAACTCACAACTCTTCCAGGGCGTCAACTGGAGCGGTCCTACGACTTGCACGAGCGGATACTACTGCCGCTTCTCGGACCAATATTACTCGCAGTGCGTGCCAGGTACCGCTGCAACGACTACGACCACCACGAGCGGCTCGTCTTCCACCGGCTCGAGCGGCAGCTGCACGAATCCTATCACGCAATGGTCGCAGTGCGGCGGTCAGAACTGGGGCGGCTCGACTTGCTGCGTCGACGGATACTACTGCCAGTGGATTTCCGAGTATCTGAGCCAATGCATTCCCAATCAATCGTCGTCGGCTTTCTACTCTCGCTACGGAACGGCGCCTGCCTCGACCTCGACCTCGACTTCGACAACTACGAGCAGCTCGACCTCCACGTCCACAACGACCGCTACGACGAGCACGACAACCTCCACGACGACGACCATGACATCCTCGACTACGTCGCGCTCGACAACCGCCACGATGACCACAACGGCATCCGGCTCGTCTTCGACTGGCACATGCACCAACCCCATCACGCAGTGGTCGCAGTGCGGCGGGCAAAACTGGGGCGGCTCGACTTGCTGCGTCGATGGGTTCTACTGCCAGTGGATCTCCGAGTACCTGAGCCAGTGCATTCCCAACCAATCATCCTCCGCATACTACTCGCGCTACGGCACTGCGCCCGCGTCAACCTCGACCACTACGACTACGACTGCGGCCGGCTCGACCGCGACGTGCTCATCGGCATCTAGTGCTGTTGCTCACTACGGCCAGTGCGGTGGCCAGGGCTGGACTGGTGGCAAGGTGTGCGCGTGCCCGTACACTTGCGTCAAGTCCAACGATTGTGAGTTGCTCTATCATTCCTCGATTCCTTTCGCTGACAGTCTTTCAGACTACTCCCAATGTCTGTAAATACGCGCGATCCTTATTCATTTCTCGTCATAATCTGTTTTTACCTCAAGATGAATTTGTCCTCGGGCTTTATCCTACACTGTTTGGGTATCCCACTCTCTATCTCTGTATATCGTCGCTCATTTATAACGTGCTTATCTGTCTCATCTGTATCCATACTCTCTTTCTCAATAACACGCTCTTTAGATGCCGGACAAACTGTCAGTGTGACGTGATTCTCGACCTCACGAACGATTTCTTGCCTTGATCCTATCGAATCAACCATCTGCCTTGTGCTCTGAATGCAGAACTTGCCTGCTTGCCCAAAGGGGGCGCGGAAGCAAATCAATGGCACGGGGTCGGCATCCGCTGCAAGCCCAGCGCGACCTGACCTGCGGATTTCTTCCGACCAACCCACCGCATTTTCCTTATCCGTATGGCCCGTCACTGTGGTTGCTTCCGCCTTGAAAAATGCTCCTTTGAGGATTTAGAAGCATATTCCATGATCTTAACTGCAGCTTGAGGTCTGGTCATAGGTGCTCTACAGGCTTACATAAGTACCCAAATCCGCGGATCATCCGCCGGAGATAATGCCAAGCCTGAGTTCCCAAATCCTGCAGCTCGCGGACGGACGGAGGTGATCCGGTCCGGAACTTTGCTTCCGCGCCCCCCTTGTGCTTGCCGACATCACATGAGCCTACCTGATGCACTTCTTGACCAACTTCCTGTCGTAGGTAGTCTACAGCACAGGTTGTCGCCAGGGAACTACTGAGTCCTATTTCCACGCTTCCGAATTGCGGCGATTTCACTGGATTACGCAAATGCATGTGCTCACTGATCTTCCGAATCGCAACTCGGCCTGTAGCTTCACCAAGCCTCATTGAACGCACGGCCGGTACTGCACCCAGCGAGAATGAATTGACTGAAGTGCATCAAGCACTCGCACACGATGGTGTTTGAACATCTCGACCACGTTGGCCTGCAGTGAAACGCACTGCGACGCACGCTTTCTCGACTCAGTTGACGATGAGCAGCAGCTCCAATGTGTCGAAAAGTCTCTATATTCTACTCTAATATGCAATTACCCAGGCCGATGTAATCTAATCGGAAAGCAGAGTCCGACAGCTAGTGGACGATGATGTTGTGCACCGCCGAGTCCACGGGCGATGCGCATTTGTGTAGCGTGATGGATAGTTTGCCGCCCTTCAGCGAGGCGTCCGCATCGGGCTGGTTCATCGTGAGTACATTGCTTGCGATGAGGTAGCCACGGCGAGGGGAGACTCACCGATACAGCACAGGGAAGCTCGATACTGCGGGCGGGAGAACTGAGCGCCTCGATGACGATGTTGGACGAATGCAGGTGCACATGGACGTTGCCCGCATTGAGGTTCTCCGCCTCCGGGAGGGCGACGGTGACACGCAGGTCGTCGCTTTGTGGCACCTCCTCGACTATGGGCGCGCTCAGGCTAACGACAGATGGTGAGAAACGAGAGCATAGGCAAGGGTGAGAGATGAAGTGTACCTCGACTGCGATTGTTTGCGCCTGAACAGCTTGCGGATGGAGAAGAGCCCTTTACTCGACGGCGAGCGGAACTCCGCAAACTCGTCGCGGCCGTACTGCGCGTGGGACGCGGGGCGGAACTCGCCAAAGGGGTCGGACGTCTGCGCCTCGTAGAGATTCACGCGAAACTCGGGGAAGGCGTCGATCGACGAGCTGCTCGACGACGACGAGCGCGAGCGGAATTCGGCAAACGCGTCGTGAGGCGAGGCTTGGCGTTGGGGACGGAATTCGGAGAAGGCGTCTGCGCCGCGCTGCTGAGAGCCACTGCGGAATTCGGCGAAGGGGTCCATGAGGATGAGGATGAGAGGATTGGAGAGGAGGGGGAGACGGCGGCTAGAGAGGTTATTGGGGTTTGAGACGGAAAGTTCGAACAAGGCTGGGCTTTTATAGCCCGCCACCCTCGGACGCATACCCGAACGGGGAGGCGCGACCCTCCGGTATCGGACACCCGCTCAGAAGTGCCTTCGGAGATCGTAAACCACCGCGAAATTCCACACAGTCGCACAGTCACAAGCTACGGCTGGCATTTTGGACGCCACGAGGTCAATACTGCCAGCAAGCTAGCCTGCAGCAGCGACGTTGAGTACGTCGAGAGGCGGAAAGGAAAGAAAGTTCATCCCGTCGGCCGGTCGCGCCACGCGCAGTGGCGCCCACGATTCCGGTTTTCCACGTGCGTTCGGGAGGATTCGGGAAGAGTCTCCACCTCCCGCCCGCTGCCTCGCCAGCTCGAATCTTGATTGCAATGATCAAGGAAAATTCATATTGCGTGCTGAGCATTCATTGAGTGAAGCAGCTGAAGCTTGGTCCGATTCGAGACCACCAGGCAGGTCAAGCCCAAGTCAAGGACACGACAAAGCTCCCGCCCGCCAAAAGACTTGGCTGCCTGTTTTTCTGGAAGCCAAGTCGGAAGCGCGCCACTGGAGCTCGCCATTGGATGCCAAGGCCCCGTGAGACCTAGAGGTGAGGTTCGACAAAGTGTCCGGAAGCGGATATCTGACTGCCCGAGCCTCCAGCTGATTCTGCAGCTATAAAAAAAGTGCATATGAAAGTTTAACGGAGTCATGGATACTTACACATGGAGTTCGGAGCGGGTGTACAAGCAACGAGGGGGAAAGCAAGAATCAACTTCACGATGCGGATTTCAAAGCGACGAGAGCAACTGCAACTGCAAGCACGTTCACGACTTGTCAGCGGCGCGCACAGGCAAAGCGCTGCATCAGCCTTCCTTGGCCTTGCGTCTGCGGCACGAACACGTCCTCCGGCTCGTCCTCAGAGTCGATGGCCTCGTCCGCCTCGAACTCGGAGTCGCGCTCCAACTCCTCGGACACGCGCTCGACGGGCGCGGACAAGTCTTCCACGCTCGACGACGCCTGGACGAGCACCTTCGCCTGCGGCTGCCGCGCCGAGAGCGACAGCGGTGTGCGCGAATCAGACCGAAGTGCGGACAGACTCGTCCGCGCGAACGACGACAGCGGCAACGGCGTGCGAGGGCTACCGACGGCAGAAGGGTGCAGCGCGAACTTGGCGCGCCACCCGCGCCCGACGGCTATGCGCGCCCTCCGCGCAGCCTGCTCTTCGTCGCTGTCCAGGTCCAGGTCGTTGTCCACGTCGCACTCGGGCTGCACGACGTCCACGCGCGGAATTTGGCTCTGGCTCTGGTCCGGCGTGACAGCCTCGTCCTCGTCCCCATCCGACGCATCCCCTGCCGCGCGGCCGGTGAACACGTCCTCCAAATCGACATCGGCGCCGTGCACAGTCCGCCCGCGCGCTTTCGCCGCGGAGACGGGCTTCCGGACCGGGACGCGCGCAGGCGGCGAGGAGAGGAAGTCGGCGTCGCAGCTCGTGCCGCGCACGGGCGAGCTGAGCTCGTCGGGCGAGTCTGAGCGCGACGCCGCGGGCGAGACGTACCCATCTTCCTGCTCGACGGGGTCCAGGATCATGTCCCGCGTTTCTTGTTCCTCGTCTTGGGGTGCGCTGACGCGCCGTTTCTTGCGTGGCGTGACGGACGCCGCGAAGAGCGCGCTCGTGCTGAGGACAGGGGTGGGCGTCGGTGTTGGTGTCGGTGGAGTGCGCGCGGCGGCCTCCTCGTTCATGATGTCCACAAGCGTGCGCTTGCCGCTCCCGCGCGGGTTCACCACCGGCCGCTTGATGCCCGACACCGCTGCGGTATTTTCGTTAACTGCCTTCTTCGAGGGTGGGGTTGGCGTTGTACTGGACTTGGCTGGAAGGAGTGTCAGACGCAGCTACCGACAGACCATAAAATAGGACGGACCGAAAAAGCGGTCAAGGGGGCCGCCGCGGCTGCCCGATTTCTTCTGCGAGCTGCCCGGAGTAGTGCTGCTGCTGCTGCCCGGTATGCCGACACCGCCCGTGCTGACCACGGCTGGGTTGAGCTGTTTCGTCTGCGGGTCGAAGGCCGGGTTGATGTCGACCATGGGCGCCAGGCTGATCGGGCACGCGAGGCCCTGCGCGACGCGGCGCGCCAGCTCGGGCTCCATATCCGCACCCACAAACGCCTGCTTCTCCTCGTCCAGCTCGCCCTCGGGCGGCGGCGTGAAATGCACGAGCCGCTCCGTCGTCGGGTCGTACACGCGCTGGTGCAGGAACGCCAGCTCCGCGACGCGGAAGCGGTCGAGGTAGTCGCGCGGGACGCGCATCTTGCCCTCGAAGCGCACGACCTGAACGACCTTCTCGACCGTGCGGTACTTGCGCAGCAGCTTGTGCGCCGTCTTGAGGCCGACGCCCAGGATGCTGTCGAGGTAGTCGCACCCCGCGAGCATCGCCATCCATCGGAACTGGTCGTCGCCCCACCCCGCGAGCGGGTTGGGCAGCGCAGGCGACCCGAAGTCCGCGCGGCAGACGGAGACGCATTCGCCGGACGAGTCGAGCTTGAAGAGCGCCTGGCGCGCGCCGAAGACGAGCAGGTCGCTGTCTTCGGTCAGGATCGCGTCGATGAGCCCTTGGCGCTCGAGGTAGGCCAATTGGGCGTCGGCCTCGTATGGTGCGACGATGTAGGGTATGTTCGCGGCGCGCAAGGCCTGAAGCATTGTCAGTTATGGGCTAACAGGGTCTTTAAAAAGATTAGGACAACGTTGCGAGCGCGGCAAGCGATGCGACAGTCATCGCATGGCATCGAACCCGCGGTAAGCAGAGGCCGCAACAAAATGTCGCGACACCAGCGTTGCGAGCGCTGTTGCGGTCCAAGACTGAAGGGCTTCGCGAGGGTCAAAGCACCAGGAAAATGAAGGAATGGAGGAGAAATGCTGAATTCAACATTGAACAAGGGGATGGATGTTGCGGCATCGCGATTCGCAAGCTCGCGAAAGCCAAACAGGTGGCAAAGCGCCATTCAGAGTCATCGCGAGCATTGTGGCATCCACGCGAGGGATGGAAACCCGCAACGGTGCAACGAGCCGACGCGACTGGTGTCGACTTCCATTACGGATTGCCGTGCAAGCTCGAGTTACGATTCGTTGCGAGCGCTGTGACACCGCTCGGTAAGAGAGGTCCCAGTCATACCGCAGCGCGTCGCAAAAGAGCCTGTAAGGGAATATTGCAATGCCTGCATCATGAGCGCCGTTGCAGACAGCAGTGCGAGAGGCCCTGCAAAGTTCGTCGCACCGTCCGACAGCTCCATCCTGTGACAGCAGTTTCGACGGCGCATAATACTTTGTGTAAATGGTGCAGAAATAATGGGATGAACGGCCGGCGGGAAGGGGGAAGTGTTACGGAATCCCTGCGAATGGTTGTCCCGATCGTTGACGCCGCGGTCGAAACAACCACTCGCAGGATTGCAGCCCCATAACTGGTCGTAACGAACACGTGCAAAATTTTTCCCAGTTCTTAGCGACCTCCCATGGCCAGTGGTTGCGGGCAGTTCGAGAGACTAAATGGAACGAAGCGAAACGTACCTTGATGACTTGGTATGCCATTTGAGGCGTTACGTCCAAACATTTCGTGTAGAGATCGCGAGCTTCCGAATGCCTTCCTTGGGATGCGAGCAGATTCGCCTGAGCCAGGTTCGCGTCGCGTTGCCTGTGGTACGGTCAGAACCCGGAAGTGCCACTGACAGCCATGCACGTACTGCTTGCGTTTCTCCTCCGTACCCAGCTTGGCTGGGAGTGGACCACCGTCGAAGACAACATACGGCATCACGTGATGGTGCTGCATGAGCCTGACCCGTTCCATGGCAAATTGCACATATCTGTAGCCAGCCAGACACTGAGTTCAGTAGGAATCGGCTGGGAGCGCTGTAAAGCGCACTTGGTCGTCGGTTTTCCGGTCACAAGCTCTGTAGCGCATGCGTAGGCGCCACGGTGCAGCCAGACGTAGCCATCGACGCCGACAGTCTTGCCAGCGAACTCGCGCAGGTGGGTGTGTTGCTGGATTTCGGCCAGGAAGGGCAGCAGGCCCTGATGCCCATTCTCCGCGAGCTCACGCGCAGACAGTTATCCGAGGGCGGCTCGACTGTCCGTCGTTGTGAACGTCGCGTCGGGCGCGGGTACGGCTGGGCGGTCAGAGGGGAAGCGGCATTTGAAACCGCGAACACGGAACCAAACGGACGCTCCGGCACCGCCACTTGACATGCAATCGAAATCCATTGAAGTTGTAAAAAGAGTCTCTCAGGCAATGTACGCGCTGATATAACAGGGCTTTAGGCCTACAGTAGGAATTGCTTGATGTGTGCCACTGGCAAAATCGCCCAACAATGTGAACGCCCCGGACGAAAGCCGCGGGCTCTGTCTAAGGCTACAACATAAGCGATATACACTAAGAATACACTTTTACATCGTCAACAGATGCTTCAATAGCCGATTCCCCATCTACCGATCACCGCATGCGAGCGTAGAGGCTCCGGAAGTCGGCTCTCGCTCACCATCGGTCTGGCATTCTGGTCCAGATTTCTCCGAAGCCTCAGGCGGATGCGCCAGCTCATCGTCTATGTGGGGTTCTGCGAGATCCCCAGCGGCCGACTTGGAAGACAAAGATTGACCAACACTGCTATCTGGTTTCTGGCCCGGAGGACTGTCGCCAAAGCCTGAAGGCTCGACACGGCCGATGTCCGCAGGGAGCTCATGTTCCTCATCATGGCTTGCCCCGGAAGGCAGGGATTGATCGCCATCAGTGTTAGCCTGCAACTGCAGGCCGAGAGAACCAACGACAGGTCCTGGATACGGAGCGGTGTCGACGGCCGACGCAGCCTGAGAATCGGGTCCCTGGATATCATCGCCGTTTCCAGACGGCGGAAGCTCAACTGTAGTGGGATCCAGGGACAGCGGAGGAGTCGGCAGCGCGGGAGTCGGCAGAGCCGGCGTCACCTCCTGCGGCGGCGGGAAGAACGGCGGCGGCGGCGGAGGCATGTCAGTCATCGGCCCGCGCGTGACGTTGGGGTCGACAAGCGGGATGGTGGGCATGCGGTCCCATATGCGGATATGCTGGTCGTCGCCGCCCGAGACGACGCGCGCGCCGTCAGGCGTGAACGCCACGCAGCGCACGTCCAGTGTGTGCCCCTCGAGCGGCACGCCGACGGGCTTGCCGGTGTCCGCGTTCCAGATGCGCACGGAGCGGTCGCCGGAGCCGGACACGACGTGTCTGCCCTTCGGCGAGAACGCGACGGACCACACGACGTTGGTGTGCCCCGTCAGGACGTGCAGCACCTCGCGCGTCTCCACGCTCCAGATGCGGACGGAGAAATCGTCCGAGCCGGAGACGAGGCGCTTGTCGTCGGGCGAGAACATGACCGAGCGCACACAGTCGTTATGGCCCCTGAGGCTGACGACGGTGGTGTGATCGCCTTCCCAGAGTTGAACGGCACAGTCACCATCACCGGCCGCAAGAAGATGTCCGTCGGACGAAAAGCACACAGAGTAGACTGCGTGGCCGACAGTGAGCATTGCTGGTTCGCGCTTTCCAGTGGCTGCCTCCCACAATACGATACCGTCTATAGACCCTGAGGCAATGGTTGTGTCGTCCTTAGAATACGCAACGCAGTTAATGCGATCCGCATGCCCAGTGAGGGGACCAAGCAGGAAAGCGCGGCTTTCCAAGTCCCAGACCTTCAGATGCCCAGGACCAGATAGACCGAGTGGAGCGTTGGGGAGGGTAGACACCCCGTACGAGCCCATGACGACGAAGCGGCCGCTATGAGAAACCGCAATGCAATCGATGTCATACCCGTCCCCAAAGATTGGTTCTCCAACCTGCTGCCCTGTCGAGACGTCCGTCACAACGACGACGTCGTCCCAACCGCCTGAGACGATCCGCGCGCCGCCTTGCGAGAATCCAATCGATCGTATCTGTGCTAGATGTCTTTGCAATGGTAGGGGGAACGTCCCTGCTTGCCCATCAGAAGTGCAAGGACATGTTGAACATGGGACATACACATTTCATCCGTGGGATGCACGTCCAGCGCCACATGGAGTGGCCGGGAGTTACGCATCACGTCGAAGGAGTACTCGAGGCCGTAGAGAACAAGCTGGATGGCTGTGGCCTGCTCGACCGAGTGCGCTTCGTCGATTCTTTCCTTGCAGATGCTCAGCATAGTGGCGAGCGGTTGAGAGATGTCCTGGCTAAGATCCAGAAGTTGCTGCTGTCCTAACACTTGAACAGGAATCAACACGCGGGGACAGCGGTACGTGGGCCGCGTACCTCCATCGCGTAGCACTTGAAGATGAATGAGCTCTCGGTCCGAGAGGAGCTCCCTCTTCTCGACGTGCTGCTCGAGGCTTCGCAAGAAATTTTCTGCTCCAAGGTAAGGGTCGTGTTCGATCTCAAGACCGGCGTTGCAGAGGATCTGCTTTGCCTTGGCCGAGACAGAATCGTAAACGAGCTGCCCGGCCTGGAAAGGCCGCTTAGCCCATAGATGTGGCCTGTTGTTATGTCAGCTGCGACGAGATGTGCTTTGCGATCGCTGACCGATACGTCGTGCCGGAGACGCTATCATATGTCAACCGCTTCACAGGAAGAAACTCGATCAATTTCCAGAACGGAGTGAGCGAATTGGTCCTGCGCAGTTCGGTGTCCCACCGTCGGGGCTCGTTGGTGATTTTCAGACCCGCCAGCCGCGCCTCAAACGACATCCATCGTAGGGCGGGCCCAAAACTCCGCATGTTTTCGTTTGGACTTGCTCCGCCGCCACTGCGAGGGCATCAGCACGAGTAACACCCGGAGAGTTAACTCGGGTGTACATGTCTGAATGAGATCCCGGGAACCACACTTCCTTGGTATGTGGAGGCGAAGCGTCCGTCACGGCCTTCTGAACGACTTGGGACGCCGAAATACCGCGAGTATTGCCTGGACGTTCCTGTTCCGAATCTTCCGGGTGGTCATCGTCCGATGCAGGCAGCGCGGGTTTTGAGGACAGATACTCGAATGCGGCTCGCGTAATATGGGAGAGTACGGGGATGATGGGAGAGACTGAATTCAAGGGGCCGTCGTCGTCTTCCGCGATTGTGTCCAGAACGCTGATGAGCATAAGGACCAGGTCAACTCCCGGTACTTTTCTCATATCCAATAATATACAGTACGTACCGGGTAACCTTGTCCCGAAGGGTCGCCGGGCCAAGTCCTCCGTTGACGAATTCAGGCAAGAACTTGACGCGGCGCTCGTGCAGCGCAAGGGCGTGGCGGAAATAGCACACATGCGCCATGCCGTCTGTCGTTCCGGGCAAGGTTTTGTCTCGTACCAGACCGACAGACGAGACGGTGTCCCTGTGAGTATAAATAAATCCAGTAAAAGGATCACAAGAACGGATACGGCTCACCATGCGCCGACCATGTGCACTTTCACGTCGCGGGCGAAGGCCTTCTTGAATCGCTTTTGCATCGTCGGGATGCGATCTTCCGAGTCTTCGTCCGCTTCAGAGCTGACCGATTCGGAGCGAACATCATGAGCCTCGCTCGCGGGGTCCGAGTTTGGTGCATCTGGGTCCACAATCGCTGTGCTGGCTTCGTGTACCCGTTCCCATGCATTCCACAAGCGATGCAGGAAGGCGAAGATCGGGAGAAGTAGTAAAGAAAGCATGTTCAAAATCTGTGAGGCACCTTGTGGAGGGATGCCGTCTTCGGAATCTTCGTTCGATACTGCGTAAAGCTCATACGCGCTGCGCCAATTATTTTTCACATCAGTGCACCAGGCTGGGCATAAACACGTACAATGGTATCTGGTCTGCGTTGCCCTTGTGGATGAGGCCGACCTAAGCGGAACATCGTCGGTAATGTTGGTGAATGAAATGGAGGACACAAAAACTCACTCTGTGAATCATTGCGGACAGCGCTCGGACTTGATAAGCGCCTCTCGAAAATCCTACCAAACATTTAACCAACAAACAATCGAATGTGCCTCAAGCAATCGCACCGAAAAGAAAGATCCGGTCCCCCTCAACGTAGTTGTCGGCTAACCACGCATATGCACTCAGAATAATCTTATCGAAGCGCCTGAGAGCAGAGTGACCGTCAGTGATTTCCAGCAGCGTGAGCGCTCCCCACGCCGCAACTCACAGCGCAAACGCCAGGTCCAGCTTGTTGGCAAGGACTTGCATCAAATAGCTCAGCGAGCGCCACGATGGCCGAGCATAGGTCCCGATGCCGCTGTTGTAGAAAGTGACCTGCTTATCGTTGCTCTTGACGAGCCGGCTGTAGAGCTCGACGACGTTCGTGTTCTGCGATGCGTCACCGATCAGCCTTTCGCGCCCTCCCGATACTGCTTCACAGCGTGCCATACCTTTTTGCTGAATTGATTTGAAGTTCCGTCGATGCAGACGACGAGATTCCGGCCGCCGCCGTTGCACGTCGGGCAGACTGATGCATCCTTCGCGGCTGAGGATGGGCCGCCGCCGCGCTTGGCCTTTCGAGCTGGCTGCCCATCACCTGCCCGCGGGTTGGTGGGAGAAACAGGTCGAGGGGAGAACGGCGGTGCGATGATTGGACCCGGGAACGATGACGGCGGAACGACTACCAGAGGGGATGCTGGTGGTGAGATGAACGGTGGAGAAGGCAATGGGACAAATGGGGAGGAAGACGGGATGACAGGCGGGTCTGGGACGGATGTCCACCCAGGCGAGGGCGGCCTCGGCACGGATATCGGATGGCATCGTCAGGTAGAACCAGCTCGGGCGTAGTAGTTGTAGGGGATTGGAGGGGCGACGATGGCCCGCTGGCCATATCGTCCGACGGTTCCATCGATGGTAGACGGAAAGGGCGACGTTGGACTTGGAATTCCGCAACGTGCTCGGCAGTGCGAGCGCTCAGCGCTCAACAGCCGCATCAGCAAACATTGGTGAGGCATGCCCGTCTCAGACGCGAGGGCAGAAGCGCTGAGGGGTTCAATTCAACATCGGCCTGGGCACGGCGAATGATTCCCGGCGCACAGCCTTTACTCATACTGGATTTGCCAGCGACTCCTGTGACAGTGCAGGAACCCGATGGGTAGGAGTCAGAGGCCGATCTCGCGATGACCAGTGCGACTATGTAAGTATGCCAGCGTTCGAGCCGATGCAGACGGATTCCTAGGATAGGCGGCTTATCGAACTGCTTACAATGGAGTCACCGAGATCGTAGATTAGTACTCAGGCATGACCTGGGCATGCCTCTAGATGAGTGATATCTTGTAATCATTCAACAGCCGTTTGATTCGCGTACCTGATGCGTTGCTGCAACAAAACTGAATTCGAGGATTCTGTCTCAAAGAGTTGACAAAGCAGATCGGCATGAAGCGTGCGAATTGCACCGGCATCTATCCCGGCAAATTGTCTGGAATGCGATCTCGTGAAACCCAGTGAGGGGCCAGTTTTCCCCCCAAAAGCACATGAGGCGCAAGTCGTGACTGCGGAGAGGAGCCTTGGGCTCAATCCCAAAAATAGGTTATCGATAGCTTATAAGACGAGACCGGCTGCTGGCGCTATCTTAGCAGCGCAATGGCGTCCCCGCGCATCGCGATAATCGGAGGCGGCCCAGGCGGGCTGACCCTGCTGAATGTGCTCGCTCGGCACGGCATCCCCGCGACCCTGTATGAGCGTGACGAGGACAAGGATTCGCGCGCGCAGCTGGGCGGCACGCTCGACCTGCACGCCAGGGCGGGCCAGGCGGCCATGCGCGGCGCAGGGCTGTGGGACCAGTTCGTCGCGCACGCGCGCGAGGAGGGCGAGGAGCGCATCGTGACTGACCGCACGGGCGTGCCGCTCGTGCATTACATCCCCGACCTCACGGCAAAGGACAAGGAGATGGAGAAGCCCGAGATCGACCGACGCCTGCTGCGCGAGTTGCTTATCCAGGGCGCGCCGCCGGGCAGCATCCAGTGGGGCCATGCGTTCCAGGCGGCCGTCCCGTCGGCGTCGGGTCGCGGGTGGACCTTGACGTTTGCGAACGGCGCTACGACGACAGCGGACCTCCTCGTCGGCGCCGACGGCGCGCGCTCGCGCGTGCGGCCGCTCGTGTCGGCCGTGCAGCCGGAGTACACGGGCTGGGTGATGGTCGAGCTGTGGTTCCATTCCAAGGACAAGCCGGAACTCGCCGCGCGCGTCGGGCAGGGCACGCTCTTCGCGATCGACGACGGCAAACGCATCGCGGCGCAGCGCAACGGCGACGGGCGCATCCGCGTTTACGGGACATTCCCCGCGCCGGAGGACTTCAAGCTGCCCGAGGACGATCCCGTCGGCGGGACGCTTGCACAGTTCGACGGATGGGCGGACTGGCTGCGCGAACTCATTGCGGCCGGTGACAAGAGCTTGACGTTCCTCAGGCCGATTTACGTGCTGCCACCGGGTCACAGCTGGCCGCATCGCGAGGGCGTGACGCTGGTGGGAGATGCCATGAGCCTCATGTCGACCTTCGCGGGCAAGGGCGCCAACGTCGCCATGCTCGCTGGTCTTGTCCTCGGGGAAAGCATTGCCACGGCATACAAGGGGTCGTGGGAGGAGCTAGACGCGGCTGTAGCGCAGTACGAAGCCAAGATGTGCAAGCAGGCCGGGGACGCGGCTGCAGAATCCGCGGCGAACATGAAGAACGTGCTGAGCGAGGGCGGAGCAGAGCGATTTGCTGCCCGAGTGCGGCGCGCAATGGAACAGAAAAAGTGAATCGAAGGACTCTCCTGAACATATCAATTAGTACAACAAATGTAAAGGTTTCGCTATATAGCTCCAAGTATTTGTAGCCGCCGCGCCTGTCTCCAGTCTCCGCATGCTACTACTTGCGGCGCGTCGTTGAACCGGCGAGCGAGCGGACGCGCTGTGTAGCGCCGCATGCGAACAATGAAGAGGAAAATCGCCTGATCTCGAACAACGAGTCTGTTTTCCCACGAAGGGCCATCGACGTGAATAATTTAAGTGATATTCAAGAAATGAAGCACCTAAATGCATGGTGGGACGGAATATTAATGGTGGCTTGTCTGAGAAGAGGCGCCTTCGGCAACCTCCACCTCCTACTCAGCTCCGAATCTATCTACCTACCTACCTACTTATACTCTTTACTTATTACCTAGTCTACGGGACGAAGACACTACTGAATCAGTGCTCCCTTATACCGGCGGACTTATTACCTACCCATCAGTCCACCCGATTTATCCTTGAACTACCTGGTCAGACCAGCAGCCCGGCCTGGCGATTGATCTCGATGACAGCGCAATGCCGGCCCAGTACTGGTCATCAATCTTAAAATGCAGCGGCGGATCAGCCTGGGTCAACGCCCAGTCCAGACTTGTCGCCATCCCTGCAAGACACAACAGTTGAACGCTCTGAGATTGTATAAGGCTTTATACTTGTATAATACTAAAACGAAGACGTTGCACTTCAACGATCATAGCACTCTTTCGCGGTAAGAGAACCTGTAGATACTGGTGTGTATCCTCTCACGCCGTGCACAAGGCAAGTCAACTTGTAAATCAATACTATTTCTCATATGTTGCACTCAGCGCGCGCCGACAGTTCACATGCAGTACAAGCACAAGAACAACCCTCCGATCACCTCCCATCCAAAACTCATGCAGCCTGCACGTTGTTCAGCAGATGAAGAGGCGAATTCGAAGTATGCAACGACGTACCAGGCAGTATTGCACCATGCTACAAGTGACAACAGCCTTGCACCTACGCATCGTTCAGCGCGTACTCCAGTTAGGGAAAGCCTGCGGGACATACCAGGCAATCATTCACCAGGCAACGAGCAGTGGCGGGGAGACCGGACCCCAGGTGACGCATGGGGACGACGCATGAACGCTAATTTGATGGTTTATTCGAGTAGTAAAGATGAGAGCGCGAGAGTTCCCGCGTCTCAGAGGGAGAAAGGAGAAGAAAAGACGTGAAGTGGATCCATTTTGATGAACAACCACCTTCCGGTGGGGGTTTATATACCCTTGGGCGGCCGTCGATCACTGGGCTCTCAGCATCCGATGTGACGCCCTGAGGCCTCGAGGTGCAACGTCAGAGCCTGCAGAATGAGCTTGCTTTTGATAGCGGGCCGCGCAACGCGCTTTGCACCGTGCCACACCGTGCCGCATGCGCGTGCAATCGATTAGTGCAATCCCCTGAACTTCCTCTCAGGCTTGCAAGATTCAGGGATTCCGAAAGAAAAAACAAACAGTACCGGTAGAACTACCCATTCCTGATAATGAATCTTTCAGCTTCAAGGAGCGATATCCCGCAGTAAATGCGCACGCAACTCGTACACGAGTGACGATCCAACATTCACGCGGCAGAAGCCTTGCGCGCCAGATCACCACAAACCGCGCCCCTGCTGACCTTGTGAGAACGTACATTCATTGGCGCGAGCAGTTTCCGCCTCATATGGCAGAGTCCAGCCCGCGCGAGCAGAGTCACCTGAGACTTCTCAGTACAGTTGATCCACTTGCACCAGGTGGCAGTGTCGAGATATAGATAGACATGAATTCATTCAACCCTCTGGCTACAGTACCGGCCGTGCGTTCAACGAGACTTGGTGCAGCTGACAGCGTCAGATCCCAGATTTAGGAAGACTGTACATGCATTTGCGTGATCGAGGTGAGAGCGAAAGCCTCGCCGCATTGGTGAGACAGAAAGCGTGAAAATAGGACTCAGGACTGCCCGAGCGACAACCCGTAAGTACTTTAGACTATCTACATCCAGGCAATAAGCTGATCAAGAAGTGCACCAGATGGATTTCTGCGACCTCGGCAGGCAGGCAAGATCAGCTTGCATTCAAAGCACAAGGAAATGGTTGACCTCATACTCCAGGATCCTTGAAGGCAAAAAACATTCATGCGGTCGAGAGAATCACATCGCACTGACAGTTTTTCCGGCATCTAAAGAGCGTGGTATTGAGAAAGAGAGTATGGATACAGATGAGACAGAGTAAGTACGTTATAAATGAGCGACGATATACAGAGATGGAGAGAGGGATACACAAGCAGTGTAGGATAAAGCCCGAGGACAAAAGTCCATCTTGAAGTAAAAACAGATTATGACGAGAGATGAATAAGGATTGTGCGTATTTACAGACATTGGGAGTAGTCTGAAGGACTGTCAGCCAAAGGAATCGGAGGAATGATAGAGCAACTCACAATCGTTGGACTTGACGCAAGTGTACGGGCACGCGCACACCTTGCCACCGGTCCAGCCCTGGCCACCGCACTGGCCGTAGTGAGCAACGGCACTAGATGCCGATGTGCACGTCGCGGTCGAGCCTGCCGCAGTCGTAGTCGTAGTGGTCGAGGTTGACGCGGGCGCAGTGCCGTAGCGCGAGTAGTATGCGGAGGATGATTGATTGGGAATGCACTGGCTCAAGTATTCGGAGATCCACTGGCAGTAGAACCCATCGACGCAGCAAGTCGAGCCGCCCCAGTTCTGTCCGCCGCACTGCGACCACTGCGTGATGGGGTTGGTGCATGTGCCAGTCGAAGACGAGCCGGATGCGGTTGTGGTCGTCGCGGCGGTCGTCGAGCGCGACGTAGTCGAGAAGTCGTCGTCGTCGTTGTGGAGGTCGTCGTGCTCGTCGTAGCGGTCGTTGTGGACGTGGAGGTCGAGCTGCTCGTAGTCGTCGAAGTCGAGGTCGAGGTCGAGGCAGGCGCCGTTCCGTAGCGAGAGTAGTAAGCCGACGACGATTGGTTGGGAATGCACTGGCTCAGATACTCGGAAATCCACTGGCAGTAGTATCCGTCGACGCAGCAAGTCGAGCCGCCCCAGTTCTGACCGCCGCACTGCGACCATTGCGTGATAGGATTCGTGCAGCTGCCGCTCGAACCGGTGGAAGACGAGCCGCTCGTGGTGGTCGTAGTCGTTGCAGCGGTGCCTGGCACGCACTGCGAGTAATACTGGTCCGAGAAGCGGCAGTAGTATCCGCTCGTGCAAGTCGTAGGACCTGTCCAGTTGACACCCTGGAAGAGTTGTGAGTTCACAGCAAGCAGAGACAAAGTCAGGCACGTACTCCACACTGGCCGTATGCAGAAGCCGGCTGCGTCGAAGTAGAGCCGGAAGAAGTGGTCGTCGTCGTCGTAGTTGTCGTGCTTGTTGTCGAGGTCGGCGTCGTGCTGGTGCTGGTGGTCGTGGTGGTAGACGTCGACGTGGAGGTTGACGTGCTCGACGACGTGCTCGCGCTGGTGCTTGTCGAAGTAGTCGCGCTGGTAGCAGTGCTCGTCGAGGTAGTCGTGCTGGTGCTCGTAGCGCTGCTCGTGGTGCTCGTGGACGTGCTCGTGCTCGCAGACGTGCTCGTAGACGTCGACGACGAAGCACTGGTGCTAGTGCTGGTGCTCGCCTCCGTGCTCGTGCTCGTTCCCGTGCTGGTGCTCGTCTCCGTACTCGTCGCTGTGGCCGAGTCAGTCGAACTGCTCGTGGTTGGCAGCTCCGTGATCTCCGTCGTAGCAGGGACAAGCGCAGCGTTCTTCGTGTACAGCTGCGTGCGCCATCCCGCACCGCACATCAGCGCCGCGTCGCCCGTGCACGCCTTGTCGCACTCGCTGGTCGGACGCAGGACAGGCGTCCACGCAAACGCGTCACCGCACGAGCACTCGCCACCGTACTCGACGCCGGAGATGCTGAAGCCCTTGGCGTCGCACAGCTGAGCGCAGCGCGCGGGCGTGTTGTCGCTGAGCGTGTTGAAGTCCGGAAGGATGTGCGACGCGTTGTCTTCGGCGCAAGCGTAGGCCATCGTCCAGCCCGCCGGCATCGCGGAAGGGTCGAGCGTGGGCGTAGGCGTCGCCGAGGAGGTAGTGGTAGTCGCGGTCGATGTCGTGGACGAAGTCGACGAGCTGGAGGTCACCGGCGCGCCGACAATCTGGATGCGCCAGCCAGCACCGCAGGTATCTCCGTTATCGCCAGCGCAGAGCATGTTGCACTCCGAAGCCGGGCGGTCGACAGGCTCGATGTTGTACGACGAGCCGCAGTAGCACTCGCGCCCGTACTCGGTGCCAGACATCGTAAAACCTTTGGAGTCGCAAAGCGCAGCGCATGTTGAGGGCGTGTTGGTGCCGTCGAGGTAGTTGACTTGCGTCAGAACACGCGCCGCAGAGTCCATAGCGCACGCGTGCAAGACCGACCAGCCAGCGGGGAACGTCGCGGTAGGCGCGGCGGTGGTGGTAGTCGCAGTAGCCGACGCCTCAGGCGCGCCGACAATCTGAATGCGCCAGCCCGCACCGCAGGTGTCCGAAGAGTCGCCGCTGCACGGCATGTTGCACTCCGACGCTGGGCGGTCGACGGCAGGGAAGTTGTACGACGAGCCGCAGTAGCACTCGCGGCCGTACTCGCTGCCAGACATGGTGAAGCCCTTGGAATTGCAGAACGCGGCGCAGACAGACGGCGTATTGTCCGTGAGATAGTTGGTGTTCGTCAAGATGCGTGCCGCACTGTCCACGGCGCAGGCATGCAAAACGCTCCATCCGGCTGGGAAGGTGCTGGCGCTAGCGGAAGACGTCGAAGTTGCCGTCGTGAGCGTCGTAGTACCCGACGAAATGAGCGACGGATTCTGCGGCGATACGTTATTGAGAAGTTCTGTGAGGAAATAATGCCGCACGTACCGAGTACAGTTGCGCGGCCCAAGGACCACCACATTCCTGCGTCGAGTCCCCGGAGCATTCCATGTAGCAGTCCGAGACAGGGCGGGGCGTGATGGAGTTGGCGAGGTTGCTGCCGCAGTAGCACTCGCGACCGTACTCAACAGCCGCGAAGCCAAAGCCCTCGCTTGCGCAGAGACTCGCGCAGTTATTAGGCGTGTTTTCCGTGAGATAGTTGACCTGGGTGTCCGTGAAGAGACGCGCAGCATTGTCAAGAGCGCAGTCTGCTGCTGTCGACCAACCGGAGGGGAGCGTCGACGTCGGAGTAGCCGACGCTTCCGTTGTGTACAACGAAATGCGCCAGCCCGCGCCACAGTTCTGCGTAGAATCGCCGGAGCAAGGCTGGACGACAAGTGAGAATATGTTAACGCGGGCAGTTGATCGTCAGCTGACCATATTGCACGACGACACTGGAGCAGACTCGAGGTTCTTATCGACTGCTCTGCCACACCAGCCTGTCGGAGATGTGAGTGAATTCAGTGCCGCACAAACGTGACGGACGCACACTCTACGCCGTATTCGACACCGGCATAGGAATAGCCTTGTGCGTCACAGCTAGCAATGCAGCTGGCCGGCGTGTTGCTGGTGCTGCGAGTCTGCTTGGGGCTCTTGAGGACTCGACTGGCGCTGTCGATAGCGCATTCGTCGAGCACGCGCCATCCGGTAGGAAGGTCGTCGTCCGCCGCGACTATGCTCGCCGCGCCGGCGAGGATGAGAGATATAGCAAGGGTGAAGTGCATGACGGGTGTAATTTCTTTGTTGAGATTGCAGACTTCAAGCCGTCGAGGCTTATAATCCCTTCGCCCAACGGGATTTTCGGACGGACCAGGAGTTCATCGCTGCGCGGACCGCGCGAGATCGTCCCAACCGTCGATCAAGCAGCTGGTTCGAATCCCAATCCTCGATCGGAAAATCCAGATGCGAGCCATAGCCTGGGTACCTGCAAAAGAGCCGAAGAAGAGCCTTCTGGGTGTTTCCAGCGTGTAACGGGAGCCCGAGAGCCCAGCCTAGCCGAGAACTCGTCGAACTATTACAAATGCAAGACCAGGCGCACTGCGCAGACATCGAGCAGTCAACCGTTGGGATGTTGAATACCAGGATATGACATCGTCACGCATGGACCTGAGGCCAATGTTCGAGAAGGTCACGGTAAAACAGAGTGGTGTTCGGCGGACCTTGAATCGTACCTACTGCCTTCCTTCCTTCACTTTTTCTTCCTCCTCCTTCTTGCAGTCGAACAGATTGCCTTTCCACTCCTTAGAGATTGTGATATTACGCCGCTTGACGTTACACGAGGAATGGGCTTTCCGTGTGTCAGACTTTCGAGCTTCGCTCAAGAAACCGCTCTTGCGCGTCGTGATCTAGGTGTCTGCCGCACGACATCCTATTACTCTACCACCGAACGCATACAAAGGACTTTATTTCGGGCAACAGACAACCGTCAACCCACAACATCCTTGACTGCGACTACACACCGTCAACATCCATCTGCTGAGTCGAATGAGCACATGGTCGATCCACTTTGCGACATTTAGACCTCACCCTTAAACCTCACCGATGCATACTCTTCCTGTCTCAAGCCAGGCGAGACTCCAGCGCGTTTCTGCACTACCTGAAACGCTATCTGAATTCACTGCGCTCCGAAATTTGCGTGGAACTTACGATGGCGCGCAACTGCAGTCGCGCTGGTGCAGTTGTCCTCAGCGTCTCCCGTGTAGCTCATCGACTCTTGCTGCTGTGCTCCGCCTATACGAGCTGCTGCACAGACGATTTGCGACATATCTCGCTTACTCATTCTCTATCGTCGTGAGAAGAATAACCGCGCTATCAGGACAGCCGTGAGCATTGTCTTTGAAATCTAGTCCCCTTTTACTCTAATGAGAGCGCAAGATTGGGAAGCGCACAGGTAGGCGGACAAAGTCGCCATTAACCCCGACTTCGGACCGGATGCGGCCGACGCAACCTGTTGCCTTTTTCAATCGTGACGATATTTCCGCCAGACCAAGCTGCAGTGTAGCACCCCATAGACAACACCTGTACTGTGGGCACAGCGTTCCTGCAGCTTCGCGCTCTCTACGAAACAATGTCGTTGTTCTTTGCAACGTTGTTTTGCGGTCTCTATGGCAGCTCGCACAAGCGGCCTTTATCCTTGCTGCTGCGCTCTTGAATCTTATACATTGATAGCGCTTGACTTCCACCATGGACCGCACATACGCTCTGCCCGGCGAGCTATGGTCCGGGATGTTCGAGTTCTTGGAGCTCCCTGAGCTGTACACCGCCAGCCAGGTCTGCTCATATTGGCGTTGCATCGCATTCGATCATCCGCGTTTCTGGGGCGCTATATCTATTGAATCGCTTTCGGTTGGAGAGCTGGGGTGGGCAGCTACGCGTGTTGCAACAGGCAATGTCCGTCCAGTCTCCCTCAAGATTGCTGTCCACGATGACGCCTCTGCTGTGGTGGACCGCCTGTTCCCGATTATCGGTGATACGCTGCATCGCACGCGCAACCTCGAAGTCACCGTTCACAACAGATATCTTCCTCAACTGTGCGACGTTCTCCGCCGGCCAGCGCCCATCCTCCAGCGGCTTGTCCTGGACATGTCATACCCGCGAGATTCTCCTCCCGATCACCCTCTTCCTGTCGACGTATTTTCAGGATCCTGCCCCCTACTGCGCGAGGTACATCTCGAGAGCGTCCCATTACCCTCTTCGTCGATTCCAGCATTCACAAATGTTGTTTCCGTGCTAGTGTCTGCTCCGGATGGCGCGTGGCACGATTTTCCTCCACAGATCTTCTGTCTATTTCCATCCATCCGCAAACTCAGCATGCTCGGCGGGGGCATGCGAGCACCCGATCTGTCGGTTCTTCCCTTGGACGCGCGCACCTCGCTGGCCACCGGTTTCGCACGGCTTGGAGCTCTCGAAATCGGGTACTACGAGACGGAGAACATGAAGGTCTTGCGCCTTTTCCCCACGACAGCAGCGATTCCCCAGATTCTCGTTAGCCATTCCGATCGCGATACGGTCAGAGCAGCGGTCGCTCAGATTCCGGGAGACCAGCTCATCATGGTCCTCCTCGTCGTCCCGGAATCGGACGGCGAAGATTTGCGCGTGATATACGTCTCCCGCGACGCGCGGGTCGTTCGGGCCTTTGTAGAGTCTCGCGAAGACTTCAACCCCGGCCATCTCAATGCTGCCTCAGCGATGCTGTGCGACGCCGCGTTCCTTGCACGCGTGGCCGCTCTCCGCGTGTCGGTGTCATTCTGGTCCATCGCGGCGCCTCTCTTCGATTCCACAGCCAACAGCGTGGAGGAACTTATGTTACTGATGGACGACGACGACTCAGCTATGTCTACTCGGCTACCTCCCGCAGGGCTGCTCCTGCCTCGTCTCAGATTGTTGGCCATCCAAGCTATGGGCAAATATGTGTGCCTCACGGTGGACGACATACTGGAATTTTCAGGCTCGGCGTCGCCTTCGAGCTTCATCTGGTTATTCTATCGGGGACCACACGGTGCTGGAGCGGTCCTTTATCTCGGTTCAGAAAACAAACGGCCGTCGTCAATGTACGTGTCAATTGAGTTTACAACGACGCAATGCTGATCATACTGCAGCATGGGCTTGAGATTTTCTCAGCTGGAGAAACAGGCAGTGTCATACATAGTAGCGAACCCGGAAATGCCCCATTTCGTTTTGATAGTGAGGTTGTATGGACTCAGTACGCTCTCTAAGAGGTAGCGAATCTCCGATCAGGACAATATTACAGAGGTGCAAATGCACTCTGTTCGGGGTTGTCCGTTCTAAAAAACCCAGTCCTTCGACTGTAGAGACGTGTACTCCGTGGACGCCTTCTAGAAGCAAATACTTCAATTTCGGCAACTGCAGCGGTGCTCGGGGTAGAGAAATGGAGTAATACCCCATTCGGTAACCCAGACGCCGAAGGTCGGTGAGATCGTTGTAAGGCGGAAGAAACGGTACTATGGTGCTCCAGACGGACGTTGCAATCGTAAGAGAAGATCTGCTGCGCAAATTCGACGTTATCGAATAGCATCAAGGCCCATTCTCGCTCCCTGGAAGGTAGTTTCTCGTGTTCTCGGCGAAGTGACGCAGGTGATGCGTAGACGAGGACCAGATCGTGATTCTGAGTTCTTCGCAGGTGAACCTTCTGATAAAATATATGAAAGGGTGAACGAAGCGGGCCTAAAGTAGCATAGACAGCGTCATCATGGGCATTTGCCAGAGAAATCTGAGGGATTTTATGCGCTGCGACGTGTCAAAAGATTTCGACCGTGCATCGACCACCGAAGCCGAGGTCTGGATAGCGGTCAGTCGCATTCATTCAAAACGCCGTTGGATTACACCGAAAGCCGTATCAAACGGAATACAGCACGCGTTCATAAGGAGGGTCGTCTGCAAGCGTGTCCCGGCCAGCTCCAGGAAGCAGCCTCGTGCGCACCACGCACGCGTCGGCTGCTGAGAACAAGAATCCCGGACGGTACCTATCCTTGGAGAAATAAACTCTCCACAGCTTCTGATCATGAGAAAGCAGCTAATCTCGCTAGTGCTCACGCACCTCTAGCTCTCTGAGGCGCCATCTGTGCGCGGCACTCCGAGATGCCCGTGCTCTCATCACGACCTATAACGGCTCACGCAAATATTGTTCACGGCTCACGCGCTCTCCGCGATTCACCTAAGGCATTATTTGGGAACTTCCCGGACGGCTCTGCGACGCTCTGCGCATGCGACTGAGACGAGCAAGTTTTTCTTCTACTGTGAAGTGTATGACGCATTAGTCAAAACTCTGCAAACAGCGATAACACGCGCCGCGCAGATGCGCGTACCGTCTAACGAAACTGGAGATGTCCGGCGTGGAGAGGCGGTCTTTTGCTTGTACTACATGAGGACTGTCATTGCAGAGCTGAACGCCACCTTGTCTTCGAAATCAATGACAAATATTTCTATACCTTGTCTCTGAGATAAGACGAAGCGCAGGCGTAAAGTGGGTACTGTGTTCAGGGTCAGAAATGCAGTTGAGCTTGGTCAAAAGACGGAACGCCGAGATGCTGGACCGGGTACAAAAGCATTCGGCATCCGCCGACCAATTTTTCACAACTTGACCCCAGCTCAGATTGGCTCAGAGAATCACACCAATGTCTCCGATGCCTCATTCCCTGGGCAGAGCAACACCTCGTGCGCGCCGCGCTGCCTTCGGCCAGGCGCCGTCAAGGCTCTGGCCGGCCGTCGTGCATCTGCGGCGGTTGGGGCGCGCGGCGTGACATGCTTTCGATACCGGTACTTCGACTCGTGTTTCAACCAACGTTACTGTTTGCTTCAGGTGAGCATCTCTTGTTACTATATGAACGTGTGTGATGCACAACTTCTTGTCATCAACCTATGAGCGGGGGGAGACTTGTCTTCCAGCTCTGCGTGCGGTCGTCTTGGTCGTGCGCGGCGGCGTTCCCGTGGTGACTCCATCTTCATAGTTACTCTGATCTGCTTCAACATCATCCATCGCTTTCAGACCACTGATATACCTTATAGATACGTACATGGTTGTAGGACAGAGAACACGTTACTACGACTTCCCCGGACCGCAGCTGCTTGGCGTCGAGTAAGGTACGTTTTCAGTCATCGTCGTCCTTTCCCACCATTGTCATGATGAATTCCTTCTGTAAGTTATCAGCGGACGGCATTTTTTCCAGTATTTTGTATGCCGCGCCGATTGGTGTTATTCGCTATGAAAGCTGGGTTAGCCCCTGATTTTATCGTCTCGCGCCCGTTGTTTCGTTATCCCGAGTCTTATTCTTTGTGCTCATTTCGCGTTCAGAATGCGTCATCGTTTAGCAGCATGCAGCACCTTTGAACACCGCGTTGAGCGCCTTGTCTTCTCTTCCCCTCGAATGCAGCGTCAATCCGACTCTCCCCGTTCCCGTCTGCAAAGTGCGTGTGCATTTACTATACTCGCTTTCTGGCACTTGGATATGTGTACATCCCCTTCTTTTTCAAATGACAGTACTATATCTGCGTACTGTGAAGCTCAGTGCTTTGCGCTCAGCGCTCAGCATCCATACTCAAACGGCACACCTGGACCGGTGGCCGTGAAGAAACCATCGAAGTTGTACAAAGCAAGTCGGGACACCATAGCCGGTGCCACTGTGGGGGCAGAACCGGCTTTATGCCCAACCTGCTGGTTCCGAATCGGCACCCGACTTGTTTTCAGCAAATTCTACTTGATTCGAGCAGGCAGGCTGCTGGTTCGTGGATTTTCATCAAATCAGACGGTGTTGCATTTTTTTCAAACTGGAAAAGCTGAATTTGCAGTCCAGATACTGCATCTGCGTATGTACAAAGAAGTCCGCCCGCGCTGCAATCTGCATCCAGCGCTCATCGCGCCGCGGTCACCGGTGCAGGGGTAACAAGCATCCAATACTCAAACGTCACATGAGACAAGTGTGGACCGGACCTGGCCGGTAGAAGAAACCATCGAAGTTGTACAAAGCAAGTCCACGGGACAGAAGCAACCATGTGGAACTGAAAAAGCGAGGACGGGCTGCTCGGTGCGAGCCGACGAACCTTGCAGAAAATTTGCTCGAATGAAGCAAATCTCGCCGGAGGGCACAACCACTTCCTTGAGGGCCGCCAGCGCAGAGACAGCGCCGCATTACAGTCAAGCTCCCAGCCGTGAGTCTGGCTGCAATGCTGCGCTGTATTGGCTAAGCGCTGCGGGCAATGCACGAGTCGGCTGGGTATCGGGGAGCGCAAAGTGGTTGAGTCGGACTCTGAAAGTAGAGTCCGTGATGTGATGCCATTCAGCCGGGTCTACGTGACTTTGCTGTTTCGTAGCGCGAGCAGCATGTGTTGATGCTCAGAGGCCTGCCATTTCGCTTGAAATGAGTCATAGACCATCTCTCATATTTTCCTGGAGGTTTTGTATGTGGTTTGAAAATCATGCGGCATCCAACTCGTTTTCAGCATACAAAACCAGCCGGAAACCAGCCGGCGCCAAAAGCAGCAGGTGAACTGCTGTTTGTGCGTTTACAGTCGTTTGACGGCTGCTCAGCAGCCGGTGCTCCCCCCACAGTGTGCTCGAGCCGACGATTGCGTTTGCTCGAACTGACAAATCTCCGCACAACCCCTTGAGCGCGTACTTCTTCCAACTCTTACCAATACCATGGCTTCAGCTCCTACTGTCAAAGTCGGCGACGAGATCCCCTCCGCGACGTTCCTGTACGTACCCTGGAGCCCCGAGCTCGAGGACAAGGTGCGCTATCGCTATCTGCTTAGATCCCCTATCGCGATTTGGGCTGATCCACATCGCAGTCGTTCTGTGGTCTGCGTGCGTCCAGCTATATTCAATCGAAGTAGCGCTTCTAACCAGACGCTCAGCGGTGCCGCTGAAGACGGACGAGTGGAAGGGCAAGCGCGTCGTGATCGTTGCCGTGCCTGGATCTTTCACCGTGCGTCGCCCGCTCGACCTCTGCGATGGGGCTCACAGTGCCTTTTCACAGCGTACATGCCACGGCCAGGTCCCTGGATATCTGTCCCGTGTCGCCGACTTCAAGGTGCGTTAGTCATTTGATTAATCATCTATATACCATTGAAGCTTCTTTGGGCGCGCAGGCGAAGGGCATCGACGAGATCGTCGTCCTTGCGTCGAACGACCCCTTCGTGCAGAGCGGCTGGGCGCGCTTCCAGGGCGTCAAGGACGAGGTATCGTCTTTCTACCGTTTTCTCGTTCTATTTCCCTAACTTGCTCCGGCACCGCGCAGATCAAGTTCGTCACAGACACGAACGTCGAGTTCACCAAGAAGCTCGGCCTCACGCTCGATCTCACGGAGCGCGGCATGGGCATCCGCGCGCAGCGCTACGTGCTCGTTATTAACGACCTCAAGATCGAGCACCTGTGGGTCGAGCCGGTCTCCAGCGCCGTCTCGGTGACTGGCGCGGAGGAGGTCCTCAAGGCCCTTTGATTGTACAGACTATCCACATGCGAACCAATAGAAAGACATCAATCGCTCACACTGTAATTGTGATAACGGGTTTCAGGCAGTCAAGCCGACTTTGTGCTATCGTTCATCGTGTCCATTGATCAAGGAACTAGCCAGCTGGAAGTCGTATTGGACGGACGATTGAACGCGCGTCCATGGGGAGGGTCGTTTGCAAGCGCGTCTCGGACCGCTCTCAGAATCAGCATCGTGTTAAGGGGGTCAGAGATCCATGCAGGACGAAACCTGCTGAAACAAACATCAGCTAAGTTATGTAGAAGGCCGTGAGAAGAAAACAATGATACCCACATTCATTCCAAAACGGCCCGAAAACCAAGCGAGAGCCGGATTCTACGCCGAGCACACGCACGCGCGAGACTTTGCACCTGGGCGTCCACGCGGCGGGTGGCGCTGTCCGATAGGTGCATCCGACGGAGGGAGCGCAGCGACGGCGGTATGCCGTTCCGCGCGACATGCGCGACAAGGAGGCCGAGCATCCCCGAAAAGCCAATCGAGAGGTAGCGCAACGGTGTGCGCAGGTCCGAGAGGACCGTCCGACACAGCCTGACCGAATCGTCGTCGGGGACGCCGCCGATGTGCAGGCTTGGGCTGCCCAGCTTCAGAATTTGCAGCCTGCTGCACGCAGGGATCAAGATCCCCGCGACCTCGGGCAGGAGGGCGTCCCAGTCGAGCGCGAGAGATTCGAGAGACGGCCCGATGATATCCGCTACCAGTTGGACAGAGGCGATGGGAGGCGGCTGGTCGAATCGCAAGGATAGCACTTTCAACGACACGTAGGAGTTGAGTAGAGGGAGGTGCCAATGGGTGGGTGTGTGCGACGAATGATAGTGGTAGCTCCGCAGATGAAATATTGGCGGCAGGACTCCGCCATCTAGATCACCCAAGACATCGTGTAGGCGCAGATCTTGTAAGTTGCGCATCAACCGAAGCATGCGAAAAAGCTTCGCAGCGCCGGCTTCCACAGAGGGCGCGGCGTAATAAAACTCTCTAACGTTTTCCAGCGCCGAGGTGCCACTCGCAGCTATGTCGTGGTCGGGTAATAAACAGCCAATGAGATGCAGTGTCGACAAGTTAGGCCATGAAAGTAGAACGCCCTCGTCGGCAGTCTTAGACCCAGGAGCGTAGCCAGAGCGAAGTCTGTGCAAATCGACGGTGACATGCGACACGTCATGCGCAACAGGTTGAACAGCCTGCAACGTCGATAAGATAGTGCTTCGTGGTAATACATCCGGGCAGAATCGGGTTTCTATGGGCAAGCGACTTCGTTGGGTACGTTGGGACATGGATAAAGTGACTATGAGTTCAGATGGGCAGCAGAGCCGGCTTTGCCCTGAGTCGCGAGATAGTTGAGGACAAGGATCAGGCGCCTGCAGCCGTCGGAGCCGCCAGGCAGTTTTGGACAAGCGCGGCCCGGAATTCCGAATACTGTACGCTAGAGAATAGAGTACAAATGTATCCCTGTCAAAGGTCCATTCGAACGACGCTGAGGCAGAATTTTCAGGACGCCCACATCACAAAGATTCCATTATCCATCCAAATTGTCACGACCATACACGCCAAGCATACACATTTACAGGTGCAGCGCATTCCGAAGCCAGCTCCTCAGCACGACGGCTCGTGCTGTCACGAACCTGAGCGCTCCCTTCTTCGCAACGGAGCTGTCTCCTCCCTCGGAAGCCTCCCTCGAAGCGCTGCTCACGGCGGAATGAGCGTCCCTGAGAAGAGGTTCCGGAGAATTCGACTTGATGGCTGCGGCATCGGGCGTGGCGTTACGCACGATGTCGGCTTCGCGTGCGCCTTCATGGGATTTTTAGTCGGCTGATGTATTCAGGAAACCTTTAGCACTTACGGCCCAGAATCCGCTCGTCCACTGCATCCTCTGGAGCAAGTTCGTCATCGTACGAAACATTGGGGACCGGCGGGTCGCTGAGAATAGCATTCGGGCTACGTCTCCTGCATCAGAGAGGATGCATTACAGGAACCATAAAAACTTACTCTTCATGACCGGATTCCGCAACTCCTGCAGCCCACTGCGACGTTTGTGGCGCCTTCGCGCGGTACTCATAATTCATGCGCTTTTCCCAGTCCTCGCCGATGCTGCATGGAGCCAGTCAGGATGGGTTGAGATGAAGATGAATAAATACGCACGCGACAATTTCATCGATGTCTCTCCCGACATTCTTCGGTTCTCCCAGCGTGTCCGCGACACCGAGGTCCTCCCAGATCTCGATATACACCTTGATGGGCTTCACAAACGGCTGCTCGACGCTAGACGTCTCAGAGGTCTCTTCGTCTCCCTCTGAAACCGGAATTAGCCTCTAGAAAATCCTGGGACAGGTGTTCAACGAACCATCTGACGGGTAGCATGATTCCGAGCCCGCGTCCTCGGACCCATCCTCAGACTCAGCACGATTACGGGACGCCTCGTGCTCGTCCACCGCGACGAGGTGCCCGACGCGTGCGATTTCCTCCTTGGATATCGTCGCGTTTGTCGGGTTGGCATGGTGCACGCGCGAGACGAACGCATTGATGAGCTGGAGAGTGTGCAGGTAACAGCCGTCCGGCCACGGCAGCGGGTTCGAGGGCTTCAGGGGAACACGGTCGTCGGAGTGCGTGGTCGCGGGGAATATGGGAATGCAGCGCGCCGGGGAGGTGCGGTACACGTCGTCTTCGCCTTCCTGCGGCGGAACATGGCCCGCAACGCGGATGTCGAGGTTGAGCCGCATTTTGGGCAGGTCAAGCGTGCCGACCTGCGCGTCAATTCATCAGTCTGAGCGATGGTGTCGAGGGTGAATCTTACTCCTTCTATAAGTCCGAGGTACTTAGTGCGCGTTATTTGCGCCGCGACATCTGCAGCCTTCTCATCGAGGTCGGCCGCGTATGACACTGGGTCAAAGGAGAAGATGACGAAGGTCCCGTTGGGAATGCGAGGCTGGCCAAACTTTGGGAACTCGGTGACGCTCATGGGTGGGGAAAGAGGACAAGGTCTGCGACACCGCAGCGACCACAATAAGAAGCGCGCTTTCGAACTCCGACAAGACCTGAGACAAAGGTCATAGCATCGTCTGCCCCTCGATGGGAAGGTCAAAGCAGCAGAATGAAGGGACCGAGCTGCTTGGAGAAAAGTGTCTCACTCACTCTCACTTGGACTTCCACCTTCGACACCGCAGCAGGCCTGCAGCATGGTTAACAGCACCACAGGCTCCGTGCGCTCAGTCACGACGCAGGGCTCCAGACAGTCCATTCTCAGATGGCGCGACCTCGCGGACGGCATGGTGGGGCGCGCGGCGCACTCCATCCGACACCCCGTCGTCACCGCCCTCACGTCGGTCATCACGAACGTCGCGCCCGATTCAGTTTTGCAACGCGATCTCGAGGGGCTCTCGACCAACAAGGGCAAGCATCGGCCCTTTATCGTCCTCCGCAAGCCGCGCGGGTACGGCCAGCCGGCGCGCATCGTGCTCGTCACGCATTTCGACGGCCGCCCTGTCGCGGAACTCGACGAGGGCACCAAGATGCTCGCCGTGGCGCTGGGCACCGTCACGCCGCCGCACCCGCTCCCGACGTCCGAGCGCATCCAAATCGATCCCGAGTGGACAGAGGAGAACAGTTATGCCATCGCGTTCTCCATCGACCTCGAGGCCGGACGCCATCCCAGGCGGTACCGCTCGAAGGGCCAGGAGTACAACGTCAATCGGCCTGAGCTCGAAATCTTGCGCACCGTGTGTGACGAGCGCACCGCTGCCCTGGAGGGTATGTCGAAGCAAGACTTGCAGTCTATCCAGACGTCGTACGAGGTACAGTGTATCTCTGCATCCATACGGGAAAGCATCTGAGCAAGCGCCGCAGGAACACGTCACAACTTACCGGCCATCGTCCTCCAGGCGCGGCTCCCAGGTGTGTAGGCCGCGCTCTCTAGACTCCTCGCAACGCGCTGACCTTGACGCTGCAAGTTCGGCGGCCGGTCGCGCATAACGAACCTGGCACCCATCCGCGAGGTGTGCCGTCCCGACGACATGCCAATGTCCAGCGCTGACTATATGTAACTTACGGGCGCAGGACGAACAGGCGGTTGTGCAGCCAGATATTCCTGAGGTACGTACATATTTGCCGTGCGAAATATGCCGCTGCCGCCAAAGCTGACGAATTGTGCCAGATGGACGAGGACGGCTTCATTCTAGCCGCATCGAAGAAGAGGCGTTCGAGCCTGCGCGGTTCCACAACTGGTCGCTGACGAGGATGCGTGGATTGAATTGGGTGGTATATATTTGATTGCAGGAACGCGTAGGATATGTAGTACGTTGCAATTTCTTGACTCTTGAGTAAGGCTGGAATGTATTTGATCTGGGAAAAACGAACCTAGTACGACCCTCAAGGAGCTGCATATTTCAACTGCGCAAGCCGAGCAGAAATCCAGTATGTGTAGGTTTACGAAGGCATCGGGGCAGAAAATCGAAAGCAAGGCATCGGGGCAGAAAACTAGTCTTCATGCACAGAACGAACAGCTGTTCACAGATTGCGAGGGTATTAGACCAGTGGTAGCGACTCAAGGCACTGCGTCAAACTTTGCAACAGACCTCGAGGCGCTGGTTGCGGGTCAAGTTGTGAAGCGGAAGTAAACGCGTTAGTAAGTCCGACAACAACCGTCTCATCGCCGGCCCTCCATGGTCGCGCTCAGTTCTCATCACAGGGCCTTTCTCTATCCAGAAAATCATGCTCAAGAAGGCTGCTCAATCACGCGAATTTTCTGATGGTGAGCGTGTCGTTGTGACGACTGGCAACAGTTGTGTAACTATTTGCATAGTTATCTGAGCGCCTCACACGATCCCGAGCTGGCGAGCCTCCTCAAACTCTTTCGGGTACAGCTTGGCCGTCGCGGCGGGGAACAAGGTCAACCGCGCGTATCCACTGCGCACCAACGGGTCCGCGATGCCCATCAGCTTTGCGATCTTGGGGTTCGGCGCGACGTGGGCTGTGGCAGCCTCGGGGTTCGCGAACTGGGGTAACGGACGGATTTCCTTCTCGAGACGCGTCGAGAGGACATATGGAATCGTGTACCTACAACGGCCAGTAAGCACACGACCAGAATGGGCGTGGGGCAGAACGACGACGTACCTGTCCTCCGGGATCTTGAGCGTATTGACGCGGTGCGTCGTCGCGACCAAGCGGCCGCCCGTGAGCTTCATGAGCTGCATGCCGATGTTGCACACGACGCCGCCGGGGATCATCGGCACGTCGATCCAGCGCCCTGCGTGATTCTGCACCTGCAGCCCCGCGCGCGACTGGATGAGGCACGTGACGAACGTGCTCGGGTCGCGGTGCTCGTGCATACCCTGCACAAACCCGTTCGCCGCGGCCGCGCGCATCTCCGGCGTGAGCGGCAGGTAGTGCCAGAACGCCGAGTTGAACTCGACGGTGCGCGTCGGGAAGAACTCGTCGAGCCCGTCCGGCGGGAGGTCGAGAATGTGGCAGATGTGCTTGTTGAGCGCGAGGTTCAGCTCGTGGTAGCGCGAGAACAGCGTGTTCATCTGCTCGCGGAAGTGCGGCAGGTCAGACTCTGCGGGCCATTGGTTGGGGCCTGGGAGCGTGAATGAGGGAAACGATACGACGACGGAGAAAAGCGCGCGTACCTTCGTGCAAGCGCAGCCAGAACGGCGCGTCTTCGCCAGGCGCTGGCATGTCCGCACCGAACCGATAAGCCTCTGCATGCGCCTTGGAATATGGGTGAGTAACAGCCCTCAATAGCATGACGCGGAACGCACCTTGTGAGGACCAGGCAGCGTATCAGCGCGGAAATAACCGCGCAGAGCATGAGACGTGGTAGTGCCCAGAGCGTCCTTCCATTCCTGAGGGCGCCCAAACAGGTCTGCCGCAGTGGCAAACACTTCCTTTTGGAAGTCGTCCTCGAACCCAGGGACGTTTGAAAATACCTATGGACGTCCATCAGCTACGAGCGCGCGGGGGCTGACAACAGGAACATACCAAGAAGCCGACGTGCTCGAGCGCGAAGCGCAGCTGCTTGTAGTACGCATCCGGGTCGCGCTCCGCGAGCGTAAAGTCGATGACGGGCATTTCGTCGAAGTCGGCCTTGACGATGCCGTTCGTCACGGCCGTTCCATTCACCTTGGGCGCAGCATCACCGTTGAGCTTTGGCACGGCCTCGTCGCTCGCCCTCTTGCGCGCCAGCTCCTCCGCACGATGAATCGCGCCGCGAAGGTGCGCGGCAAAGCTCGCGCAGTGCTCCAGTGAAAGCATCGTGTGATGCGCGCCGTCGACGTCCACCATCTCGAAGTGGTCCGCGAACTCGACCCACTGCGAGAGGCGCTGGGCCTTGTACTCCTCGCGCGTGCCCATGCTCGCGAGCGGGACGGCGCAGAACACGGTCGTGAGCGCGCGCGTGATGCGGCCCTGCGGCACGAATGCGCGCCCGGCGATGTTGATCGCGTGCGCGACGCGGACCCAGCGCGCGAACGCCGCGGGCGCCAGGTTCAGCTCCGCGAGCCGTACCGGGTCCGCGCGCGCAAACATCCAATCGATCGCCGCGCGCTCGTCGAAGTCGAATCCAGCGCCGCCGAACGCAGCGTCGAACTCGGCGCGTACGGCGGGCACCGTGTCCTCCGGGATGAGCGCGAGGAACAGCGCGACGTTGAAAGGATCTCGACCCAGCCGAGCTCGCGCAGGCGGAACTGGATGTGCGGCGGCAGGTTGAGAATGCCGAGCCACTCGACGCGCTCGCCGAGACGCTTGCACACTTCGAACGCGATGGCGCCGCCGTAGCTGTAGCCCGCAATGTAGTACGGCCCGCTGGGGTATGCCGCGAGTATAGCCGCAGTGTAGGCGTCGACTGTCTCCTCGAGCGTGGCGAAAGGCTCCTCGTTGGCGTCGAAGCCCTTGGCGCGGACGGCATGGATGGGTCGGTCCTCCCCGGCAAGTTGGTGCGCGAGGTTGAGGAAGACGAGAACCTCGCCGACACCTGGGTGAATGAGGAAAAGTGGGGGCTTGCTTCCGGAGCGCTGGAGACAGATAAGAGGCTGGTAGCCCGCGGGTGCCTGTCCAGGCTGCTGCCCGCTGAGAGACGCGAGGAATTCGATGAGCTGGTCTACACGCGGCCGCGAGAGTAGCTCGACGATCGGAATGGCGATAGAAAGACGCTCTTCAAGGACGTTCTTGAGACGGATGAGGTGCATACTGCTCGCGCCGTGGTCGAAGAGGTTCGTCGTGAGGCGGATCGACTCGCGCGGGACGTCGAGTACCTCGCCCACTATCTGGGCTACCGCCTTCTGGAGTTCGTCGCCGTCGTCAATGGCGTCGCCCGAGGAGGTCTGATTCTGCGCGTCGCGCAACTGCTGCTCGCGTGCTGCAAACTCCCCGCGGAGGTACGCGGCGGCCAGTTGAGCGCGCGAGACCTTGCCGAGCGCCGTGCGCACGAAGCGCGACGCAGGCAGGGGCAGAACGGTGTGCGGCGCCATGGACACAAGTACGGTGCAGCGCTGCGCGATCGCCTGCCCTGTCTTGACGATCGCGTCGATGTCGTCCGCGTCGAGGTTGTCCCCGGTGGCGTGCTCGTGCTCGTAGAACACGACGTACGCCTCCGTTGCTGCGTTGGGCGTAAGGCGTATCGGGCAGACGATAACGTGCGACACTCCGGAAACGTGGGCAGCGTCGATGTATGTTTCGACGTCAGTGCTACTAAGTTTTGCTCCGTTGATGTTGAGGCAGTCCTTGTCGCGACCGACGAGGTGCAGATTGCCATCGGCGTCGATAAGCGCAAGGTCGCCGGTCACGAACCAGCCGTCGGGCGTGAACGCTGAGGAATTCGCTCTCACGTCGTTGTGATACGCCTTGAAGAGCATAGGACCGCGCACTTGGAGGTGGCCCGCCTCACCGCTCGCGACGAGCTCGCCGTCCTCGCTGGCAACACGCATCTCCATCCCGGGTACAGGCTTCCCGAGGGACAGATACGGTTTCGAGGCTGCCGTTTCCTCGCGGGGGATGTCCGTGGTGTCGTAGATCGAACCTGCCTACACAGAACTGTCAGCGTGCCGAAATATGATGAGAGTGGGGAGACATACACAGGTCTCACTCATGCCAAACCCAGCGCGCAATGTATTACGCGGAGCGCCATACTGTTCGAGAAGATCTGCGACAGCAATTGCGGTGGCAAGCGGGACCGACTCGCCACCGGAAATAAGGGCGTGAAGTCCCGACAGATCGAGCGGAACCAAGTTGTTCAAAGCGCCAGGAACCGGAAGCGTCTTTGAGCAGCCGCGTGAGGAGAAAGTTGGGCGAAAATGTGTATCCGATTTTCAGCGAGCTTGCGCAGCGCAGGAGCAGGAGCGGGTTTGCGATAATGGCACTGGGCGCAATGTGGTACTGGCTGCGCGGAGTTGGTCGCAAGACATACGGAGAAATGGAATATACGCACGAGGACCCACAAATCATGGCGTGGATATGAATTTCGGTGATCGAGGCGACATGGTCAAATGCGATCCAGTTGAAAAATGTCGAAGCGCTGGACGTGCCATGGTGCGCGCTCTTGCTTCTGACGCTGGCGAGAATCTGCTCATGACGCAGAGTGACCGCCTTGGGCTTGCCTGTTGAGCCTGTGCCGCAACGGTCAGCCTGAGCATGAAGTACCCCGCGGATGCTTCGCAACTCACCGGATGTCAGGACGAAGGCAACCGTATCTCCGCTTTGAGGTTCCGCCAACTTGAACTCGGCCGGTGCCTCCAACTCCTTCAGCTCGTGCCAGGCGAGCGATTTCACGTCCGGATACCGTGCAGCAATGGACGGTGAGGTGATGAGAACCGGCTCGCCGAAAAGGTTGTTAAGATGGGTAAAGAGGTCCCGCTGGCGCATGGGGTCCGGATGCGGTTGTGGCAGGGGGCAGTACGGAACGCCGGCTGCAACCCCGGCCTTCCCGTCACTACCGCACGCCAAGTCAACAAGTAAGACGCACCGAGAACGCAGGCCCAGAACAGATGGATGTGCTTCTCGGTGTCTTCGAATATGCCGAGGACCGCATTCGCCTTCGTATTCAGGACGCGGGGCGCAAGAGAAGCGGCCTCTGCATACAGTGCGCGGTACGTAACCGTTTTTTCGACGCACCCTCTGTCGTCAACATATCCGACCACTGCTCCGGAGTGCGTCTCTTGTCCACGTGCACGCAGGAGCCCATTGAGCGTGGTTATCATGCCAGATTCTGACTGGTGGAACATGGTCAGTCAGCCGATGCGCGCATGCATCTGCGATCTACGATATACTTAACTGGTACGTCTGTGTGCCAGTGATAGCAGGGTCTTGACACTGTTACTGTATCTTGTTATGCGCGGTTAACGCGCTCTCAGGCGGTGCAAATAACACACCTTCGGGGTCATTAGCCCCCACAGCATTGGGAGGCATGTTACGAGGCGCACATGCGCTGAAGCTGTCAATGTGCGGGGGCTGTGAGATCGACATGCATCCCGGCAATCTCCCAGCACATATCATACCGCGCTCGTTTTCATGTTCTGGGTGTTTGCTTGTCCTGCCCTTCCGACAGGCGGCACTGCGCTTCTTCGACCCTCAGCTTCTGTTCACGATTACGGGAATGCCGTCTCTGTTCTTCGCTCGCGCAGACGCACCGCCGGCCGCTGTCCCCGGCGCCGCCGCCGCGCCCAATGTCGCACAGATCCTGCTCCCGCCCGGCTTCACCCTCGAGCAGTTCTTCGATCTCCAAAGCAAAGCCAGTCAGTCCATACCGCACGTACCAGCGTCTCCTCTCAGCGCGCTGACTCGAGTTGCTGGACAGTTCATATCGGGATATGCGTTGCGGTCGCCTTCGCAATAATATGTTGGGATTACGTCGTCCTCCTCGTCGATGAGGTCAGACTGTACAGGACGGGCAGCAAGCAACTCTGGCGGACGCCGGCAACGTGGGCGTTCATCGTCCTTCGCTACGCCGCGTTTCTGGCGACGTTTCCGGCATTATTCTTCACCTCGATACAGATCCGGCACTGCCAAGCCGCAGTGATCTCGTCTCAGGTCGGCGTGTTGCTCGTGGTTGCATCCTCGGGCGTCATCTTTTGCAACCGCGTTGTCGCCATCTGGGGAAACAACAAGATCATCATTCTTATCCTTGCGACACTTTGGATGGGCATGATGGGCTGCTGGGTGCGTCTAATACCCGTGCATTCAGCGTGAGACGCATCTCTGACTTCGCCATTCGTCGCCACAGATAGCGGTGGCAATCCATTACCACGCCATCACAGGCCCCCCGACGCCGCTCGGCTCCAACTGCCAGATGCAGCCCATCGTCTCGTGGGCGCCCATCTCCTACGCGTCCTCCGTCGGGTTCGACGTCGTCGTCCTGGCGCTCTCGATCTACAGACTGCGCTCGAATTCGGCGGGCTTCGCGCAGTCGGCCATCGCGCGCCAGATCTCGAGCGACAGCATCGCGTACTTCCTGCTCACCGCGGCGACGAACGTCACCGTGCTCTCGATCCAGGCGCTCCGCGGCGCCGAGTTCGCGCTCGTCAAGCCCGCGGCCGTGCCGTTCAGCACCGTCGTCACCGTCGCCATGGCGCAGCGCGTCTACCTCAACCTCAAGCTCTTCCACCAGCGCACCGAGCGCGTCGCTGCGGGCCTCCCGCCCACGCAGCCTTCCACCGGCACCACCTCGACGGGGACGCGCCGTGGCGTTCAGAGCACCGACCTCGGCGTCGGGCCTTACAAGTCCTTCATGCCGCCGTGGGAGACGGATCGCAAGCGCCAGTCGGACGACACCGCCGCTCATGACCCCGCCGTTGAGATGCCCGTCGTCTACATCCGGCGCGAGGTCCACACCGCGCACACGTCGGATTAGGGGCCGTGTTCTAGTAGATAACTACTCTATGTTACATTTACTGTAGTACTTGTAATTATCCGGGGGAACTCGTCCGCGCGGCGCGCGCGCGGTTTCGAAACCCCTCGACGGACGTTGACGCTCGTTACTTATGAACGCACGAGATGCTATGTACCTGCGTATGGACGGATGGCTTGTATCTCACGCATTGTTTGCTTTTGTCTGTCTTAAATTGTTAATGATGAGGATATTGTATGAGCGCTCAGCGCTCAGCGCCCAGTGACAGGAAAGGTTGAGATGCATGCAATCGGTGCCGCCGGGCGGCCCGTGCCCGCATCGCAATGCTTGTAGCAGCAGAACTGCTGAAGCGCAACGCGCTTCGTTGGGCGGCACAGCGCTGCCAGGCGGTCCCGCGTCGTGGACGGCTTTACGGGCAGATAGCGTGCCGAGGAGCGACCGTCCGTTCACCAATCACGACGATCCCTGGGAATGGGATCCGCTGTGTCAGACGCTACGGAAGAAATGCAGAAGGAAAACGCGAGGCATGACCATCATTGACTTGCCTATCTGCTGAACTCGGACAATCCGTCAAGTGTCACCCGCACGCAGGAGTCGGGAGCACACCGGCAGCACAGCTCGAGATTTCTCTGGTCCAAACTCGCCCATTGGCTCTTGTGTTATACAGTATTCCAGCATGCGGGAAGCGTGCACACCAACGTAATAGGTCGGTAGGTGAAAGCCACGTCTGGTATCAGTACACTGATACTTTTGTAGCTCAGAGTCGAAGTCGCGGACTCAGAGGAAAGCGAAGCGACGTGTCAGGGATGTGTGGGAAGCGAGATTGTCATCTGTTTCCGATAGGTCAGCGCTCTTGAGCCCCTATTTAGCCGAACTTGGGCGGAGGATCGGCCGTCCTCTTTCTCTCCGGTGAAACTGCAAAATCAGATGGCAGTAAACTAACAATCGTCCGTACATGTGCGCGTTATTTCCGCATTGGCATGTTTGCTTTCAATTCAATTGCAAGCGCCGTCACGGTGGGTCCAGTACATACTGAATCTGCTCAATGCTTTCTCACAGCATCAGCTTCGGCACTGGCAGAATGCATTCGCATGGATCTGCCACTGTCCCGCCGGGGATCACAAGTCTAGAACTGAGATCGTAGCGAGTGGTTAGCCTCGACCCCTAATTCCGCCGAGTTTGCCAACTTCCTCCGCGTCCGGACTCCGAGCTCAGCGCTCAGGGTTTATTGCAGTACAAGCACCGCCTTCATGTCGGCCCGCGTCCTATTGCTAGATGCTGTTTGCCGCACGTCTTCCACGCCCATGGCCACGGAACTGTTGCTCTTCAACTCAGCACCCAACCGGCTTGCGCCAGTCATAACAGTGCACCTTGCCTTCAGATCTCACTTCCTGCATCTCCTGCCGCCAGCGTAGTACCTACCCTTACCCGACGACCATGGCGCCGCCGCAGACTGTCGAGGAGCTGCTCCAGTACAATATGATTCACGCGCACAACACCTTCAAGTTCGGGTACGACATCATTCTCAAGCACCTCGAGCAGCCTCCGATGGACGACCTGCCGAATTTCCTCGGGTACTGCGAGGCGTGGGCGATTTCCATTGTCGGCCACCACGACGCCGAAGGTGTGTGTGCGCGCCTGCGCGTCCAGACTCAATCATCGCACGCTGACGGTCTCACCGTGCACGACGCAGAGGAGGTCGTGTTCCCGTTCCTGAACCGCAAGATGGACTTCCACAAGGAGCAGGCCGAGCACAAAGGCATCCACGACGCCGTCTCCGCCATCCTCGCGTTCCTCGGCGCGGCGAAGGCCGACCGCGCGGCGTTCGACGCCGCGCGTTTCCGGCAGATGCTCGCCGACTTCCGCGGGCCGCTGTACGCGCATCTCGACGAGGAGGTCGCGCACATTGCGCCGGCCAATATGAAAGCGTTCGATAAGAAGGAGCTCGCGCAGCTCAACGCGTCGCTCGACAAGCACGCGAAATCCCACGGCGACCCGTTCATGCTTGTCCCGTTCATGCGGAGGTCAGCCCGGCGCCTGAATTTTTATTTTTGACTCAATTAATTTCCCGGCCTTCGCACTGACTTGCACCGCAGCCACACACCGCCCGAGCTCAAGGACTCGTGGCCCCCGATGCCCTGGGTCCTGCGGAAGGTCGTCATCCCCTACGTTCTCGCTAGGCGGTATTCGGGGTACGTCGCCCCCGCGCACAGAGCATGCAATGCTTACCCAGTCCCCGATAGATATTGGAAGTACGCGCCCTACGCAATGTCTTGATGCGCGACGTCTCCTAATAGTTAGCCACTGCTTAAAGTTTTGGATCCCGGTGTTGTAAATATGATTTTGGCTTGGCAACTCTCAGACCGATTGTTCCGCTCCCAAGGAATGGCTCACATAGATATCGAGTTGTCGCAACGTCCACCATGCCTGTATATTGTCCCGCAGCATCGAACGAAAGGCTCGAGACGCTGGAATCGCGGCGAGCTCGTAAGATATGTCCACTGTGCTATTCAGTCTGAACGTTGAAGCACACTTACACAACGGGGACGCGTCCTCAGTCAAATGATCATCTTCGGCACAGCGCACGGGGCGTAACCTGTACACGTCAACACAGACGGTGGGAGACTGCTCTGACTCAGAAACCGGTCGAGCGCGCTTGGGCAGGACAGCCTCGATGGTCGAGTCGACGGCGCGCGCGCTTCCAGCAGCGCAATCATCGCCATCCTAGACGCAGCGGCGCAAGGAGTCAACGGCTGAATTACAGAAAGGAGGCTGAACGGGCGCACCTGCGTGCAAGCAGCTGCGATGATGCTCGTCGTGCGCACGACTCGAACCGGCTGTTGTCCGCGCGGAGCACAGCGGCCCGGGGAGTGATGCTCGTCGGCCGGGCCTGCGCGCACGCTGCCGTTGCGCAGGACGCGCATCCAATCGTGCACCAGGACGTGCCGGATGAGGTAGGTCGGGCAGTCGACGTCCGGCGCGAGGACGTCGCGGCCCGGGATGGGCGGCCCACACCAGCGCGGCGCTCAGTGGGTGTGTCTGAGGACGGACGGACGCGCCTTCTTGGCTTCGCGACCGTCTTCGGAATATTCGAAGATGACGATGACGAACTGCAGCCCGCGGGTTCTGACGTTGACCAGGTCCATCTCCAGCGTGTGCCACGCGAAGCGGCCAAGTATGCAAGCAACAGGTTTTCTGCAGCGCTGCAACGGACGGACTCGGTTCGCCATCATGTGCAGCGCGGCCATCCACTCGAACCAGTGACGCTGCCCTGGAACCCGAACGCGAGCTTGGACTCCGGCCCTGCGACTTGGTCGCCGCATCTGCCACACGCGGGCCACGGCGGCATGGAGGGCTGCAAGACGGATGAGCTTGCGCGCACATGCACGTCGCGTGCGCCTCGTTCGACAGCGGATTGTTCTTGTACAGTACAGTACACCTGCGGCCAGTCCCCGCGACAGAGCATACGGCCCATCGCGGCGCCTGCCAATGTAAGATGCTTTAATTTAGGCAACATGGTTATGCAACACACCAAGGACGCGCAGCTGGGCGAGCGACGCGGAGCCGAGCTGGGCGACCAAGTGCAGCGCCTGGCTCTCCTGGCAGGACTCTGCGTGCGCGCGCGTCAGGGCGACTCGGAGATGTGCAAGCTGAAATTGGACTCGCCTCCGATGGGCACGGTGTACTCAAGTGCCCCAACGAACGACGGTGCGCAGCCGTCTGCGGTTGAACAGTATGAGCGCGCGATAGCGACGGAAGGGACGGCGGCAACGCACTCGTCGCAGGCGCGCTGCACATCCTACGCGTTGGTGTACGCTTCTTTGCTCTCCGCGGGCGCGGCTGCGAAAGACGTGACGAGCGCAAGCGGGCGCTCGGCGACGGCCACGGCGTCCCCAGTCATCGTTTGTTCGGCGAAGCGAGGAATCTGAGGTAGGGTAAAAGAAGGAGGCAAGGCACCGAATAGGGGGTTTCACGGTAGGCTTTTCAGTAAGGCTGCAACTAAATAAATTAATTACTAAGTATAATTAATTAACAGCCTATTTAAATATAATTAAAGTACGGACTTGCGTATTTTTGAGTAATTAGTTATAACTAATTGTATCAACATGTCAACTTTATGAGGGCTCAGATCAACTAAGATGCATCTAGAGAGAGGTGTTCTAGACCTGATACACATTTATAGAGACCTTCCTGCCATGGGAGTTGAGGTCCTTGACAATATGCAAGACTGCCAAGTACCTTACATGTTGCCAGAGTCAATTTCTGCAGTATTCTGAGGTAGTAATGCATACAGTATCAAGCCATAAGGAGTCCTATTAACCGATCATATACCTGAGGAGCAGGTATGGTATCCCAGTCATCAGTCATGCTTCATCTTGGATCATCTTTCCCAATTTGGTAATACTCTCACCCAAAAAGGTTTCTTGCTTCACCCTCACATTCTAGGCATCCCAACACATCAGGGACATTGTATGACCAGTAGGTATAGTTATAGAAGCATGTATGATGTAGTCATTAGTTGCATACACCGAGCATAACTTGTCATCAATGGCACTTGATTTGATTCAGATATAACCAGTTATAATTAATTAATACTAATTACATACTAAATCTAAATAAAGTACAGTGAGGTGTACTTATATTTAATTTAGTTTCAGCCTTACTTTTCAGGCCGTTTCTGGGCCGTTTTGATGCCGTTTCTGGAGTCATTAGGGGGTTTCACGATGGCGGTTTTTGAGCTGTTTTGAGTCTGTTTTTGAGCCTGTTTTCAGAATCCAAAAAGCCATCAAAACCAGAGCAAACTGTTTCAACCATAGATGCCGAGCATAAAATTTACAGATGCAGTGGTTTCTCAACCGTCCTCAGCACGACAGCTCTTGCTGTAACGAATCCGAGCGCTCCCTTCCTGGCAAAGGCGCTGTCTCCCCCCTCGGACGCCTCTTTCGAAGCGCTGCTCACGGTGGAATGAGCATCCGCGAGCAGAGCCTCGAGAGCTGCTTTGATGACTGCGTCATTGAATCGCAGCGTTTTCCCACGATTTCGGCTTCCTGTTTTTCAAAAACATGTTTTCAAATCTGTTTTCGGGGAGCCTTTTTGCAAAAATCCAGGACCGCTCGTCCACCGCATCCTCTGGGAAAAACAGTGATCGTCGGGGGCCGGTAAAACAGTTTTGAAGTCATCCAGCCTCTGACTGCCTGTGTCCCGTTTTCGATTTCCGTTTGACCATTTTTGCCGCTGTTTTTCGCCGGATCCGCGACTCCTGCGGCCCACAGCGACCGTTAAGGGCATATCCTTGGACGGTTGATTCCATTGTTCTGCGCTTTCCCACTTTCCGCTGAAAACCGATGCTCTGAGTTTTGACGACATTTTGATTCGAAAACAGGCTCTCGCAGAATGCACGCACGCAACGATCTCGTCGATATCCCTCCCGACATTCTTCGGCCCCTACTGTTTTTGACGCTGAATCCGTGTTTTTCCCTTGATGGGTTTCACGAACGGCTCCTGTTTTTGCAAAACAGTCTCCGAGGCAGATTTGAAAACAGCCTGAAAACCATGCTCAAAAAGATGGAAACCCCCTATTTTACGGTCATTTCGTGACGCAAAGGCATCAAAAACGACCTGAACTGTGAAACCCCCCTCCAGAAATCTGTTTTACAGGTCAGTTTTGATGTCTTTTTCCCTGTCTCAAGCACAAGTCCCCTACTCCCCTCCCGGCCTCTATTTATGCCGATGTACTTGTTCTGAAGGCTTGAAAAGCTATATAGACATATCCCAAGTTCTTCTATGATTTGTACATACAGTATTTAGCAAGGCAAATGCGAATACACTGAGAAAACTATGGTATAGGGTGCTTCAGAGCTTACTGGGGAGGTGCGATCTATCGTCTTCGCCTCCTGCGGCGCCGCGGCCCCCGGACTAATAATGTAGTTTTTCACGACGCAGTCACAGGTGGGTCCCAACCTAATGGGATGTCACGCTTTTTGCACCCTCGGAGCTCAAATATAGCAAATTTTTCGCCGCCGCACCCCTTCAATCAATCCAAGATGTTTTGTCACTCCACCTTATGTGCCTCCTCCAATAGTTCCGCCCTGTCGTCGAGAGCGGAGCCGGTAATAGACTGGGTCGAAGGACAGATGTACCTAAGGTGCTCCAATACGGACCTTCAGGCAGGTTCTTTGCTGCATCATGGGCAGGAGCGGAACAGGTTGATGGTTGGTCGCGAATTTGGGAACTCGTTGGTTTCGGGGCACCAGATCACAGGCAAGGGAAAAATAGAAATGGACAAAAAACGACCGCAGAAACAACTTGAAGTTGTTTCTGCTCGAGCCGTTTCTGGGTCGTTTTTGGTACTAGGGCGTTTCACGATTCGTTTTTGAGGCCGTTTTTTGCTCATTTTGATGGCGTTTTTTGAGTCATTTTTTGGTCGTTTCGGAGTAAAAAAAGCCATCAAAAACCAGTTGAATCGTGAAACCCCCCTCCGGAGAACTGTTTTTCGGTCATTTTTGATGTCTTTTCCCCGATTCCAGGACCTGAGATTTGTCCTCCCACTTCATCTCTGTCTAGTATTCAGGAGCTTACTTGAATACTTGGAACAGATGCTAAATGGTTTAATGAGCTCTATAAGTGGCTGTGAGCATGAAAAATTGTTCTAGTAGGTTAACTATAACCTAAGATGCTTCAAAGCTGAAATATCTCTTATATATGACTATTGAGCTCAATTCAGACCTTTGAGAAGGTCCCCGAAAATGCGGCACACTCTGATTTTGGGTGTTGGTTGGTGCAGAGCACGGGAGCTCGGAGGCAAAGCCGCCGGAGCACGAGGATCCGCGGGCGGCCCGAGGGCGAAAAACAAAAACAGTCGAAAAACGGCTGCAGAAACAGCCTCGAGGCTGTTTCTGCAAAGCCGTTTTTTCGGTCTTTTCCGGTCGTTTTTGAGGAGTTCCGGGGTCCCATTTTTTGCTAAAACGGTTTCTAAAACGCCATCAAAATGACCAAAAAACGGCCTAAAAAACGAATCGTGAAACGCCCTACTGTTTTGCGTGTTCCGGGGTCCCGTTTTCGCAGAAATGGACAAACAAAACGCTTTTAGAAATGGCGCAGAAACGGCCCAGAAACGCTACCGTGAAACCCCCTAATGTATGTCGGCAGCGCCGCGGCACCTGTAGAGTGTGGCGCGGGCGGCCCTGCAGAGGGCATGGTTGATCATGATGTCGCAGGGATCCCTTACAGGCCATCGTCCTCGAGGCATGGATCCCACGTATATCGGTCGCGCTCTCCAGACTCCTAGTAACGCGCTGACCTTGACGTTGCAGGCTCGGCGAACGCCTGCGCATTACGAGTCTGGCTCCCAGCCGCCGCGAGGTGCTATCTGCACCGACAGGGATTCCATGGGCTGGTCGCGGTCACGGTCAACGGCAGTAAACGCGTTCGAAAGTCCGACCACCTCCTCATCCTCAGTCTTCCACAGCCGCGCTCAGTAGCCACCACAGCGTCATGCTCCCCTTATCTTGTGCTGTATCAACTTTTACGGTGACAATGTGCTCCTGACCGCACTGTGGGCTGCAACTTCGTTCCCGAAAGCGGCCGTCCGGACTTTGGGACCGTTTACTGCGCTCTGTCCCCACTCGCGCCTTGAGCCACGACTATAATCTGTCAGTTGATTCCTCCAAGCCTCAAAGAATCGAATTTGACATTCATCAGGCGATAGTACACCCCTCGCAGCTCGCGCGCGACTTCCCTGACCTGCTCCGTGTGCTCATGGCGGCAGGTCAAAGTTTAGCCACCGCACCCTGCGTTGTCGAGGTCGCATAGAGGCACATTTGAACTGTCACAGCGGCATGTGCAACGTTTTCGCAAGAGAGTTGGTGTAATGCTCCGTTTCAATTTTTTTAAATCTGACGACTCTTTCGAATGGTAGTGCTCATATCAATATCTCACAGGTTAGCACGATGGACAGTCATCGCCATGAACTCAAGTGCTCAACGTCGCGGTTGTGTACCCAGTTCTGATACGCTTCCACCGTGTCACTTCGCGGAGAGAGCAGGCGAAATTGGCCCCGTGACGTCTTCGAAGTCCCACGATCCCCGCATGACCAGCACCCTGCAGCCCGCCCGGTCCGCGGCACGGCGGCGCCCACATTAATATTGCAGCTACTGCCAACGCATTGATTTCAATACCACGACGGTGTTCCGCGTCGCGCCATCTATATAAAACGGCATGACGCTCTGGAAGCCCTCCATTGCTGCACCATAATGCGTGCTGCGCGCTTCATTGCGTGTCTCGGTCTGGTCTGCGGCTCGCTGGGCGCCGTTCAACTGCACTGGCTCGACGGCAAGCCGCCCAGCACCACGCCATCCGGCAGCGCGTTCGGCTTGCCTTGGGCGCAAGGACAGTTTCAGAAGAACGACAGTGCGTGCCCTCGTCATTTCACGCGTCCAAAGCTCATTGCCGGCAACTACAGCTGTTTCCGCTACTGGTTCTGACGGGGAGTCTCTCGCGGTTCAGACTTGGCCTCTGGCATTGTGAGGCGATCCCTTTGAGTTGCGCGTAAACTCAGCCTCACACGCTCTTAGTTGGCCAGATGGTTCTCTGAAATGGTCGGGGCATGCGCTCGCCGCAGACAGCGCGCTGTCCGATGCCCTCAGCATCACCCCTGGCGAGCCAGCTCAGCACCCCTCGCCGGTGTCCGTGTCCCAAGACGCGTCTGGTATCACGGTGACCACTGGCTCTTTCCAAGGTGAGTCTTTGTTCGTTCTTCTCCCGCCATTCTTGCTCACTTTTGGACAGTCACGTTCGAGCCATCGGGTGACACCCTCATATCGAGTATTTCTCTGGGAGGCAAGACCAAAGCTTCGGACTGTCAACTCGTCGCGCATGTTCAAGCTGGACCCGATCCCGAGCTTGGCGAGCAAGCGCCGGCCATCGCAACGCTCAATGGCGTTGTCGACAGCGTGTCCATCGAGCAGCATGGTCCTGTCCGTGCAGTCATTAAGGTAAATACTGTGGTCATCCAAGCTGCGTAGCTGACTGCAACTCGTCCTTATAGGTGACTGGCAAATACGAAGGCGGCGGACACGCGGCGTTTCTCCCTTTCACAGCACGCTTCTACATCGCAGCCGGCGCGACGTCCGTCCGCGTCGTGCACTTCTTTATATACGACGGTGACCAAAACGCGGACTTTATCAAAGGCCTCGTACGCCTCTCTCCGTTTACTCCTCGAGCATCTCATGACGGTACCCAGGGGCTGACGTTCTCCACACCACTAAGCGACGCGCCGTACGATCGCCACGTGCGTTTCGCGTCCTCGGAGGGCGGGATCCTGGGCGAAGCCCTGCTCGGCCTCTCCGGTCTCCGACGCGACGCGACGGCCGCGGTGCTAGGCCCACAATTCGCAGGGACGCCCGTGCCGGACCCGAGCACCTGGCCGGCGAGTGTCTCGGGCACGTTCGCGACGCTGCCGCGCTGGGCGGACTGGTCGCTCGACCAGCAGGGCGCCGAGCGGTTCGTCGTGCGCAAGCGCACGGACAAGGGCGCGCGGGTCGTCTGGCTGCAGGCGGGCGCGGGCCGCCGCTGGGGCGGCACGGGCTTCGTCGGCGGCGCGCGCGCGGGCGGCGTCGGCTTCGCGCTGCGCGATGCGTGGCAGCGCGCGTGGACGGGCGCGGATGTGCGCGGCCTGGACGGCGATGCCGCGCAGGTCACCGTGTGGGCGTACTCACCCCGCGCGCCGGCGCTTGATATGCGGCACTACGACACTGTGGCGCACGGGGTAGGCTGGCTCGTTCTACTCTAATACTCGGACTCGCCAGATTATGCTGAAGTGCGCGCAGCTCGATTTGACCTACGAGGATGTTGGGAATCCCGACCCAGATCCTTCTGGCATCGGCCGTTCGTATGATTTGACGCTGTCGGTGTTCGAGAGTACGCCATCGCGAGAGGACCTTAGTGCGCGCGCCCTCGACAACGTATGTACGCTCTCCGCTGTCTCTCTGCGTCATCTCAGAGACTAATGCGATGACAAGGTCAACACCCCTCAGCTGGTCGCGGACCCCGCATTCTACGCGTCGCACAAGCTTTTCGGCGGACGTTGGAATCTGCCCGACGCATCGCGAGCTGGCGCTGCAGCCATCGAAAAGGCCAAGAGCGATTTACTCGACTTCTACGTCCAGGCGCGTTGTAACAGAGCGTGCGACCATTTACGCGTCTCGCTGACAACTAACTCCACAGGAGATTGAACAGCGCAAATGGTACGGCTTCTGGGACTATGGAGATGTCATGCACACCTATGGTCCGTCCACAACGTCGCAATTTCCACCAGCTAACATGCCGCTTCGCGCAGACCAAACGCGCCATGTATGGCGCTACGACGTCGGCGGCTACGCATGGGACAACGGCGAGCTGGGGACGGACCTCTGGCTCTGGATGTCGTTCCTGCGCACCGGGCGCGCGGACGTCTTCCGGCTCGCGAGCGCGCTGACGCGCCACCTCTCCGAAGTGGACTCGCACCACACGGGCTCGTTCGCCGGGCTGGGCTCGCGGCACCACGTCACGCATTGGGGCGACGGCGCCAAGGAGGCGCGTGTGGCGTCCGCGACGCTGCGCCGGCCGTACTTCTACCTCACGACGGACGAGCTCGTCGGCGACCTCATGGACAGCACGCTGCTCGCCGACGCGAGCATCGTGAGATGGGAGCCGCTGCGCAAGGTCCCGCAGGCGCCGCCGTTCACGACGCCCACGCGCGTGCGCATCGGGCCCGACTGGACCGCGCTCGCGGGCAACTGGTTCACGCGCTGGGAGCGCACGCTCGAGGAGCAGTGGCTCGAGAAGATCAAAGTGGGGATGGTGCGTGGCGGCTTGTTCTGCGCCCCAATGCGTTCTCGTTCTAGATCTCTGACACGAGATTCTAGAGGGACATTGGAGCTTTCAAGTTTGGCTTGTTCACGGGCTTCGCGTCCGCGGTCGGGTTCGACAACGTCACGGGCCATATGACTGATATTGGCGGCGAGGGTGGCGATTCGTATCATTTAACGATGGTATGGTGGCTTCCATGCTTGTCTAACTGTCCTGTTTGACCTATGCCGTAGATATTTGGTGGAGGAGAGTTTCTGATGGAACTTGTGGACATCGTGAAAGATGTTCCCGAGTTTGACAAGGCGTGGATTGAATTCGGGCAGTACTACAACGCCCCCAACGCCGAGTGAGTACATTGGGCGTGTATTCATGCAGATCATCGTGTGGACTGATTCTTCCTCCAGCAAAATTGCACGTTATGGTAAGTCCTTCAATAGTGGAGGGTTCAACAATGTATGTGATGACCCCACCCACCGTTCGACAGTGATCAGGACTGATGCACCGTTGGAATGAAAGCTCTATGCGAAGCTGCAGGCGTACGCTGGAGAGCGTCTTGGTAATGACAGTCTGAAGCAAGCCGCTTGGACTGTGATCAACCAAGCGGGCGTTGGCTTTGGCTCCAACGTCACCGACGTCGCCATCCCGGACGTGCTGTTCCCGACGCGTGAGGTGCGCAGACTTATTCCCGCTGATACTTTATAATCTGAACGTGACCAACAGATTGTGAACATGAACACGAACGACGCTGCGTCCTACTCGTTGTCACAATACGCCGTGCTGGCGATTGCACCTGAGTTGGCGCCGCAATGAAACGTGCATTCTTTTCAATGGACGGGCATATCGCATGTAAAATCTTGTGTACGACTCTCATATATGCCTAGTCCAGAGAGATCAGGCGATGTATGCAGGCAGCCCTGGAAGCAGGAAGCGACCAAGAAGACTGTCGGCCGCAAACAGGTGTAACTTCGGCTTCCTGCCCGATGACCCGGATCGCCCGCGAACAAAGGGCTATTGTAACTTGCCGCGAATACAATCTCTGACTCGTACAACCGCGTCGCGGGCTGTGCGGCGCCGTATATATCGCCAGCTACGCGTTGCGTTGTGTCCTCACGCTCCCCGTAGCTGGCCTACCGCCCGACCCTATCAACTCGTTATGACCCCGGCCGACTCGCACGATGCACGTGTTGCGCGCTCCGCCGTCGCGGGACGCACAGATGACAGCCACGCCGCTGGCCATGCCAGTGAATGTCTTGACATTGCGCCCCGGACCGAGACGATCGCGGCCTCGGACTGCACAGACCAGTCAGGTCCATCCCCCCTATTAGACTCGACCCATAACGTCTGTCCCTACCCTATAACGAACGCCGTCCCGATCGAACGACCAGGCCTACTGCTCTCCATCCCAGACCGCCCCGTCCGCGCCAGCCCGCGTCTGCCACAACCGCACAACACTCACGCCGCCCCCATGACCGACAGAACCAATTTCCAGCGTTCCGTGCAACCAATCGCTCGCGCTCGGCTGCTTAGCGGCCCGTCAGGCGCTGAGCCAGTCCCCGCCGCCACATCCATGAAGCGGGCCAGGCGCGACTCTCCCCCATGCAGTCCTCAGCAGAACACCGTCGCTTTCCCGTCCTCTGAGGGTTCATCTGCGATGCCTAAGCCCGCTGGCAAACGGGCGCGAGTGGCGATTGCTCTGAAGCCGCTTACATCCATTGGAGAGGAGAACGAGGCAGCCGAGGAGACCCTGGGTGACGCTTGCGCCGCGTCACGCGCCCGCCTCAACAGCATCTCATTTATTACGACGACCAGGACGTCCTCAAGGCGCAAGTCGCGTCGCCAACGTCTCTACGCTACGCAGGTATGCTCGTCTTATCGCTTAGCGAGCTAGCCGCTGATTGCATCTGCCCCGCGCACAGTTCCCCGCCCGTTCCTTCGTTCCTCGGCTCGAGTCGATCACTGAGATCACCGAGCACGAGACTTTGCCACATCTCGCGTGCGAGAGGGTGCACAGCACGGCGGTTATGTTGTCCGTAAGTTCAGGGTTCATTTCGCATTGTCTATGCTTCGTTGCTCACTTCTGCGTCCTGGTAGCATCACGATGTGACGAACCCCGTAAAGACGGCCTATAAGATTTTACCTCCACGAGCGAGGGCGGCGCTGGGCGCCGACGTTCATTAACGCTTATCGAGCCCCTGAGGGGCGCCTGGCGTCGGCTACGCCGCGCCGATGAAGAGCACTAGGGCCTCCACTTTCCCTCGCTGCTTGAGCATTGTTCATTTCTATCACAGGGTTCCGCAGGTGTTCGCGGAGAAAAGCATTGTATATAACATCATCATCACCATACATTCCGTGCAACGCAAATGGCCAGGGCCGCTCGACCGTGCCTTTTCCGTGCGCTCAAGCTGACATTGGCTGTAAACTCAAGCCTGTAAAACTCGAGTTGAGCAGGATACGCCGCATGCGAAGGATGTAGCTTCAGCCGCCATCCTCTAGTAGCTGGCGCAAAACGTGCTTCCTCTGAGAGCAGCGTCTCCGGACCATCCCTCCCGTGTGTCAAGTGCACCAGATACGCATTGAATCCAACAGCACAATACGAATACATGCAAAGCGAAACATTGCAATACTGAGTTCTATGAGGAGGTATAGGCGTCCTAGCTTGGTGGCCCTGCTGCGCTCGCGGCGCTGGATGTGGATGGATCTCGCTTCTCCGCACCCCTCACCGACTTGGCCACGCGTGAGCCCATTCCAAATGCCCCAAGCGTCATTTGACGACTGGGTTTCCTGCCGCGCCCTCGAGCCGTCCCACGCTGCGACGGCGCCGCAGACTTTGATGACTCGGACTTTCCGTCTGCTGTCTCAATCGTCTGCGACTCGGCGTTTGCAGGAGGACTGTATACGATCATGGAAGCACCTATGCGCCGAATAACGGCCTCCGAGTCGGCCCACGGTACGCCGAACTTGCCAGAGTTGATTTTGCTGAAAAGCTTTGAGCGCAACATCCAAGGATTTTGCGTAGGAAATGAAGAAGCATACCATGCATGTAGCTCCTTATTCGACACATTCTTCTTCATCAAGTCCCTCAGCGCGCTTTCCGTGGCGTCTAATATCTGCGCGGGCTTGTCCTTGCGTGCGCCGTACCGTCTGGAGGTGAACAGGCAAGCGATGTCGTGTTCATCGGCAGCGCCTGATATAAGAAGGCAGGTCCCAATGAGGGCGTCCGAGTCGTGCTCAAGGCAGTGGGCGCGGTAGACCTTGAACGCAGCAGGATAGCGGGCGTGGAACTCGACGGCTATGCCGCCACCCCACGAACCCTGTGTGTTACACGCATGCACCAATATGGCATTGCGAGGCGCGGCAAAGAGATCTCCGACTAGGTGCTTGACGGTGGCTGTCATGTGATGGAAGCGGAATGAGAGGAGTCAGAGTTCTGAGCGGGGTTTGAAGTCGCGTCATGTTCAATCGTCATCACGGGGATAACGGGTGACATTCGGTGCTAACCAGAACGTTGCTCCAAATACAATGAATCTGACGGGAGCATGACTTAGAATGGTACAGGGATGGTAAAATGCAATGTAAATAAGGACAGGGACAGCGTACAGACTTCAATGGGTCGTCAAGTTGGGATGGCCCACCTCAGCGTCGCCTACACACTTGTGTTATTAGAAGTTTGAGATTATGACAGCGTGTTTCATATGGACTGCGCATCATCCTTCCGTGGAGATTTCACCAAGCTCAGTCAGAGTGTGGGGCATTACGATCAGTCTGCCAGGACCTGAACGCAACCCCATGTCTTCCAAATAATTTCCGAGCAAAGTCAGTCAAATTGCGGCGCACACTAATTATGCAAGTACTATGGCCGCACCATTCTTCGTTGGACTTTGCGACGGACCCTTCCCCGCGGAGGATCGGGCGTAAGTTGATAATCACCTCCGGTTACCGGCATCTTCATCGATTACCTACAGGCATGGACAACAATCTCCAGCCCGAACTGTCGTGGAATACTTGCGATACGTTCAGGAGCCAGAACGCGAAGAGATACAGCCACGGCGGTCGGAGGCGAATCTATAGGGGCTTTGGAGTCCACCACTCGCGGAGCTGTCAACTGCGAGATCTGAGAGCGAATCATTACCAATTACAGGTGGCGACGAAGAGGGATGGGATCGGTGAACGATGGACACGCAGTGCTAGTCTCCTCCGCAAACTTGGACCTTCGCTGATAATGGATGATCCTTCGAAGTATTGCTGACTAGTGCTGACCTAGTTTCTAGGGGTGCCAACCGTAGCCGTCAAAGCCGTAAATACGGTACCCGTAATCTTCGTACGGACCTGCGCGAGAGGTCTGTTTGAACCCGTAGCCCGTAATGTCTACGGCCGTATACGGGTCCGTGTACGGGATACGGGTGGGTAGAGTGAAAACGGTCTGCTTTGGGTCCGGAAGCTGCTCAAGGGGTAATATTTAGGCTATCTCACCAGTGTTCATACCCTCTACGCAACCCTAAGCAGGATTTCATGCAGATGCCGTGACCTGAGGCCCAAATCTCGCGGACTTAGTGCTATCGGAGCGCCGGAGATTGGGCATCAACACCGCCGCGGACGTCGACAACCCATCGACACCGTGAAACAATGCCTTTCAGAGGGACCATCATTGAGCGAGTGCCATATTACTGCTCACTAATGACTCAAATGTATTCTTAAAGTGACCTGGAGCGGTCAAGGTGCGTCGAAATTGCATGCTCCCCGTATACGGCCGTCGACGGCCGTATACGGGTTCCACCCGTACCGTATGGCTCTCGTGCGAGCTTCCCAAGGCCCGTATACGGTACGGTCCGTAACCCGTATCCAGCCGTCTGCTATACGGCCGTCACCCGTATACGGTACGGTTGACAGCCCTACTAGTTTCTTCCGGCGAGGTTGTTTGAGGTTTGCGTGAGCACTGAGATGAAGATCCAAAGCCGTTATAAACCAATACGAAACGCGGTGCTGAGCGGCGGAGTTACTACTGAATCGGATCCTTTGCCATGGTTGGTACAGCACAGTGCCTGCAGCTGGGGATGTCAATGATTTCGAACTCCGCTGACAGATACTGCGAGAACGCCGACAAAGCGGTAAAGTGACTAAACATGTCTGATCTACGCGAGCCAATGGCAAGAGGGCAGTGAGAGGAGGGCGTAAAGACGTCCCGAATCTCTACTCGTAGCGCATCCCATTAGAGTTACATATGACCGACCCCGATGCAAAATAGACGCCGGAAGGGATTGGCGATTGAGCAAACGCGGTTGCGCCACGAGCGTGCGTCCGGATTAGGCTGCGCAATCGAGATCGCTACACGTGGCTGTGATGCGTTCGGGAGACTCGGAGAGGCCCACATTTTGAGCTCCGGCCTGGCTCCGGCCGTTCCTGCCGTGGGAGAAGAAAAACGATCACTGGGTTGCGACGCTCTGTTATGCGGTGCTTCGACGTTGCTGCTTCGAGAGCGCAGTGGAGTCAGTGAGTTCATGAAAGATATTTTTCAGGTAGCTTTTTTGAGAACTGTCGGTATTTATCAGGTCAGCGTATGCCCGTATCTTCCGATATGACTTCATCCTGCTTCAACTTCATCTGAGATCCGCAGTTATCTCAGGCACCCGGACGGGATTACCCGGCTGTTCGCACTGATTGCATCCGCAGGTCCGTTGATCTCCTGAGAAAATTTTCGCGAGCTGCGAGGCGCAAAGCCCGCACCAAGAGAGCAGAGAGAGATGCTGGAGAATGCGTAGAAACAATGCGAATGCGACTATGGACACGTCGGTGGCATTGTGGTATTATGTGGTTCGCTTATTGTGCTACTGCTCCCGGATCTCATTGTTTAGGGTGATATAGAAAGCCGGCAGTTCCCACCCCTCGTCTGGTGACGGTCTCTAGCGAGATCACTCCTCTCCCGCAGCTTTCTCCACTCGCCATTGGAGCTGGGCTCCAGCTGCTGTGTACCACCATTGTTATTACTAGTCCCGCGACGCCCTCTCACGGTCAGTGATCATCCTGAAAACACGGGCCTGAGCTCAATGAGATGCCGACGTAGCATCACGATCTGCCTGTCATCGATATGGGTTCGTTGTCCCCGTTTGATCTGTTCTTTTTGTAATAATACTGCGCAGTTATAAACCATAAGAAGGTCGCCAAGTCGGGCGCACCGGCCTTCCTCTTGGGCCGCACCTCTTCTGCTTTCGCGCTTTCTTCTCCTCAACACTATTCGAACTGCTCCCTACGCCCGGCGGCCCGGCGTGCTCACTCCTACGACTCGGGGAGCAGTTTTCTCGACCTTGATTCGCCCGTGACACCCAGCTCGTTCGTCTACCACTACCACAATATGTCCACCCCGAAACTTGCTGGTCACGGGTATTCCGAAAGCTTCAGCGCACAAGAAAATCCCAATCCCTCGGCTGCCTTCGCAGTCCTCGACCGTCCCCGCACCACGTCGACTTCGAGGAGCAGCGCTCCTCTTGGTCCCCGGCCAGCAGCGCGTCCCTCCACCGCTGACGGCGCCTGCCCGTCATCCCACTGGAACACTGTCAAGGAGTGGTCGTCCGCCACGATGCAGGCGCAGCGGGTCGCACGTCCCAAGGGCCCGCGACCGCTGCCTCCCACGCCTTGCGCTGCATTCCACGGTATGCCGCCCGCCGCGCCTTTTACGTTCGACAGGAAGCCACGCAAACCCGTCGACCAACGCAAGGTCGTGCCTGCCCCGCTGCCGAGCCCGACGTCGGCCGCGAGCAAGCCGCACCCGAACCAGGTTGGCGCCCGCAGACTGTCGCTCAACACGATCAAGAAGCTGTCGGCGCGCCCGCTCGCGTCGCCGACTCTGCCTCTCGATGGCGCACGCTGCAGCATCCGCCCGTCCACTCATGGCTTCCTGCTTGACCTGCCTTCGCCGTGCCCGTCCAGCGCCAGCAGCGAGCTGCACAACGTGCCCGAGTTGACCGCAGACGAGGGCACCAGCTCGGCCGCCGAGTGGGAGGACGAAACCGACGTCACGACGCCCGGCGACGAGATGGCCAGCGACCTGGCCAGCATGTACTCAGGCGAGGGCACGGCCATCGTCTGCAAGGCGTTCCGCGCACCGGCAACGTGCCCGCAGTTCTTGGCGCCGCCTGAGCCGATCGCATCTTGTTCGACGCCGCGCAAGAAGCGTCCGTCGCCGCCGCCGCTGACGCTCGTGACCCAGAGCAACTTCCTGCTGTCGGACCCGTCGCCAGCGTCCGCGGTCTCGCCCAGCGTGTACACGGTGCGCAACCGCAAGCGCCGCTCGCAGGCCTCTCGCCGCCGCGCCTCCCGCCGCGCGTCGACCATCACCGCAGGCACGCGCGACAGCATGATCTCGAACGGCTCGCTGTTCCCGACGTTCGCGGCCGCGACGCCGCGCCAGTCCGCCCTCCCCACCGCCGAGCCGGCCAGCCCGCACCTGATGCACCCCTTGCACCAGCGTCTCTCCGGCAAGGCTCGCGCGCGCGCGGTGAACGCCACGCTGCAGCAGCTTACGCACTCGATCGAGCCCGGCCGGAATCCCAAGGTGCCTTCGGACGACAGCAAGGCACGCAGGCGGCTCGGGCTCGACGCGAACGACAACGTCGTCGAGATCAACGAGGGCGACGACCTCACACCAAAATTGCGACCCGGGTTCCTCGACGCGCCGCTCACCAAGCCGGTCGCCCAGAAAAAGAAGTCGACGTTTAGCGTACGCAAATTCTTCGCAAGGAGACGGTAATAGAGGTCGACGAACCAGGCAAGACAGCCGCTGGATGGCTGCGCGTGGCTTTCTTGACCCCCATTTGTATATCTTAATTCTGTGGTATAGTCGCACAACCAGGCCACCGACTTTTTCTTCGTACTTCTAATTTCCACGCCTGTCCTTTCAGTTATATTCGACGCTTTCGTTGCTTTCAATTATGTTCAGCCACGTTCACCTTTAGTAGAAAGTACCACTACTTACATATTTGCATTGTACCACAAGTACATTATTCGCGTTGACGTTCCAGCTCATCTGTAGATGCAGTCGCAATAGTGCGCTGTCCCATCAATCATTTCTGTCCTCTCCTCACTTCATCTCAGACAATAGCAAGAAATCATCGGAGACTTCCTGTACAGCAGAAGCCTGCAGAAGCTCGCGCGAATGGCCAAGTAAGCAGATCACGATCTCTGTTGAAGCACTCCCCTCGTAATATCCATGCAATCAAACGCCCTTGATTCCACGAAGTCAAGGGGCGCAGCGGCGATCCCCAGGCCCTGCACATTTACTTACTTGAGGTGAAACGCGACGCGAGATAACGAGATGACGAAGGATCAACCGCCGCCGGCGAGGTCAAGGACGAAGGTACTGCGCCCGCCGCGCGGGAGCACCAGGACGCGCTGTGCGCCGTGCAGCTGATACGTCTCCGCGCTCGGTAGCGCCATGGAGCCCATCGTGAGCTCGGAGCCGGCCAGCGGCAGCGGCATCACCGTCACGTTCGGGAGCGCCAGCAGCCCGTGACGCAGCGGGAGTAGCGTGATCGCGACCTCGTAGGTCGCGCCATCCTGTGTCAGATTGCGAATGTAAGCGGGCATGCATGCACTCCACGGAGCTATTAGCGACGCACCTTTGCTAGGAACTCGCCGCGCTTGCGCCCGCACACAAGCCAGTCGGCGATGGGCACATCCACATCAAAGCGCATCCTGAAGCCCAGCGTCTTAGCTGCCTCGTTCGTCAGGCCCCAGTGAAAGGATGTGTGAATTGCAAGTCTTGTGGTTATGGGACGCCCAGCGAATAAGTCACCGTCATGGGGCGCAGAGGGCATATGAATCTGCGCAGACGAAATAATCTGCGCCAGCGTCGTGTCAGCAGGCTAGTCACAATGATGCTCAGGGAGGCAGCGCACATTCATGAACGGCAAGTCCACAGGGATAACCATCTCGCGCCATGTCCCGTCCTCACGACTGTCGGCACGTGTGTTCCGACGCAGGCTCTCCGTGACGAGCTGCACGGCGTCTTTGAGCTCTCCGTCCAGACCGGCTATCTCGCCAACATTCAGTTGGCCTGTAATGCTGTACAAGTCGGCCCAGCTGCCGTCCGTCTCCAACCAACGCATAACGCGCGCATGAGCCGCGGTTGACAGATGCTCCAACTTCGAGGAACCCAGAGCTGTGCGTGTATGGCGATCGACAATTGCTTCGAGCTCTGTGGGGCTGTCAGAGGGGTTGCTCCAACGGCCAGGCAAACACCAGCACGGCATTACCTTCTCTAAGCATGCGATACTTGATGCGTAAATGCAGCGTGTCTCGTTCTAGGAGTTTATTTTAACCAGGGCGACGGGTGAATCGTGGTCCAGGAGGCCCTACCTCGCCGGTCAGCACTGGATTGCAGTTTGAACAGGAAGGTGGCGGGTTTAGAAGGCGTCACTGTCTGTAACGTGGGTCGTTGAGAACGACATAAGAAAAACAGGTGCACAAACTCACGACGAACGACGCTGCAGGCGACGCGCAGGCACGAATGTCAAGAGGCGACGAGATGTCATGTTCTGCTTCCAGCCGCGTCGACGCGATAGTGATGTGTTGCGATGACACGGTGTAGATGGTAAATTTTGAGAAAAGCCTATGAAGAGGCGTCCAGATGAGTACTATATAGAAAGCGGGCGCACGCACATGTCACCCCGGAATATGTCCTGCACCTTGACTTCGACGGGGAGCGAGGTCGACACGTTCTGTGTCACGCGAAGAGATCTCGTCGGCCTCGTGCTGTCCGTTGGATTGTAGTCGAGTTGCGCGGACACTTTCTATAATAACACTTTCAGTGAACGATGAGCGAGTGGCCGAACGAGTACAGACCAGGCCATCCCCGCCAGTAGAATGCGTGTGCGGTACGATGATACGAATTGTTGCGTCGCGCGGCAAATCTTGAAGCACGAGCCATTCATCGACATTTTCGACAGAGGCACCACCGACTGCAACAGCTGTCAAAAAAACCGCAGAGCGCGTAGATGAAGCTACTAACCAGCTTCTTCCAGCTTGGCCTCCTTCAGCAAGAAGCGCCCATTGGCAGGCGCACTGAGCTTGAGCGTCGCGCTCGTCACGGCGTTCCGGCCTGTAGAAATGCTCACAACCACACGCGGTGGTTCGTCGAGATGAACTGCGGCACAACCATGAACATCATCATCAAAGCGCACGAGTGGGTGGAGGGAGTCATGCGTACTGCTGGAGGGGACGGCTATCCGGACGTCGAGGTCGCGAAGATCCCGTGCTATGCGGACCAGAGTGGGTAAAGCGGGCTTGGAAGCAATGGTCGACGAGGAGGAGGATGGAGGTAACAAGATCTGCGTCGTGCGATGCTCGCGGTGGAAGATAATGCGCGAGAGGTGGATGTCGCTCGACTCTAGTGCAAAGACTCCATGCGCGGGATTCTGCGCATTCGTTAGGACTGCGGTCAACAATTTCAGGCTTCTGCATACCGCGCAAAATAGTTTCACAGCATTATCTCCTGGAGCAAGAACCAAGCCGTCCTGTAACTCAGATGCGAACTCGAAGTGCCTGCCGTCAGAGCCCGACAGGTGCACGACGACCGCGTCCACTTGTATATCCTATGCGACAGTAAATCCAGGCGACGTAGAGCAGGAAATTCATGATACTCACGCAGGGTAGGAGATTGCGGATGACGGCGTCGAGAAAGGAGCCATCCTCGTCGTCGGCCTGCTTCGCGTCAGCGTCGCCCAGGCTGAGCACCAAAGCCGGATGACCAGTCACAACGACATCTAGACCGCCGAAGTCAGTATTCAGGTGCAACGGCTTAGATAGAATACTGCACCAGACTCGGCATCCTCGCACGCCGCCCGGAGACCCGCGATGACGCGTTCGATGTACTCCTTCTCGTCCGTGCCAGATGCCAGCCCGCCCAGCAGGCCGTGTGCGCCAATCGTCACATGAGCGCGGAGAAACGCGAGAGCAGCCTCGGCCCACGCGCGGTCCTTCTCGGGCCCGGCGTGCGTCTCCATCGCGCGCAGCAGCATGAACGCCTCGAGCCCCGTCCAACTGTGGTGAGCGTAGTGCGCAGGCAGCGACGCGTAGGTCGAGTGCGCCTCCTTGTTCCGCGCGCGCAGTCTGCATCATTGTCAGAGATTGCGAGGGCTGAAAGAGGCCGACAAGACGTACAGGTCGAGCGCAGCGACACAACCGTGCAGCTTGAGCGCGAACTTGCGCCGGCCGCCCTTGTCGTACATGGCGATCGCGCGGTTCGTCACAGACACGTAGAGCTTGTCGAACGCTGCGCGGCTCTTCATTGCCGCGATGATGGGCTCGCAGCTGATCTTGCCCGCGTGTTTCGCGGTAGGCACAGAGCTGCCTGACGTCGGCGTGCCCGGTCTCGAGGGGCCCGGCAGCGACATCGAGAACGGCGGCGTGTTGGGCAGGTGGCCGAGCTGCACGCCGAGCTTCTCGACCTGGTTCTGCGCGAGCTCGTACAGCTCGCCCTTGACGGAGTTGTACGTCGACAGCAGCGCGCCCTCGAGCTGGAAACCGTCGGCCCACTTGTCGCACTGCTGCACTACGCTGATGCACGACGCGTACGTCCACGATTCAACGAAGTGTTCTGGCAGCGGGTCCTGGAGACGATGAGCTGGAGCAATGCGGGGACGCAAGAACCTACCGTGCTCTCGTGGAGTCGCCGACCGAAGCCGCTTAGGAAGGTCGCGGCCTTGCGTCCAGCGTCGGCGACGCGTCCCGACTTGCCCAACAACGAGCATTGCAGCGCAAGGAGGTATATCCGATAGTCGAATACCGAGATGGTGTTCGCGAGCAGCAGGTCACGGTACGGCTTGCGCGTGAGCGAGAGGAGCGGGAGCGTGTCATCGCCGGGCTTGAGGTCTATCAGCTTGCCGAACCAGGACAAGTTGCGTTCACGAAGGACGTGGAAAAATGATGCTTCAAGCTCTTCGAATTGGATCTGCGCATCGTCGAGCAGGCTCATGCCTTCGAAGGACGTGGCGAGGCTGGCCTACACACGGTAAGCAGATGTCTGGTTAGAGGAAATACACGGACCTTCAGAATGGTGTATTGGCAGAAATTCCAGCCTGGCATCTGACGCTGGCTGTCCAATTTCTTCACCTCTTCTTCGCGCGCAATAACGGCGGCGTCAAACGCAGATAGAATGCCATCCTTGAGTTTCGCAATAAGGTCAGCCCAGGCGGCAGGATCCTCCACGCCAGGCGACCACGCCAACTGTACGCATCTACAAAACGTATGAACAACGCAGGCATGCTATAAAGCTGGCAGGGAGTCGTAGGACAAGACTATTTAACGCACCTGTCGCGCTTTCCAATGTTAAAGTCGGCGCGTATCTTGTCCATGACTGAGCTACGCATCTGAAAGAAATTGCCAGCAGCAGCGCGCGTGTCGGGTCGGACGACGAGGAGGATAAGCCATTCCTGGTTCTTCTTTTGGCTAACGAGCGTGAACCAGTCCTTGATCTGCTTCTTGACGGACGCCTTGTAGACATCGTTATCCTGCAATATAGAGACAAAGATTAGTTGTACACTGAGTGTAGGGAGAATATCACTCACATACTTCGCAGGTAACAACGTAAATATTAACAAGTGGTTTCTCGAGCAAGCTCGTGGGTATCTGAGACGCGTGTTCATCGCGGAGGGTATCAAAGGAGACGAGAGCCAGTTCCAGTTCTTGGATAGTCCTTATGGATGGCCTGGACGCTGTCTTCCAGTGGAGGTTGCGTAGCGGCGTGTGAGCTACGATAGCACGGTGTATCTGGCTCCATTGGTCGCTCGAAAGGAATATAAGCGGCGCCGAGTACGTGACAATCACGCGTCCGGGGGACGCCATGGGATTATGCGAGTGGTAGTGCCAGCCAGCGACTCACGAGTGTGAACAGGAGATGATGACAAGCGGAAAGCAAGCGCCGGAGTCAACTCACGGAGAAAAGCCGCCGTGATGGTCATTGGTCAAATGTTAATTTCTTTTCAGAGCCTGAGAAAAAAGTCCAGGCTATGAGCCAAAGCCGAGTTTCGCAAACTATAATGAAGTTACATGGTGCAGCACAGCGACAATCCTTAGACCTCAAAGTATATGTATCCTTGAACCACTTTTGTCGGAATTAGGATTTATTTACTTGTCTCGAACCTAAGAGAGCTTTTAGACCCGGAAACACTGCATTTTCTTCATCAACTTAGAGTAGGACTTCGGTAGTTGGGACGATCGCAAACCGCGGCGTCTTTCCACTCCAGCTCGCGTATGTGGGTTAGAGAGATTGAGATGAGAATCAACGCATCGTCGATAACTCGTGTGGTTCCTGTACTAAAAGCAGCTCACCAACAGACTCGCAAGCTACCATCCGGCGTGGAAGTTGTTGATTCAATGCAGACCCTCTATTCCCAAGATGCGAGAAAAGACAGTGTATGCTACAAGTGCAGAGTCTCATGCAGTGACAGAGCTAAGCGCAAAGCGGTTGATGGTGTCGCTCGCTAAGTAGCGAGTCAGCATATGCATGACACGAAGGTGCAGCGGGCGGCACTTACGAAGACCAGTGATGACATCCGACTGCGACCACAGGTTGGCAATGAGGTCCGCGGGCGAGGTGTTGCCGAGAAGCGAGATGTACACGGCGGCGAGGCCCGAGACGTGCGGGGTCGCTTGGCTCGTGCCGGAGTAGACATGCGTCGCGGTGTTGGAGCCGATGAACGCGCTGGTGATCTACAGGTGGAAGAGGTCGTGAGGAATGTGACACGCCCAATATCATCAAACACACCGAAACGCCCGGAGCATGGATGTCAACGAGCGGGCCCGAGTTGCTGAAGTCGGCCTTGGCGTCGTTGATCTAACATGTCAGACCGCATCAGCCCTCCACTGCGATTCTCCAGTAGAAGAATAAAACGCACGTCAACGGCACCAACGGTGATAGCACCGGGGACGCGCGCGGGCGAGTAGTTGCCTGCCTTGCCGTAGCTGTTGCCTGCGGCGACGACGACGTGGATGCCGTTGTCGACCAGGGCCTGGACAGATGCGTCGATGGCCGCGTTGCCGCCACCGCTGAGCGAGGCGCTGGCGATCGACGGGCGGCCGGAGGCTTGCGCGGCGGTCAGAACGTAGTTGAAGCCCGAGATGACGTCCGCGAGGGTGCCTCCGCTTTTCAACGGATTAGCATTAGGTGAGAGTGTACTGAGATTCATCGCGACGTACCCGGATGCGTCGAGAACCTTAACAGCAACAATGCTGGCGTTCTTCGCCACACCGAAGCGGGTGCCAGCAGCAATGCCACTGTAAAGACGGAGATCAGATGGGATTCATTGTAATGTAGGAAAGCACGAACGCAACGTGAGTGCCATGACCATGGTCGTCAACGGACGGAAGAGTGCCGGCGCTGTAACCCCAAGTCGCGCGGCCACCGAAGTCCTCCTGGAATTCGAAGATCAGAGAACACTCTTCATACTATGTATAGCACGAAAGGGAAACATACGTGGCCAATGTTGACACCGGTGTCTAAGATGCGCATCAGTGAGTTCGTCGCAATGGTTGGCACACGATCATTCAACTTACCGACGATGTAGATATCGACGCCCGAGCCCAGACCAGCATCGTCGTAAAGGTAGGTATAGTTGAGAGCGCTGACGCTGCCAGTGACCTTGGTCTGCGAAGAGATGCGGCCGAGACCCCACGCGGCGTCGGTCCTGCGCAATAGCGGCAGTGAGCAACGGAACGTGGGGGCGGGACAGAATCAACATACTGGGTGCCCTGAATGGTATAAATGCCGTCCTGGGAGATGCTCAAACAGCGTCGCTCGCGCGGAGCGTGTTGAGCTGCTCGGTGTTGAACACGCCGGCGAAGCCGTTGAGCACGCGCGCGTCCCAGTCATTGTGCGTCACGCCGGACGCGACCTTGGGCACCTCCGCGAGCAGCGCGTCCTTGTCGACGCCGTCCTTGAGCGTGACGACGTGAGTTGGCCTTGACGGGACCCGCGAAGGTCTGCACGGAGTGCAGCGATGGTGCGGCCGAGGCGGAAAGTGCCAGAGCGGCGGCGACGACGGACTTGAGAACGAAGAACATGGCTACTCACGCTGAAGTGAGACTGAGAAACGGAAGACCGAGATTCATCGCGACGAGCTAGGAGCAGGTCGAGAACCTTCACAGCATACAATGGCGGGTCTTTATAGATAACCAGCGTGCACGCGAGATCCTGATAAAGGGGGCGCGATGTTTGCTTCGCATGGCGATAATGCAGACGATCATGCGGTGCCGAGGAGACAAGAAGTCGCGATGTTCGCGCAATGGTTCGAAGAGGCCGTTACTGTACATGTCATGATCTTCTGGAGAGATGGATGTGGGCACAGCACGGTGCGACGCCTGCAACACTGGGGGGGAAAAGGACAGCCCGCATCGGTTGAGTAGTCCAGGATATTGCCTCGGTTGACGTTTGTGGCACGAAGCCGCCAGTCCCCAGAGTCTTGAGGAGGACAAGGCGCGGAATCTGCCGTGCCCATGCCTGATCCTGGTCCATCTAGCCTGTATCACCCAGGCCTTCTGGGAACGCGCGCGCGCCGTTCGACGGTGATGTTTGTCAGTGTTTGGTCGAACGGCTGCGCGGAGCGTGTTCCCGGTGTTGAACACGCCGGCGAAGCCGTTGACGGCGAAGGGACCCGTCGCCGACGCGACCTCACCTCCCAACCGTTCTTGACCTCCCCTTCCCCTCAAACTCGACGTAGGGTACGCGTATTACCTTGAAGACACGTAAATATCAAGAAATTAAATGTATTCCTGCAGTTGTAACGGTGCCGCGGAACTGCAGCCCAGGCGACGAGCACTGCGCGTCGTGCAAGAACGCGCGTAGCAAAGAACGTACAGAGCATGTGGCGCAAGCGCACAATTTTATGAGCATGTATGCACGACAGGAGCGCGTGCTCGCATAGAGCAGCCGCCCGGTCTTTATTGATCGCTAGCATCAAAAGCAGATCCTGATAAAGTGCGGCAAATTTTTGCGAGATATTTAGGCGAATATATCTTGGTATTCATATTTCACACGCAGCAAGGTCTAAGACTCGCGATGTCTTGAATGGTTCGAAAAGAGCTCGATTTGACGAAGATCGTCGGGTCGGAGGATGGATGTCGGGGAACACGGGACCCTCCAACACTGGGGGAAAAGGACAGCCAGCCCTTGGACCAAAGGCGTCACGTTTGGGCCAAACATTCCCCAGGAGGTCAAACACGGTCCGAACGGGCCTGGATTATCGATCCTCGTCCATCGTTGGGCAAATTGAAAGTGCTCTTCGCAACCTCGTCCAACGTACAGTCATCCTTACAAATGCATGCTGGCAAGCTTGCTCTTGGCGTGTTCTATAAATGTAGCAAAGAGATTGCGGAGATTTACACAACTTGCTTCGCGAAGCACGGCATACTGTATTACTGTGATGGTTTGGCTGCTGGACACAAGCTGGACATCCCGCCGACCTGCTCGGTTCCGACTGAGCGCGTGGTCTCACTCCAGAGCCAAACTTGCTCCATGCGTGCTATCAAAGAAATCCAATCACCCATTCTCAGTCAGGCATTTGCAATGGAAACTCAGGCCTGGCCATAGGGGAAGAAAGCATGGCATGGAACTTCAGGGATGTAATCTGGCTGGCTTGTGGTATGCTATCACAATAGTCTAATCTACAATTCGTAGTGTATGCACATCTGATACAGTCGCCGAGTCCATTCTCCAATCTTCAAGTTATACGTATACACTTCAGGCCCGTAGAAAGGCCTGCAATTACTTCGTTTCTTATACGAAGGCCACGGTGTGCCACATCCACCGCACGTAAAAAGCTACGCCTTCAATAACTGCGTCCAGAGTCTCAGCCAAACAGCCAAAAGGCAGCGACGGCGACTGAGAGGGGAGAAAACGCACGTCCTGCACTCTGAGTCTGCGTAACCGCGACAGCACGCCGCGTGCTGGAGCGTCTCCGCTGAAGCATGCTTGGCGGCCTGCTCTCGCGTGGCTTGGCATCTTCGTCGTTGTCCGAGTCGTCTGTATCTGAATCTTCGATGGGGTCCAGCTCCGTTCGCTGGAATGTTCTGCGCAGAACTAGACAGAAAAACGTTAGTGCTGGTTCACGAACAGAGAGAGGATGAGGACGCACACGTCTTGACGCTTTCTCCCGGCGCGGGCGACTGCCAATGGCGCAAGAGCTTGAGAGAGCGCAGCATCGCGGCGCCGTGTTCGCGCGCGGCATCACGCTCCTTCAGCTGCGCGTCGCGCTCGTGCTTGCGAAGCTCAATACTAAAGAAAACAAAATATTAGCGCACGTCTATCACAACACATTAAAATCACTCACTCATCCAGCTCTGCAATGTCACGCAACAGCGCATCGGGCTCCCACACATCGCCGAGCTCGAACTCGGGCCACACTTCGACGCAGTGCTGCACGGCCACCTCCTCCTCCTCCGCATCTTCCCCCACCACACACTCGCGCCCGCACAGCCGGATGGCCTCTGGCGCCGCATACATCTCCCGCGCAGCGTCCTCGAGGTCCCAGCGGCGCGCGGCCGTCGTACGCCCGCGCGCGCCGTGCAGCGCGACGCCGAGCATCGTCACGCGCGCCTCCGCGAGCGCCGCATCCAGCACGGGCACGCTGAAGCCCGACGCGCACTCAGTGTGCACCCGCACGACGCGCACCGTGTGCCGCCGCAGCGGGTACACGACGAGCGTCGATTGCGGCACCGAGAGCGCCAGCGGGACGCACGGCTCGTATGCGTTCTTGCCGTCATAAATGCCGACGAGCATCACTTGCGCCCAGTCCCCATCCACCTATAGCAGTAGGAAGAAATTATCAGCCTGAATGAAGACGCGAACAATGCAATGAAATGGACATACCACATCGACCAAAGCCGCGACGCGGTGCGGGCGCATCAAGCGCGCCTCGAGAATCGCGTCGCGGTCGAGCAGCGGCTCAACGCACGCGCGCGGGTCCAACGCGAGCGAGATGAGGTTGCCTGGCTCCAGCTTCCAGTCGCTGGTCGACAGCGGCTGGTACTGGTACTCCGTAGCCATATCTTCGACAAGCTCAAAGTCGCTCATAGCCATCATTCAGTGCCTCAAGTGACCCAGTTCGTCAGGAATGTGGATCAGAGACGCGTTGGGTATGCGCCTGGATAGGTGGGTGGCCGTCCGTCCGTTCGAGTGTGGGTGAGCGACAGGGTCCACAGGCATCGCACAGGCGCGTTTTATATTCCGGAGCGCGAAGCACGAAGCGCAAGTCATAGCAGGTGTGGTCGTGGTTGCGAAGCGCAAGGCCATTGTCCCAGGGACGGCCAAGTTACGGCCATGTTGTGGTCAGCCATGCAGTTGTCAGGCATTGGCCTCGCTGTGGTCACTGGTCCCGCCGGCCGCTGTGCACAAGAGCAGACCAGATACCCTGTCCAGGCGGTGCGCAGAGCATAGTCGCGGGCATACTGCACGGAGTCTGCCATGAGACAGACTAAGACACAATGCAGGAGTTAAGACCACCGGATAATTGGAAGCGGACAAGGTGCGGAACTAGCCGTCGACTCGGATGTCTTCGTGAAGCGTTCGCGGCAACACCACACGGACAGCAGCTACTTGGCTGTATATTCTATGTAGGTATGCTAGGAAGGAACGATATACTTGTAGTTGTACAGAGGCATGTATGAGTGTGCGAATGTACGATGCAATTGCAGGTTCACGAAGCTCCGTTGGTCAGCGCCATCTTCTGTCCCCTGCGTCCGTTCTCGAGCGCTTCGAGCACGTGGGGGATAATCAGGCGGTCGATATCCTTGCCCCAGATCATGTCGACATGCTCGTAGCCGGGCACGCCCACGGCGACCGTGTGCTCAGGCAGCGCTGCCTTCATGACGTTGATGTCGACGAGCGAGTCGCTCATGCCGTATAGAAGCACGATGGGCGTCGCGATGTTCTGCGTGGGGAACTTGGCGGGGTGGTAGAAGCTCTGGCCGTAGAGGCGCACGGCCGCGCCCACGTCGTCGTCGTACAGCTGGAACACGCTGCGGCGCATGATCTGGAACCAGTGCACGACCGATTTGGTGCTCGTGAAGCTGTACAGGTGCGCGTACGCGGCCATCTTCTGCGCGGGCGCGATGTTCAGGCACTTCCAATCGAAGAGGAACTTGAGACCCTTGTCGATGACCATGCTGAACAGCGGCGGGTACAGCATCGACTGCCAGAACGTCGTCGAAGACAGGATCGAGCGCCGACCGAAGATGAGGAACATCAGGCTCGGGCTCGCCTTCATCAGCGCGTCGACAACACGGTTGTGCAGCCCCGGCGGGCTCATCGCCGGCGCGATCGCAATGAACACGTTCACCTTCTGGTTCAGCTGCGGGTGCACGCTGAGCGCGGCGAACGCCTGCGCCGTTCCCTGCGAGAAGCCGACGTAGCCCAGCGACTGCTGCTTCGTGTTCTCGAGGATGTAGGCGATGGTGTCCGGAATGTCGTGCATGCAGAACTCGTCCATCGAGAACCGCCAGAAGGCCGTATCGGACGGAGTATGGTGCACGCTCTTGCGCGAGTACTTGTTGCCGCGATTATTTCCTAACTGGATCGAAACGTCAATGGCTCGTCTTCCAGGGATCTACGCTGTGGCGTACGTACCCAAACGTCATAGCCCTGTTCGGCAAGAACAAACGGAATGCAACGTTCCTCGTCCGTTAAGCAAACCCATATTTCGCTACACATTAAGAGACCTATTCCCGTTCAGGTTTCGCAGTCGTCGCAGAAAAAATGCCGCATACCATGATGCAAATACACCACAGGCTTGCCAGTCGGAGTGCCAGGTCTAGCGCGTGCTTGGCCTTTGCGTGAGGGCAGGCGATGCACAACGAGCAGATAACCATCCTTGGTCTGGACGAGATGTTCTTCGGGTGTGTAGCCGTAGATTGCGCAGAGCTCCTCAAAGTCCTTTGCCTGCCGTATCGCCTCGGCCTTCAGTTTGACCGGGTCCTGAGGCTTTGCAGCTCCATAGGGCGAGCGTGCAAAGGCATGGAATGCGCTGCGCGTATATTGGTATAATCGTTGAACCACGGCTTCGGGTAGCAAAATGGTTACTATCCGAGCAAGCGCCTCAAAGAGCAGGAGGGATAATCCGAATACTAGGGCACCATATTCAGGTCTAGATGGAGGCATTAGGACAGAATTTCTGGGGGAAAAGGCTCAGAAATGCCTGCCTGGTTTCCAATCCCAGCGCATTGGTGTTCCCTGGGTCAGGATACAACAGCAATGGGGAGAAAACCAAATCAGGCATTTCTGAGCCTGCTGACGTACAGTAATAGTCGGCCAAGGAATGGTATGTGCATGATGATGGTAAGAGGTCAAGAGCAAACGAAACACGTGATTTTCTTAAGCCACCTCGTACCATGACGTTGGCGCTCATGACATCAATCGATCCGCGGATCGAAGGTCACGTGGGCTCACTTCATCCTTGTCTTCTGCTGTTCCGTTCAGAGCCGTAACAGGACTCTCTGACCAACGCACACCATCCCGCGTCGACGCTATCATTCGTCTTTCGACTTAGAGGACTGTGGCAAAGCATAACGAAGTGAGGTGTTTCCCAATCTCTTGTGAGAACTTGCGTTGACCCCAGGGTGCACTGCAAACGTCTAGCGCGTTGGAGCTGCCAGGCTCTAAATGACTATACAATCTTTCGATTTGCGGCGTCAGGCTCTGGGAGGCAGTTTCGGTGAACGTTGACTTGATGTTCAAATATTGCGATACCCTGTGCACCTCCCATAGGGAGCCTCTATCAACATCACTCTCTATCAGGCAGGGTCTTTCTCCAGCTTGGTTTTCTCGTACCATGGCACCGCTTGCCTTCCTTCGAGGCCCAGTTGTTCGTATCAGTCGCTTGGGTTCCGGCCATGGGACGGAGTGCTCGTTCAACACTGCTGCTTGCTCCAGCCCGACTACTCGACCTGCATATGAAAACTCCAAATCGTACTTTTTTTCGTATCAATCCAAGACTCCGAGTCGATGAGGAACTGCGAGGACTGGCGCGCTCACGAACAGAAAATTTTCGATATGAAAAACCGGTAAGCTACAAGCAAAAGATATGACGAAACCAGTTCCTCAACGAGTCCGCTCTCTCCGCGCCCACATGCAGAAGGCCTGATCTCGCCGAGCGATGGTCATCCCGTGGCTCCCCGGCATTTGGGATTTTATCAGCAGGACGGAGAGTAGGTACGCTGATTGCTGGACGTGGCGCGGGGGGTGTATTTCTGACAGCACCGTGTTCATGTGGAGCATCTTCTGAGCAGTCAGTCTACGTGCAAAAGCTTTTGTTTGTACGCACCATGTTCTGTGTGCTCAGGAGGAGTAGGTGCGTCAGCGTTGGATCTTTCACTTGTAGGGCTGAAGATACGTCAGCATTTCTGCGCATCCGCAGCACCAGAATTGCGTCTCACTCATCATGTTTGAAGTTGCCAACCTCGGCCGCCCATTTCGAAGTCTGTGCGGCATCATTCGCCTGCCGGTCCTGTTTCTTGCGCGACGCCCATTCTTCTCCGATCCTATGCCCCTCGGTCAGCACGTTCCATCTGCGTCATGGAAAGCGCTCACTCTACGATTCGGTTGATGTCAGCTCCGACATCTTTCGGTTCTCCCAAGGCCGTGGCGCTGGTCAGATCTTCCCAGATCTCGATGTAGACCTTCGACGGCGCGATGAACTCCTGCTCGAGACAAGACGAGTCGGCGTCGCTCTCATCATCCTCGTCTGGAACTGCCTCAGCTTAATCTGTCTCGGTATGCACGCAACGGCGCTTCTCACTGACCATCCGAATATTCACTCGGCTCCTTTGAAGCCGACTCTCCCTCAGCCTTCGCGTCGAGCGCGGCGGTCTGCTGCCGCGCCGCACTGGTCGTCGACAATGAGGTCGGACAGGCGACTCAGCTCCTCCTTCGATATCACCGCGCCCGTGGGATTAGCGTGGTGCACGCGCGAGACAAAGGCATTGACGAGCTGCAGCGTGTGGACGTAGCAATCCGGCCACGGCAGAGGCACAGAAGGCACTAGTGGCGCGCGCCCCTCAGAATCCTCTGCCGCGGCGCACGGGAGCACCGGGATGCAGCGCTTTGGACCCGTGCAGTACACCTCGTCCTCGCCCTCCTGCGGCGGCGCGCGCCCGACGACGCGGATGTCCGGATTCTGGCGCAGACCCGGGAGGTCAATCATGCCGACCTGCGCATTGCCCGAGTGTGTGAGCTTATGGCAATTTGGTGCGACTATGGGAACTTACACCTTCAATCAACCCCAGATATTTCTTCCGCGGGATGCGACGCGCTGCCGCTGCCAGGATCTCGTCGTTGGGATCGCATGCCTTTGCATAGGCCTCAGGATCGAAGGAGAAGATGACGAATGTGCCTTCTGCGATTCGCGGCTGACCCCACTTGGGAGATTCGGTAATGCTCATGCCGGGGAACGTCGAACGATGATTGCGCGGAGTCTGCCACAATATAAGAGCTTCAATTCGAAGCCCGACAAAAGGTGAGACAGCGGCCTCTGAAGCGCATGTGGTCATGACTCTGACCCCGCAGACCTCATGAAAGGCTTGGTCCATGGTCCAAGCTGCAGGGACACCGGTCAAAATGCCGGCTGAGCATCGAAGGAAGATGTCTCACCTTTTTTGCAAGACCCTCATTTGCATATGCCTGACAGCGACACCGTATCCAATGCGTCGACCGCGACGGCTCGCTCGCGGCGTGGTTTGCTACGATGGCGCGACATTGAGGAGGGCATGGTGGGCCGTGCAAACCACTCCATCAAGCACGCGGTCGTTCCGGCGCTCATGTCCGTCATGCCCACCGTCGAGCCCGACAGCCTCCTGCAGCGCCACTACAACGAGCTCTCGAAGAACAAGGGCAAATACCGCCCTTTTATCGTCGTCGAGAAGCCGCATGGGCCCAACCGACCGGGACGCATCGTCCTCACCACGCACTTCGACCGCCGGCCGATAAGCGAGGTCGACGCGGGAGCGCAGGCGCTGGCCGTCGCCCTCGGCACGCGAACGCCACCGTGGCCCGCGGAAGACTCGCCGCGGATACGCACGGAGCCGGAGTGGCTGGAGGAGAACAGCTACGCAATCGCGTATGCCATCGCGCTGCAGTACGACCGTCAGGCGACGCGCTTTCGGGCGGCGGGGAAGGAGTACCAGGTGGTCGGCGGGGAGCTTAAGACGCTGCGCAAGGTCTGTGCGGAGCGCGCGGTCAGTCTCGCCAATATGTCTCGGGAGCAGCTAGAGGCATTGAAGGCGTCGTACGAGGTTTGTCCATCCCACATGTCGCAACGGGTAGGGGCACTGATTGACCTTCACCTGCAGAGGATTGCGGCCACTCTCCCTTCAGCTGCCTCTTCATGGCGCGGGTCGTTTGTACGTCGCGTCCGTATGCGTTATCGGCGCTTATTAAGCCTTTTTGGCTCTCTAGTACTCTGTCCAGTCGCATGTCTCGGTGCTACCGCCAATTGCTGAGGTACGCTACGCTCAGCGTGCAGACTACATGAAACATGCTGATATCCACCATCAGAATACATTGCCTGAGACGCAGGAGACCATCAACGAGGCGAGCACAATAGTCGGTTCTTGTCCTGGTGCAGAATGCTTACCTTACCGCGCAGATTGACCAGGAAGGATTCACTCAGGTCAAACGGGTGCGGAGACGCGCCAGACGCGGAAAGAACCGGGAGGAATCTGAGGGACCGGCAGTTTAGCTTTTGTACTGTGCGATCGCACTGGCAGTCCGTGTCAAGCTTTATGTGGTGGGTTGAAATTGAGGACTCTATTTGAATTCACCATATTATGAGGCTGTCGTGGATGACCAGCCTCATTTGGGGGCAATTGGCGGAGAGGTCGCGACTTGGGACTCCGCTGCCCGGCTCAATCCTCTGCTCCTGACTCAATTTGCAAGTACAGAGCATACGGGTTAACTTGCACATCGAGATATCTCCGCCTTTTGTCCACATTGCGCATTGTATCATCAAGAATACGTGCGCTGGATAGACCTGTAGGCCTGGGAAGCTGGGACACGACCCATGCGCATTGTGCACGACACGCGAGATTACCCGCCTGTCTAAGCGCCGCACTGCGTCGCCTCCTACCAGCATGGTAAGGAAGAGGCACTGATTTTGGTTTCCCGCCTCAGAAGGTGCGCAACACCACAACTGAAGCGAATCAGAGGCGCGCATGAGGCGCGTACCACCATGCGCGGTATATAAACCAGGGCGCGCCGCTCCATTGATACCAACGCCGATCCTGAGTCTGTCCCCAAACTCCCCATGTCCTCCAAGTCTGGTCAGTGTGCCGTTTGTGGCCAACAGTCTTTCAGAGTCTGCGGGCTATGTCAAAACATTTTCTACTGCAGCCAGCAACATCAGCAACCCGTGCGTCTTTTTTTTTCTATTTCAATCCTTGCATAGACCCTCACACTGTGGGTATGCCGCAGGATTGGCCTCGGCACCGGCTCGAGTGCGCGCCCGCCAACAAATTGACCCTGTCGGCACCAGCCCAGACTGTCTCCTCGTCGTGGCACACCTGTCCTCCGCAGAATGCGCCGCTCAATGCCTTCACAAATTTGGTGCCCCCTGTTATGCCTGTCATGGCATACGAAGCGCTTTACTTTCCCCAGGACGAGACACAGGGCCGCTTGGTCTCGGTGGACTGCTACCCGCTCCCCGGGCACGGCACGAATGATCCCCCGGAGCCGTTTGTCGCGCCGTTCATCCGGACCTCTGGAGGCAGGCAGCCCGCCAGCATGGTGTTCACGGGCGATGGACGCGACTTCGTTCTCGACCACCCGCTGCAGGTCTGGTATTGCCCCGGCGCGAGCACGCCCAACCGCTCCGTCGCGCAAACGCTGTCTTCGCGCGGCAGAATTGTGCAGCAGTGGATGGGCGATGTCCTTATCCTGAGATACTTCGACCAGTACCGGCGGGACTACGTCGACTTCTCAGACGTCAGATCCGCCGTCGAGGCGCTCTTCCTCAGCCGCAGCCGGGCGTAGGTAGCCCCCTGCCTTGCCCATCAGCAGCAATACGCAATGTATGTATCATATGGCCTCTTGAATGAAAACTGAAGAGCGTGGAATCCTGTCGATGATACGGTGAATTTTATATAATACCGGGAGGGCGAAAAAGTTTCAACATCCTATTCGTTAATAACTTGATTTTCATCAGATCCTGTGACAATGAACTCACTATCGTGGACAGTCGCGCGTTTCTGCATGTTCTTGTCGGAGTGGTCACGATTTGAAACGCCGATGCGGTGTCTCTTCTTCGTATTCACAACGTACTCACATTGCCAGCGCAATGCCTTCCAAACCCTCCTGCGCTTCAAATGACTTGCTGACTATTACCTTCTGCGCGTACTGTATCATCTTCAATACGAGCTTTACTCGGCATCTTCAGGCTGGCTGCTGGAACCCGTAACACGGAGATGATATGCGTCTCGCGGCGCCGCACTTCGGTTCTCGACCTGCGCGGCTTATGGGGGATTTTCTAGCGTGATCCACCGTATGCCCTCTGATGCCGTACTGGAGCGCGTGCAACGCGTATAACTGATCACACATGCAGGCCCACAGAATGTCAGTCGGAACGCGTCCGCTCCAGATACTGCTACATATTCTCTCGTTGATAAGTTCAAGCAGGTGGATCCTTGCGCTGTCTCCACTATGCACAAAGTGATGCTCGCGATGCCAAAGCATTTTCTTCTGCATCTCGCTCAATCCCCGGCAATTGGTATTCATTATGGCTCGCAGACTGCATCTAATCTTCAGTATTGTGACAACATCGGCATCGGCTTCAGCGTCAGAACCAGGACGCTGGCGGCACCAGCTGGCCAGACGAGCTACTCATCGTGTCAGCCTAGCCCCTTTCGTTCGCGCACCGCGCCACTCCAGGACGACCCGCTTGTGCAGCTAGCGGCCCCCACTGCGCCGGTGGCATCATACGACGGCGCTCTGCTCGCCTCACGACGAGTTCCAGTCTAACCACACCGCACCCCCGCCGTCTTCGCTGGGTTTCGTCCATCGGCTGCATGGCTTCGTTCCGTGAGATTACTTTGCATTTTTTGAGCTACATGTCTGACGATCAAAGATGTTTCTCCTAGTCTATTCCAAGATCTATTGAGCACCTGCCGTTATCACCGAGCCGGGGGATCATTGGTGCCTGGCAAATTGATAAGTTATGTATCCCACAGCCCACACGGCGGTATCACCATTCGGTACCTTTCGACCCTCGCCTCGATGACTGACTCTGCGGACGCCGTTGCTGTCGCCGAACGCCTGCTCGCGCTCGTCAAGTCTTTCGCAGCCGCACCCGCGGAGAGCAAGGAAGCGTACACAGGCGCACTGGATGTGCAGCGCGCCTGCGACGAGTGCGTTGCCGCCGTCCTCCGCGTCCTGACCGCATACTCACACCGATTAACCGCAGACTACTGCGCACCGTCGTTGGGCCACTTGAGTACACCGTGCTCATCGGAGGCGAGTTCAATTTCAGCTTGCACAGCTCATTGTGACTCGCAGACGCAGAGTCCTGCCAGGAGAGCCAGGCACTACACTTGGTCACCCAGCTCGGCGTCGCCGACATCATCGGCGACGGCTCCGCGTCGCTCGCGCAGCTGAGCGAGCGGACGGGCGCGGATAAGCGCTTCCTTGGTGTGTTGCATAACCATGTTGCCTGGCTAAATTAAAGCATCTTTAGGCGTCGCGATGGGCTGTATGCTCGGCCGCGGGTACTTCGTCGAGGACGCGCCGCAAGTGTACAAGAACAATCCGCTGTCGGATGTCCTGCGCGAGGCGCATCCAACGAGCATGAAGAGCGCCGTTGGCTTTATGTGCGCGCCAGTTCAACCCTCTTGTTGCACTCCATCCCGTCGTCATGCTCACTCCCGCGTGTGGCAGATGCGACGAGGGCTACAACGCCGCGTCCAAGCTGCAGGAGGCCGCCAAGTCGCAGGGCCAGCTCTCGGGCTCCAAGCTCGCGTTCGGGTTCCAGGGCAGCGTGTTCGAGTGGATGGCCGCGCCCGAGCACGCTTGGCGCGGTGAGCGCCTCGGCCGCGCGATGAAGCAGCTGCACATGATGGCGAACGCCAACGTCCCCAAGGGTCCGTCCGTCGTAGCGCTGCGACATGTTGCTTACTTTGCCGCGGCTATAGACTTCGAGTGGCACACACTGCGCGGTCCCGTCGTGGACTGCGGCGGCGGCATCGGCGCGTTGGAGATGGAACTGCTCAAGTACGAGCAGAACCGCGAGCTGGAGTTCGTCATCTTTGACATTCCGAAGACGGTCGAGAACGCCAAGAAGGCGCGTCTGTCCTCCTCAGACGCACCCGCTGAGCGCTGACCGTCGACGTGCACATTGCAGGTGTGGGCCGCCCATCCCCGGGCCGCCAGCGTGGGCTTCGCCGCGGGCGACTTCCTCGCGCCGGACGTCGATGCCAGCGGCCTGCCCAAGGGGAGCCCGACGTACCTCATCCGGCACGTCCTGCACGACTGGACTGACTCCGAGGTGGTGCACATTCTGCGCAACGTCCGCGATGCGATGGCAGCGGCTTCCGGCGGCGAGCAGGGGCCGACGCTGCTGGTGTGCGAGATGCTGCTCCGCCCGGACAGCAGCCGGTTCGTGCGCACGACGAGCATGCAGCTGCTTGCGCTCAACAACGGCATCACACGCACGCAGGTGCGCTCGTTCAGTCTCTTTTCTGTAATTCAGCCGTTGACTCCTTGCGTCGCTACGTCTAGGATGCGATGATTGCGCTGCTGGAGCAGGCCGGCTTGGAAGTAAAGCGCGTTCATCACATGCGCGCCGTCGACTCGATCATCGAGGCCGTCCTGCCGACGCGCGCGTGAGCGCTTTCTGAGAAGTCTCCCACCGTTATATTGGACGTGTATAGGCTACGCCTCGTGTGTCGAGGATGTGAGGACTAGTCCTCGTTGTAAGTGCGCTTCGACTTTCAGACTGAATAGCATTTGCGACATCCGTTATACATATGATATATCTCGCGAGCTCGCTGCGATCCCGGGGCTATGAGCATTTTGCTGCATGCTGCGGGCAAGATACCGTAACAGGCCAAGCATGGCCAGGCCAGCGTTCAACAACACGACTTCTTTATGCAGGTCATTCCAAGAGCCAAACAAGAGTACTGAGAGTTGCCAAGCCAAAATCATAATTACAACACTGGAATCCAAAGCAGTGGCCAGCCACTGGTGACATCGGGCATCAAGACATTGCGTAGGGCGCGTACTTCCAATATCTGTCGAGGTCTGGGTAAGCATTGCGTGCTCTGTGCGCGAGAGAGACGTACCCCGAATACCGCCTGGCGAGAACGTAAGGGATGACGACCTTGCGAAGGACCCAGGGCATCGGGGGCCACGAGTCCTTGAGCTCGGGCGGTGTGTGGCTGCGGCGCAAGTCAGTGTGAAAATCGAAACCCCGCGGGCGCCGGGCTGACCTGCGCATGAACGGGACAAGCATGAACGGGTCGCCGTGGGATTTCGCGTGCTTGTCGAGCGACGCGTTGAGCTCCGCGAGCTCCTTCTTATCGAAGGCGGTCATATTGGCCGGCGCAATGTGCTCGACCTCCTCGTCGAGATGAGAGTACAGCGGCTCGCGGAAGTCGACGAGCATTTGCCGGAAATGCGCGGCGTCGAACTTGGCGGGATCGGCCTTCGCCGCGGTGAGGAACGCGAGGATGGCGGAGACGGTGTCGTGGATGACTTTGTGCTCGTCCTGCTCCTTGTGGAAGTCCATCTTGCGGTTCAGGAACGGGAACACGACCTCCTCTGCGACCGTCAGCGTGCGATGATTGGACGCGCAGGCGCGCACCTTCGGCGTCGTGGTGGCCGACAATGGAAATCGCCCAAGCCTCGCAGTACCCGAGGAAGTTCGGCAGGTCGTCCATCGGAGGCTGCTCGAGGTGCTTGAGAATGATGTCGTAGCCGAACTTGAAGGTGTTGTGGGCGTGAATCATATTGTACTGGAGCAGCTCCTCGACAGTCTGCGGCGGCGCCATGGTCGTCGGGTAGGGCAGGTACTACGCTGGTAGCAAGAAGTGATATTTGATTTGATACCCAATGGAAAGTGCGCTGTTATGACTGGCGCAAGCCGATGAATGCTGAGTAATACTAATAGTTGAACAGTTCCGCGTGGAAAACATGCATATATGGAAGCGGTGCTTGCAATAAATCTTCCGGACTGAACTGGGTGCAATCACTGATCAGGGTTTGAGGCTATGCAACCTGCTCCTGCGATTATCATTGAAGACTGTGATTCTGATGCTCTGGGAAAGTCATCAGTACTGGACATCGCACGTTGATGAGAAACATAAGTATAGACCACATGGTGTCACAGGCAATTGGGGAATGTGGGTCGGTGGGTAGGCCTCAAGTCAACGAGCTGGCCGCCAGTCAATGCGCGCAGGACTCGGTGTGGCCATCGCGACGGAGCCCACGGGCATCTGACCAGGATATGATTGCGGTCTGGAGCGCCTCGCCGCAAGGCACTCGAGGCCCCGCTCTGGCTTATTCGCCGGTGTGCACGAGGAGCACGCATGCGCGCAACCGCACGTGGGACCTGTTGATAACGACTTGGGCATGAGCACTTGGCCCTGAGCGGCCTGAGCCCACGCGGCAAAATCAGATCCGCGGGATGCAGCATACAGTTTGAAATTTCCGAACTCTCATCCACCGATTTCAGGCAGCGTCAAGTTCGTTGTACTTGGTCGATCCAGTAGGCGGAGGTGGAATTGAAGGTTGGAAAACAATGTCCGCCGACTCCGAACAATGATGGATTTACCGACGGCATTACCGTCCATTTCCCTTCTGAGTCAGACAGTGAAAATCAGATATAACGCTAAATGGAAACCCCGGAGATTTATGAGGATATTTCAGGAGACCCCCGTAGAACTTTGCTGCAACATTATGTGAGCAATATGAACATTGCCCAGAGTGCGGAGACGGCAGGGTAGCTGTTCACGAGATCAACCAAATCATGCGGTATCACTGCCCGCTGAATCAGGCTGATACAAGAACAGAACACGAGACTTGCTCGCACGATTCCCACGACCTCCCACGACCCAGGTGGACGCAGGTGTCTCTGTGATGGCCCCTGAGCCCATCTCAATCTCTTGAAAACGAGTTGGCCGGCCTTTTCGACATGTGGGCGAGGTGCTGCCATCACCGGTATGACGTCATATCTGAGTACTCAGACCGGGAGTTTGGATTGCCATTTGGCCCTGGCAGAGAAGCCCCACGCTGCGTTGTTACACTTACAGTGCTCCGCCGCAGGCCCGCGCGTTCAGCTGTGCGTGCGGCACATCGAGTCTTAGAGCTTCCAGACCAGCGGATTTCACAAATGAGAACAGCAGAACAAATATCATAATAATAAGATTCTTCTCCTTCGTGTCAGGATAGCAAGCATAGCTAACGGTGCACTGAACGTATTACAACAAGTATCGGAACCTGGAGTACAGTACCAGTGAGAAGGAGTAATAAGCGGACGACGTGGTACAACATGCTGCGCGAAATGCAAGCGATCCGTCCATACCCAAGGACCATCCGTGAGTATAATACTTACTGTATATAACTTAAAGCGGCGAGTGTCCGCGGGGCTTTCGAAACCGCGCGCGGAGGCCATGCGGCAGTTCACCCGAACACAAGATAGTTAAAATGCAACCCTCATACCGCGTGCTCGCCGTGGACCTCGCGCCGAATGTAGACGACGGGCATCTCGACGCCCGTGTCAGTGCTGGCGTCATGCTTGCGCTCCATCTCCCACGCCGGCGTGAAAGACTTGTAAGGCCCGGCGCCGAGGTCGGTGCTCATAACGCCACGACGCGTCCCCATCGAGGAGGAAGCATGGGAAGCATGGGAAGGCTGCGTGGGCGGGAGGCCCGCAGCCACGCGCTCGTTGCGCTGGTGGAAGAGCTTGAGGTTCAGGTAGACGCGCTGCGCCATGGCGACGGTGATGACGGTGCTGAACGGGACGGCAGTGGGCTTGATCAGCGCAAACTTGGCATCGCTGAGCGACTGGATCGAGAGCACGGTGATGTTTGTCGCCGCGGTGAGCAAGAAATACGTGATGCTGTCACGCGAGATTTGGCGTGCGATGGCGGACTGCGCAAATCCCGCCGAGTTGGACCGCAGTTTGTAGATCGAGAGCGCGAGGACGACAACGTCGAACCCGACGGACGACGCGTATGAGATGGGCGCCCAGGAGACGATGGGCTGCATCTGGCAGTTGGAGCCGAGCGGCGTCGGGGGGCCGGTGATCGCGTCGTAGTGGATTGCCACTGCAACCTGCGGCAGCAGCGGACAGCGAAGTCAGACGCGCCTCACGCTGAATGAACGGTAATAGACGCACCCAGCAGCCTATCATTCCCATCCAAAGTGTCGCAAGGATAAGAATGATGATCCAGTTGTTTCCCCATATGGCGACAACGCGGTTGCAGAAGATGACGCCCGAGGATGCGACCACGAGCAGCACGCCGACCTGAGACGCGATAACAGCAGCCTGGCAGTGCTGGCTCTGTATCGACGTGAAGAACAAGGCCGGAAACGTCGCCAGAAACGCGGCGTAGCGAAGGACAATGAACGCCCACGTTGCAGGCGTCCGCCAGAGTTGCTTGCTGCCCGTCCTGTACAGTCTGACCTCATCGACGAGGAGGACGACGTAATCCCAACATATTATGGCGAAGGCGACCGCAACGCATATCCCGATATGAACTGTCCAGCAACTCGAGTCAGCGCGCTGAGAGGAGACGCTGGTACGTGCGGTATGGACTGACTGGCTTTGTTCTGGAGATCGAAGAACTGCTCGAGGGTGAAGCCGGGCGGGAGCAGGATCTGTGCGACATTGGGCGCGGCGGCACTAGGGTCAGCGGCCGGCGGTGCGTCGGCGCGAGCAGAGAACAAGGAGCGCATATCCGTGATCGTGACCAGAGGACGAGGGTCGCCGCGCGTCGGGAGGGCAGGACAAGGAAACGCCCAGAACGTGAAGAGGACCGCGTTATGAGACGCGCTGGGAGATTGTCGGGCCAAAAGGGGCATCATGATCCCGGACAGACATCACGTTGCGTGATATCTCATATCACGGTGCCCTATCAGGGATAGACTCAATCCCAGGCATGCAGACGTACCAGTTATATCTCAGATCGCAGACGCATGCGCGCGCTGTCTGGCTGACCATGTCCCACCTGATGACCACGCTCAATGCACTCCTCCGTACGCGTGGAGAAGAGACGGCATCCACCGCCGTGGTCGGATACGTTGATGACAAAGGGTCGGTCTCGAAAACGGTCACGTACCCCGCACTGTATGCGGAGGCCGCTTCTCTCGCGCCGCGCGTCCTGAATACGAAGGCGAATGTGGTCCTCGGCATGTTCGAAGATACCGAGACGCACATCCATCTGTTCTGGGCCTGCGTTCTCGGTGCGCTTACTACTTGCTTGAGTTGGGGTGCTGTGCTGACGGGAAGACGGGGGTTGCAGCGGGCGTTCCGTACTGCCCCCTGGCACCACCGCATCCGGACCCCGTGCGCCAGCGGGACCTCTTTGCCCATCTCAACAACCTTTTCGGCGAGCCGGTTCTCATCACCTCACCGTCCATTGCTGCACAGTATCCGGACGTGAAATCGCTCGCCTGGCACGAGCTGAAGGAGTTGGAGGCACCGGCTGGGTTCAAGTTGGCGGAGCCCCAAAGCGGAGATACGGTTGCCTTCGTCCTGACATCCGGTGAGTTGCGAAGCATCCGCGGGGTACTTCATGCTCAGGCTAACCGTTGCGGCACAGGCTCAACAGGCAAGCCCAAGGCGGTCACTCTGCGTCATGAGCAGATTCTCGCCAGCGTCAGAAGCAAGAGCGCGCACCATGGCACGTCCAGCGCTTCGACATTTTTCAACTGGATCGCATTCGACCATGTCGCCTCGATCACCGAAATTCATATCCACGCCATGATTTGTGGGTCCTCGTGCGTATATTCCATTTCTCCGTATTTCTTGCGACCAACTCCGCACAGCCAGTACCACATTGCGCCTAGTGCCATTATCGCAAACCCGCTCCTGCTCCTGCGCTGCGCAAGCTCGCTGAAAGTCGGGTACACATTTTCGCCCAACTTTCTCCTCACGCGGCTGCTCAAGGACGCTTCCGTTCCTGGCGCTTTGAACAACTCGGCTCCGCTCGACCTCTCCGGACTTCGCGCACTTATTTCCGGTGGCGAGTCGGTCCCGCTTGCCACCGCGATTGCTGTCGCAGATCTTCTCGAACAGTATGGCGCTCCGCGTAATACATTGCGCGCTGGGTTTGGCATGAGTGAGACCTGTGTATGTCTCCCCACTCTCATCATATTTCGGCACGCTGACAGTCCTGTGTAGGCAGGTTCGATCTACGACACCACGGACATTCCCCGCGAGGAAACAGCAGCCTCGAAACCGTATCTGTCCCTCGGTAAGCCTGTACCCGGGATGGAGATGCGTGTCGCCAGCGAGGATGGCGTGCTCGTCGCGAGCGGTGAGGCGGGCCACCTCCAAGTGCGCGGTCCTATGCTCTTCAAGGCGTATCACAACGACGCGGGAGCGAATTCCTCAGCGTTCACGCCCGACGGCTGGTTCGTGACCGGCGACCTTGCGCTCATCGACGCCGATGGCAATCTGCACCTCGTCGGTCGCGACAAGGACTGCCTCAACATCAACGGAGCAAAACTTAGTAGCACTGACGTCGAAACATACATCGACGCTGCCCACGTTTCTGGAGTGTCGCACGTTGTCGTCTGCCCAGTCCGCCTTACGCCCACCGCAGCAACGGAGACGTACGTCGTGTTCTACGAGCACGAGCATGCCACCGGGGACGACCTCGACGCGTACGACATCGATGCGATCGTCAAGACAGGGCAGGCGATCGCGCGGCGCTGCACTGTACTTGTGTCCATGGCGCCGCACACCGTTCTGCCTCTGCCCGCCTCGCGCTTCGTGCGCACGGCGCTCGGCAAGGTCTCGCGCGCTCAACTGGCCGCCGCGTACCTCCGCGGGGAGTTTGCAGCACGCGAGCAGCAGTTGCGCGACGCGCAGAATCAGACCTCCTCGGGCGACTCCATTGACGATGGCGACGAACTCCAGAGCGCGGTCGCCCAGATCGTGGGCGAGGTACTCGACGTCCCGCGCGAGTCGATCCGCCTCACGACGAACCTCTTTGACCACGGCGCGAGCAGTATGCACCTCATCCGTCTCAAGAACGTCCTTGAAGAGCGTCTTTCTATCGCTATTCCGATTGTCGAGCTACTCTCGCGGCCGCGTGTAGACCAGCTCATCGAATTCCTCGCGTCTCTCAGCGGGCAGCAGCCTGGACAGGCACCCTCAGGCTACCAACCTCTTATCTGTCTCCAGCGCTCCGGAAGCAAGCCCCCACTTTTCCTCATTCACCCAGGTGTCGGGGAGGTTCTCGTCTTCCTCAACCTCGCGCACCAACTTGCCGGGGAGGACCGACCCATCTATGCCGTCCGCGCCAAGGGCTTCGACGCCAACGAGGAGCCTTTCGCCACGCTCGAGGAGACAGTAGAAGCCTACACTGCGGCTATACTCGCGGCATACCCCAGCGGGCCGTACTACATTGCGGGCTACAGCTACGGCGGCGCCATCGCGTTCGAAGTGTGCAAGCGTCTCGGCGAGCGCGTCGAGTGGCTCGGCATTCTCAACCTGCCGCCGCACATCCAGTTCCGCCTGCGCGAGCTGGGCTGGGTCGAGATCCTCTTCAACGTCGCGCTGTTCCTCGCGCTCATCCCGGAGGACACGGTGCCCGCCGTACGCGCCGAGTTCGACGCTGCGTTCGGCGGCGGAGAATTCGACGAGCGCGCGGCGATCGACTGGATGTTCGCGCGCGCCAACCCGGTGCGGCTCGTGGAGCTCGACCTGGCCCCCGCGGCGTTCGCGCGCTGGATCCGCGTCGCGCACGCGATCAACATCGCCGGGCGCGCGTTCGTGCCGCAGGGCCGCATCACGCGCGCGCTCACGACCGTGTTCTGCGCCGTCCCGCTCGCGAGCATGGGCACGCGCGAGGAGTACAAGGCCCAGCGCCTCTCGCAGTGGGTCGAGTTCGCGGACCACTTCGAGATGGTGGACGTCGACGGCGCGCATCACACGATGCTTTCGCTGGAGCACTGCGCGAGCTTTGCCGCGCACCTTCGCGGCGCGATTCATCGTGCGGAGGAGCTGGCGCGCAAGAGGGCGAGCGACGAGGCCGTGCCAAAGCTCAACGGTGATGCTGCGCCCAAGGTGAATGGAACGGCCGTGACGAACGGCATCGTCAAGGCCGACTTCGACGAAATGCCCGTCATCGACTTTACGCTCGCGGAGCGCGACCCGGATGCGTACTACAAGCAGCTGCGCTTCGCGCTCGAGCACGTCGGTTTCTTGGTATGTTCCCGCTGTCAGCCCCCGCGCGCTCGTAGCTGATGGACGCCCATAGGTGTTTTCAAACGTCCCTGGGTTCGAGGACGACTTCCAAAAGGAAGTGTTTGCCACTGCGGCAGACCTGTTTGGGCGCCCTCAGGAATGGAAGGACGCTCTGGGCACTACCACGTCTCATGCTCTGCGCGGTTATTTCCGCGCTGATACGCTGCCTGGTCCTCACAAGGTGCGTCCCGCGTCATGCTATCGAGGGCTGTTACTCACCCATATTCCAAGGCGCATGCAGAGGCTTATCGGTTCGGTGCGGACATGCCAGCGCCTGGCGAAGACGCGCCGTTCTGGTTGCGCTTGCACGAAGGTACGCGCGCTTTTCTCCGTCGTCGTATCGTTTCCCTCATTCACGCTCCCAGGCCCCAATCAATGGCCCGCAGAGTCTGACCTGCCGCACTTCCGCGAGCAGATGAACACGCTGTTCTCGCGCTACCACGAGCTGAACCTCGCGCTCAACAAGCACATCTGCCACATTCTCGACCTCCCGCCGGACGGGCTCGACGAGTTCTTCCCAACACGCACCGTCGAGTTCAACTCGGCATTCTGGCACTACCTGCCGCTCACGCCGGAGATGCGCGCAGCCGCGGCGAACGGGTTTGTGCAGGGTATGCACGAGCATCGCGACCCGAGCACGTTCGTCACGTGCCTCATCCAGTCGCGCGCGGGGCTGCAGGTGCAGAACCACGCAGGGCGCTGGATCGACGTGCCGATGATCCCCGGCGGCGTCGTGTGCAACATCGGCATGCAGCTCATGAAGCTCACGGGCGGCCGATTGGTCGCGACGACGCACCGCGTCAATACGCTCAAGATCCCGGAGGACAGGTACGTCGTCGTTCTGCCCCGCGCCCATTCTGGCCGTGTGCTTACTGGCCGTTGTAGGTACACGATCCCATATGTCCTCTCGACGCGTCTCGAGAAGGAGATCCATCCGTTGCCCCAGTTCGCGAACCCCGAGGCCGCCACAGCCCATGTCGCGCCGAACCCCAAGATCGCAAAGCTGATGGGCATCGCGGACCCTTTGGTGCGCAGCGGGTACGCACGGTTGAGCCTGTTCCCCGCCGCGACGGCCAAGCTATACCCGAAAGAGTTCGAGGAGGCTCGCCAGCTTGGGATTGTGTGAAGCGCTCAGATAACTATGCAGATACTTAGTTACACAACTGTAACCGGACGGCCGAGCAGAAATCCGGTCGGTTCTCATTTCACACTACATAAGCACCTCGTTGTTCTATCTAGAGTATTTACATAGCTTCTCGTGTATTTAAGACTCGGTTTGGGAACTGTGAATGATTAACGTATTTTCAGTGTATCTTGAAAAGAACCCACATCGTTCAAATAATACGGCGCATCGCGCACTCTTGTGCGCTCATAGTCTCCTTCGCAGACTTTGACGTTCGAAGATAATCGTTCGAAGTAAAGTCTGCATCAATACGCGCCCCCCTGATAGGGAGCCCCCAATTCGGAGGCAATCGCTGATCCGCCCTGATCCGTGACCAGCGCTTAGTTCTTTGGGACGGTCGTGTGCTTCGTAGAGAAGTCCCAATCCTGCAGGCGGACAGCACAACCTGAGATGAGTTGCAATTCCCCTCGAATTCCCATTTGAAATATAGGAGAGATTTTATTTTGGCGACTTGGACACGACGCGTCTGGATCACGTGCATCACGGCCCCAGCCGAATTGGGGGCTCTCTATTAGGCAGGTGTGATTTGATACAGACTAGTGCGCTCAGCACGCACCGACGCTCACTGCGCGATGCCCGTGATGTCCTTCCAGACGACGCCGAGCCGCCTGCGCCTCCTCTGCCTATCAACACATGAGCGGCTCGTCCGTCGCTACAGTGCTGGCTGACATCTGGTCAGCTGTAGATGTGACCTGAATGAGCGTATAAGCTCGAGAATCGGAACCTGTTCCGTACTGGACAAGAAGACGCTGTCACCACAGCTGGGACGCGTATCAACCACGGAAAACTGTCATTACAAAGAGTTTTAGATTTATGGAGCAGGAAATGACAGAGGATGTGGTGAACAGCCTAGGTAATGACGGGGGTTCGATCTAAAGGTGCAGGAGAAGCTGAATCCAATGCCTCAAGACAACGAAGAGAGATGAGCCGTCACCGTCGAGGCAGGCGCCCGTAGTAGGCCGCTCCACGCTGAGGTTGTCGGGAAACTCATTGAGCTGGGCAGGTGCCGCTCTATCGGGGTCACTGCGAGCCTGAGAGTGGTCGGGCTCGGCTAGAGTGACGTCAGCTTGGCAGAACATGTGTCGGCCAGAGGGAAAGAACACACCATCTCTCTTCGGCTGCTGGCGCTCGTCAACAGCGTCCTCCGGAGCAAGCTCATCGCAGGTGTCCTCAACCACTTCCGCGGCGCCTGAGTTCGGACTTCGAGGGACATGTCAGAAGAATTCCGCGAACAGGACGAGGGTGTCTACTCACACAAAGTCTTTGGCGCTGAGTCTGGCGAGCTGCTCAGCCCACTGCAACGTCGCTGGGTTCGCGCGACGTTCATGCTTCTTGCGCTGCTCCCATTCTTCGCCGATGCTGGAGAAATAGTCAATATCACAAAGGCAAGACGCATAGGTGCGACGCACTCCATGATCTCGTCGACGTCCGCGCCAACGTCCTTCGGCTCGCCCAATGTCGTCGCGACGGTGAGGTCCTCCCAAATCTCCATGTACGGCTTGGACGGGGCCAGCATCTCGGGATCGACGAGCTCCGAACTGTCCAAATCACTCCCGTCGCCCTCTGCGAAGATGTTGAGGGTGGGCAAACGCGGACTAGGATACAGACACATACCACCAGAGTGAGAAGACCATTCCGATTCTACGTCCGAGTGGGAGTTGATTTCATCATTGTGAGAGTCAGACTCGTCGCGTGCCAGGGCTTCCTGCGCCTCCGCAGCTGCGTATTGGTCGTCCACAACGAGCCTCGAAAGGCGTCTGAGCTCTTCCTTCGTTATGGTTATAATCGCATCCGTCGGGTTGGCATGATGCACGCGCGACACAAACGCGTTAATGAGCTGCAAAGTGTGCACGTAGCACCCTTCCCATGGCAGCGGCGCGGACGGCCTCAGCGGCTCGCGTCCCTCGGGGTGTGCCGTCGCGGGGTGCACGGGAACACAGCGAGATGGGTTCGTCGGGTACACGTCGTCCTCGCCTTCTTGCGGAGGCGCGAGCCCGACGACGCGGATGTTCAGATTCTGGCGCAGGTTCGGAACGTCGACTGGGCCGGGCTAATTGACAAAGGCGTCGTTATTTTACATCAAATACATGCTGATTCAATCACGCACCCCTTGAACCAGCCCCAGGTACTTCTTCCTCTTGATGCGACGCGCCGCCGCGGAGAGCGCGTTGTCCGCAGGATCGATTGCGGATGCATATGTGACGGGATCAAATGAGAAGATGACGAAGGTTCCATTGGCGATGCGGGCCTGGCCAAGTTTGGGCAGTTCAGTGCAGCTCATGGCTATGGTTCTGAGTGGTGGGGATGAGCAGGCCAAAAGCGCTTCGCCGCCGCCACAATATAAGCAAGCGTTTCAAACTCCGACAAGAGATGAAACAAAGGGGGGCCAAAGAGTGAAGCGGCCGTGGCTACGTATGATGAGTAGCAGAGGAAAGACCACGGTCCCAGCTGCATGCAGAGGAGGTCAAAAAGGCGGGCGGCGATGCTCACAGAAATGTCTCACCCCTCAGAACTCGTCTACGTATGCCAGCCAGCGACACCAAGTCCAGCGTCTCAACGGCGACCGCAGCTTCGCTGAATGCCGTCCTCCTCCAACACGAGTTCAAGGAAGGAATGGTCTGCCGCGCGAACCACTCCATCAAGCACGCCGTCCTTATGGCCCTCAAGTCGGTTATGGCTGCGCGCTCAATCACGCCGAGCTCCCGCCTGCAACGCGAAATCAACGCGCTCCCGGACGTGTTGGGAAGATACCGACCACTCGTCATCCTCGAGAAGCCCCGGGGCCGGATACCCGCGCAGAGCGTGCTCACGACGCGCTTCGACAAGCAGCCCGTGCAGGAGGTCGACGCCGTCGCGCAGACCTTAGCAGTCCCCTTCGGTAATGCCACGCCGCCCTGGCCTGCGGATGACTCGCCAAGAATCCGCGTCGTCCCGGAGTGGACCGACGCTAACTCTTACGTGCTCGCGTTCGCGTTCGACTTGCAGCCTGGGCGCGCTCCGAAACGCTACCACGTCGGAAAGGTGCAGTATAAGGTCGAGAGGGCCGAGCTGGACATGCTCCGGGACCTTTGCGCGGACCGTGCGGAAATGCTGCAGGCCATGACGCCGGAGGAGGCGGACGCGCTTAAGACTTCGTATGAGGTACGTCGCTTGGCCTGCGGGCTCCATTCCGGAGTTGTGCGATTGTGCTGACGATGATTCGATATCCCAGGCACATGCTAAGTCCCGCTCCAGCGTGGGGTCTTTGCGTGGATCAATCGTACGTCGAGGAACAATGTCCAACTACTGTAGTATGCAGAACTCACCTCGCCCTAGGTCACTGCCGCGCGCTCCCAGCTTTCAATTATGCCGGCAATCATCGAGGTTAGTTCGTGTGCTCATGAAAGGCGTTTAATCTTCTCGTATTGAATATTTTGTGTAGGATGAACCTGCGACTCCGACAGCTAAGGTAAGCGCTATTATACCACAGATTGATATTGCCACTTACCGGCCACGCGACGCAGGATGGGTTTATAACAGTGACGCGTAAGACCAGACGCCGCGAGAGCGCTTCTAGTCGGCGCAGCGGGATTCGATGATGGTCTTAAGAGTCGGCACGCTGAGCTGGATCCCGTCTTTTCCTAGCATTACTATCAAGAAAGACGATGCAGAATGCAGATTCCGAAGGGAAGAGGACATGATTATACTGCGCTTGACATGGGCACAGATTAAAGCTTGTTGGCCGTTCAGCTCAAACCGGAAATATAGATGCACGCGCACGTCCAGTGGTTCTGAAGGAGAAAGTCCAGGGTACAGGTGTCATCGTGTGTTGCCAGCCATCGCGCAGCGCCAGTAGAATTAGCCAGCGGCGCCACAACGTTGCCCGCAATCTCGTAGTCATTGGAAGCCTGCAACGGCGTCAGCCGCATTTCCCAAAGCTTTGCGAGCGCCCGTCCGCTCGCACGTTTCGCCCGCTTGCGCACTTCCGCGGGCTCGAACTCGTGGATTCACCCTTATCGGCTTGCGTCCTACAAACCGGGCTTGTAGAACACCTTTCGCGGTGTCGCCGTGGAGCATCTCGAAGAATAGGCTGCCGTGCGCGCGGACGTTGTCCTCGCCACCGTGACCAGCGGCCGTTCGGGATTTCCGGGGTCTGCGCGCAGCGTCTTGGCAATGGACTCGTGCTGCGCGACGAGCGAGTTGATGTGTTTACTGTGCGAACGGGCGCGTCAGGGCCAGCTTGCTTGACTAAGTCGAGACGTACTATTAGTAGCCAGTCAGGACACCACCCTTGAAGATAAGGCTCCAACCCTTTACATTACCTTTACTCTGGAGCATAATGTAATTGGAAAGTGTAATGTAAAGGGTAATAACCAGTTATAACTAGTTATATCATGCACTGCAGATCCCACTGCTGAGACAAGGAATAGGCAGTCCTGGGATCATGGCAAACACTGAACAGTCGCATGTATGGTGCTTAGTTACCATTATTGGAGGGTTACAGTGTTCATTCAGTGCTCAGGGTGTGTGCCAGGGTCTGATGTGGATCCGGAAGTAAAATGTAACAGCACCTGCAACCAGAAAAGCATATCCCACAATTCCTCAAGTGCTATATCACAGTCTGTACACACCACCTATGACCTATAGAAGATGTCTCAGCCACTCATTAGAGTCCAGGAACAGCCTATGGTGAGCCTGTAGGCGGTCAACTATCACACCTTGATATAACCAATTATAATCAGTTACACTGAAATTACATGAATGCGTAATGTAAAGGTAATGGGTAATGGGTGATAACCCATTATAAAGGGTATTTAAAGGAAAGGGTTGGAGCCTTACTTGAAGATGGAGTCGCGCACGAGGCGCGGGACCACCGCATGCTAGTCCCGCGGCAGGTCCGACCCGTGGTGGCGCTAAAGCCGGCGGCGATGGCGTTGGGCACGTTGGTCCCGCTGGCGACGGTCACGGGAATGTACCAGGCAGAGCGCGAGTAGCTTGTCCGTCGCCACCGTCGTATTTCAGGCTATCATGATCCAAATTTCAACGGCAGACGACTGTGGCGTGGCTTGAATGAACGCGGGAGCTGGAGCCTGGGGTCCAGGATCGGAGCTTGTTGCATGTCGACGACGCGAGTACGAGAACAAAAAGCGGAGTGCACGCGATGTGCACGACTCGGACGCAATTGAACCAAAGAGAAGTTTCATTACGACTGGCTCTAGACTTCTTGACCAGGAAATGGCAGATGAACTGCACATAGTGTACGGAAGGACAGGACGGGTTCAATTCCCTTTACAGGTGCAGGAGAAGCCGGATCCAGCGCCTCGGCCCTCAACTAATTGAAGAGGCCGAAGTGGTCAAACGACTCTTCGCCGTCGAGCTATAGGGACCCTTCTGAGACACAACGTTGAGGACTTCAGATATATCCATAACTTGAAAAACAATGTTTCAGCTTCTTGCGATTTTGCCATTCTTCGCCAATACTGTGGCAAGTGATCATCAATGAGATGTGTCAAACTTCGACTGTGGACTCACTCCATGATCTCATCGATGTCGGCTCCGACGTCCTTCGGTTTTCCGAGGGTCGTAGCCACTGTGAGGTCCTCCCATATCTCCATGAACGGGTGCGACGGTGCGAGTGCTTTAGGATCACCGAGCTTGGAATCCTCGGACTCGCCATCATACTCATTATCTGCGTCTGGTCGATGAGTCGCATCAAGGACAATGGCAAAGGACTTGCCACCGGATTCCGCAGAATGATTCGATTCGGCGTCCGAGTCGTAGTTGTTTTCAAGCGCCAGAGCCTCGTCGCGAGCTGCACATTGGTCGCGCGCAACGAGCGTCGCGAGGCGTTCCATCCCGTCCTTACCTACGGTCGCGTTGGTCGGATTGGCATGGTGCACTCGCGACACGAACGCGCTGACGAGCTGCAGTGTGTGCACGTAGCACCCCGGCCACGGCAGTGGTGCCGATGTGGTTAGCGGCTCGCGTCCTCCCGCGTGGTTTGTCGTGGGATACACCGGAACACAGCGAGTGGGATTCGTCGGGTACACGTCGTCCTCGCCCTCCTGTGGGGCAGCAAGGCCTACAACGCGGATGTCGAGGTTCTGACGCAGTCGCGGAAGGTCGATGGGACCAAGCTGAGGAATGCGACGAACTTGTCAATGGCACCATCCTCGGTATCTGAGTTCAGACGCACCCCTTCGACTATCCCAAGATACTTCTTCCGTGTAATTCGACCTGCTGCCACGGCGAGGATCTTGTCTTCGGGGTCAATCTCCGAGGCGTACGCCGCAGGATCGAACGAGAAGATGACGAAGGTGCCGTCTGCGATGCGCGGCTGGCCGAACTTCGGACGCTCAGTAACGCTCATGACGGTTGTGGGATGGGGAGCGGCAGGCAGAAAGGCGCGTCGCATCCCCCACAATATAAGGAGACGCGACTTGGAAGTCCGACTAAGGCTCCAACCCTTTACATTACCTTTACTCTGGAGCATAATGTAATTGGAAAGTGTAATGTAAAGGGTAATAACCAGTTATAACTAGTTATATCATGCACTGCAGATCCCACTGCTGAGACAAGGAATAGGCAGTCCTGGGATCATGGCAAACACTGAACAGTCGCATGTATGGTGCTTAGTTACCATTATTGGAGGGTTACAGTGTTCATTCAGTGCTCAGGGTGTGTGCCAGGGTCTGATGTGGATCCGGAAGTAAAATGTAACAGCACCTGCAACCAGAAAAGCATATCCCACAATTCCTCAAGTGCTATATCACAGTCTGTACACACCACCTATGACCTATAGAAGATGTCTCAGCCACTCATTAGAGTCCAGGAACAGCCTATGGTGAGCCTGTAGGCGGTCAACTATCACACCTTGATATAACCAATTATAATCAGTTACACTGAAATTACATGAATGCGTAATGTAAAGGTAATGGGTAATGGGTGATAACCCATTATAAAGGGTATTTAAAGGAAAGGGTTGGAGCCTTAAGTCCGACAAGAGCGGAAACAAAGAAGTGGTCACGCCAGAGTGGACCGATCCACACAGCTACGTTCTCGTGTTCGCCTTCTTCTTGTAGAATGAGCGCGGTCCAAAGCGCGTTAGCAAGGGCGGCATGGAGTACAAAGTCGAGGACCCGGAGCTGGAAGTGATCCGCCGTCTGTGCAAGGCTCGTATCGAGGCAATGGCGGCCATGTCTCCGGAAGAGCTGGACGCATTAAAGTCGTCCAACGAGGTGAATCAGTTTCCCTTCGTTGAACGTCCGAGTAAGCTGATAATACTTTGATATCACAGGGTATACTGAATAAATGTAAACATGAGAATTTCAGCAGTAGGGGATTGAGAAATCGGGTCATATCGACCGACTCCAAAGTGTCTCCCGGAGTCGGTTCGAACAGCACGAGTCCAACTGGACTTAGTAGCCAGCCTGTGCCTGCCCAGATCACCCACGTCCCGTGTGAGGTCTGCTGATGAAAGTAACCACACTTGGTCGATACATTTAGTTCGTGCAGGAGTCAAGCTGATTTCCAAGACAGACAGATACTGTAGCGAGCGCACACGAGCCCGATGAGAAAATATAAGCCCGGGAAGGAGCGCCGCATCGGCCATCGCGTTGCGCAAGTAGCAGTATCCAGTGGCGCGGTAACGTTGCACGGTCGTCGCAGGAATGCCGCGCACGAAGTATTAGCACGCGCGTTGCCGACACGTCGCTGCCAGTGGCTCGTAGGTGTAGCTGGGAAGCAGCGCGCTGACGTTGCGGGGGTGCGCCGGAGGGGCCTGCGAGATGCGCGAGAAGTCCACGGCGCGTCGGTGTGCGCGACGACTTCCGAAAGGATGTCGATGGTGTCTGTCAGAATATCTTCTGGTTGCGTGCTTGTAGTGCCCTCGGCAACCTCCGTTCGCTGTATAGTACACCGGAATGTGCCATAGGTAGTCTTTGCCGCGAATCATGAAGTACCCCTCGCCGGCTTGCTCACAGCGTCCAACGACCCGAGCCCCAGGCGACGCGTCACTGTCCAACGACAGTTCTTGACATTCGCGGCCGGTGACCAGCCACCCAGCGCGGTGCAGTGAGGCCTGCACACCAACCTCCTCGGCTTGACCGCCGTGTCTTCCGTTGCTTGACCGCACGGACGCAGCTCAGGCCACACTGCGTTACCAAGCCAGGTAGCCTCCTGATTGTTGGGGAGGGGCTATGCGCCTTAAATGCCGTCGGACTCTGTGTGAGTGGTTGGTTGACTTGTTGTCCCAACATCCGCGCCCTCTTGTGCGCCCACTGTGCATTGTTGCACATCCTGTGCCCTTGGCACATCGACTCGCCCTGCTTTGGCCAGTCACTCGCGTTGGTGCCAGCTTGCACCTCGTTCTTTGGCGGTCCCTTCCGCCACCTCGTCCATCCCCCCGTCGTCCTCGGGGAACCAGATTTTGGTGCGTACTGGTGCACACTGGTGCGCAGGCCATATCTCCCTCAAAACTGCATATTCTTTCTTGATCTAAAGTGATTCTAGATGGTCTTAGTAATGCCTATTAGACCCCATATTCTTATCTGGATTATTGTCTATAATGGTGGTGACAGAGCTCAGGTGTGCATATTCCCGCGCACCAGTTTACGCACCAGTGCGCACCAGGCGCACCGGTGTCTCATAGGTTGAGAAACGACTGGATTATAACTGATATAGTGTATTTGGCTCAATATATGTGTTACAGGAGATATTGGAACTCTGGGTTAACCAAAAGGTGTATGGTGCATAGTTCGGTGTAATGATTCACTCGACTCGAACCAACGGGCCAGGATGGAGGTAAACTCATGCTCCATGAGCGTCTACTCTATGGATGTGGTTGGTGAGGTCAATCTCACATCAATTCCTCAGTGGGCACACACTAGTTTTCAGTCGGAGTGCGAATCTCATTTCAAACCCAGAAATGAGTCAATCTAACTGAGCAGTGTAGACATTCAACAGATATTTAGAGTGTTTACAGTACCTATTCAGGGGTTTCCCTCAGGATAATAATGCAGCTGAGCCCACAGACTATGCTACACATCACCTGTATTTAGGTTCCATGCTGGTGCGCACTGGTGGTGCGCACCAGCGCTCATCTGCACACAAGACAGTGTGTACCCATATTTCAGCTAAAATGAGGCAGAGTATAATTGATTACTGGAAATATACTAGTCAAAACCCACAAAGGGAACAGTAAACCCGTCTGATTCAGCTATTCCTTCAAGTTCATCCCTCCATCTCTTGTGCAAATTACGTCTGACGCGTGAGTGCATGGCTATCTCCTCCCTGTCCTCGTCAGGATGGTTCTTGAGTCCAAACTCCTCGGAAGCCTCTAATATTTCCTCAGCCTCCTGGTGATCACAATGTTGATCATCCATAATGAGCTGTAAGGTGAGTGCACGTGCAAAGACCAGTTCTGTGAAGTCAGCAATGCACATTGGGGCAATGCGCTTGCGCTGATCTTCGTCAAGAGGGTGCTGTTGCAGATAGTCGGCTGCCAAAAGTGTAATGATGGCCTTTCCTTGAGGTCCATAGCTATTTGTAAGTTATATTAGTCCTGGAATGATTGTGGATTGGAAGAGGACATACTAGCCACTTTGAAGCAAATCAAGACTCTCCAGAGGCAAGCGATGATTGGGGCGGGCTTTGTTCCTGAGCAGATCACAGTACAGTCTTGGACCGGACCTCTGAACAACCACGGTCCTTTGAACAGTTGACCACATTAAACTCAAATTTGTTCCTCTTCGAAAGAAATTTTTTCTCTGAAGAGAATACATTGGCCTTAATGTATGACCCAGGTATGGGGTCAAGATATTCGATGGTTGGGCGTTGAGACGCAGCTCATTGTCGAAGAACCGGCATTTGCCGCTTTTCAACATTGACCCTCGACCATGAACAGCAATATAGGCCCATAGCTCACAAACCAACTGTGCCATTACATGGTAGGCATGTATAGCAGAGCTAATGTGCACTGGAACCAAGGCATCTATCTGTTTGTGTGATGCTAGGCCCGACTTTTGATCAAGGCCAGTCAGTCGGTGCAGGCAACACGCCGAGCAGGCAGCATCCCATTGATAGATTTAGTTTGTGAACAAAGTTAGCTATCCTATAACATTGTTTATTGAGGCATCATTCTTGGCTGTGATGCAAACTGAGAGATCGGCGGTGGTGTTCAGAGGACCGGGGTGGACCCTGAATTCGGGTCACTTCACTGCAAGGCCCGAGATTCCACAGTCTCACAAGCTACAAAGAAGGCTATTTTTCTTAAGATACTCAGGAACCATATGAAGGACTTGACATAGAAATTAGGGAAAGGGGAATCAATCCCAGTCATACATATTATTTGCTCGATGTGCTGTTCAGAGGTCCGGTCCATGACTGTATTTGCTGTTCACTGCACTCTCGACCAAGGTGGACATCTTGCTTGAGCGTGCATCTAGCCGAAGAACAACATCTTCCCACTTGATGGTCTTGGGCCAGCGTCGCTCGTCCAGAAGAGGTAGGTCTAGCTGGTCCTGATGTAGAAGGGGATGTATGTCTTCTGCAGCAGGCTGGGACACATTGAGAGGAGGTTTGGCCTGGTACTCCTGAGATGTCCTGTCACAATCCACCCAAGTGCACCTGGAAATATCCAGAGGCTCGAAGAAAGGGTTGAGAAGGCGAGATTGAAGGTCATCAAGACATGGAGGTTGCCGAGGATCATTTGGCATCCTCACCACCACCTGATAGGTCTCATAGAGTCTGCATAATTGGTGGTGCGTTATATCCTTGTGGGCAGAGTAGCCACCATCCAGAATATAGACCAAAGTATGTGCATGGTGATTGCTGTCCTCCAAGCCTTCATTGACGTGTTGCATAGAAAGTTTCATAGCCATTCGTTGGGCCACACCAGCATTCAAGTCGTCATACTCGTATAGCACCTTGCCATCAGGCGAGAACTTAATCGTTCTCAAATGAGAGCAACTAAGGATAAACCACAGAAAGTGATTTTACCCTGAGGGGTGACGAGCTTGAGGTGGAGTGGAAGCAGGGAAACGATGGTGGTGTTAGGAGAACAAGAGGCAAAACGCTGAGTTCGAAATTCCAACTCAATTCAAGGTCAGCCAAATGCAAGCACATCCATCCTCAACACCAGAAGCCTACCTCATGGCCTTACCACTATGTACATAGCTCCAATCATGCAATAGATGGACAAGAGCACGCATGATGAACATGTATTGACGCAGTTCCATGCGCAAACACCAAATGGAAGCTCTCACCAATTCCATGACTGAAGAACCTCTGCCATGGCTCAGAGAGCTTATATCCAAGCATAATACAAGTAAATAAGATGAATTGAACTTATAGCAGCAGTGGTGCGTACTGGTGCGTACTGGTGCGCACTGGTGCGTATTGGTGCGCACCAGCTGGTGCGCTGGTGCGCAAGTGGTGTATGCTTGCTTTCATCAGCATGAATGAATACAGGCAATAAAATAGTAATATTTCGCATCATGTAGTCTCTGTTTTACCATATTACTCCCCCAATGCCCTGAGGTGCAAGCCTCAGCTGGGTTTAAAATTCACTAATACATCGGCTGACCTTACACATGATACCCTGGTTCCACTCCAGTTCTATGCATTTGAACATGTCTCATATATGTTGAATCATCCTTTGGAAACCCCCCATGGCCTGTAAATAGGCTAGTAAAGTCGCATTCTGTGGTAGTCCAGTTACTCGTAATATAAGTTGTGGGCCCAGTTGAACATGGTTCCAAGAACTTTTAAGCCTCAGATGTGAGTGTAATAGTGTCCCAAAAATTTATAAAGGTGTTTGCACCATGATATCCAGGTAGAATGCACTGGTGCGTACTGGTGCGCACTGGTGCGCAACGACTATTACTGTTTGAGTGAAGTAGACTTCTATCTGGCCTAACCCTGGCATATCTGAGCTCTATACACTATAATACACCTAAATCCATCCCATAGACTCACTTTAGTGTCTATTCATAGCAGGAGGATGTATTTTACGGTTTGCGCACCAGACGCACCAGTGTGCACCAATATCCAGCTACACCGTCGTCCTCCGCAGTCAGCACCCCGCTTCTGGACCCGCTGACTCACGACACTCTCTGGGCCGCCACTTGCCCATTGCTTGCCCTCATTCCTCTTCACTCGTTTGGGCTCCACTTCGACTCGCTGCGCCTTTGCCCGCGTCATCCTCCTCGCATCCCGTTGCCAACCCTGCTCGGCGTCAGCATCCTCCAACGCCGGCAACCTTGGGCCGTTATGCCCCACCTCGACTTCCTTTGGCCTGGACTTCCTGCTTGACCCCTGGACCTGCAGCCCGTCAGGATCAGTCTGTGGCAGTGCCATTCGTGCCAAGTTTTGTGTGTTTCACCGGATTTCTGGCATGGTAGGCACTGCCACCTGATTAGTCATCCTAATGCCAGCCAGTCCAGCCCGATGGCATTTCCAGCACCACCACCACCAGCGCACTGCCGCCATTGCCGCCACTGCCAATGCCTTCACCACCGTTGTTGCCGTCGCCGCTGCCATTGCTGTTGTCGCCGCCGCCCGCTGTGTCTGCTACTGGTGCCGACACTGCCGCCATGCCATTGTGACCATGACCACTTCTGGTCACTCCATGCACCTTCAGGGAGGGTTGCTGGATTCAGGGAGGGTTTTGTTGTTCTGTTTGCCATGTTCTTTTCTTCTGTGTTCCTGTTGCTTCGCTCGTTTGTTTTCTTTTGCCGTTCTTGCCTCGGCACTCTCTTCGCTCGAGGGAGGGTGTCAGAATATCTTCTGGTTGCGTGCTTGTAGTGCCCTCGGCAACCTCCGTTCGCTGTATAGTACACCGGAATGTGCCGTAGGTAGTCTTTGCCGCGAATCATGAAGTACCCCTCGCCGGCTTGCTCACAGCGTCCAACGACCCGAGCCCCAGGCGACGCGTCACTGTCCAACGACAGTTCTTGACAGTGTCGTGCTCGAGGGCCGCGACGCCTGACGACGCACGCAGTGCCCGCAGCGCGCCTTGGCTGAAGTGCCTGGCAGACGCGCAGTATTTCATGTGCGCCTCGGTGCTCACAAAGGAGCTCAGACACATCCACTAGAGCTGGAAGGGAAAGAGGGAGGGCAGGAGCGGCAAGAGCTGTCTGGACGGCTGCGGCGACCAGGGCGAGCGAAAGGATGATAATACCAGTGAATGCGAACATAGCTCTTAGAGAAAGAAAGGACGGCCGGAAAACAGGAAATGTGCGGCACAGGGCACTCGGAGTAGGCCCAAAGCTCCGATAAAGGTCCGATCCGAAGGCCCACACCAACGTCGCATTTTGAGCCTCCATGTCCGGTCCATAGGCCCACATGAGGGCGAGGATTTGGAGACCATGTCCGATGCTCAGGCCCACACGAACACCAGCTTCATGTCACGGTGTGCTGCATACACCACCGACCAGGAGGCGTAGCCGACCAGGAAGGGTACTCAGGAGGGGAAGGTCGAACACATAATAGACCAGATCCAACCTAGGGTACATCTGAGGGCAATCGCCGGTACATATAGTCCGATCGGAGGCAAATCGGATCCGAACGCTCCGGACAACAAAGGAAGCCATCCAACACCAAAGAGAGGTCCGGAAGCGATGGGAAAGGCATCGGGGAAGTCACCGAAGGTAATCGGGAGCCAGTGGAAGCAATGGGGGGTAAAGGGAGTCAAGGGAGGGTCAAGAAAGAGTGAAGCGTCGCGCCGAAGGCGCAGAACGACTCCGGACGAAGGGGATAAAGGATGTCCGTGCCTATGGAGGGTATCGGGCGGGTATCCGAGACAGACCGAGGTGTCCTTGCATGTATGCACGCACCGACACCAGGGGCGAAAGGCGCCGACGCAATGGCGAACGCAGCAGCGAGCGCAACGCGTCAGCGAGCGAGGTACGAGCGCACCACCCAACAATCAACACTCCCACTCCATCCGGACAGCCTCCGGACCATGGACCATGCCGCACGCGGACCGAGGAGAGTGTGGCGGCCGAGGTCCGAGGTGCCGGAGCGGTTGAGCATCCAGGGGACAGATGGTGAAGGATGTATGTTGGCACGATCGTTGCAGCTTCACCTGTACTCCCAGCGCACACCGGCCATGCAGGGCAATACCCGAGGTGTGGTGTGCGGCATCTCCGAAGGTGTAGGCCGTAATGTGACGCCGAGGAGACGGACCGACGAACGGCTACACGCTGGTTGGAAACCAACACAGCGGTGATCGACAACAATGGCAATAGCGCGTCGCATCCAAGGACCGAGGTTGACAGGGGTCCGGTGACGCCGAGAGAAGGTAGCCGAGGTGCCAGCGGTCCGGAGAGGCATGCGGAACGGGTATATCGGTCCGACGCAGCGGGTGAAGCGGCGAAAGAGATCCAACGGAAGCGGCGTATGGGCAAGATCGCAGCGCACCGTAACACTTCAGGCCGGTGTCCTCTGCAAGATTTTCTCCAAACCATTACCTGTGACTTATTTGAGCTTCGTAATGCATGAAATGGTTGTTTTTGGCCTGCTCCGAGGGAGATTAATGTGTTTCGGGCAGAAATTGTGAGAATTAAACCGGCGGAGCGGCCGCTTCGGAGCCTAATAGCCTAATCCGCGGATTAGCCTCCGAAATTACGCCATCCTCATCCGTTAGGCCCACACAGCGAGGGCAAAAATCGGGCCCACATGAGGACCCATCTGGGGATCGAGCTTCAGATGGACTTTTCCGGGGCCTGAGTGGGTGTTGGAAGACCGACATCGACATTCTGTAACTTAGACACCACCCTAAGTTCCTCGCTGGAATAATCGAGCGCTGCCTAATGCTAGACGGAAAGCAAAGTAAAATTTAAGGCATGAAAGGAGCTCTCTGTTGCTCCGTACGGGAACGATGGGAATAACGCGTCGCAGTCATCGCAATTCTCGACTACAGACCTGAAATCGTACAATGAGTTTTCAACTTGAACATAAGCAACAATGTAGCTTGCAACCGTCCAGGGCCAACTTCGGGAAAGGGGCGGTCAGAGGAAATTGGGAAATATGAAAATATCCAAAGGAATCCGGCGGAAAAGCAGAAGTTCGACGTTGGTTTCATACATCGACGTAGGAGGGAGGAATAACTCCATCATTCGTCAACGGTTCTGAATTATGTATATGAATAAATGAGAGCATTTCTGCGCGCGTCACGTACGGTAACTGCCAGCGGTACCGCGCGCTGAACGGGCAGAACCAGCCTCGGGCCGCTGATGATGCGAGTCAGTGCGATTCGACTATGTGAAAGAGGGTGGCTTACAAAAGCGTTTACAGTGGGGGCTACCGATCGACGCGCTTTCAAGTCGGTACCTGGGATGGTAATTGCGAGCCTGGGAGACACAGGATCGACATCCGCGTCTGGATTGCTCGCCGGCACTAGAAGGCGCTGGTCTGCTTCTCCCATCGCATTCGCAGCGGCAACATCGCGGTCGCCTGCCTTGCGCCGGCGCCGGCGCAAGCACACCACACCGAGCACAGCAGCAGCAACTATCGTCAGGGTTGTAGCGACAGAAAGAGAGATTATTGTCGTTGACGCAGGAGGGGGTCATGGTGTTTCGGCTGAGAATTTACCCTGTCAGTACTGTATGAGAACCGACCCCTCGTGGTCGATGTCGAGGGAGAAGTGCCAATACCCAGACGAGACGTTTCTGGGGTCTGAGAGACTGCTGCCGCCGACGGGACTTTGGCGTACTGCGTGGTTAGTGACGTCGACGGTCGATTCTTGGTGGTGAACGCCGCAGGAGAGCTGTGAGTTTTGGAAGCAGAAGTTACTGGAGTCTGCGAGCTCTGCAATGATAGGGATGCCAATGAAAGCGTCGGAAGCCCAGAAACGCGAGGGGGTGTGGTGGTTGCCGTCTCTGACTGATCTGTCGATTTCAGAGAATGGGACGTAGAAAAGGTGGGCGTAGAACTCAAAGCACTGAATGTCACAGTAGAGGTCGATAGATTGGATGTCGAGGTCGATAGACTGGATGTAGAACTCGATGACAGGGGTGTAGAGCTCAATGAAAGGGGTGTAGAGTTCGGCGGAGTTGGCTTAATCATCGATGGAGTGAATGCAGAGCTCGAAAATGTGAGGGTAGAGCTTGATGAAAGGGACGCAGCCAGTGTTGCTGGCGACGCGTGTCCGACAGCGTGTCGGACACACCCAACGCGTCGGGCCTGGCGCGTCGGGCTGTGCAACGACACTGTCGGGCATGCCGACCGGCAACAAATGCATCCGATACTGGCGCGCGCGCATCTGCGAGCGAGTCTTCAATTTGCTGACCGACAAAGACAGCACGAGACATGAGAACTCTCCGGGGTTGTGTATGATAGTACAGGTTGTGGAATTCACCTTTCTTTGTGCTTGCCTCTAGATGCCCGGTGAGATTTTGAGCCAACAACACTGTCAATGGCTCATACTGTGGTCCCCTTGTCTGAGACTCTGGTGATTCTATTTCACTAATTACCAAAGCTTTTATAGGCTACTCTTTAATTAAGATGAGAATAAGTAAGTAGAATAGTGGACTATGCAGAAGGAGACCAGGCTTCACACTCCAGCGGCTACCTCCAGGACCTCTCCCTCCCGCTCCAAATTGCGGATCCCGCCCTTCCAGTAGAATTCTAGAGGGGTAGATGCTGTAGAATCATGCGCCGGATAGACAAAAAGATCTGCGAGAGGGATCTTGTCGAACGTCGATTGTCCAGCAGGAAACACATCCGGTGCTTCGTCCACAAGATTGCCTCTGTCCAGCTCAGCGAAAATGCCGTCCAAGTCGGTCGGATCGCAATCTAAGTCGTCCATGCCGAGCAAATCGTCAGCAGCGGTTGATATCGCCGCTGAATGATCGCTCGATTCTGCGCGCGTTGACTCCAAAGCATCGCCAGCAACGCTGGCACCGCCTTCAGTGGCGGTCGAATCTATGCTTGAGCTGCTTGAGCAGGGGCCTAGTCGACGCTTCTTCCGTGGGGGAAGCCTGCCCTGAGTGGCGTGTGCTGCCTCCACATGCATTCGGACGAGGTTGATGTCATGCGTTGATTGAACAGCGAGACGGCTCCGCAAACGCGATTGTGTGATGCCAAAGCCACTGAAGCTGCGTTCGCAGGCACCAGAGTTGGCAATCACATTCAGGATGCGTAGGGCAAACGAAACGAAGGCGTGGTCTGCAAGATCGGCCGATGTGGACGCATTCTGGCAGCGGATTGCCTCCCAGATTGCGACAAGGTCGATATCTTTGCTCTGTATCATTCCAATGAGAATGAGCATTGCAAAGGAAACAAGGCACACATACCTCCTCAGCAGCGGCCTGTTTGTGGTACTGCAAGACCATTCTGGCCGCGGAAAAGCGCCCCTCGCACTGCAGATACCGCATAAACGCGGACCAGATCGAGGTGTCGAACCGCTGTCGTGTGACCCGCTCAAAGATGCGTTTGCAGATCTCAGCGAGGGTGTTCCTCGGGAGCGTGGAGTCGTTGAAGCATGAGTCGCGGATGTACGGGTTGAACACTACCGCCAGAATGAATACCTCCTGATCAGCGCGCTTCCAGCGCTTCTCAAGGCTGGCGTGCACGCAATCTCGGATGGCAGGGTCAACGCCGGGGTTGTCAAAGATGCGGAACAGATTGCCCAGCGTCAGCAGGACCTGGCCCATGCCGGCGTGGTCAGACTGTAAGACGTGGCTTGAGATCGTCAACGGCTCCAAGTGCTCCTTGGCGCTACAACAGGTCAGGAATATGCTGTACATCTGTCAACAAACTTACGACTCCAAATCAGACCAAAATGTGTCGTCCTTGATTGTCCTAATAACAGTCTCGGTTTTGGGTGCACGGCCGGCGCCAGCTTCTTCTGACTTGCTGCGGGTCTGGATAGCACGCCACTTGTCGTGATGGCGGATGCAAGCAAGCTGCACTGCTTGCCGCAGGCGGAGAAGTCGAGCAATGGAGAAATAGTGAGCACCCCAGCGCGTAATGACGGGCAGGAGAAGTGTGACGGCAGTGGCAAGATGGAGATGGGATGTCTGTTCATCGTGGAGATCGGCAAGAGGGACGCTGTGGCTAAGGAACCACTTAATTACGTCGAGGGCGTGATTAAGCAACGCTTTCAATGCCGGGTTCTTTTTGATGAGGTCGCCGATTATGAGCTGGTTTTGGTGGGCCCAGCAAAGGACGACGATCAGCCAGGGTTTAGACTCTCGAGCCAGGCGGCGCATGCGCTTGCCATCCGGTCCATCATCGGTGCAGATGCCAATCAGATCGACGCCGAAATCTTCTTGCATTGCGAGCATGTCGCCCTGCGCCGTCTGCCAGAGAAATAGGCCGGTTTTTGGCTTTCCAAAGGTATCATGGGAGCGGACAAGATACGGCTAAAGCAAGTAGTGTTAGTTATGCAAGCATGGAGAAAAAGAAAAACTCACCTTATTGCGCACCGTCATGACAGATGTGATTACGGAGCGACGAGCCTTATTCTTCCAGCCGTCCCATTGTGCCATAGCCAGACGTCCCCGCACTTCGGTCCGAATATGGGCAACTGCCAGCTTGGCCTCTGCCCTGAGAAGCAGGCCGGACATCGAGTCACGCGAGGGCAAAGTAGCATCCGGAATCCATTTCCCAAAGAACTGATGAGTCTCTGGATGCACGACAACATTCCAAGCAATATTGACAGTAGCAAACCAGCGCGTCAGATCTGCAACAAACTCGCGCTGCAGATCAGGCGGGAGCGGAAGCCGGAGTGCTTCGGAGCGCGCCATGTGGACGGAACTGGGACCAGTAAGCGGATGTTCGGGATACAGGTTGGTGGGAAAGAATGGCTGAGACACAGCAGAGGCTGCAGGAAAGGCTGGCAGCGTAGGAAGTGATGGCTGGAATGGATATGCCGGCGACGGATGAGATGGTGCAGGCGGTAGGTTGGTCGTCATGTTGAGAGCGTTACGGGAACGGGCACGAATATTTGCCTCCTTCTCGGATTGACGGACCCTGCACAATTCTGCACGGAACTCCTTGCTACCAATCCGCTCGCAAGCTCGGACATGAGCTGCGAGTGTGGACGTCCGACTTGAGATTGTAGGAGTGAACAGATCCGCTGATACACGTTTAGCACGCACTGATTGATAACATTGGGTGGCATACCGTATGCATGTGCATCTTCAAGGCAGCGCACAGATTCCCGCTCACCGCGGCGGACAGCTTCCTCATCGGCAGCCAGAATGCCTTGGACCGTAGCTTTATGGCAGGCACGGCAATATGCTTTCCAATAGGAACTGTTGTATGACTGCTGTGTCACTATGAAGTAGGCGCGAAGAGCAGTAGCTTTCTGCGGCAGCATGAGGACAAAACGAGCAAACGAGCAATCCAGACTTTGGGGCGCGTCAACGATGCTACGCGCCCCCAACGTTGGTGCCGAGGCCGTCGCTACTGTATATTACAGCTGCGAGACTGCCGACGAGCAGCAGCGGCTATGTACAGGCAATCGTCCGCATCTCTTCCCACGCCCCGACATCTGTCGGACACATGTCGCTCCGCCGGGCCGACGGGTGTCGGGCACGACACATGTCGGACACCTCCGACACGTGTCGCCGGAACCCCCCGCAACACTGGACGCAGCGGTCGATGGCGCAGACGTTGCGATTGACGTTGTAGAAGTAGAGGTCACCGGCGTAGAAATAGCTTTCAAGGTAGTGCTGGATGGAGCGGACGAAGAACTCGATGCGGGAGAGGAACTCGAAGGCTCATGGCAATTCGGAGTGCTCGGTAACACTGCCGTGAAGCTTTGTCATGTCAGCACTGTGATCAAATTGGTTGGAAAATGTTGAGACGAACAGCAAGTAATCAAACTCCATTGACTTGTTCTCCAGATTGGTGAGCTTGATGGTGTGTCCCGGCGTGTTCGGATCCACGTGAGCCTCGAAGAGCTTCACTTGAGACATGCTCGACTGATAGTAGGATGTTATGTTAGACTTGGCGCCGTCGAGATCGACCTGAAGAGTTCAGAATGGAAAGATAGTCACGAGTTCGACATACCTCCATCCATCCGTGATCGAAGTGCTTGTCCGAGATGTATGCAATGTACGACCCTATAAGTGAGATGAGACTTAGCTTGATGTTTGAGAGGCTGATCATGGTACCGTTGAAAGTGAAAGTAATCGATGCGCCTGCGTGGGGGATGCAGATGTAACCCCCAGAAGGATAATAGTTCGAAGAATTTGAAGGACCAGGGTTGACTCTACGTCCCCAGGAACTTTTTTGCGGAGAGAAAACGACTGGATGACGGTTATTAGAGGAAGTAATTTCTCACAGAACGTCGTTGCAAACGTACGAGACGGGTCATCCTCCTCCACAAGGACGTTGATCTGAGCTTGACATACAAGAAGGCAAACAAGGATAGCACTCAATGCAAAGAGTATGCACATGAGGACAGTGCAGAGAGTCAAGCGACGGAGAGATACCGAGGGATGCTATAACCAGCCGTGTTGATAGATCCCGAAAACGCCGTGTGGGACTTCCACTCTTTGTGACACCGCCCAAGCGACTCGGCTGGTTATACTGAGCGATTGAGCGCGTGGAATGCATTGGCTTTGTCCCTTCGAGACACAAGGCACTGCATCAATAACTGCTATGTCAAATGTCAAGTCTTCGACGAGATATTCTGACACATCAAGTTAAAGGCTCACCTTGCGCATGGTCAGAGGTTCAGAGGTACGCAGCTGATCATTTAATCTCAGGATATGACGGAGATCCTGCCCTTCGTGAGAAGCAAACCAGGTCGGAAATCTGGTTAGGAAAACATGCCTGAAACGCGCCAGAATCGCGTCTCCTGTGCCGCTAGAACAGTGCGACATCAGCATAGCAAGTTCCTGTGTTTGCTGAAGATCTCCCTGTGTGCGAGGCGCTTGGCGCTGCTGAAACAGCTTCGCACGAGCCGCGCCAGTTTTCTGCGCTGCGTTGGACTGGCGCACTCGACGGGTATCCAGAGCACCAGCTAATGAATAGGGGTGTTCATGCACCGAGCACGCATATTCCACTCGCAGTGCTGACAATTTTGGAGAAGTCGAAAGCTGTACGAGTTGAACTGAAGGAGCATCGGGCCGCGCAGTCCGACAACTCCGACGACCGCCGTCCTAAGTCCCTCATAGTGCTGCGTCGATGCAGCGTTCTATTGGCCACGTTGGAGGAACGGTCATCCGCACGTACATGCGAAGGGCCTCGGCTTAAGCGCGGCCATGTGCCAGGACAGCGCATCTCTGAAGCGTGGTGCTTGAAGCCAAACGCCCGTGGCCCACCACGCAAGCAGGCCTGTATATATATATATATATCATCGGCTGCGACTTCTCTGTCCCTCCACATTACTTTTTATATTTCTGCTCCCTCAGCTCTCAGCCTCATGTCGATACACAAGCTTGGGCCTTGCTTCGTCTGCGGTCATCAGACTGCGAACTTCTGCTCTCGTTGCGAAGCTATCTTCTATTGCTCCACGCAGCATCTCACAGAGGTACGTTGATCTTTTCAATATCTTCTGCAGACTTAGAACTGAGGGTGTGCTCTAGGACTGGTCCCGACACATACTCTCGTGCATCGCAATCGGTACAGTTCCAGTCAGCCAGCCGGTACCGCAGACCGGCTATGCACAGTACCAGGTCGATGCTGGAGGCCGCTCGTCGTTCCAGGCGCATACTAGTCACCAGGTTCCTAGCTCGTACAAATTGCCACCATCACAACAAATGTCTCCTCCCTCGCACCGCGAACCGCCCACCCTCCCATTCGAAGCAATCTACCTTGGCGAGCACGACGACAACCCCCGCATCGTCCGCGTTGAATGCCGGCCGCGCGCGCCAGCCGCGCTTCCAACGCTCATCCACTCGCCGTACGTCGCGTCGCCGGCCACGTACTTCGAGGTCAACCATGGCGTCGTCGGCGAGCTGCGCTTTCCACTGCAGGTCTGGTACTGCACCTCCAACTCAGGCTCGGAGAACCGCGCGATTCAGCGCTTGACGAACGGCCTGGCTCCCCGCTCATGGAAGGGCGGTGTTATCGTTATGAAGTGTGACAGCACGTTGCGCAACAGCTACACTAGCGCCACGGTGCTCGACTTGCCCGCTCTCAAGCACTTCCTCATGAACCGGACTTAGGTCACCCTCGTCTACGCGCACAAAACTGATTATATAAAAGATGTTAGCCATTAATGCAATTTCGAGTCTTCTGTAAGGCTCCAACCCTTTCCTTTAAATACCCTTTATAATGGGTTATCACCCATTACCCATTACCTTTACATTACGCATTCATGTAATTTCAGTGTAACTGATTATAATTGGTTATATCAAGGTGTGATAGTTGACCGCCTACAGGCTCACCATAGGCTGTTCCTGGACTCTAATGAGTGGCTGAGACATCTTCTATAGGTCATAGGTGGTGTGTACAGACTGTGATATAGCACTTGAGGAATTGTGGGATATGCTTTTCTGGTTGCAGGTGCTGTTACATTTTACTTCCGGATCCACATCAGACCCTGGCACACACCCTGAGCACTGAATGAACACTGTAACCCTCCAATAATGGTAACTAAGCACCATACATGCGACTGTTCAGTGTTTGCCATGATCCCAGGACTGCCTATTCCTTGTCTCAGCAGTGGGATCTGCAGTGCATGATATAACTAGTTATAACTGGTTATTACCCTTTACATTACACTTTCCAATTACATTATGCTCCAGAGTAAAGGTAATGTAAAGGGTTGGAGCCTTAGTCTTCTGAATGTACTAGAACAAGACGATGCAATCAATGTTCGCGAGCCTGAACCGTTAGCACTGTCACCATGAGTTCAATAGCAGTCCCATCCATTACAAAGTCTGTTCAAGACCCGGCTTCAATGCTCATTCCGCAACGTCCAGGATCTCGTTCCTCCACACCACACCGGCCGCCTGAGCGCACTCGATGGCGATTTGGCGCACGGCCTGTGTCTCGGCCTTGGATGCGCCAATGCGCCGCGCGTTCGCCAGGTGCCATCCCACCTATGCATGTTAGCGCGTGCGCGAGGAGGATAAAGGTCGAGGAGCAGAAGAGACTGGCAGCGGAAAGGCAAACTTGGCTAATGGAGAAGAAATGGATGGAGAATCGACAGAGATGGCGCACCTGCAACGGCGTGTCGCCTGCGATGAGTGCTGCTACGATCACGAAGGACGTTTCAGCCGGGCTGAGGAGGTGTTCCGCGCCGCCGAAGATGAAGCCGTATGCGATGACGCGCGACAAGAAGCCTGTGTATGCACATATCCAATGTCAACACGAGTCTGCAGCAGAGACTTTGCGCGACGCACCCATGTCTGGGTAAATCGCGTGTAACAGGTCTTGGATCTCCGGTGCGGTCTCGCCGTACAGCACTTCGAAAACCTCGCTGCCGCGCGCGCGGATGTCGTCCATCGTGACGGTCTGCAGCGGGCGCTCCGGCCGCGCGGGGTCAGCTCGCAGCGATGCGGGGAGCGATTTGTGCAGCGCGATCAGCGAGTTGATCGCTTTGCTGTGCGAGCATCAGCGGCAGCAGAGCGTCGACGGCCGCGGAGACGGACTGGTAGCCGGTGAGCACGCCGCCCTTGAAGATCGCATCGCGCATCCTGCGGGCGAGCAGCGCGTGCTGGTCTTCTGAGAGATCCGAAGCGGCGGCGCGGAAGACGGCGGGGATGGCGTCGGGGACGTTCGCGCCGCTCAGGACGACGGCCGCAGGGATGTACCATGCGGCAGGGTAGAGCGCCTTACAGCGTGCGAGGAGCTCTTCGGTCGCTATTGACGAACTGAGGGAGGCAGCCGGTCTGTTGCCCTCCACAACTGTCCCACGTTGGACGCTCAGACGTCGAAGAGATAGCGAAGTGCAATGGTGATGACAGTCTCCGGAGCGCGTCTGCACAGGCATGATAATCCTTGGATTATCCAGCCGGAGACGCACTGGCTGTCGGTGGTGCTTCCGTAAATGCAGCAATCCGTAGAAAGAAAGAGACATTCTAGATCAGAGCTATCAACGTGCTACTGTGCAGTACGCATCGCTTACCTGCGCATGAAAGCTCGGATATTGGCTCGTGGAGCAAAGCCCTGAAGGTTAGAACGGTTGTAAAGCTTGACGCACTATCCACCGGCGGTGCCAATATAGCCAGCTGCGTCTTCGAGAGCAGTGCGTGTGCAGAGGGCGAAGATCTCGGGCGGACACAGTGGCTCTCGTCAGCTTTTAACTATTGGCAAGGCTAGATAAACCTGGCCCCTTATGACGCCCGTGGACCGCGCTTGCACTGCGCTGTGTGGAAAGGGAAGTTAGACCACCAGAGAAGGCGTGCCCCAAATGCTGCAAGGATCAGCACCTATGCTCTTATGAGTTGCTGCTTGACCTAGCCTTATGGGTTTATACGCACCTAGGATGCCCTAATCACTGATTAGGTGCAGCAGGCACTCGAGACGAGATGTTGGTGTTCAAGACGGTGTTCTTACAGTAAGCCCACGACGACGGCCAGGCCAAGTGGACTCTGGAAACTCCTTCCCGAGGCGAGTTGAGCGAGTACCACTCGGTGACGCCCATTTTTGACCTGAGCGGAAATCCCTCCAGCCGTTGGAGAATGCGCGATGAGGCAAGATACAGCACCCTTTCGGCAGAGAACCACGAGTGCGCACCCCATCTCCTCGGCTTGTTGCGCCCACCGGAGATCGTCGCGACCGTTGTCCAGGAAGAGCGCTGGTTCCGAGCGCTCGGAGCGTCGCTACCTCGCGCTTCAACTCCAGATCAGTGGCGCCGTGCCCGCGGTCAATTTGGGAAAGCTGTGGGCCGCGCCATTGTGAGGCAAGCCAGTGTTGGAGATAGAGAATCAGCAGAAGATACAGTAGCTTCAGAGCCAGGTCTGAATTGCAGAAACCCGCACAAGTCGTTGTCAAGTGCAAGTAAAACCGAGAAAGAAAGTGCCATGCTGCAATCCATGTAGACCCGTGTATCGTGCGCTGCCAGGCATTGCAGCAGTAGTCGGTGACGCTCAGATACTGCCGGTCGTAACGATCACGTCGCGCACGAACATAACCGGTAGTTCGAACACATGCGGTCCTTGAGCGGACCAGGACCTGCGTCTGCTGGAGCGGAGAAGCAGATCAGGCCTGAGTTTGAACATATTTATCCGTTGTTCTCTTGCTCCGCCATCGGGGAAAACCGGATTTCATTGCAATGCATTGCGGCGATTCAAATGGATTTAGGACATTATAATGCCTCGCAACATTCTGCAGCCGTTACAGTGCCATCCAGATACCCCGCAATATTCTGCAGCCGTTGCAGTCCTATTAGAATTCCCCGCAGCAGTGCGCCTTCTTCGCAATGGTACCTGAATGTTCGTTCTCGCCTCCAAAGCAGCCTCAATGTTTCCTCCTCAGTATAGTAGGTGCACAACATTCTCTGCGTTGTGTACAGGTTGCCAAATCCTGACCTACAAGACGGCCGTTGCCAGTCCGACTTGCTCCTCTGGTGTGAGAATGGGGAGTCTATTGCTCAAATTCACTGGTATTCGCGGAGGCGGGCTTCACAGAGCAGCCAGCAGGTACCTAAACCGAACGGACTTGGAGCTGAAATTCTGCGGCCGAAGCCGTGGCCATGACGCGTCGCACAGTTAAAAAAAGTCGACGCGAAGTCGGAATCAACCGAATGCTCCTTGTCCTCTCTCTTTTCCCCCTCGTCCCCCCAGGTCTCTGTGAGTTGTCGCCGTCCAGCTTGGACTATCAACCACCACGCCGACTACCAACTAGCTGTCCCGCGGACGCAGCTCGCGTACGATCTTTCTGGGCCGTGGTACGCGTTTCCTCCCTGACATCGCTGAGCACAAGCTGACTACGCCTGTTCTAGCCTTTTCTCTGCACGACGAGCAACATTGCAACACCGCCGCCTCCCCGCCTTCTCCTGGTTGTGAGTGCCGTCACATTTGGATTCGTTCCGTCGTCGTTTGGCGGTGGTCGTTGTTGCCGACGTTCGCCCGATGCACGGATTTGTTGCTGCTGACGCGTTCTGTGCGTGGCCAGTGGCGCGGTGGCCTATCCAATATTCAGTAATTGAACCAGCTGGCGGCTGCGGTGTAGCCGGCTCTGGATTGCATGTAGTTAGAATGTCATTTCAACATCGTTTAATCGTCACTGTAAGGTCATTTGAATGTCATTAGGCCGTTTCAAATATGATGCAATCGCTCAGCAATCCGAGCCGCAATCCGAGCCGCAATCGAAGGAATTGGCACCGCTCAAACGCTCGAGGCGCCCAGCAAGCCTTGCCTCAGTTTTGAAACCCCCACAGGACAACCGCGGAAAAAGATGGGGAAAAGATGTCGGCTTGTTCGGCATGAGGGCAAAATCCAGCTTTCGGCCGGATTGCGGACTGGAAAGGACCTCTTGAGGTGCTTTCCGGAATGCACCACTTTCGGGATTGCAGTGGATTTCCGGGGTCCCTGCAAACGGGATTGCGGTCGGCTTGCGGCTCGGATTGTGGCTCAGATTGCTGACCGATTTCATCATATTTGAAACGGCCTATTGCAATCTGGGCTCGATGTTGGGGCAATCTTGCGCCGAAATCAGAATGACCTCCATGTCATTATAAGGCCGTGGGGTCATTGTAATGCATTGTGCTCATTGCAAGACATTATAATGCATTTCGGCCACGTGCAATGTCATTCAAATAAAATCCTGTTTTCCCCGATGGCCAATGGCGACGAGTATCGGTTCGTCTGCAGAGCTCACGGGCCTTTTTGGAGCCCCTTCATGCCAATGGGGCGCCGAATCAAGGGAATCCGACGAACATGCCAACTGCTTCATTTCTAGATTGCCAGACGAGCTGCTCTGCAAGATATTCTCTTTCCTAGATCACGGTGATTGCATTCGTTGCACACACGTCTATCTGGACTCGCGCACTGGCAGGGCATCTCTCGGGGCTCCTGGCTTGCTTTGGAGCGACGTGCAGTCGCAACAGCGCAAGCCCGGCGCATTCGCAGCACTCTCTGCAGCTCGTCGCAACCATGCATGTTCTGACGATGAGTGTCGAATCGTGCTTCCAGCACGACCGTCTGCAGTTCATCTCCGACCAGCACATCTGCCCGTCCGTCGCTGCGTCGCTCGTTGAGCTGTGGATAACAGAGGTCGACTGGCTTCATATGCCGGACTGGCCGCGTCTTCGCGCGCTGACGGTCGGTATCGTCCCCGTGCTCTACATTTTCGACCAGAAGGACTACGACAGCATCCTCTTTTCCGCGCCAGCGCCCACTCTGCTCGCGTGCCCACAGCTCCGCGGTGATCCTGACGTTCTCCACGCGACGGCGAGGGGACCCCGCGCTCGTGGCTCGTGGGCTACGATCCCGTGCTTGGGTCCGACACGATTGTCACCTCCGTCGCCCACCAGATACGATATGATTTGACCTGCCCAAGATCCCCTAGCTCGTTTTGCCTTCTGCCAAATGCCGCTTCGACTCTCACGGCGCTGTTCGGTCTTTTCGACGAGATTGTCTACAAACAGGGTCATGTTCTGCTGCGAGACTCTCCGTCGGAGAGGCTGCTGCATTGGGACTAGTAACACCTTTACTAATGAGGACCCAATGTTCGCAGTGTGTCCATGGATGCGAGGCTCAATGTATCTCCCCGCCGATTTTGAATGTCTAGGGAGATGTCCACCGCGTAGTGATGCTGTTCATGAACGGCAGGCTGAGCATACTGTATGAAACAAAACAGCCCGCGCAACGCGGTCACTGGTTACCCATTCCTCACTTATTCTCACTGCCCAGAGCTCATTGACGATTGAGCTGCAGCAGACGGGTCATGAGTCGCGGCGCTCTAAATCCCAGGGGGATCGGCGGGGATCTGCACAGTCACTACGGCATGCAGGTCCGGGCCACACTGGCAGAGGCTGTGCACCTCCGACGCAGCGGACATCCGGTCCCTTTCCTCGTTGCTCTCTGCTCTTCCATTCGCGCGGGAACAATGTATAGGTAAGTTATATGCGCCGCGCGGAAACAATGTATGCGTAACGACGAGCAAGATCCTTCCGGTCTGGTGTCAAGGGGTGTGCGATGTGATGCGCGAATCGGGAGGAATCCAATTACAGTAAAGAGAGGTGGAGGTGGATGATGCTGGGTCCAGTTGCATTGCATTCCGATGAGGTCTCAAGAAAAAGAAATGGGAAGGTGTGCCTCTGGCAGCTGCACGCGCCAGTCCTCTCTGGCAACTCGAGGCCACCGCATCTAATCTACGCGAGCGGCGGGATCCTCAGACTTCAGCTCTCAGCACCCGCTGCTCCCTCGTGCGCGGAGGCGAAGAGAAGATCGAAGCATGCGCGGATACTGTACTGCAAAGAATAGCGCATCGACGAGGTTTCTCCGCCGAGTCCGCCGCGCGCCCTGCTGGTATGGATACAACTCTGGCGTCACTTCACCTCACTTCAGCCCATGCGATTCTGAATGCCAGAACGTGAACTCGTCGTTAGAAATGAGTAGGGGGCCCAGGTCGGCCGTGACGGATTGCCAGTGAGAACCAGGTGGAGTCGGACTCGAAGTGACGCAAAGCAGCCGCGCTGCCAGTGAGGATCAGACCTTCGCCAGAACGATCGTTCTGCGAGTATGCTCAACCGTATCGCTGTCCGTCATCGCATGCAGGCATGCGAAGATTGCCATAGTCATCTCGCGGGTGCATCAGTCGGCAACTTCTTCGGACGCTTGCCCTCGGTGTGTCCCCGATCGCGAGTCCGCCCTTCACGCTCTCTGCTCTCGCTGGCGGGCAGACGTCTGCCGGCGCGTGCAGCACAGCCTGGTTACGCCGTTCCCAAAGCGTACAGTAGCAGATGTCTGAATCTGGCATTAGCAGGTGTCTCAATCTTGTCACTGGCAGCACTGAGCGTACCGCCCCTGCGAATCGTCCCCCGTGCCCGTCATGGACTGAACGGTACAGTGGAGCATCAGCCAGGTAGTGAGGTAGTACACCCATTCAATTGAGCAGCGGTTCTCACGCTCTGGTTGCGCGGCCAGGGCGATGCATCGATATCATGCTGCCGCTCCCATTGCAACTCGAAACCCTTCAAGTTGTCCACAATGAGCTGAGGTTTGGATCTGCAATGATAGTGGCACTGGCAGTCTGAGGATGAGAGCACCATGGGCCTGCCAGTGTATCAAGTCTTCCTCCGAGTCGACGCCTCCACTCGCCAGTACAATTCGCTCTTAATACGTATACGTAGCCACAAAAAAGAAAAAAACGAATGCATCTACGTCTCCGAGTCGGATGAGGCTGAACATGCCACCGCGCCACGATGGGTTTTGCTGGTCTAGCATCCACGCCTATAGGCTAAAATAACCAGACTGCCAGTGGTACAGTAACTTACTGCTTCAGCTGTCCGAACTGCACAATTCACATACAGTACGTTGAATGATAACCTTAGCATCTCCACTGTCCCAGGCATCCACACAACTTGAATATTTACCTGAGTATACAGCCTCGAGCAGATCTTCAGCTTGAAGTCCCAATCATCCGGGACGACGCAAACGTCCGTCGATCCTTCCCGCACACGTCCATCGATCCTTTTTTTTTTTTTTTTTTTTTTGGAGCGTCAGACAGGGTTAGAATAACATAGTTATCCCTTGCCCATCCTTGCCCGCCTTGGCGGGCTGCTGGAGTTAGGACTGGAAGGCAGTCCATATGAAACGACGACACCGACCGGAAAAATAGCCTTTAGCACACCTGTTGGGGTAGTGTGGGGCTTGAGAATCAACCGACACCATTCCTGGTGTCATTCCCCGTACCCACTAAAAAACCGGTCTGTTTATTCCAAAATTGTGCTTTCCAGTAATCAGGGTTGGCACTGCGATCTATCCAGGTATCTTCATATAGTACATTGCACAGCGCCTTTGTCTTGTAACGATGTTTATTTGTGAGAAGTCTATCCTGCACGCGACGTGATTCGCACATTTTCTTCCATCTTTTGGCCACCTCCTCTTCTGGCATGACCCAGTCTGGATCCTCAGCGTGCTCAATACGGGTTTCACACCTTATCTTCCAGATCAGGAAGGCGGATTCTGACACAATAATGCAGAAGATGCGCTCCAGCGCACGATTTCTTGCAGACCCCATGTGTCCTATTCGCATGGTTGCACAACCCATGATAACCCCGATGTCTATGTCTATGTTGATCTTGCGACTCTTCAGGAAGTCCTGGGCCAAGGCCCATACTGTTTCAAAACCTGAGCTCTCGCATTTTAGGAGGATGTGTTCCATGGTCTCAGTTTCCTGGCATGATGGACATGTGGCATATGACGCCCATGGTTCTGGCATTTTGCTGAAGTAGTCGCCAACTTTGTGCGCACCATGGGCCATTTTCCAGAGGAAGTTGCGCACACTACGCGAAAGGTTTTTGGATTGCAGACTCTGCCAGAACTGAGACTCCAGTGGCATGAAGTCTGTCGCATGATGTACACGCCATTTTATTAGTTTGAGATTTTCCAGAGTCGCTTTTCGCTGTTTGACTTTTTTCTGGGCAAGCCATTTTATAGCTCTATGTGCTTCTCTCTGAGTGATATTTGCAATTGCGAGCCCAGGCTTATCAAAGGGCACCAGCTCCTCGAGGTCCAAATCAAAAGGTGGGCCCACTTCTGCAGCCACAAGGGCCATTTTTCTTGCCTCTCCAACCTGTGGCCAGTGTTTGACTCTGTTCTTGGCTATGCATGTGAACGAGGTCGGTGCACCTCTGGCACGCAGAGCTGCAGCCGCTGCTCGCATGGCGTCTGCCTCATTTGGCAAGTCCATCCATCCAGTGGACTCATGCTTGGATAAATCGAGGGTGAGCATTCTTACCACTGCTGCACTGGTGCTGATCATGTGCAGAGGGCGATGTCTTGGTGCCGTTGTTGCTGCCATTTTTATTGCTGTGGCTACACTGCGCACATAGGAGTGTGTATCCCCTGGGCAGTAGCCCACTTTGTCGTCGAAATCGTGTTCTGGGAAATATGCTGCAAAGCCGCCCTTGGCAATTGCTGAGTCTCCATTTATGATTGCACCGCAGACGACTACTTCCACAGCCTCTGCATCCTTGTCTCCATGCGGTCGTACAGGTGCTGCATCACATATGGTATCTGTCACCCCCCTCTCACTGAGGGCCATTGTGTCCACGAAAGCTCTGTAGTAGCTGGCCAGATCATCACCTTGGTGTAGGGTTGGGTCGAAAATTATTGGTTCACCAGTCTGAATTGCCTCCATGCGACCTTCTACGAAAGTTTCCCACATGCTGGAGTCTACTTCAGCCTGTGTGGTCGCAGTGTTCCACTTGGGCGCAAGCTCGCTCAGTATGTCACGAGCAAACTCCTGGCATTTGAAGGGGTTCTTGCAGCCCTCTGTTCTATCAGTCATGCAATTGTCGCATATGCAGGTACTAGACTCCTCATGGTCAAAGTCATCAGGTTCAGCTATCTCTTCGAGATCTTCAACCGTACAGACCGCATGAGAGGTCTTTAGGCATCGCACTTCTCTCTTATATTCTCGTAGAACATCTGGTTGTCCCATGGCTGGGTGTGCCCATATGGGCATATCTTCCCTTATGTGCTCTGGGATCTGAGGCGCATCGAGGGCGGCATTATATTTAGCTGCAACCCTCACCATTTGCTGCAGGATGAAAGGTAGTTTCTGCTTGTTGGGTCGCCACACCTGTTGGAAGGGGTTGATGCGTGCGTCTATTGGCACCCATTTCTTATCCTTGTTGATGATGGCAGTTCTGAAGATGAAGTCTGCCAGGTAGGTCCACATAGGACGCGTCTCATCATTTTTTATATATGCGCCCACCCATTTCAGGTACTGCGCATCATTCCTACTCTCAGTGTGGAACAGGCCCAGACCTCCATGGTCTCTGCCCAGGCGCAGGGTATCCATATTAATTGGGTGGCGGCGAGAGCCTGCCCAGAGGAAGTCAAGCGTCATTTTATCCAGGCGTTTTTCCAGCTTTGTTGGCATGCCTTGAGCAGCAGTAAGGTACTGGGTAAATCCGCCCACCACAACTTGTGATATAATGCTCCTACCATTCAGCGAGGGGCGCTTACTTTCCCATCTTTGTAGAGTTTCAGCAATTTTGTCCTGGATGGAGGACCAGGCATTCACATTCTGCACTTCATTGCCCGGCCAGGTACCAAGTATGCGAATGGGTTCGCCATCTCTGGCAATGCGCACTGAGTCTGGGATAGCAGGGTCTCCATCTTTGAGGCATCGCGAGTCCAGGACTTGTGTCCTGTACTCCTTTGTACCCATTGGAACGATTTCAGTTTTCTGCACATTGAAGCGGGCACCTGCAGCGAGGCACCACTGGTCCAGGATCTGGAAGAGGCGCTGGTAGGAGTCTTTCTCACTCATGTACACTGTTGTGTCATCTGCATATAGCGTGGCAATTAGTTTGCCCTCAATGCCATCAATCTTGTAGCCTTGCAGCTCAGAGCGTCTGAGCATAGCTGAGAGCGGCTCTATTGCCAGGTTAAAAAGCAAGCAGGAGAGGGGATCTCCCTGCCTGACGCCTCTGGTAACTCTAAACTTTTTGCTTGCGAAGCCATTGATCATGACCACAGTGAAAGCATTTTCATACAGCGTCCTGACCGCATTCACAAAGTGCTCTGGGAAGCCAAAGGCTTTTAGAATCTTGTGCAGATAGTCATGTCTTATGCGATCATAAGCTTTTTCCTGGTCCAGTGCCACAATGGCGCCATTTTCTTCCTTGGCTTCAGCGTAATCAAGGATGAGACTCGTGATTTTGGAATGGTCTGTGATACTGCGACCCTGTACAAAGCCAGCCTGAGATTCATGAATGAGCTGGGGCGCAATGCTAGCCAGCCTGAGCGCCAAGGCCTTGGTGTAAATTTTGTAGTCTGTGTTGAGGAGTGTGATCGGCCTATAATTCGCTATCTCACTTCTATCTCCCTTCTTGTACAAGGGGCACAGCCAGCCTTCTGCGAATTTGGAGTCTGCTTCTAAGCCATGGAGTTCAATATCTTCAAAGACCATTGTCATCATACCCACGACGTCAAAGGTTTGATCTTCTTTGCCCCTGGATTTACAGAACTGCTTGTGGATGACTTTCCAGAGTTCATATATGAGTCCATCTAAGCCAGCAGCTTTCCCACTCTTGGAGGACGCCAGAGATTCCGTTACATCCTCTCTTGATATTACAGCTGCTAGTTTGGCACGCGCACTTGCATCTGCGCGACGCTCCAGGTGATCTAAAGCGTGCTCTATGGCCAGTGAGCGTGCAGCTTCATCTACGTCCAGATCTTTGGACTGGATCGAGTTGTGGTATTCTCCAGCCAAAACTGCCATATCGCGTGATTCCAGAACATACTGTGCTGGTTCACACCCTGGGCGCTTGAGTTGCATCATGGTATCACGCGGTTTTTTACTTTTCACCCAACTGAACCAGGACTTGGACATGGTCTCTGCTTCCAGCCAGACACGTGTTGATCTATTCTGGAATATGGAGGTGTGCGAGCCATCCTGTAGATTGTAGATCTCCATTTCAGCTTTTCTGAGCTGCGCTTTTGCCTCTGTGATTTCATCAGGCGAGGATGCTGCTCTCAGGCAGGTTTTGGCAGAGTTTCTCTGTTCTTGCGCTTTTGTCAATTTTGTGCGCCTGGCGCAATTGAGATCTTTGCTTCTGGCCTTGGCTGCCTTTCTTATCTGCTCTTTCAGACGTTCCCAGGTGCGCTGGGGGTTGTTGAATGCTGTCCTGCCCAAGAAGGCGATGGTGTCCATCTCTGACTGGGCGCTTTTGCCAAGTTTGTACACCTCTGACATGAAAACTTTGTCCCTTGTTAGGTTCTCAGGCATGGTCCAGCGTCCAGGACCAATGTCTGGAGCATCTCTGCACACTAGTTCCACAGAGATTCTGCTGTGGTCATACGTATTTATGCCAGACACATTAATTTCCCACTGTCTGCTGACCGCACGCATTTTGTTGGTCAGGTAGATCCTATCAATGCGAGACATGGAGGACAGAGACATGTTTCGCCATGTCCATTCGATGCTATCAGGGAAAGTGTCTCTCCACCCATCGGTGACTTTTAGATATCTTTTAAGGTCTTCAAAGGACTGTGGTGCGTCTATCTTTGACAATTTTGCAGGGAAGCGATCGATGGGGTCTTCCACCTGGTTGAAATCTCCCAACATGACATCTGGCTTAGGGATCTTACCCTTTGCACGCTTGAGAGTCTTTTTTACAGCTTCCCAGAATTCTCTATTTGCCTTGGCAGTGGTGGGTGCATATATGGCAAGGACGGCCAGGCTTGAGTCCCTGTGCCATTCGATTTTGCACACTATCGCCCTTCCTGGAACTAGGACATGAGTGTCAATAGTGCGATAGTTTGTGAGCAGTTTGTTGAAGACCAGCGCCACACCCCCCGCACCCGTGGGATTTGCTGGCAGCGCACTATTCTCTACGTGGAGGTGCTCGTAGTACTGGTGAATCTCATCAATGTGCTGCGCATCAAGGTGAGTCTCCTGGATGGCCATGATTCCAATTTTATGACTGCGAATGTCTTCTGCAATCTTTTTCCATTTGATACTGCCGGCTATCTTCTGCGCACCACGGCCTTTCATATTCTCAGAGGCCAGTTTGATATAGGCCTTGGTGCTCTTCTTTGAGCGCATCTGATTGTCCTGCATTATTGGTAATACTGCATGGTTTGAGTAGTTATTCCCAGCATCAGATGGTGTCTGTACATATGCTGAGCTCGACCCTGCCACTGATCGTGGCGTAGTTAGGTCGCTTGCATCAGTGCCGGATTTGCCAGACTGATGCGCATCTTGACGCCAGCCTTCTGGCGTCAGAATGTTGTTCATCACGAACTCTCCCCCCGAAGCGCTGCCTCCTGCTTCCTGAGCACCATCATCCACAGAGGGAAGGGCAGCATCAGAAACCTCTGGTTCGGTGCTCTGGAACGTGTAACCAGACCGATCATTTGTCACCTGAGATGTGTTGTTGGTGGTAATTGGGTTTCGCGCTGTATATCTTGCAGAGAGGGGCCAGCGCACCCATCTCGCGCAGCTGGCATACCGGCCAGCACGGTGAGCTATGCCAGTCAGTACTACTCGCACAGTCCGGACTGTGCGGTTTCCATCGGGCTTCAGCGTCTCCGCGCGGCTCGCTCTTGGTCTAAATAGACCTCCGCTCGCTCCCGCTGCTTCCTGTCCCCGAAGGTCAGTAAATTAGGCGGCAGGAGGGCACTAGCTAGGATTGTGCGTAGCCGAAGTTTGAGGTTGCAAGGGGCCATTGCCGGTTCAGGGCACCTTGCATCTCTGTTTTGTAAGGGGAGGTCACGACGCACGCGCCGTCGTGGTATGTAATTCCTGCGCAATGCGACATCTCAAGTCTTATGGGCATCAGTAAGCGACCTCCAATTGCCTCGTTATTGTACAAACGGCTCTCAACGCAGTGTGGTCAGTGCGCGGTACGCATCGGAGGCGATGAGGGCAGCAGGAAGAGACTCCAGGATCATCTAGACCTGCATTTCCGCCAAAATCTGAAGGCTAGCCAGAATCTTGGCCGCGGACACAGTCGTAGAATTCATATAGGACTGGAGCCAAGAAGCTCTTGGCGCTGACTCCAGCAAGGGAAAAGCAAACGCAGCAAACGAAGCCAGCGCAGGGCGTGAAGCTAAATTACGTGCTGCTTATGTCGTGGTCCCTCCGGGTGAAGAGGCGAGACCCGTCCAGTGTCCTGTATACAGGGAGTTCCTCAAATGTGAATTCCAAGAAGACGAGGAAGAGTGGGTGTGGCGAAATGCAGTGCGCGCCAATGACAAGGTCCGTCGGTCGGTTGCAATCGTAGATCATGGCGCTGAACATGCCTTTTCCAGGTATACCACGCAACCTGCCACGCCGACGCATTGTTGGCTAACCCACTTGTTGCACGATTGAAGAGCGGCGCATCATCGTCCCTTGCTCGTAGTCGATCGCGCACGCCAGAATCGTCGGTTCCCTCGTCGCAGTCAACGCTCACCTCCACGACAAGCCGAACGTCGCTCTCTCCCGAGCCGAAGGAGGCTCGTGGAGTGAAGCGAAAGGCCGATGAGCTTACAGTTATCAAGCAGGAGGATGTGGGAACCCCACCATTGAAGCGTCATGCCGTGGAATCCTAGTATCGTTTCATCTTTTTCGTCTTAGCATCTCGGGCATGTAGCTAATGAGCATCAATTTATTGTATCATTATGCAGAATCGTTATGCATTTTAACCCTCCCTTCCTGATAATTCATGAATGCGTTCTTCCCTATCCTACCTATCGTAAGTGGCTGGAGAAAGCCTCGGCAAGCGCCGCTTGTGAAATAGGTGCGAAGCTATGAATCCGACTGAGAACGCAGGTTTCGTTGTCGATGATGCCATGGATGTCGTGCAAGAATGGACTCAGCTCACAGAGTCGATGGATGTTGACGAAGTGAGAGAGCGCAGTGCGTGTGCTAGTGCGAGAGAGAGCGGTGCACGCGCTGGTGCGAGGGGACGTAGTGCGCGTACCGGCGCAAGGAAGCGTGTGCGCGTACAGTCTCCTGGTGAGGGAAAGTTGCACGTATGCCTCTCTTTTCGTATATCCGTCATTGTCGCTAGAATAACTCGTAGGTTCTATAGGCACGAGTATCATGACAGCGGGGGGGGGGGCGGAACGGCGGGTAAGGGCGGGCGGGGAGAGCGTGATCGTCAGCGTGGTTTCGACGGGGCTCACAAGAATGGAGAGTGCGGGCGCGCGGTCAAGAAACTATGTGTAGGGTGCGCGGTGATGGGAGGGTGGTGTATCTATTGTACTTATCAAGGAAGAGGAGGAGGGAGCCGGGTGAGGGGGGTGCGGGAATGGGGCTGGCACGGCTCAGAAAGCGCGGCCCCGTCCGCCTCTGCCCCCGCCTCTTCCCCCACGGCTGCTGCTTCCTCCGCGACCTCCGCGGGCTGCAGAGTTCTTTGGGTTGTGGGCGCCCTGCGTACCGCCGCCGGACGTGGGGGCGCCCGCGTTCGTCCATCCTTCGATGCGAGCCGTCGGGCACTTGCCCGTGGGGTGACCTGCACTCTCGCAGACGGTGCACGACCACGCCGGTTTGCGCATCTTCCCGTGTCCCTTGAACGGGTGCTTGATGGGGATGCTGCTGACGGCCTCGCGCAGCTCCGCGATCAGGTCGGCTGGTAGGAAATCTAAATCGGCGTGAATGTTATACTCTTTTATTGATTCCGTGCTCGCCGTCGTCGTCAGCGACCTGATCGAGATAGAGTCGAGGAAGGCCTTGATGAGGGGATCTACCGCGATCTTGTTACGCGTGGCGAATTTTTCGAAAGGGGATCGGAACTTCTGGCTGGCTTCCCAAGACGGCTTGATGCTGGCACGTACTTGCGCGCCGCGGTTGTGTGTTGGTAACCGTGCCGAGGTGCGACGATGCGAGGAGGACGAAACGGAAGGTTGTAATGCTGGCATTGTCGATGACAAAGTGCCTCTTGTCGCAAAGAGCGTCCTCCTGGGCGCGCGTGATGCCCGTTAGTAGGAAAGTGTTCTTGCGGACCCCTTTGTTGCTGCGCGGGTCCGACTCGGCCTTCGTCACCTGCGGCTTACTGCTGGGGAAGGCAGCTTTAAAGATGTTGGCGAGTTTCTTGACTGCGGCAAGGGGGTGCATCGAGGAGGGATCTTGGCCGCCGATGCTGTCACAGACGAAGATCATCTTCGGCCTCTTGTAGGTCGTCCATGCCGACCTCTGGATCGGGCACAGGTTGAGTAGGTGGCCGTTCGCTGGCATTCCGTCGATGCGGCGGTTGTTGCCGTTCGAGGCGACGTGGACGGTGCGCTCGTCGAAAGCCGCGTGCAGGTCGAAGTCGTCGCCGTCGTCTTCGTCCTCCGTGTCTTCGAAGTCTTCTTCTTCCTCGTCGAAGTCGTCTATCACCTCGTCCGATGAGTATACGCGTGGGGGTTGTGCTGGCATGAAGCCGTCGGCGTAGCGATCCTCGTCCTCCGTGATGGGGTCGTCGACCTCCATGTCCTGCTCCGCGTGCGGGCGTGGTGCTGGCTGAGGGGCTGCTTGACGGTGCTCCTGTTCCCGTTCGGCCTGACGCGTAGCCTGCGCTTCGCCGCCTGCTGGCTGCTGCGCTGGCCTCCTCTGCGAGCGCAGGAGTGTAGGCGAGACCTGCGCCTCGACTTGGTGTCGGCGGCGGCCTTCGTCCTCCCGTCTCTCTGTGTCTTCCTCAGCGGCGTGAGCGAACATTTCGCGCATGAGGCTCGGAGACGCCGCGAGTGAGCGTATGCCGCTGTTTGAGGTGCGGTCTGCGCGGCGATGGGATGCTGCCTGTTGCTGCGGTTGCGCACCCGGTTCTCGCGCAGGTGGTTCGCAGTCGGGCTGAGCGCTCCTGGCGTCTGGCGTGTCGTTCCGTGGCGGCCAGACGGGCAGTACGTGTGTCGCACCCGTACGGATGGCCAGCGCCGGGTCCGATACTTGGCGCGTGAGGCGCGATGCCACCGTCTTCGGCAGCGGCGCAATTTTGCGGGGAAGTGCGGGCGCCGCTTGGCCTTGCGGGCGTCCTGCGGGCCTCTGGGGCGACGGGCCCGTTGTGTGCGGCAGCGGGGGCCACGACATGATGTCGAGCCCCTCGAGCGAGACGCGACGACGCTCGCGTCGTTCGTGCTCCATTTGCTGCGCTTTTTTGCGGTCGCCCGGCGTTGCCGCCTCGTCTGCCGTGCGTGTCGTCGCTGGGCGCGCGGGTGAGACGTCGGCTCCCTCAGCTGTTGATGGAGAGGGAGAGGATGGCAGAAGGGGGGCGGCCGTGGTGGTCTCGAGCAGATCCCTGCGGCCGCCATCGTCGTCCTCGGGCTCTGGCAGCGTCGCTGGGACGAGGATCTCCTCTTCTGCACGGAGGAGAGGCGTGAGCTGGGCCTGGCAGCTCGCGATGTACCTACGGAAATCCATCCTGTATGTCGAGTTGTAGGCGGTGCTCGTGGTGTTCCCAGGTGTTACTGGGGAATTTCGTGGTGCGCGTAGGGCAGCCTGGCCGATGCGGAATGAGGTGAAGAAGAGAGGGCAAGGTGAAGTACGTACGATTGGACGTACGGGGCACGCAGTCTGGGGCTGGCCCAGTCGACCTGGCGAACCTCTTGCTGATTGGCGAGTGCGCCTGCGTGTCCTGAACGCGCGTCGACACGTATTGGGCTTGTGCCCGCCAGACAGCGGCCTGCAGGAGGCATGCTCCTGAGCCGCTCCTGCTCGGCTCATAGAAGACCTGTCGACGTCGACGGCAGGTGGCTGGACGGGCGCTCGCGCTCAGTTGGCTGGCGGCGCTGGCATGTAGGGGCCCGATCCGGAGGGCGCTCTGGGATTTAATCGGAGATTCAAAAGTGGGGCCGCGTCACCCTCGCCCCCGGCGATCCGTACAAGTCGCTAGGTCGCACGATCAGCGCGACCTCGAATGCATTGCTACCTCTGGTCCAGACCTTCATGTCCAGCTGCGATGGGATGTCGTGGTGCACGTCATCAGGCCGATCTTGCCCTGTCCGTCCTCGCTTGCTCCAGCAGACGTGTTCCAAGTGCTCTCCAGCGCTCCAGATCTGGGGCACATGACGTTTCTTATTCGCAATATATTTGCTCCACCTACACAACCGAGCTCGCAAGGGCTCGTATGCTCTGATTCGGTTACTGTGATCCGAGCTTCGGCCGAGGCTGTGTCCTTGGCGCCGTTCTACAGCTCTGCGCGCTAGATCACTCCGGGATGCTGCGGAGTGATCCCTCGGGCTCTATGAAATGGATTCGTCGCTCCCTGTCCTCCTTTCGCCGTGCCCTCCAGTCTAAGGTCTTGTTGTAGTCTATGACCAGGTGCGTGCCTTTTATGGCTTCTACATGCGCAGACTCGCATTGTGGGTGCTGGAGCCAGTGCTGGTCTCGCCTGTCGCGTTGGCCCCACTTCCCTCCGCAGCCGCCCATGCACCAGTACGTGCGTTTCGACTGGTACGGTGCTGGGGGGTCCTGTGGGAGGTCGCGTAGGATGTCGTCTATGCGAGCCGGGACCCTCGCTCTTGCCTGTGAGGTCGGGCGCTGTGATAGCATCGACGTCGTACGGCCAGGGGCGGCGTCGTCGAGTGCGTCCCCCCCGGAGAGCATTGGCTGGGTTGCTGCCTGCCTGACGGGCGCAGGTGACTCGAACTGTTCGAGCGCCGTCGTGTTGGTGACTGCTGCCGGCTGCTGCTCTCGTTCCTGGGGACCGCCGGTCGTCTGTTCCGCCGTCATGATATTCCAAGTCGGCGTAGGCGACCTGCTTAAGGATTCTTGCTCGGACTGGTCGTGCCAGTGCGTATTCGTCTGCGTGGTGTCTCCCATCTCAGGCAGCCGAGGTGGTGAGCTCGCTGGGTGACTGTGCGGGAGCGACGTGGGCCCTGCACCTGGGCTTTTTATTTAGCTAGGGGCAGGTACTGGATCGTCCAGGCGCTTTCACTTTATGGGGGTGTTGAGGACGTCATGGGAGGAGGGGAGCATCGCCGGGACTCAATGCATTTTGCGCAATCCGCCTCCTCAGCGCCTACGTCACTCAGGTCGGGATTCGAGGAGGTGGTTTTTCGCCTCTGACTGAGGGTGGTAGTGAATTGGTTACACAGTTCCATATCTTTGCTACGCCACAGGCCAGGAGCCATCTGCTCGCGTCTCGCCCTGCGGCCAGTTTTTACTTAAGAGCGGTTGCGATGGTCCAGGCGCTGCACTTCTCGTAGTTTCCCCCACCCGTTAGATGTGTCGGCTTGCTCAGTACGTTGCGCAGTGGTCGGATGCCGTCTCTGACCGAGCCAGGGTTGCTGCGCACTGCGTATGCGGAGTATGTGTCGGGGTCGGGATATTCCGGGCGACATTGACGTCCTTTCGCAGTCGGTTCGCCGCGGATACCGCATCCTGCATTGTTCATCTCCGATATGCGCCATATTTGGGATGACATCCCTTTGCGCCTGCAACTACTGCCTTCAGGTACGTCTTCTTTGAGAATTGACGCGTCGACTTCACTTTTCTAGTATCTCGACGTCTTCATCGTGCACTTTGCGAACGTAGTGACTCTGCCGCACTGCCCGGATTGTTCCGGAGTGTGAGTGGCATCGGGGCGTAGATTCGGTCGACACGAGCTATCGGGGCCCTGGTCAGGTGCGAGCGTTTCTCGGTGAGTCTTTTGTTCTTCTCGATATTCCGTTCTCACACTCTGTCCGATGTAGGGCATTCGAGGCTTCTACACACGTGTATGACTCTCAGGCCACATGGCCTAGCCAATGTATTTGAGAGCTTGGCCCGTTGGACAGCGACCTCAGAGCGACGGCAGCGCGGCGTGGGGACGATGCAGATCCCACGCCGCGGCGTGGGAGCGAGTGCAGCGTCCTAACACGTCGTTTTTTGGCTCTCCCTCGTGTTCAGATCCGCAGGCCGTGCTCTTGGGCCGCTGGGACTTCGTTCTGAGCAGCAATTGGTTAGATGCTGCTCCGTTTGACACGCTGTCAGGATCCAGAGGTGTCATTGACTGCGGCCAGATTTGGCGGGGACCGCGACGTTTGCTTCTGCTCCGGGTACGTGTGTTCTATAAAAGCGTACCAGGTTCTCGTGAATCCTCATTCCTTCCCCCCGTTCAGATCTCTCGCAAATGTGTCGTCCGTACAAGTACGCTGTCACGTTCTAGTGCTGGCGGGGCAACACTTACTTTTCCAGGATCATCGTCGAGTACTACTGCGGCGTGAGCTCCAGAATCCGTCATGTGCGCGTAGCACTTATTGTTCGGATTATTTAGCACAGAGTCGGTACTTGGTACAACGCTCATATCCTTTTCCCCTGCACTTCCTATTGCTGCTATAACAAGAGCTGGGCCGAGCGCGTGACGTGCGCTTGCTCGCACTGCCATGACGTGAGTGGCGTCTTTTGATGGTGTGTCGTCGGGGTCCGCTGATCCACTGCAGACGCCGGTGAACTCTCACGTCGTCGAGTCCCGCGAGAACTGCGTCTCCTGCGGTCCGCGTCCCCGCTGCTACTGCACCCTCCAGTTCCGCTGCCCTAATCACTTCTTCCCTCCTCCAGCGTAACGGTCGCTGGGTCTGAGGAAGGGTCTTCCGGCTGGCCGGAACTGTTCGCCTTGACTCCAGTCCTGCAGAAGGTACGACTCTGGGCACGCTCGCGTTTCGTGCCTGGGCTGACAGCTTCCAACCATAGTCTTTTACCATTGCAAAACTTCCTGGTGTTACGGTAAGTCTGGCTTTGCATCCAAGACCTCAGCTGATTTTTTTTGGAGATTCGGCGCGCAACTGTGTGATAATGGTGGAAAATATAGAATGGTGTATTTCTTGTTCTGCTGTATAGCTCTGGCGCTCGAAATCCACGCTCGTGTTAGCGCTGTGCGCAATCTATGTTTTGCGAGTAGAAGACGAGACGTTTCTGTAAGCGCCGGTTGAGGCGCGATGCTTGGGCTTAGAGCATCGTTGGGTGCTATTTGCATTGCTCAGGTATAGCATTGTAAGACGGAAGGGGCGTTTGGTTTGCTCTTAAGCTGGTGTGCTTTCCGTACATGGTGGTACGGGGAAGAGCCGCACGTCCATCGATCCTTCCCGCGCACGTCTCTCACACTTACACTTGGACCGCGACCAACAGTGATCCCTCATTGCAGTCTCCGAGTCCCAAACGACCCTACCAGGAGTGCATGACGGCACAGCCCTGCGTTCCCAAAGCGTTCCTGTCAGTAACAAGGCGCGATTCTCAATCAAAGGGCCAGGGGGCTGGCATGATGGTTTCACGCATACAGTATTACGCTCTGCGCCAGTCTGAGTTAGTGAGAGCGACGCAAGCAAGCCCTGAGAACGGCGCCGCAAGCAAGCCCTCGGAGAACGGCGGCGCAAGCAAGCCCTGCGAACGGCGCCAAACAGCGATCCCAACTTTCAACGCGTTACGCCGCTCCCAAAGAAGGCGCATCGCACACCGCTTAGTCTCTAGCACACGACGCACGACGAGTGCGAGTCTCTAGCAGACGACGGGTCCGAGTCTCTAAGTAGCACACGACGAGTCCGAGTCTCTAAGTAGCACATGACGAGTCCGAGTCTCTAGCAGTAGCACACGACGCGTCCGAGTCCGTCCGAATGCGCTCGAACTCGGCGGCAGGTGGCACGTCCGAACTTCAAAATTCTATTTTTTGCAGTTGTAATCGCCTCAGCGCAGTTCAGAGTTCTTCTCCATCCGAACAGCGAACAGCGAACACCCAACACCGAACAGTTCTTCTCGTCTTCTCATTCTCCTTTCCTTTCCGTCTTTCCGTCTTCGAAGCCCCAAGCCGGCGCTCACTCCACAACGTCCGGCACCTCATTCTTCCACACGACCCCCGCCGCGCGCGCGCACTCGATCGCGATCTGGCGCACGCCGCGCGCCTCGGCCGCGCTCGCGCCGATGCGCCGCGCGTTCGCTAGGTGCCAGCCGACCTACAGGGTGGGCGAGGAGCGTCAGCGATGAGCGGGGCGTTAGCGACGAGCGGGGCGGGTGGGGGGAGCGATGAGCGATGAGGCACGAGCGTGAGCGGCGAGTGGATGGGACGGGACGGGATGGAATGTTCGATGGCGGGCTTGTGATATGGAAAGCCAATAAATAGATAACGGAGGGCGCGACGCACCTGGCGCGGCGTGTCGCCCGCGACGAGCGCGGCGACGAGCACGAACGACGTCTCGGGCGCGCTGAGCAGGTGCTCCGCGCCGCCGTAGACGAAGCCGTACGCGATCACGCGCGAGAGGAAGCCTGGGATGCAAGAGGGCGTCAGATGCCGTGTAAACGCGCGCGAGCTGCGAGCGCGCTCAAGGCTCGCTTGGGCTGCGCTGAAGGTTTGCTTCGGGCGCGCTGGCGGCTCGCTTCGGCCGCGGTGACAGTTTGCTCAGCCCGCCCTGACAGTGACGGCTCGCGTCCACCAGAGCTGGCGGCTCGCTTCGGCCGCTCGAGCACTCTGTCGCCCGCGCCAGCTCAAGCTCGCCCAGCCCAGTCGAGCCGCATCCACTAGCTCGCGCTCGCTCGCCAATACGCACCCATATCGGGATAAATAGCATCCAGCAAGCCCTGCACGCCCTGGGCAGTATCGCCATACAACATCTCGAAGAACTGCGCGCCATGGGCGCGGATATCGTCCATCGTAACGGTGTCGAGCGGGCGTTCGGGCTTCTTGGGGTCCGCGCGCAGCGTCTCGGGCAGGGATTCGTGCAGCGCGACGAGGGCGTTGATCGCTTTACTGCGAGCGCGAGCGCGGGTGGTCAGCGCGAGCAGATCTAGAGTGGAATGGGGCACTTGTATCCGGTGAGGACGCCGCCTTTAAACAGCGCATCGCGCAGGCGGCGCGCAAGCAGCGGGTGCTGGTCCGCTGGCAGGTCGTGCGCTGCGGCGCGGAAGACGGCGGGGACGGCGTCCGGGGCGTTTGCGCCGCTCAGGGCGACGGCGGCGGGGATGTACCACGCGGCGGGGTAGAGCGCCTTGCAGCGCGCGAGCAGCTCGTCCGTCGCTACCGTGCTGGTTGCTGACATGCTGTGAGTGTGGGAGGTGGAGGATCGGAGGCTGTTCCATATTGGATTCGCAGTGGGAAGAAGAAGAGGCGGAGTTGGACGGGGTGTTTAGGGGGCAGAGGGGATCCGGATGTCATGTCACGTCCACTCTTCAGCTGCATGCTCAAAACCTGCCGTCTCCGTCTCCCCCTCCTCCCCTTGTCCTGAGCCCTCCGTCCACTGTACAGTACAGTAATGGCGCTCGACCTGACCAACCCGCTCATCCAGATCAAAAGTGCGTCCCGTCTCGCTTGCTCACCCTGCGTGCTCTGTGCTCGCTGACGCTCGCACTTGGCAGTCACGTCATCGACATGCTCGTTCGTCGCGATCGGGATGACGCTCTTCCGGCTGTGGGTGCGGCGGGGGCGGTTCTGGTACGACGACGGGTGGGCGCTCTTCTCGCTCCTCGCGCTCTTGGTCCAGATCGCCTCCGTCTTCATGCACGTCCCCAACCCCGGTCCGTACTCCTCCTCCTCTCTGCTTTAACTTACTCACCCCACGCCCATTACTTAGACGAGCTGTCGAAGGTCAACAGAGTCGCCGCGTACTACATCCTCGCGACCAGCTTCTACGCCGTCATCTGGTACGTGCCCCGTTTGTAATCCATTCCCCTTCCAGACCTGCCTACACACTACGCACACACGCAACCATTGGCCGGCGTGCGTCGCGCGCGCGCGGGATCAGTTTCAGTTTCTTCAGCCGGCTGTGCTGTGCAGGTCCCACGGCTGTGCAGTGCTGGCCCCTGCGTGCGAAGCGGGATCCGTGGCTATTCCTACCCCCTATCCTCTCTTCTCGTCGTTCCCGCTCGAACCCTTCCATCCATCCTCCGTTGCGCCGTCGCTCGTCGCTGTGGCCGCATTCGTCCATCCCGTGCGCGTAGATCGCCGCGCAGATCGTTTCCGGCGAGCCCGTTGATGGATCGGCGTCCCCGGCGTGAGATGGGATTGCTGCCCCCATCGTCCGATGCGCGACTGGAACTCGTTCTGAGCCCGCAGTCCCCACGCGTAGAGCGAACTGCACTACCCCCTCATCTTGCCCTCGTCATTTATCCGACTACCTGCCGACGCGCGCTACGGTCGTCGAGCGTCCGTTTCCGCACGCTGCCACCTCCTTCCTGCAGCGCGCGAGCTGCTTCTCCATCTCACCCGCGTGTACCCATCCACATTCGATGCTTGTGCCATTGATAGCTTCAACATCGCGCTCCCGCTCCCAAGTTACCGCCGTGCCGAACTCGCTCGTCATCCCCCCCCCCTCCAACCATCCCTCCAACCCAACCCTCACACACTCCCGCTAACCCCTCCCCTCCCCGCGCCCAGGTCCGCCCGCCTCTCGATCCTCTTCTCCGTCATCCGTCTGGAACCGAACGCGTCCTCGCGCCGCAAGCTGTACTGGGCGGCGCTCGCGCTCTTCCTGACCGTCGTCTTCCTCATCGCGCAGCTCTTCTGGGTGTGCGAGCCCGAGCCGCGCTGGAAGGACCTGCCGAGCCCGCAGTGCACGCTCAATAAGCAGGTCGCCATTTGTCAGCTTGTTAGTGAGTACTGTTCGTCTTTTGCTCCATCTCGCGACGCCTCCCCGCACGCACCGTTCCCCCGCTCACGATTTCCTCTCCCATCTCCTCCTTCCCCGGGCCCGCCTCCGCATTGACAAATGCTAACCACCCCCGACTCACAGCGGACATCCTCTCGGACGGGCTGCTCGTCCTGGCGCCGCTGCGCATGATCCGCTTCGTCGCGAACAAGGGCCTGCGCCGGCGGCTGATGTTCATCTTCTCCACCTCCGTCGTCACGACGATCGTCTCGCTCGTCCACGCGGCCTACATCCTCAGCGAGGGCGGGCCGAAGGTGCTTGTCGCTGCTATTGTCGAGGTGCGTTTGCAGTTTGGGGTTTGAGGCTTGTAAAGTCTTCCCCGCCATGTTTGCTTTCCATTCTCTTCTCGCAATTAATTGGGCGAGCACGCACGCGACGCCGACTCTTTTAACATGTACACGCGTCTTCCCCGCACCCCTCTCCCCCCTTTTTTTCTTCGCGTCCACGCGCAATCTCGCCCTCACACCCAATCCCCTCCCCCTTCCGCCCCCGCACTCTGACCGCATCGCCGTGGTCCTTCCTCTCCTCCCACACCACCTCCCTCTCCTCCTCCTCTCCCTCCTCCTCCCCTCTCCACCATCCGATGACTCACACCTCCGCAACATGCACTCCCATTCCTCCGCAACATGCACACCTAACTCCTCCTCCTCCGCACCAGGACACAGTCTCGCTGATGGTGGCGAACCTGCCGGTGGCCGCGACGGCGGCGATGCGCGCGGCGGGCGTGAAGGTGACGGAGCAGGACGCCGTGCCGACGGGCAAGCTGAGCACCATCAAGTTTGGGCGGCGCACGTTCTTGGGGTGGGTCAGCGGCGCCGGCACGGGGGGACGGCGCGCGGATGCGTGAGTGTTTTCTTTCATCCTCGCCTGGAGGTTGCGTTCTTCCGGAATCCGAGGTCGCACACCCCTCGGCTTTGGAGGTTGCGTTCTTCCCGGGCCTTCCGAGGTCGCACCCCTCGACTTTGGAGGTTGGTCGCTGACGCCCGCTGCAGGTCCTTCGGCTCGACGACGCTCGCCGCGGGCGGCCTGTCGACGTTCAAGCCGGACGAGGACGTCGAGCGCGACGTGAATGATGTCGGACGCACGACGACGATCAAGCTCGATGCGTTGACCCGGAGCGCCGGGTCCGACTCCGTGCGGCTGGACGATGTTGAGCTGGAGGATGGTTCGGGAAAGGTGCGCCGACTTCCTTCTTAATATGCTCCTCCCCCCCTTCTCTCTCCTGATCGCGATGTCGCGCTGCAGGTGCAACACCACGACCGCGACGAAGACGGCGAGCTGGACGATAGACGGACTCGGAAACCGGCGGCGGGCGATGTGTTCTCGCAGCCCGTATGAACCCACCGTCCACCGTGACGCTCCCTCATGCATGAACCGCGATGATCCTGAATCCCGACTCGGACGGCCGGTTCGTTGTGCTATGCTATGCGTGGACCGCCCTGCTCACCGTGTTGCTGCATGCGGCGCGGAGGGCGGGCCGATTACTAAAGACTAAGCTCTTGCTCTCCCTCTCCTCCCTGTCTCATTCACGCTTTCTCGTCTCCGTCGCCTTTGCCACCCCGCCACACTTTTCGGAGTCCTTCAATTCCTCGCCTGTCTTGCTCTGCTTTCGCCCCGTTGCTTTTTTTTGTGTGCTCCTCGCTCGCGCATCGCACAGTGTCTGATTGCTTTATGTACTTGTACGCTGTATTTCGGAGGTAGGAACCTCATCCGAGTCGCTGGATACAGAAACAGCCTTTGTTGTATTTCGCGCCACTGTCCGAGCCGCCTGTAGTTGCCTCCTTCGAGAACGACCTAGCACGGTAGCGCGAAGGACCTTACGCGAGAACAAGACAGCCTGGAGCCTGACTTAGGGGGCATTCAACTTCTCCGAGGGTTTAATTTGAATCTCACGTGCGCATGCGCAACTTTTACTTTTACTTCTCAACAGACGAAGACTGTATCGCTCCACTGGCAGTGACTGTGAGTCGATTCAATGCTCAATGCTCGATCTGAAAGCCGGGAATCTGAGGTGAGGATATCGGAAAGCCGGACTATGTATATAACGAATACTGTACTGGCAGGACGTACATATATTACTCAGTAGCCCGATGCGTGACAATCTGCAAGTTTGTAGCCACGTCTTGCGCGTCACATGCGGGAAAGCCATAGTGTGCGGGGGTCGATGGCAATGTGTGCTATGTTAATAATTACCGAGTCTCCTCCTGATGGCCTTCGAAGCTCCTGCAAGTCTTGAATCCGGCCGAGCATAAGCTGAGAAAACAAGCGGCACAGAAGACTTCGTCCTGGCAACCACGGTAATACTAGTATACCGTAAGCTTGCACTGGGAAGCTGTTTGTTGATCAAGCGTCCGGCGACGAGGCGGAAGCACGCAACTTGAAGGTGGGCGGAGTCTGAAGCAACTGCACCTCCTCTCTCCGCCAATCTTCCTTCGAATACAGTAACAGTCCAGCGTCACTTTACTTATGCTTGAACGGGTGTCAGGTCCCGCCTGGGAACTGATGATGAGATTGCCGTCATCCCACATGGTAATCCGCAATGATATTCTCCGAGCTCGTGGTCATGATGCATCTATCTTGGCTCTACATATAAGACGCCGATGCAGATCTTTCCAGCCTTTCCAGCGCCCACTCGTCGTGCTCTGGCTCTAATTTCTGTTTTGTTTTTCTGGCCACCCTCCCTTTCTGTTAGATTCCCCATAGACGCATAGCTTGGCTATGTTCACCTTCACTCGTTTTATTACCCTTTCGCTCGCCCTGCTCGGCGCAGCAGTCCACGCAGCTCCTGCTCCCTCTCTCCCCTCCGGCAACACCGGCGGCTACATCGTCACGCTCAAGCCGTCCTCCGTCGCGCGCCGCGGGTTCCACGGGCTCGCGTCCGCGCACTACACGCTCCTGAGCTCATTCGCGAGCAGCATCAAGTACGAATGGCCGCAGCTGAACGCCTTCGCCGGGCACTTCAGCGACGGCGCATTGGCGGCGCTGCGCGCGTCGCGCGACGTCGCGGCCATCGAGCGCGACACCGTCGGCGGCCTTTCGGGACTCGGAGCCGTCACCACGCAGACGGACGCGCCGTGGGGCCTCGCGCGCATCTCGCAGGTCGCGCCGGTCCACCCCCGCAACGACAGCGCGCTGGTTTACACGTATACCTACGATGCCTCCGCCGGGGAGGGCGTCGATGTCTACGTCGTCGATACGGGTGCGTGCTGTGTACTTGCTCCTGTTGGGTTGCCGGAGCCGTGACGCTTGCACTTGCTGCAGGCATTAACGTCGAACATAGCGAGTTCGAAGGACGGGCACGCTGGGGCGCGGTTAGTTGGATGTCTTCCGCGTGGCACGTTGCTCGATCGCTTCCTGCCACTCATTTCTGCGGCCATAGACTTTTGGCGGATATGCTGACGTAGACGCCAACGGACATGGGACGCACGTCGGTACGCAGCCTTCCCAGGTAGTGCAACCAACAGCAGTTCTCCGCTGATTGAGCTTACAGCGGGCATCGTTGCCGGGAAACGCTTCGGTGTTGCCAAAGCCGCCAATGTCGTCGCTGTCCGCGTGGCGAACGACGCCGGCAATGGGTGTACGTCGCTTCCTCGTCGTCGAAAAGGAGAAAGTACTCATACTCGTCGTCGTAGTGGTCTCGGATGCGTATGTTGCGTATTCAGAGTCTCGCAATGGTATTGATGACCAGGGTCTTTATTCAGGATCGCCGCTGTGAACTGGATCATCGAAGAGGTCACTACTAAGACGCACGCGCCGAGCGTCATCAACGTCAGCCTCTGGTACTACGCCAGCGACGCGCTCGACGCCGCCCTTGTCGCGGTAAGTGACTCGTCAAACTCTGAAAGATCAACGTGTGACATGGATCTCGTGCAGGCCGTCAATGCGGGCATCCACGTCGTCGTCTCCGCGGGGAACTTCAGGGTCGACGCCGCGACGTTCAGCCCGGCGCGCGTCCCGGAACTCATCACCGTGGGCTCCACGACGATCAACGATACCATGTCGTGGTACAACAACTACGGGCCCGTCGTCGACCTCCTCGCGCCCGGCGAGAACATCATTTCCGCTCTTCATACCGGTACGAATACCTACTCTCCGCACACCACTGGCAGGCACTCTTCTGAGATTTGTCATCTCTAGAACCGGACGGCGGCCACACGTCCATGACGGGAACATCGATGGCTGCCCCGCACGTGGTTCGTACGACTTTCTTGTTGGTTGCTTAGGCCTTGCAGTACTTGACATCGTATGTGCATCACTGCAGGCCGGCCTCGTCGCGTACATGGTCGCACTAGAAGGCGACAAGCCGCCCGCCGAGGTCCTCGCGCGCATCAAGGAACGGAGCCCTGATGGCGTTATTGTTGATGTTACAAACCTCCGTGAGCACTTATGACGCTCTTTGTAATCGCGTCGAGAACGTCGTCTAACTCCTTGGACTCTCTCCTTAGCCAAGGGGACCGTCAACAAACTCATAGATAACGGCGTCACATTGTGACATCTGCGGCCCGTGCACATTATTCCACGAGGGAGTATTCATACCACTTAGACTACCACCTTTTAATATGCTTTTTTCGTGGATAGACGTCCCGAAGCGGACGTCGATGGGTCGCTCGACTGATGAGAATGCGGGATTCGTGCATGCGGCCCGCGGCTGAAGGAACTCGCGTTTCGAATAGCAACCTGCACCAATCTCCCCGCCGCCGATGAACCGCGAGCAAGTACTGGCTTCTCGAACAAGGAGCGGTGTGGCTCCTGGCATCTGGGCTAGTGGCGCAGACTTGTGCGTTCGATTTTGGTCCTGGCTACCCACTGTTGCTGCCTCCAGGCTTCATCCGCGATCATTGGGGAGCGCATCGGCGTCCTGGCTACCCATCTTTGCGCGCGATGCTACTGCTACTGCCTGCTTTGTATACGCTACGTTCAGGTCCCACTGGCTACTTCTACTTTCGCTGTGTTATGCTTGATACGCACAACTCCGAGGATCGTTGCGTCCCGACTTTTCTATCGGCCTCGGACTGTGTGCGTGCGTGTGCACTTGAGATGTGAAGATGAAGCTCTGGCGTTCGTCTCGTTGCTCTTAATGTTTTTCTCGGATAGGATCTTGCACCGGACAACATGGATTCGTGCCCGTTCGTCCGAGCTAGTGCTGCAGTTAATCGAAAAGCCGACAAGCTGCATTCCGTGGACCCATGTCGAGCCTATGTCCAACTATCAATTCCCTTTCGAACCACTTAGCGTCTTCATCTTCATCATTGAATTACACTACGCCGACTGGAAGCACTCGCGCGACGCTTGTGCTGCCGTACCACGGGCGTAAATCCTTCTTCATCGAACTTTACTGGCGTAAGTCACGTTTTTGATGTTTAAGGGCGTTTACTCACCTGGATGATAGGTGTTGGAGGATCGTTCTACGAGAGAAACATTTAACACATTTAACGCCTGCCCGTTGCAGGACGAAGGAACTCACCTCGCGAATCGATGGCATGACCGAGACTCGAGAGCGCCCCGTAACCTGGAATCGAGGTCAGGTTGGTCTATTCACCCGGCCATTGTCGATTTACAGCTGATCCACGCCATGACCCAGCAGCAGAGCGCAACGTGGCTGCATGTGCCTGGGATAATGCGATCAGACAACTGCGCAGGTCTAACGTAGGTTGACATACTTCGTAGGAGGCCTTCAGGGCTTCCAGCTCGTCCATCGACATGGCTGCCAGTGCGTCCGCCCGATCTTTGCACAGTCCGCGCAGCACGTTCAACTCATCCTCCTCGACGCAGAACTCGGTGATCTCGCCCTTGCGATACCTAGTGGGGCCGCGCCCGGACTCCAGCTCAAAGGCGAAGGCGATCACGAAGCTGTTTGGCTCGTCCCACTCCGGCGCGATGTTGATTCTTGGGGAGTGAGCCGCGGGCCACGGCGGTGTGGCGCTCCCGAGAGCGACGGCGAGGGTCTGCAAAACGGCGTCGGTCTGCTCGACAGGCTGCTGGCTGAAGTGCGTGACCAGAACGATTTGGGCCGGCATGCGCAGTCCCCGCGCCTGCTTCGTGACGATGAAGGGCCGGCGCTTCCCCATATTCTTCGGGAGCCCCTGCAGGTCGCGCTTGAGGATCGGGCCGGGGGTGAGGGACTTCGTGGGGAGAACCGATGTGAGGGCCATGACGGTCGCGTGCTTGATGGAGTGCGCTGCACGTCCAACTAAGCCGTCCTCGAGATCCTGCCAGCCCAGGAATCTCCCGCGCGTTCTTGCAGTTGAGGCGTTGGAGACAGTATCGCTAGAGGCCATGCGCGCGAAATAGGGGGGTGAGACACGTTCAGGTGCGACTCTCATCGCATTTTGGCCATTTATTCTTGAAGCAAGGACCGCGGTCGGTGTCTGCCTGCGCCTCAAGCGCAGCGTAACCACAAACGCTTCCGCGCATTGACCGATTTGTTTCAGCTCTTGTCGGACTTTCAAAACGCGATTGGTTATATTGTGGCGGAAGCGTTGCGCTTTCTTCCCAGCACTCCAACCATGAGCGTTACTGAATCCCCCAAGTTCGGCGAACCTCGCATCGCAGACGGGACCTTTGTCATCTTCTCGTTTGATCCCGCGGCCTACGCCTCCGCGATTGATCCCGACGATAAGATTGTCTCCGCGGCGGCAGCTCAGATTCACAGAAAGAAATATTTGGGGCTGGTCGAAGGGGTAATGTCATTTCAAATCTTCCGAAGATATGGCTGGTTAACTCGTTTTACAATCAGATGGGCCCGCTTGACCTCCCACAAATGCGGCAGAACCTCGAGATCCGCGTAATCGGACTTGCACCTCCGCAGGAGGGCGAGGACGACCTGTACCCAACGAACCCCAGTCGCTGCGTGCCAGTATCCGAGGGTATCGCTCATCCGGAGGGTCGCGCACCGCTGGAGCCCTCGGTGCTCCTGCCGTGGCCTGAGTGTTACGTGCACACGCTCCAGCTCGTGAATGCGTTCGTGTCGCATGTGCACCACACCAACCCGACGAACGCGACGGTCGGCAAGGAGGAGATGGCGCGCCTCGCGAAACTTGTCGTGCATGATCAGTACGCGGCTGCTAAGGAGCGCCGTGCAACCAAGTCCGAACGTGATGTCCGCAACGAGGAGTCGGACGCTGGCTCGGAATACTCTTCTGACTCTGATGGTACGTCCCTGGCTGCTGGATCTTTTACACTTCATTAACGTATCTTCAGATGAAGATCTTGGATCAGAGCTTTCGGACTTCGACGAACCGCCGCCGCAAGCCCCTTCCAAGCCGTACATGGAGATCTGGGAGGATCTCACGGTCGCGTCGACCTTGGGTGAGCCGAAGGATGTTGGCGCGGATGTTGACGAGATCATGGAGTAAGTCGCGTCGCTGCATCCCGCCGTTATGATACTCACTATTTCTCCAGAATTGGCGAAGCATGGGAACAGCGCAAGAAGCAGGAACGCCGCGCAAACCCGAAAACCTCGCTGTGGGCTTCGCAGGTCGCCGAATTCCGCCCTGAAGACTTCGTGTGAGTAGACAGCCACGTCTGTTCGTGGAATCCGCCTGACTTGACATGTTCGCAGTCCGGAGTGCGCCACTGCAGCGGTGGAGGTAAATCACAATCATTGCGACGATCTTGGTCCAGAGGACGCCGTCGACGAACGTCAGCGGCCCACGAGAGATGGTGCGCTTTGTCACTCTGGCCGCCGTATGTCCTACCATACTGACACGACTTCAGCCGAGGCTCTTGACATCCCAGACAAAAAGAACCGTTCTCAAGTCGGGGAGATTCCTAACGTCCCGAGCATCGAGTCTCCGAGGGCTGCCGGTCTTTACGGCGAAGGCTCGTCTGTCTTCATTGTCTTGCGGCGCTGGATGCAGCTTGTCCTGCGCCTGTAGACGGAATCGGTCTTCTCGTCTCCTGTCGTTTCCTGGTCCGGGATTACTCTAGAGCCAATTATAATGGGACTTCTCCTGGTTGGATCCAGTAGAGAGTGAAGGAGCTACGTGGGCAATGTTCGAAAACTGGGAAATCGAACGTATCCTTCGCGACATAGATAGCAGACAGTGAGGCGTACGCTGTGGCTGCTGCAGCGTCAAGTCCCTTGGCACGGCCCTTCGCCCGTATCTCTTGCTCAAATGGCCTTGTCCAGATAAAAATAAAAATTGTACCCCTGCCCGGACATGTGTCGCACTTCAAGGCTCTCAGTCATCTGACAGCGACTCACTGGCAGAGTCGGCTTTGACGCTTCTTGTGCGCTTATCTCGCACCTCCTGGCAGAGCTTCAGCAGCTGTGCACCTCTGCATTGACCCCGTTCTCAAGGACATCCCTGCCCGAAAATACGTCGTGCTGGACGTCGTCTTATACAAAGACAGGTATCTGAGCTTTGGAACAAGGATCAGCGAGGGGATCTTCTGCCCGCACATCCCTGAAAAGCCCCGTTTATCGTTCAGCCAAGATGAACTCGTATGAGAAATTTTCACCACTACTTAAGCAGGAGGCGACGCGACTAATTTACCGAATCAGAGCCCATTCACCACCAGACTCGCGATCCAGATGGCATTCTTACAACTCAGGAAACTCGTGCTGCTCGTCTCCGCCGCCGCCCTCTCCGCCGTCTACGCAGCGGACTGCAGCGGCAACGCCGGCGGCGTCGCGAACGGCGAGTGCGTCAAGCTGTACGGCGGCCCGGACTGCAAGGGCGGCACGCTCACGAGCTACAAGCCCACGTGCGCAGGTGCGGGCGGCCTCCAGTTTCAGTTTATCTCCCTCCCCCTCTCGTCCTCTGTGAGGCTGATAATGCCTTCTTCTGTTTGCGGGTAGGAAACTGCTACGTGTACGACAGCTACAGCAGCCTGCACATCTCCGGCGACGGGACGTTCGGGACGTCGTGCATCGTGTACTCCGATAACAAGTGCAAGAACGAGAAGACGGTATGACTTCCCCTTTATTGTTGCATTGCTTACTTAGTACGTATTCATTACTGCGCGCACTGGCAGGATACGGGAAATGTCGTTGCAGGCTCGGGGAAGTGCGTCAATGTGCCCGGGGCGAAGAGCATGAAATGTTTCTATCGCTGCTGAGCTCAATTGCGCATTGACAGTCATCTTTGTCTGTGTGACTGTGTAGAACTCTCTGTCTTACTGCGTCGGTATTGTCAATGCAATCGGGCTGCCCATGAGGAACGTTAGATTTCTGTAAACCTTCTATGTAGGTCGTGAACTCTGGACACCGCGGGGCGCAAGCAATCCCAGCCTGTTACACGCCAACTGCACCCTTTGCGGTGTGAAACAGCCGGAAGGCCGGACGAGGCATGCAGGGAGGCCGGACTGTATGTAGAGGTGCCTTACCGGGTGGCTACTCGCCCACTGCAGGGAGCGTACTGATAACGTTGCTGGAGCTGGAGCTGGCGCGGAGATTGGACGAGAAAATGAACATTGGGCGGCCATGCAGAGGTAACGCCGCATAGGTTGTGACATTAGTTTCAACGACCTGCCGGGGGAAACGATTGCCATGCTGGCTGCCTGGACTTTGCGCGCACACGGCCGGGTCTGAGCACAGCAAGAAGGTACATTAGTTTCACGGCGCGCAAGCCGAGTATTACAACTTTCTACAACGGATTGAGGGAGTGAGGAAATCGGGCTCGGGTAGATAGCAGGTGCGCATTCGGCAATCCGTGCGACAGCGACAGCGGATCACACTGATCCCGCGACAGCCCGAGGATACAGGGGCCTGAGATTGCCAGGCTCATGCGTCGGCGCTCGTGCACGGGCCCTCGTGGATGAGCAGATGCTTTGGGATTTTGCCATGCAAAGTGGGGATCTGGAGCACGCGGGTGGGCTCGTCGGACGGGTAGACGGTCAGGTGGCCGTCCTTGGAGACCGCGGCGGTGTCGGCGGCGAAGATGACGCCGTTCGTGCCGCCCAGCACGAAGGCCGTGTCGTTCGAGTGCGGCAGCGAGACGTGCGCGAGGCCCGAGAGGAACACGACGAATCTGCCGGGCGTGAGCGGCGTTAGCGGATAATGTGCCGTGGCCGGCTTACTGGACGTTCGGCGCATTGTGCAGCCCCGCGTTGAACTGCGGCGGCAGGATGGAGTAGGACGCGTTGGCGAGGCCGCCGAGCTGCATCGTCAGCGCGCCGACGGTGCCCTGCTGGCCGCTCTCCGCGAACGGCGGGTCCAGCGCCCAGCATTGGAACACGCTCTGGCCCTTGTGCCCCGTCAGCGCCGTGATATTCAGCGTCCTGGCCGCCGCCAGGCTCAGCGTCGCGAGCAGCGAGAGCGAGAGCGAAAGGCCGGTGCACATGGTAAGTAGAACGAAGAAACGGGTAGGGTACGAAGGACGGCGGGCCGGAAGACTCGCGACGGCGACCTTTTGAACTGTGATCCTGATCTTCAAATCGCCAGATCTATCACGCTCGCAGCATTAAAAACGTATCAAACCCGCGTTACGGCCCTCTGAATCCTGCTGCCAAATACTGTGCCTGTGCCTGGAATCTGGATGCCCATCATGAGAGAATTGCAATGAGGGAGACTGCCTGAAAGTGCCCGAGTCGTTCGGGCTCCGATCCCGCGTCTTTGCTCCCTTCAACCGCGTTCCGTTATGCTTTGCTCACTTTCGGCCGGTTTTCCTGCGCGTTCTGTCGACTATCTGACTTCAATCGTGTAGCCTGGTGCTCAGCGTCTGCTCCCTGATCTCGCGGTCCGGGACCGCTGTCTGTCGCAGCTGTCAACGCGTCGCGGCGAAATTGGATTTCAAAGGCTGACCTGGGACCTGGACTCGCAAGCAACTCCCCGCATGTGCGCTCATCAGACGCTCCCTGGGTCCTGTACTCTGGAGCTGCGCACTGTAGACTATCTCTATACGACATGAAACTGCCGACGACACTTCAGTCCGGCAACCCGTGGCACCGGGTGCCAAGTGTTGTGGCCGCGAATGGCGGCGAGGCGCTTGCATTGCGGCTGGCCCCTGACAACGGCAGCGAGTCGTACGAGACTTCAGGGTCTAGGATTGGTCATCTTTTATTTCCCTGCCAGGGAGGATGAGCTGTCCTTTGCGCGTCTATCCTGGCCGACTCGGACCGTATCTGTGCTCAGGTCGGGCTCACAGTGAAGGCAAAAGAAGAGGATATACCTGCGGTTTTGGGGAAATCGGAAAGGTTTCTTCCCTCAAGTTTGGCACTTGCGATCGATAGAGGCCCCATCCCATTGGATGTAACAGCTCCGAAACATCATCGAACGGTCCTATACATTGGCGCGCGCATTTTGCCCTCATCTGACCCGACGGTCCCGACTGCGCGTCCTATCGACGCTCGTCGCCGAGTTGTACTTGTTCAATGTTTCTGGTTTGTGACATGTACGGGACCGGTATGTTCGACCTCAACATGCTCTCCAGCTCACACAGATGCGTACCGCCTCCGATCTCTGCCTCCGTTCTCCGCGGAATATATGACGCCGGTCTACAGAAGCTCGTCGCACTCTGCATGCTGAACATCTCCGTCGGCGACGTGCGCTCCGGGCTTGGCGTTTGCCCACCGAGTGTTTCCCTGTACGCGCGGCAACAGACACCCACCTTATCTAATGCGACGGCCCCGACGTCCGGCGCGTAGTACGACGTCGCAGCCTGGTTCAACATTCTGTTTAGTGTTTCTGGTTTACGGCGCGCACGGAGCCGGCAGTGTCGACCTCAATATGCCGACTTAGAGTATGTTGTTTTCTCTCTCTCATGCAAGCGGATGCGCTCCGTCTCCGATCAAGGCTTGTTTTCTCGCATTCAATCTCGTCACACGATATGGTAACTTACCATCATATGGGAGCTCGCTGCACTCTACTGCCAGCTCAGCATTTCTATCGCCGACGTGCGCTCCGCTGGCGACTCGCGCTGCCAGTGGCCCGACGCTTGACCTTCGCTGCGATCCGGTCCTCTTTATTTTCCTGTCCCTCGCATCAGTCGATATTCTTCTGTGCATAGAGCACAACTCACGTCTGTCACTGGAGCCGCGGGTGTTGCAGGGGTTACGGAAGCTACAGGGGTTGTTGGGCCGTCCTGCGATACGGTCACTTAATGTTTCCTCATACGCGTGGTAATCACTCACCTCGCATATGGAAGGCAAGCAAGACATTTGCGAGCGTGTTGCATACTGTGAGGTAGGTTAGTTTCGACTCGCAGACCGTACGACCACTTAAGCTCACGATAGATCCGCCCACGGACGACCTTGCGGGCGGCTTGTAAGAGGAGGAGTGGGCCTGGTGTGTACGAAACGATCAGCCCCAGGAGAACCCACGAATGGCTCCAGAATAATACCACGAACCTCGTAGGACGCCTTCAGCGCCTCCAGGTCGTCCGATGACATCGCCGCCAACGAATCCTCACGCTGCCTGCACAGCGCGCGCAGCCCCGCCAGCTCGGGCTTCTCGACCCGATACTCTATGCCCGCCTTGCGAAAGCGTGTAGGACCGCGACCCGGCTGCAGGGTGATGGGGAACGCGAGCAGGTAGCTGTTGTCGTCGTGCCACTCCGGCTCGGTGCGCACGCGCGGCGAGTCAGCATTGGGCCAGCCCGGCGAGGCGCTCCCCAGCGCAACCGCGAGTGTCTGCGCGCAGGCGTCGGCCTCGGCGACGGGGCGCCCGTCGAAATGCGTGGCCAGGACAATTCGCGCGGGCGCGAAGTTCCCACGCGGCGCGTCGACGACGACGAATGGGCGGCTCTTCCCGGAGAGCGCCGGGAGGCCCGCCAGATCGCGCATGAGGACGGAATCCGGGGTGCGCAGCTGGGCGGGCAGGTGGGAGGCGAGCGCCTGGACGATTGCGTGCTTGACGGAGTGTTCTGCGCGGCATATCATGCCGTCTTCGAAGTCGCGGTTGCGCAGCACGCGCCGGCGGGAGGCTGAGGTGACGGCGGATCCGGTCTCGCTGGCTGGCATGCCAATTCGCCTTGAGGGGGGTGAGACATCGTTCTGCTCGACGCTGCTCGCGTTTTTGACTGTCTCTCCGTGAAGCTTAGACCGCCCCGTGCAACAAAGAATCGGACCACGGGCGCTTCGCGCTTCACGCGTTGTTTCGGCTCTTGTCGGACCTTGAAATCGTTCCTTATATTGTGGCGCATGCGACGCGCCTTTCTATTCGTTCCCTCCCCCAGGATCAGCGACTATGAGCATCACCGAACATCCCAAACTTGGCCAGCCGCGCATTGCCAACGGCACTTTCGTCATTTTCTCCTTTGATCCCGAGGCTTATGCTTCCGCGCTTGATCCCGCGGATGAGATCGCATCCGCGGCGGCAAGTCGCATAAAGAGGAAGAAATACCTAGGACTCGTCGAAGGCGTAAGTTCAGTCCTGTACTGTACATTCCATGCCAAGCACGCTGATGAGAACGCCATCTCCAGGTCGGTCCGGTCGACGTCCCACTCCTGCGCCAGAACCTCGACATTCGCGTCGTCGGGCTCGCGCCTCCGCAAAAAGGCGAGGACGACGTTTACCCGACGAGTCCCGCCCGCTGCGTCCCCGTCTACCCCGCGTCGGCGCATCCTCAGGGACGCGAGCCTCTGATGCCGTCCGCGCCGCTGCCGTGGGAAGGGTGTTACGTGCACACTTTGCAGCTCATCAACGCGTTTGTGTCCCGTGTGCACCACGACAACCCGACAAATGCAACGATCACGAAGGACGATCTTTGCCGCCTTGCCAGACATGTTGTGGATGACCAGTACGCTGCCAGTGACGAGCGCCGTGCGCTTGAGGCCGCGTCGGGTTCGGATGACGATGCGTCCGAGTATGAGGATGACGAAGAAATCGACTCGGACTCGCGTTATACGGCGGATGGTGTGTGATATGTTCTTTTCAAACTTATTCCTGACATGTAAGCAGATTCAGAAGACTGCGACAGCTGGTGTGACGACTCACCTCTTCGCGCCAAACCCGCGGTGCCCGCCGTCCCAAGCATGGCATACATGGAGATTTGGGAAGACCTTACCATTGCGAGTACTTTAGGGGAGCCGAAGGATGTAGGTGCTGACTTTGACGAGGTTATGGAGTGAGTTCCACTGGCATCTCCGTTCCACCACCTGGGATTTGACTGGCTCCCAGAATCGGAGTGGAATGGCAGGACCGCAAGAAGCGCAATCAGCGCGAGACTGGCAACACCTTCACATGGGCTGCTCATGTTGCCGAAACCTTTCGACCAGAGATTGACGGGTGCGTACATAGTATTCTAATGTTTTAACGACTCCGAGCCGGACATAGTCACATCTGACGCATACGCAGTGGGAAAACTGAGGCTGCCTGGGACGCCGAACCTCGCGTGCCCATTAACTACGACTATGATGATCTTGCTCCAGGAGACGCCGTCGACGAGCGAACGAGGAGGGACGGAGAGGGCTCCTCGGCGGCTCAAGCGTCTGATCCAGCTGCTACGCCCTTAGCTGCGCATTTGCGCGCAAGGAAAAAGGGCGCTGAGCCCGGAATGCTTCCTATTGACTCTGAGGCTGTTCCCACGAAGGAATCTCGTCACAGCGATCGCAGAGTTCGACATCTGGTTGGCATGATGTTGTGCTGGATTCAGCATGCATTGCGCTTGTAGCTTTGAGGAACTCGAACTGGCACTGTCATTACAGATACATATACACTGTCATTCTTTAGAAACACTGAATCCTTAATGATGCATTTAGTATCCCTCAATGAACTCTGTTGTATGGAATTGCAGCTAGCACGATTGTAGCGCATTTCTCAGCCAACTTACATAAATCCGAGCCCGGAGCACGTCGCCCTTATGATGTCTGCAGAGTGAGCGCGAGTCCTCCGTCCCTATATCCCTGACAGTGTTTCCATCTGAGACCGGCGGCGATTCAGGGACTGCTGCTTTGGATACGCAAGCGGTACGGCTATGTGGAAGCATACTGTGCGAGGTTGGGGTTTCCCAAATCCGACATCGCACTCATTCAGTCGAATCTTCGCGGAATCGGGCCGACGTCAATTCCTCTTGCTAATACATGCCGTCCTTGTAGAAAAATATTTCGCTGTATCCGCTTTGGATAGCGTCCAGCTTTCCCTTATCGTGATTCCCGTGAGCTCCCCTGGCTTGGGTTTGAGATACACACGCTCCGTTAACTTTGCACAGTAATTTATACCAGCGGTTTCATTCTTGCGATAATGCTACTTCATTGATGCACCATTGACGGCGGGGAAGTTGATTTTGGGCAGTGCAGTTCTGCGTGAAATTTTGAACATTGAAGTCTACATCATACATGCGCCAAGCTAACCTCAAGATACAAATTGTGATATGCGTACAGTCCAATGCGAGAAACCAAGTCCATGATAAAGATGTCCGTCGAAACGGAACAGAGTGAGTAGTGTTCAGGGCTTCGTCACAAGTCGGTAAGCACCACCCTCCTTGACCGCGCGGCCGACGCCCTCACCGGGCCGCCGCTCAAGGATGCAGTTTCCGCCGCGGAACGCGAAGCCAAAGCCTTTTTCGACTAGGGGGGAGACGGCAACGAAGTTGGCAGGCGCTGTAGGGACGTAGTAGACATCGCGCATCATGACCCGATGGGTGTCGCCCGAGTCGGCCTCCCAGACCACGCGAATGTCGCCGCAGCCGACAGCTTCGTATTTACTCCCAGCAACACTGACCAGGACTGGAGCTGGCAGAGCCTCGTATCGGACAAAATGGGGGCGTTGAGGCGAAAGGTGATGATCTCCGGAGGAGTGTAGGTACCAACCATCCCGTCGAAATGGACCAGATAATGGGAAGAATATGTGCGCCTGGACGTCGGAGGCGGCGCTAGAGGCTGCTCCCTCGCCCTTCGGCTCGTTTGAAGATGCAGTGGTAGACGCAGAAAATCGACTGGGAGGTTCGGCGAGCGCAGCAGTTGGGGCGATGAGGTACGGTTTCAGACTGGCCGGCGGCCGCGGCTCGAGGCCCTGTTCGCTCCTGCGCCGCTCGTCCTCAAAGAGCACGGTGTTCATGACTAGGGCCGCGGTGATCTCGTTCTTCCGGCGGCCCAGCTCTCTGACAATCGGCCGGTAGCTCGGCGGCAGGCTCGCAAGCAGCGTCCACGCGAGCACGTCGTCCGGCACGGGCTGCCCAGCGGTCTCCAGCTGCTCTGCAAGCGCGGCCATGCGTGCGAAGTGCTCGCGAGGCGATTCGTCCTCGCGCATGCGCGTCGAGTTGAGCTCGCGCGAGAGGAAGACCTGGCACACGAGCCCGCTCGGCTCGTACGTCTCCGCGAGCAGCTCCCACGCCTCGCGCGCGGTCGCACATCGCCGGATGTGTACGACGTCAATGTCTGTCAGGTGCGCGCTGATCGCTGCCAGTGCCCGCAGCGAGCGCGCAGCCCATTCGCTGGCGTCGGTGGATGCTGGCCGCTCATGCGCCACGACGTCCCAGAGGTTCTGCTGCACGAGCACCATCTGCATGCGGAAACGCCAGTCGATGTAGTTCCCACCACGCAGCTCGAACGCGGTGAAGGACAGAGCGCTCGGCGTCGGACTGTCGCCTGCCGATCCGTTCATCCAATCGACCTGCTAGATTTGAAATGCGGACTCTTGAGCACCTGAGCTAGTAGGTAATACAGATCAGCATGTCTGGGACCCTCAGGTACACGGGCATTGGCGTACTATCACTGGATACTGCGTATAGCCTGATGGGTGTTGTGGACGAAGGAGCGTTTGAGGCTCCGCTGGCGGTGCACTGCGTGCAGCGATCACTCAGCATCCAGAATTGAAATGAATAAAGCAGGCTGTGCGCAATGTGCGCTAGATTGGATCACCTCATTTCAGAAAGGGCGAATTGCGAAGATTGAGACAGCGAGTCAGGTGGCTGACCTGCATGAAAAGCAGCGGCGATTACCGTGCTATCTCCGAACGCTGGTCTTTCTGCTACTCGATCGAGTCATGCCGCGCAGCGCAGAGCTCACTGCAGAGACGTTCAAGCCGCTGCTACGCAAGCTGCACGACTCACCGGCCGACTTCACCGCCGACGATGTGCGGCTGTCGATGGAGCATATGCTCAAAACGCCGCCAGCACCGACGGCAGCGCAGATTGGCGCATTCCTTGCGACGCTGCAGCAAACCGGCGTTGCTATGCTTCCCAGCACGTTGGCCACGGCAGCGGATGTCTTGCTGAAACATGCTATCGTGCCGCATGTCGAAGGCGACGAGGCTGGCATCCGTGCGGACATTGTCGGGACCGGCGGCGACGGCCACAATGTGTTCAATGTTAGCACCACGGCGGCTATGGTGGCAGCGGGCGCTGGCCTTCGCGTCATCAAGGTGTGCTTCCTTTGCAAGCCGACAATATGGTACTTACGGGCGAGGTAGCATGGGAATTACGCCGCAACCTCGAGCTCAGGCTCTGCCGACCTGCTCATCGCCCTGGGATGTTCGCTGTCATCGTCGGCAACGTCGCTACCGGCGGACGTACCATTACAGTTCCTCCTCGCGGCGACGTACCATCCGGCGCTTGCGGCTCTGGCATCTATCCGCAAGCAATTGCCCTTCCGGACGCTGTACAATATGCTGGGCCCGCTGGCGAACCCGGCACGGCCTACGCACATGGTGCTCGGCGTCGCGAAGCGCGAGCTGGGGCCGCTCTTCGCGCGTGCGCTGGCTGAGAACCCACAGCGCTCGCTGCGCAAGGCGCTCGTCGTGTGCGGCGCTGAGGGACTCGACGAGCTCTCGTGCGCGGGCGAGAGCTACGTGTGGACCGTCGACACCGCTGCGGGCACCATCACCGAGACCACGCTGACGCCCGAGGACTTCGGACTCCCGCGCCATTCTCTGGATACGGTTCGCGGGCATTCGCCCGTGGAAAACGCGGAGGTGCTCAAGGCGCTGCTGGAGCCCGAGTATATCTCGCACGACCGCGAAGTTCCGTTGGACCTCGTGCCCGTGCGCAATTTTGTGTGCCTGAATGCCAGCGCTCTTCTTGTCGTCAGTGGCGTTGCGACGGATTGGAAGGATGGCGTGCGGCTCGCGTCAGAGAGTATCTCGAGCGGCCGAGCATGGTCGGCCCTCGAACAGTTCCGCGACCTCAGCGTCAAGGCCACCCGCATTGACTGAAAATATGGGATTTTTAGACCTCTTGTGTACTTGTATCTTCATACCTCGTGCCCCGAGATCGCGTTTCGAGATGTATCAGTCAAAAACACGATGCGCTAAAACGCGTGTTCAAACTCAGCGCCGCAGAGCAGGAAATTGCGTACAGTCGAAGCTCTTATAACCCATAGCCCTCTTCGTCCATAAGCCATAGCCGGCCAGAGGGTTTGGCCACCTCCGGAATCGAGATTCACATACAAATACCCGCCCTCTTAGGCCATAATTCGCATAACCCATAGGTTTTGGTGGGTCCCAAATGCCATGGCTTATAAGGGCTTCGACTGTACCAACCTTAGAGATTATACCTCGATTTAACCGATGCGTGGAGTATATGTATGCTCATAGTGGTGTTTATCCAGCGGACCGGCGATCATAACCTTCACAGGGACCGCGAAATAATGTGCTGGTTTGAGATGGTGCAGGCAAGCGCCGGGAGCATGCCAGGCTGCCAGCCTCTGGGTCGCGACGCCGTTTGAAGAAAGGCCCTCCCCAGAGCGCGCATATCCCTACGGCTGAAATATCATCAAAGTCGCTGTGAGGAAGGCAAGAGGCGAATCGTCGGACCTTGCTTTCGCAAAGCTTTTGAGTGCCGTCATATGATCTGCGCTCTTGCACGTGATAGAGGATGCATATATTGGCAAGCCTTGGGGTGGTAAATTCTTTTGACATAACAGAATAAAAAGTCAGAGACTCTCGTCTTGAGAACATTAAAACTGCAGTGCTCGTGGACCCAGAGCTCTAAGGCCGAAGCTCAGGCCTGGTTCAGAAAGGCGTCTCCTCAAGTAATAGATGAGCTAGCTCTGACTGCCCGGCCGCGTAACTACAGCGTGCAATCCATCACTGGTGGCCACGAGCATATCAGTGAGGAGCTCACTGAGCGAGCAACGTAACCGCGTCCTTAGGCTCTGGGCGTAGGTCGCGTCGCAAGGCCACGTAGAACTTAGCTGTAACGCTGACTAGCGTGCCTTGCGTTCGAGTGATGCAGTACTGCGGTAAATGTATGAAATGCGAAGGCAGATTTTGCAGACCTTCCCAGCCGGTATGTCATTCTTCCGACGCATCAAGATTTCCTGAGAGGATCGAAGAAAACCCTCCAGCACTCTCCCAATAAATGTGCAGCGGCGTTCGGCTGCGATAGACCCGGGGTTTCGAGGTGTGCACTGGAGGTCCAAATGTGATACTCTAGGTCGAGCTGAACGATTAGCGTGCTTTCGACCGTACACGAATAGCAAAAGAAAAGCATGCTGAGGAGAATGGACTTGGAAAAGACGATTGGCAATGGTGGAGGTTTGAAGTCAAGCTGCAATGTCGGGCCGGGCGCGATTCACAGACCGCTCGAGGCGCCTTCCTTCGACCATCAACTATCGCAGTCTTGACGATGGCACACCTTGCTAGGTCTGTATCCATTCATCGTTGGGATACATGTCTTAGCGCTGACCATAGAGCGTTCCGCAGCGATTGCATATTCTGCCGGATTATTCGCTGTTCGTGCTACCCATCTTGATTAGCCTTTGCTCAGATCGTCTGTCGCAGGCGAAATCCCAAGGTCAGAAGCCCACGGCGTCGCATTTTATGACATCTAAAAGAATTATTACGCAAGCTTCAAGCTCATTGAGAGCGAGCATTCGTACGTCCGTCCGTGGTCACCGCTTGCTCAACGACACTCAACGCTCTCTCCAGGTTCTCGTTTTTGGACATCGGACCCATCGCCAAAGGGCATGCGCTTGTGATTCCAAAGTGTCAGCCCATTCCTGCCACTTAGCTATTGCATTCCGCTTATTTTCCCAGACCACGGCGAGAAGCTGCACGACGTGCCAGATGAATACCTCGCGGACTCGCTGGTCATCGCCAAGAAGATTGCCATTGCATCCAAGTTCGAGAACTACAACATTCTTCAGAACAACGGCAGGATTGCGCACCAGGCACGCCCTTGATACTAAACCCTGCCCTGTCAGTACTGACACATTTGCAAAGATTGTGCCCCACGTCCATTTCCATGTCATCCCCAAGCCTTCCGATTCGGACAAGGCTGGTCTTGTTGTCGGTTGGCCGACCCAGGATATCGCTCGCGAGGACTTGCAGAAGTATCATGAAGAATTGAAGGGCAGGCTCTAAGCAGTGGCTTGACTTTATCTTTCAACCGGAGTTGCTTCGAGACAATCTGTAGCGGTAGGCGTTGGGTAGGTGCTGAATTGGCGGGTACGAGAAGACTGGGAGTTGTGACGATGTATAAGAGCACATGTACTAGGTTTCTGGCTGAGCAGATGGAGTTGACGTCTTCTTGGAGTGGGACTTGATCGGTGTGTTCTGCGCACTGAAGGTACCTGCTGTGCACTTGCTGCCCTCTGCCTCAAAGTCCGAGGGATTAAAGGATCGATAGACCACACTTTCATGGTTTCACACTGACAGTCAGGTTGATTCACTCTGAAACTCAAATGCAAGGGGAATTTTATCCTTGTTCTACATGGTATTTCTGTTCTGAATGCGTCCACTGAGGTTCCTGGCAAAGAATAAGATCATTTGATGCTGCATTTTTCAACCGTACCCGTTGTCGCACACATAGAATACAGTAAAGCTGATGATGTTGATAACTGGGTTTAAAGTGTGGGACATGCCCATATTTCATGATTATGCCTGATTTTTTGAGCTGTCAGAAATTCGGTTGACAGGTGCGAAGAAGACCAAGCCATTTTGAGAAACTCCGCTTCGATCCCTGCTTCCGTTGCACCGCTACGCACGCGCGCCTACAACCGCGCCGTATTATCACTCTTCAGTTACACAGTGCCGCTACACCTGCTATAACCTGCTATAACGACGAAGCTGCTAGTATTATATGGCCGACGACTTTGCGCGGCTCGTCTCGCAGGTCAACCCTGCCACGCGCCAGTACCAGCCTCCAGCCGATGATGGCTACCCACCCAGCAGCTCGCGGCGCTACCAGGACGGTGGCATGGACCCGTTCTTCCACGACGACGACGACATGGAGTCCCCCATGCCCGACTCAGCGTTCAGGCCGTCGCCCATGGGCATGGTCAGCCATGAATCTGGCATCGGTTTGACTCGCGCTGCGCAGCCCATGGCTGGCAAGTCTCAGACAAGTCTGGGCGAACCACAGGGCTGGACGTTTGATGATGACGAAATACCCGTACCAGGCGGCCAACCGTTCCAAGGCTCAGGCAATTTCAACGGGATACCTCAGCAGACCGAGAAAGCGCGAGCACCGAAGCCGCCCAAGGCTCCGTTTCGCTGGCCATGGCAGAAGAAGATTGCGCTCGAGGGCGAGCGCAAGATCGCGCTCAACAACCACCAGTTGAACGCGGCCCAGGGCTTTTGCTCGAATTATGTTTCGACGAGCAAGTACAACTCGGCGACCTTCATTCCCAAATTCTTCTTCGGTGAGTACTGTCTAACTTGTACGACCACATCTGACGTTTTCACAGAACAATTCAGCAAATACGCAAACTTGTTCTTCTTGTTCACGGGTGAGCAATGTCACAGACGGTTCCGGGGTCGACCGCGCTGACGCCAAGACCAGCGTTGATTCAACAAATTCCCGGCGTGTCGCCCACGCAGCGCTACACCACCATCATTCCTCTCTCTGCCGTTCTACTTGCATCTGCGTTCAAAGAGGCGCAAGAAGACTTGGTAAGCTGCGCGCGCGGCACCGGACATGGGCAGTGCTCACCCCTTGCGCCCCCCCAGAAACGGCACCAGTCAGACTCCGAGCTCAACGCCCGCGACGCGGAGGTGCTCCAGGAGGACGGCACGTTTCGCAACAAGCGTTGGCGCGACATCCGCGTCGGCGACGTCGTGCGGCTGCCGTCGGACGCCTTCATTCCGGCTGACCTCATCCTGCTGTCCTCGTCGGAGCCCGAGGGCCTGTGCTACATCGAGACCGCGAATCTGGACGGCGAGACGAACCTCAAGATCAAGCAGGCGTCGACGCACACCTCCTCGCTCGTCACGCCGCAGGGCGTGCTCGGTCTGCGCGGTACGCTGCGCTCCGAGCAGCCGAATAACTCGCTGTACACGTATGAGGGCACCTTCGACCTCACCATGCCCAGCGGCGTCCCCAAGCAAGTGCCCTTAGGCCCTGATCAAATCTTGCTGCGCGGCGCACAAATCCGCAACACGCCCTGGCTGTACGGCCTCGTCGTGTTCACCGGGCACGAGACCAAGCTGATGCAGAACGCGACGTGCGTGGCTGTTTGGGCGCCAGATCTGCACGAGCCTAACAGTTGTTTACAGCGCTGCACCAATCAAGCGGACTGCAGTCGAGCGTCAGGTCAACGTCCAGATCGTCTTCCTGTTCATCCTACTGCTCGTCCTCTCGCTCGTCTCAACCATTGGCGGCGGCATTCGGTCATGGTTCTTCGACAGCCACCACTGGTACCTCGCAACCGTGGAGGTCGTCGGCAACAAGGGTTTGTGCCGTCCATGCTTTGCGTACGCTCGCTGACGTTCACGCAGCCCAGCAGTTCGTCGAGGACATCCTGACCTTCATCATCCTGTACAACAACCTGATCCCCATCTCGCTCATTGTAACGATGGAGATCGTCAAGTTTCAGCAAGCCCAGCTGATAAACTCGGACCTGGACATGTACTACCCGCAAACGGACACACCCGCGCTGTGCCGCACATCCTCGCTCGTCGAGGAGCTCGGCCAGATCCAGTACATCTTCTCGGACAAGACGGGCACGCTCACGTGTAACGAGATGGAGTTCAAGATGTGCACCATCGCGGGCGTCGCGTACTCCGAGACTCGACGCGCTGAGGACGAGGAAGGCACAGGCAAGACGTTTGCGCAGATGCAGGAGATCCTGAAGGGTGGAGGGAACGACCTCGAACGCAGCGTCATCAACGAGTTCCTCACCCTGCTTGCGGTCTGCCATACCGTCATCCCCGAGGTCAAGGAGGAGAAGATCGTATACCAGGCGAGCAGTCCGGACGAGGCGGCCCTGGTTGCGGGCGCCGAAATGCTTGGGTACCAATTCCATGTGCGTACTAAACCGCCGGCTTCGCAATTCTTGTCCGTGCTCATACTCGTCTAGACGCGCAAACCGAAGTCAGTGTTCGTCAATATTCAAGGCCAGAGCCAGGAGTTTGAGATCCTGAACGTGTGCGAATTCAACTCCACGCGCAAGCGCATGTCGACTGTTGTACGCGGGCCCGATGGCAAGATTAAGCTCTATTGCAAAGGCGCGGACACCGTCATCTTGGAGCGGTTAAGCCAGAACCAGCCATTCACCGAGCAAACGCTGATCCATCTCGAGGTAAGGCCTCTCTTACTCCAGGGCTGAATCTTGAATACTGATACACACATTGCGAAGGACTACGCAACGGAAGGTCTGCGCACGCTCTGCATCGCCTCGCGCGAGATTCCGGAGAGCGAGTACGAGACGTGGCGACACATCTACGACCAGGCGGCAGCGATGATCAGCGGCCGCGGCGACGCGCTCGACAAGGCGGCGGAGATCATTGAGAAGGAGATGTTCCTGCTCGGCGCGACGGCCATCGAGGACAAGCTCCAGGACGGCGTGCCGGACGCCATCCACACGCTGCAGCAGGCTGGCATCCGCATATGGGTCTTGACGGGTGATAGGCAGGAGACGGCTATCAACATTGGGCTCAGTTGCAAGTTGATCTCGGAGTCTATGAACTTGGTGCGTTTTACAGGCCTCATTCGCGCAAGCTGCTTGTGGCTGATCTTTGTCACCGCTGCAGGTCATTGTGAACGAAGAGACTGCGCATGCCACGAAAGACTTTATCACGAAACGGTTAACAGCTATTAAGAACCAGCAACGGACAGGAGAGCAGGAGGACCTTGCGCTGATTATTGGTGTGTGCTCTCTCAACCCTGCTTGGCGCGGTTGAACTGAAGTTTTCCTGTATAGATGGCAAGAGCTTAACCTATGCCCTGGAGAAGGATATCGCGAAGCAGTTCCTCGAGCTCGCGATCATGTGCAAGGCTGTCGTGTGCTGTCGTGTATCGCCGCTCCAGAAAGCGCTCGTCGTCAAGCTGGTCAAGAAGAACGAGAAGGCGCTCCTCCTTGCTATCGGTGACGGTGCCAACGATGTCAGCATGATCCAGGCCGCCCACGTCGGCGTCGGTATCTCCGGAAAGGAAGGTTTGCAGGCTGCGCGGTCGGCGGACATTGCCATTTCGCAATTCCGTTACCTGAAGAAGCTGCTCCTCGTCCACGGTGCATGGAGTTATCAACGGCTGTCCAAGCTGATTCTTTGTAAGTGGTTTCATTGCCGCGGCGTGTATATTCCGTGCTTACCGCAACGTGCAGTCTCGTTCTACAAGAACATTGTGCTTTACATGACGCAGTTCTGGGTTCGTCATTACTGTTCGATACATCCCGCCACGGTGCTGACATCGTTGGCGTAGTACTCGTTCTTCAACAACTTCTCGGGTCAAATTGCATACGAGTCTTGGACGCTATCGCTGTACAACGTCCTGTTCACCGTTCTTCCGCCTGTCGTCATTGGCGTGTTCGACCAGTTCGTATCCGCACGAATATTGGACCGCTACCCGCAGCTGTATAACCTTGGCCAACGCAATGCATTCTTCACGAAGACCGCCTTCTGGTTATGGATTGCCAACGCGCTGTATCACAGCCTGGTACGTGTCTGGTCAATGTAGAACTTGTGACCTGTCTTGTTTAACTGATTCCTTCATAGATCCTGTTTGGGTTCTCCATCATTCTGTTCTGGGGCGACTTGAAGCAGGCAACTGGCTTGGACACTGGGCACTGGTTCTGGGGAACGTCTTTGTACCTCGCCGTCCTTCTGACCGTGCTCGGTAAAGCCGCCCTCGTGTCTGAGTACGTCTGCGGCCAGCTAGTTATACCTGTTCGAGCATCGCTGACACATTGTCGCAGTTTGTGGACCAAGTACACTGTCGCAGCAATACCGGGTTCTTTCATCTTCACCATGATCTTCTTGCCACTCTATTGCTGGCTAACACCTATAATCGGTTTCTCCACCGAGTACGCTGGGATCGTGCCCCGGTTATGGACCGACGCTGTCTTCTACTTCACGCTGTTACTACTGCCCGTTGTCTGCTTGTCAAGAGACTACGCCTGGAAGTAGTAAGTCCCCGCTGCTACCTTGACGCGTTTAACCCATTAATCGTGCCACGTAGTTACCGGAGAACATATCAGCCCGCGTCCTACCACATTGCGCAGGAGCTGCAAAAGTACAACATCCCAGATTACCGGCCACGGCAAGAGCAGTTCCAGAAAGCGATCAAGAAGGTGCGCGCGGTGCAGCGCCTGCGGCGGAACCGCGGGTTCGCCTTCAGCCAGACGGAAGACGCCGCACGGCAGGACCAGGCGCGGCTTATCCGCGCGTACGACACCTCGCGGAGCCACCAGCGCCCGTCTGGGTACTAGACGGCCCCGCGCCTCTGATGCTCTGTTTGCATAGATTGACTTAGGACGACCCGCTTTTTCGTTATCTTGTCGTCGTCTCACGATTCGTCCCGCTGATCCGCCCACCCACCACGCACTCTCGTTACACTCGGCGCAGTGTATTTGTAGGTACATCTAGAACTTGGACTATACCATCCGCCTGTTTATTTTCTCTTTACATATCATTTTCTCATGGTCGGGATGACTGGTGTGGTCCTCATCTCAAGAGGCAAAGACGAAAAGCCACTCTGCATTGACGCATTCGCGAAGCACAGGAGCTGCTTTACGTGCGTCATAGTGACGATGGATGAGCGAGGGCCATGCGCGATCGCAGGTGGGGCTCCCAGAGGTATAAAAGCAGCCACGAACCAGAATGAAACCTCAACGAAACTTCCCCCGAACCCAATTATCAGCAGCCATGTCGAACCCATTTGTAGCAAGCGCGCGCCAGCTCAACACCGACCCCGCCGCCTCTGGATTCAAGAAAGATGAGCAGGTCGTCGGACGGCCGGCGGTTGTCCCGACGGAGCGTAATTTAAACGAAGAAGGCATTCGCAACCCGCCCAACGTGCGTCCCATAACTGGATGGACCAATGCTTGCGCAGCTGACGGGATGTGAGCAGAACCTAGCAGACGGCGTACGCGTCCGCTCTCTCGGCAAGAAGGAGGGCGCGTATGAGAGCGGCCAGGAACTGCAGGAGGAAATGGCAGACAGGCAGCTGCCCGAGGCGGGTCTCGGACGGCCGGTGAAAGAGCCTTTCCAGGCGTACGACGCGGAGAATACGAGCATCCACGCAAACAACCCACCGCAGTAGTCAATGGTTGGCAATGTAAAGAAACCAATGGCCCCGTATCAATAGAACGCGATTGATAGAGACGCACGACCCGTCCATTCGCTTGCACAACAGTGATAAGCGTTGTCGTCGCCGTCGATAGTTCAGTCTGAAAGTGTTTGATTTGCGAGTGGAAGGCGACGGCGTCTTTAACAGGTGTATTGTAATCAGCGTGTACTCCAGCCTGAAGCGTCCATATCCGAACAACAAATGGTACCCTTGTAAATGTAGCGAAATAAGCCGTAAGAGGGTAGTTCTACAGGACCTTGAGTATATTCTTCGCGCTGCAAAGAGAGTTAGAAATGGGTTGCAACTTGACCAGGTCAGAAGTTGAGCATACGTAAAGGTCCTGTAAGAAACTAGTCAGTATCGACGTCCATAATCAACAAGACAATGCCGGGCGGCGACGGACCAAAGGTTTTGCGGATTGTTGTAGGTGCTCTCCGTGTAGGGGAAGCGGAGCGCAGGCTCGGCCTTGTACGCTGCAAAAACACACAAAGGTCAGTGCGTGGATTGACGGGACCATGGCGCTGGCCGCACCGATAGGTGTCTTCTCGTCGAAATAGCTCCAAGCTGTAAAAAAACGACCGTCAATAACGCCGGTGTTATGTCTCGAGCTTTGCTCACCCGTCCGCCAGTTGACGCGGAAGTTACCACCGACGATACTAAGGCAGCGTCAGCAATGCAAACGGCGTAACGAAATGGGAAGGGCGCACAGGTCCGGAGGCGCCGCGGGGTCGTTCTTAAGCTGGGCAGTCTTGATCTCGCTATCGATGCTAGCCCACTCAAGCACCTGGTTGCCTGCCATTCCTGAGTATTGCGAAAAAAACAGTCAGCCATACACGCCGACCAAAACGGCGGGGAAGCATGCGCACCCTTGTATTCGGCTGGCTCGCCGGGCTTCGCGCCGAAGACGACCATCTTGACGCCCTGCTTCTCATGGAGGAGCGTAGTGAACAGCGCGCAGGTCGACGCGCAGTTGCCGTTGCCGACCACGACGACCTTGTTGAGCGCAAAGGGCGGCTCCTCGCTCAAGGGCAACGAGTCGTCGTAGCTGTACTGCTGGCACGTGTCCTACATTCGTCGCGGACATGAAACAGTCGTCAGCAAGCGACATAGATAGCAACAGAGATCGGGGGTTGCTGACATGGAAGCGCTGCGAGTTGTGGTCCGCAACGCCGTTGACGAAGATGGTGTCAGCGGGGGTGATGTAGTTGTGGCTGTTGGGGAAGAGCGTGTCGTTCAGGAACGCCCAGTTCTCCGGTGAGTAGTTCATGAAGTCGATGTCGTTCTTGATGTAGTTCGCTACGATCTTCTGGGCCAACGGGCTTGCGCGGTTGCTGTTCTGGAATCCACTTGATGAACGACTTAGCACAACGTCAACACTGGAGTAAAAGGGGAACCTACGCATAACCAGACTTCGTGCCCGCAATGAGCGTGTAGAGGAACGCGCCGAGACAGACGTATCCACCGCCATTGTTGTGAACGTCAATGATGAGGCTAGTCACGCCAGCCGCGAGGAGCTTCTGCACGCCCTCAACTGCGCGCGCCTGGAAGCCGAAGAAATCGTTGGGCGAGAAGTCGCCGACGAAGAGGACGCCGGTCGTGCTGTTGGGCAGGACGAAGAACATGAGCGACTCGCCGGCGGTCACGATCGGCGTCGAGGGGATGAACGGCGGTGGCAGCCCGACGCTCTGCTTCTTTGACGGGTCCACGATGACGCCTATCGGCTCCGGCCTGGTCTTCGTCCTGCCGCGGTTGTTGGGCGCCGAGCCAGACTCGTCAGAGCCGTTCGTGCCCTCATTCGCGGCGCAGTTAGTCGCCCAGCTACGCAGGAGAGGTCAGGAGGGGTTTCATAGCCGTGCTGTGCGAATGCGACGTACAAGGACGCGGCATCGGTGAAGGGCCCGCCAAGGTAGCTCGCAGCGGAAGGCACGAAGACGGTCTCGGGCTTTGTGCCGTTCGCGACAATCAGCTTGAAGGTGTGGCCGCGGAGCGTGGGCAAGCTCGGGCCCGCAAAGTCGCCGAAGCGCTGCGAGAAGGCGTCCGACACCATTCGGTAGCTCGAGAAGACGCTGTTTTGCCGCGGAATGCCAGTCAGCGTTGCGCTCACGGTTATTGCTGTTCGCACCTGTTAACACGGATGCCTTGCAGGAGATCAGTAACAGCGAAATGACAGTCTGAATGTACTCACCGTGGTCTGATTGCGCCGCCGAAAACAAGACCATGTCAATCCTGGCGGGCAGGAGAATTCTGACCGGGCGTACCAAGATAGTTGCTAGACACCTCGCGCGCAATGGTGTCGACATAATTGTAGGCGCTGTTCAACCGCCACCCGTCAATACGTCGCGGCATCAGTAAGAGAGGACACGCACGGCACGCCGTCAATCTCCAGCACCTTCGCGCCAGCAAGACGCTTCCAGTTGAAGCCCTTCTTCGCGAAGAAGTCTGTGAACGGTGTACCGACAAGAGGGATAAGGTCGCCAAGATCGGGGATAATATAGATGTCCTGTTTCCCGTTCTTTTCCAAGCTGACAATGGGCGCTGGCAAGAGGTTCTGGAAGGTCGTGTAGCAATCCGGGAACCCTGTTATCGCGCGTGAGCGGAAGGGGATTGACGAGCGGTGCACCGTGTTCCTTACATCGCGTGTGGCCGTCGTTGAGCCGCCCAGTCACGTTGTACAGGTCGACGCTGAAGTCGTAGTCCGACGCGTACTTCTGTTTCGCGATACGCTTGAGTTCGGCGCGGATATTGATGGTCGATTCCTGGAACGGCGGCGGGCTTTTCAGATAGTACGGTTCGAAGGTGAAGAAGTCGAGCACGCCGTTGGCATTAGCGAGCACCTGAGGTGGGCAATCCTCGTGAGTAAACCGATGAATCTATACGGGCTGCAGGCGCTGAAAAGCCATACGTTCTGGCGGATGGTCTCATTGAAAGGGAACGAGCGTAGGCACGCGAGGGCCTCCTCGGGCGGCACGAACGGCAGCTTCGTGGAGATGACCTGGCATGGGTCGGGTTGGATGGGAGACGCCGCTGGGGTCACGGCGGCCCAGGAGGTCGCCGCGACCAGAGATAAAGACGAAAGGAGTGTGCGAGGGCCTGGCATGGGCGATGGCGAGCGCGGGGAGCTCAATGAAACATCAATCCATCACACCCAGTTTTATCCCCCTGACTCTGCGCCATTTTTGGAGGCGGTCCGTCGACATCAGGATGATAAGAGCTGGCCATGTGGCAATTTGACAGAGAGAAGCGCAGTTTGCACCGGGTGCAGAGTCCATGTCACCGCTGGGGCCGCAGGTTCGTCGGAGAATTCCATGACCATAAGAAAAGCCTGAATTTCTTGCCAGTCAAGGCACTACTAGACGTCGCCTGTTATGTGGTCTGTGCGACGACAGCTGATGACGGTAGCGTCATCTGTCTGACGATCGTCCGTGATGGACTATACGATGCGTGACCACTGCCTCGGGGACCAGGGTTCACCGGCGACAGAGCGTGTGCAATTTCCCTGCAGATATACCACCCTTCCGGGCCTCATGCAGACCGTGATAGCTAGCTGGTAGGAGTGGCGCAATCTGGCCATGTGATGTGCCAGCACAGACCGAAGAGTTGAAGTTTGAGAGGGACAGCATCCGCCGAGCGCAACAGTGCGCGGCGGACTTTGAATTCCTTCGATGTTTTTTCTGAGTTTCACGATTAATTGCTCTAGAGAGAATTATCAATGTCTAGATGCAATGAAACGGTATTCAAATGATGCAATTGGACACGGAGAGAGGGAGGCGCAAACCAATCACACATTGAAGCTCGGGAGCAGATATACTTGAGCGCCGAAGCATGGTTGAACGATCTTAGTCTACAGCCACTTGGGTCTTGTCGCCCCCGATTGGGCGTTTTCAATTGATTATTTACCCGTAAAAACTGGCATCTCGGCTTTTCCTTGTCTAAACGACCCCACAAACCCTGGATGTGGAGGGAAAACCGTACCAAAAGAGTGTATGATCAATACGGAACACGCATCGACGACGGAACCTCGAGCTCCAAGAGAATCAAGCGTCTTAATTCGGTATTCAGGGTTCTCATCATTTTTAGATAACAATGCACGTATGAAAATGAACATTGACTTTCCGGAGGCCCTCGATCCATGTTTCACCGCGGACATGGTCGGCCCACCTGACGATCGACTAACACTCGGGGACACCCTCCAGTCGCATATGAAGACCTCACCCCTGACAAGGATTCGGTCGGATATACAAGGGATGCAAGCGGTCGCCGTATTTCTTCACCAAGGATCTGTGCAACTACACTCAGGTCTAACAACACCGACCACTCTATCACAACAATGCGCGTCCTCTCCCTCTTCACCGCTGCCCTCACCACTGTCGGCTTTGTCTCTGCCTCCGCCGTGACTCCCGCCGCCACCAAGGGTGCAGTCTCATACGACACGGTGTACGACAACGCCAAACTCTCCACCAACACAATTGCGTGCTCTGACGGCAAATATGGCCTTGCCACCAAGGGGTACAAGACGATCGGAGCGCTCCCGTCCTATCCCTACGTCGGTGGCGCCCCCGCCATTGCGGGATGGAACTCGAAGAACTGCGGAACCTGCTGGCGCGTCACGTACCAGGGTCGCAACATCACGTTCACGGCCATCGACCATTCGAAGACGATCAACCTTAGCAAGTCCGCCATGAACAAGCTCACGAACAACCAGGCTGTCAAGCTGGGCACTGTTCAAGCTTCCTACGTTCAGGTTGACCAGAAGTTGTGTGGCTTCTAAGAACATCTCTGACAATGAACTATTTCTCCATTATTACCTATCATAATATCATCTCATCTTGTTTCCAAATCGTATCTTTCCTGTTTCCCTGCAATGATCAGTTCATTCCAGTTGTCCACAATTGGAAGACTAACACGTCGATAAAGTCACATTTTACCTTATCAATTTCAGCCACGTCAGTCCATTTCGTTAAACCTTTTCTATTTGCAAAGCCAACTATCTACAAAGCGAATGTTTCGGGAGCATACGCTATGGCGTTACCGACGGATTGTCGACAAAATGTCCAGTCTTCCTTCAATCGCTGGCACAAGTATACACTGCACAACTTCTCTACCATGTAAATCACCGCTGACATTGACCCGGCGGCCCGACGATGATCGCAGAGTCAGAAGCTGATATTATCCCAATGGTAGTAGAACATCCAAGGAGAGCGCTTTCGTAAGTAATAGTATCTCGCGTAAGTAAGTGGCGTGCACTGTCTGATGCATGCGAAATGTTAAGTCAATTAAAGAACCTTGAGTACCTTCTTCGCGCTATGGGATGGACGATCAGTAAATAGTGTAGCCGCCACCCGCACGGCACGGAAGACATACACGAATGTCCTACGACGAGCGTTAACGGGGTTATGTCACGAGGACCTGAACGTACCAGAGGTTCTGCGGGTTACTGTACGTATCCTCGGTGTAGGGGAAGCGGATTGCTGGCTCGGACTTGTATGCTGGGACAATGCCAGAAATCAACGCGATTGCGAGCGATAAGATCGGAAGCCTTACCAATGGGCTTCGTCTCATCCAGATAGCTCCAAGCTGGGATGGTCGTGAGAACTTCGACAGCTCGCCTGTCCCACAGGCGAAGACTCACCCGTCCTCCAGTTGACGCGGAAGTTGCCAGCAATAATCCTGGAAACAGACTCAGTCTTAGCATCCAAAGCCAGTCCATCGCAATCGGGGAGGACGCACAGGTCAGGCGGCGCCGCGGGGTCGTCCTTCAGTTTGGCCGTCTTGATCTCCGTGTCAATATCCACCCACTCGAGGACCTGGTTGCCAGCCATGCCTAATGACATCAGAGGTGGGACTTCAGCACGTGATCGAGAGGACGCGAACCCTTGAACTCCGCCTGCTCTCCGGGCTTCCCGCCAAAGACGACCGTCTTGACCTGATGCCGCTCGTGCAGCAGCGTCGTGAACATGGCGCACGTTGACCCGCAGTTGCCGTTGCTGACGATCGCGATCTTGTCGAACGCGAACGGCGGGTTTTCTGGAAGGGTGACGCCTTCGTTGAAGTCAGTCTGCGCACAGGTATCCTGCGCATCCTCAGTACTGGCGATGACGCTTCGCGAGAAGGCGGAACACGACGCACATGGAACCTCTGAGAACTCTGGAGGCGGGCGCCATTTACGATCTGGGTCTCGGGCGGGTCCATGTAGTTGTAGTCGGGTGGCATGAACGTGTCGTTGAGGAGATTCCAGCTTGGGGGCGAGTACCACTGCCAAGTGATACCCTTCTCAATGTAGGACTTGACAATTTTCTGCGCGAGAGGGCTAGCGCGGTTCGAAGTGAGGAAACCTCTGGGGGTAGGCGCAATCAGCGCGAGGCTAAAAAGGAAATGGCCAACGAAATCCAAGAAAGACGCACGGATATTGGGCAAGCTTCGTTCCCGCTAACAGCGCATAGAGAAATTGGCCAAGGCAAATGAACCCGCCGCCGTTATTATGCACGTCAATGATGAGACTGGTAGCGCCCGCCGCGAGAAGCTTCGTCACACCGTCGACGGCTTGCGCTTCAAAGTCCCAGCTATTCGCCGGCGAGAAGTCGCCAACGGACATTACGCCTGTCGTAGAATTTGGAAGAACGTAGAACGCTAATTGCATCTTGGACCCGACGGACACTGGTGGCACCGTCGGATTGAGAAGGTCGGGTAACGAGGCCTCAGGCTGCTTGGGCATCTCGAGGATCATACCCATAGGCTGCTTCTTCGGAATCCGCGCCTTGGAGTTGATGAATGAGTTATCGTGGCCGTTAGTGTCCTCGGTCGCCACACAGTTACTCTCCCAGCTGCAGAACCACAGGTTAAAGGATGGTTTTGGAGTTAAAATTCACCACGCACTATGATGCAGAGTCCCAGAAGTCGGCACCGATGTAGCTGGCAACATATGGCACAAAAACAGTCTCGGGCTTTGTACCATTTGCCGCAATGAATTTGACGTTGAGACCGCGCTGGGTTGGGATTTTGGTAGATGCGAGGTCGCCGATGCGCTGGCCGAACGTTTTGGTGAACATCTTATAGCTCCAAAATACGCTGGTCGATTGAAGCGTAAGCGTCAGATACATGGAGAAAGATAAACGCGTTTCGGACCTGTTGACGCGGATGGCTATAGAAATACAGTATAAGAATCAGATGCAGATGGCGACTTAATGACTGTACATACCATGGTCTACGGGACCCAGCCGTTAATTAATTGTAAATAGACATACAGCGAGGACTTACGAAGATAGTTGCCAGATATTTCTCTGGCAACGACATCCACCCACGAGTAGGGACTATTTCAGAAGTTAGTCCATGGAACGCCACATCAAGTGACGGTGGACGCACGGCATGCCATTGATTTCCAGCACCTTTGCGCCAGCAAGATGCTGCCAATCAAAGCCTATTTCCGCCAAATAGTCCACCAAACTCGTACTGAGCGAGGGCAAAACGTCAAGGAGTTCGGGGATAACATAAACGTTTTCCTTGCCATCCTTCTTCAGGCTGACGATGGGCATAGGTAGCAGGTATTGCCACCTGAGGTAGCACCCAGGGTACCCTGTAGACACGAATTAGTGCCCCGATGCCGTATGGTAGACTCCCACGCACACATCGTGTGTCCATCGTTTAGTCTGACCGTCGCGTTGTACAGATCGATGTTGAAGTCGTAGTCTGACGAGTAATTCTGCTTGGCCATGCGCCTCAACTCTTTGCGAATATCGAAAGTTGAGTCTTGGAAAGGCGGCGGGCTCTTTAGATAATAGGGCTCGAACGTGAAGAAGTCCAGCACGCCGTTGGCATTGGCGAGCACCTGCACAATTCATTGGCAAATCACGCATAGCACTGGTACACATACATTCTTGCGAATAGTATCGTTAAAGGGGAACGAGCGAAGGCACGCGAGGACCTCATCCGGCGGCGCGAATGTCTTCGACGAGATTATGGTGCATGGGTCGGGGGTATCGATGGCAGAAGCAGGTGTAACGGCCGCCCATGTCGCCGCGGTAAACGAGAGTATTGGAACGAAGGAATGGACGCCTCGCATAGCAACGACAGGCGGGTAGGGTGCACGCTGATCGCTCGACTATCCGTCTCGTCCTCTTTATAGCTTGCTCGAAGCATCAAACTGCGCAGTCTGGGTTTACATCGAGCACTCGGATCAACGACGACAGGCCCGGTCCAGGCACCGACGGTGACCAGGAATGCCGTGGCGATGCCTCACTGTCAGCAACCGGAGGAAAGGCGTGCATGTACTTTCACAAAGTTGCGCGGGTGACTGGCGGCGGCGGTCCGAGCGCCGCCATATTGAAGCAGCACGATGGACTGAGGATCGCGGTACCGTCTCTTTCAACAGAGCAGTGGAAACGCGGTGTGAATTTGAGGCGTAGCACATCGGAGTCGAGGGATGGCGGCGGACTTGGAACTTGAACAGCTGGCTGTGGTCTTCACGGTCGTCGACGCCGACTTTTCTTACTGTGAGAGATCCCTCTTGGATAGTCAGCTTCATGTACCTAATACTGTTTTGGAACAACTTCATGCTCAGGAATATGCAAAAATTTCAATTGTTACTTGATCAAATTTATATCCGATATCCCTTGCGAAGGTCTCAAGGTGAAAGGAGACCGCATGATCAACAGAGCTTCATGTGCATTAACTTTTGCAGGCTCCCAAGGGATCGCGGTGTAAACGAGCCAAGAATTCGTCTTATTGGTGCCGTGCACAGGCTGCGACTGCGCACACGACTGTGTGGCATTATATTCTATCCGGAAAATAGTCTAATACTAAATTATTGAAGGCGAATTATTGTCTTATCAGTATCGATATTGTGATTTAACCCCAGAGGGGCCCTGAGCCCGGCCCGGAACCACGCAGATTCGTCTTGATTATGGCGATGTCCATCTGCGAGAACCCGAGTGTTATACAGTATCCTTCGGCACCACCGTACCGCTGGCGGAGAAACCGTAGGAGAGCATACATCGTCTCTGGCCTGTTGTGGACCGTCAAGGTTCGTACTCTCGACTGTGTGCACACAAACTCACTCTGCAGACATCATGCGCGCGACGTTCTCCGGGCTCGGCGTGAAGTCGCTATTAGCTGAGAAATGCGCCGCAATCATGGATTGGTATGGTGCAAGGCCGAGCTGGGTGAGAGCGTAGTCGGCGGCGATGACCTCGTCGTATGCGCCTGCAAGCTGCGGGCGCGCCACCGAGGCGCGTTAGCCGACGCATCATAGAAGCCGCAAGGTAAAAATAATGACGAACTGCGAGAATTACCGCGGCGATGACGCCTGTTCTGTCCTTGCCAGCTGCGAGGAGAGGAAGCGGTCGGCGTCATGAAGACAGCACTGGGCAGCAGCGACGCACCTGAACAATGGAAGAGAATGCCCTCGTGGGGCCGATCGCGGATGTGTCGAAGAATCGATGCGTAGCCGTCTTTGCCGTTCTCCAGCATCTCGGCATATCTCTCAACAAACGCCTAGGATAGGGAGACGGGAACATGAATCCTGTTGTGCTGAAGTGCGACTGGCAAGGCGGTGCATGCTTACCTTTAGCGTGTCGCGCTCAAGCTCGCGAAAGATCTCTTGCATCTTCTCCGGACTGAACCAGTCGAAGATGACGGCATGCGAAACGGTGACGCCGTCGATGGTAGGCGCCGGCTTGCTCGCGCGCTCCGTGTTCGAGCGCATGTCGAAGATGCGCTTTATGCCCAGAGCACGCAGCTGCTCTTTCCCCCGCGGCGTTATGCGGTTTATATCTCCCGCACGGACGATGCGCATCGGGCAGAGCGCGCGCGAGCATGACGCCAGTGCTGTGTCGAGCGAGCGCGAGTTGATGACACCCTCAATGTGCACGAACGGCGGGCTGGGGAGCATCGCGAGCTTCGACGCGTCGACTGCCATGGTGCGTGGTGGGAATGAGAAAAGAAAAGAAGGAGCGGAGCGCCGAGTCGGAGTAGGCTGTTGTGTCGGCTATTGCGACTTCTGTAAGATCTGCATGATTGCTTCGCGGGATCACAGATTCGTGATCACATATACATCCGCTTTGAGGAGCAAGATCTTCTCGTCAGAGAGTTATGCAAAGGAAAAAATAAGAGCAGAATACATCCCAGTACGAATCTCCTCGACATATGGCCAGTCTCACGACAACGTTTAGCTAGGCAGTGTTAATCTTAACAAGACTAGCCGCCCATCACAGCATGTTTCATGACCATTGATGCTCGACGGTCAGCGTCTTTGCACTTTTCAATTAATGCAAGACCCAGCTGAAAGGTCATGGGATGCAGCCACAGTCTCCGTTGCGATGGACACAATAGCAAAAGGTATTTAATCAGCAGCAAAGCGGCTCCAATACGGCGATTCGGTCAACCAATGCCGATAAAATGAACATCGCAATTGAGGCACTACCTAGCTGAAAGCTCATATGTAAACGGGGACTACAAAATACATCTCTCAGTCATGACCACAGGACGTGTTTGTTGTCAATCCTGGCATCTGCCAAAGCCGTCGCAGTCAGAACAGGAGACGATCTTCAATCTGAGAAATACCTTCAAAATCTAGGGACATCCAGATCTCCTCAGCCCAGGACAGCGTCACCCTTGAAACCCGTACAAAGACCTGCGTGGCGGGAGACGTGCACTTGACTGGAGAACCCGATCATGGCATTGCATAATGTCCCCCCATGGTCCTTACGAACTACGAACTCCACCTCATCATGCGAGATCATCTTCCTGCAGTGTTACTGGAACCACCATGGGGAGCGTTGTGACCCGCACAGCACAAAATCAGAGCTCTGTATTTACTGAGTGCTCATTTCGGGAGACAGCGCGTTTTTCTGAGAGTTGATATCCTCTCCAAGAGAAACGCCATGTTTGTTTTTTCCTTCACTCGTCCGGCAAGAAGTCAGCAGGCCCAGGGGCGATCGAAGTTCACCACTCCGGGCCAAGTCATGGGATCTCGGGAGCGCTTTGTTAAGTCCGAGAGCCGCGCCGTCGGCCGCGGCCGTCAAAACCGCTCTGCTCCTCCCCATCACCACCAACCTCCACATTTCCCCCCTTCCATTGTAGCAAAGCCGCTGCCCGCGACGCGCCTTGCTTTACCTGTACCCGCGGTCCATTCGGACTTATATGTCTACATTTGCGACCGCTAGCATTTCGCAGCAACTCGATCGTTTGGATTCAGGCTTGCCCGGGGGTGCCGCTCAGGAGCCCGGCATCTGTGCCAGCCCCCATAGCCTCGTTGAAGATGTCCTTCAAGAAGCCGAACTCGCCGGATCTAAGCCCTGGCCTATACCCAACCCACAACTCTCGCTCGCCAGCGCCGTTGAGCAGATGGACCCGCGCCAGGCCCCGCCTCATTTCCGGGCAGCTTCGATGCCTGCGCCTGACCCACCCGCCGTAGTGGATCTGTCCTCGTCGCCTGCTGCACGGTTCTTGTCTGGATTTTACTCGCCGTCGATGTCGCCGACAGCCTTACCTCCAGTAGACCCCGACGCTGAGGGACAGGAAGTCTTTGGCTTCATCTTAGGCCCAGTCATCGGCTGCGGCGGGTTCTCTGTCATCAAGCGAGCAACCTCTGCATCCACCGGCGCCGTGGTGGCCATCAAAATTGTGCGCAATGCGGCGCACGGCGCTCCCGACGCCGCGGAACAGCGGAAGGCTGTTGCGCGCGAGGCGGAGCTCTGGACGCGGCTCAGTCATGAGCACGTCCTTCCTCTCTTCTCCTCGCACGCCACCGCACGGGCGACTTACTTCGTCACGCTCTACTGCCCAGCGGGTTCGCTCTTCGACATCCTCAAGACGAACCCGCCGACCCACGACGATGTCGGGATGATGTTCCGCCAGGTCGTCCGTGGCCTGCGATACTTGCACGAGATCGCCCGCGTCGTCCACGGCGACATCAAGCTCGAGAACATTCTCGTTGACGAGACTGGGACGTGCAAGATTGCCGACTTTGGCATGGCACGGCCAATTCCGTCTTCTCCCGATGCGTCGGCCGAGGCCAGCGCACTCGACTCGTCCAGCGACGATGCAGACAGTGATCCCGCACAAACTCCTGCATCTTCGGGCGTACGCAGGCAGACCATGCCTGGCTTGTCCGTCCATCTCTCCCTCATGCGACCATCCCGCCACCGTCCATCAATGCCAGCGCGACCACGGCCCAAGTCACAGCATGTCCAACCGGGTTCGCTGCCATACGCCGCTCCGGAACTGTTAATGCCCGTCACCCGGCGGCGGAAGGACGGCCACATGAGCCCCGCGCAGGACATCTGGGCAGTGGGTGTCATGCTCTACGTTCTGCTCACAGGCGGATTCCCCTTCGCAGACACGTTCGAGCCACGGATTCGCAGCAAGATCATAGCTGGTGCGCTTGTTCACGCTTAACTTCCACTTGACACTTGCTCACCATCGCAGGCGTATATCAAACTCCCATTGGTATCAGCACACAGGCCGCTGCGGTGCTAGGAGGCTGTCTACAGACCGACATGCACCTGCGCTGGACAGCGCGCCGTGTGGACGAAGCCGCTTGGGCGGTAGGCTGGGACGACATCGAAGCGCCGGCATCATCGCCCGTCGTCCCGCATGCGCCTAGTCTCGACGCAGGGCGGATGCCCTCTCCCGCCGTATCCCGCTCGCGCTCCCGTCCCGGCATTTCCCCCATCGTCGGCTCGCCACAGTCAAGCTCCTCCGGCCCCGGCCCCATCCGCACAAGCCGGTCCCGCTCGAGCGCGCGGCAGACAGGCGGGCGCAGCTCGTCGCGCTCGTCTGTGGATCAGGCGCTATCTGGCATGCCCGAGCTTAGCATGTCGGTCTCGTCTTCTTTGGCAAGCGTCTCCGAGGAGCGCCGGGGGCGATCCCGCCGGCGGCTGCAGATCGACGCGGAGCTGTCCCGCTCGCCCAGCGGGCCCATGACGCCGACCGACGACTTCGGCCCCAACCTGCGTCCCTTCATGGCTGTCCTCGACGAGGCTGATGACACGGCGCCGTGGAATGAGGAAAAGAAATAAGTTCACCCACCCTCCACCACTTCCCACTCCTTATTGAACCCCTGAGGTCCCGTGTATTTCTACCCCCGCGTATAAGGTACGATTTTTGTCCGACGATGTCCATATGTTACAGTCGCAACCCCCAGCTATGTTCAGGAAGGATCGTTTCAATGCATGTGGTGTTCTGCTCAATTTGTACATACGGTAGTCGTAGTCATGCTTGCGCTCTTCAAGTAATTCAAGATCACCTGCGCGACCTGTTTTCCAGAAACGTTCAAATCCCGTTTAACCTCAGCCCCAAGTCTAACAAAGATCAAACTCTACAGTTCTGCAGGCGAGTGACGAGCACATCCTCGGCTCCAGCAGCTACGAGACGGTCCATCGCGTCCGCAATCACCTTTTTCTCCACCATCACGCTGACAGCGACCCATTCCCCGTCGTCGAGCGGGCTGACCGTAGCGGCGCGCCGCCCGGGCGTGATAGATGTCGCGTCGTGCAGCTTGTCGCGCCGCATGTTGTACTGGCACAGGACGTACTTTTCCGACGCCACGACGCCTGCGAGGCGCGAGGTGATCTTTTCTATGAGCGGCGCGAGCTCCGGGTGCTTCAGGGAGGTGGAACGGATGAGGCAGGCTTCGGTGTCGAGCACTGTGGCGATGGCGTGCAGCCCTGCGGCGCGCATCGTCTCGCCGGACTCTGTAATAAGCTATTCGTGAGCTCTGGGATAGATATGATGACAGGAGGTGGTGATGACAGGAGGTGGTGATAACTGACCCACAAGGTCCACTGTACGCGCGAGTTAGCGGATGTTGCTTCGACAGAGCCTCGAATGTGGACATACCAATCCCATCCGCGAGTCCCAGCGCACAAGCAGCCTCCACGCTCCCGCCTACATACTGGATCTTCGTTCGTTGCTCGCCAACGAGCCCGAGGCGGTCGTCGAGGGCAGCGAAATACTCGGCGGCGACGATCTCGAAGCTCGTGACGATTCGTTTGCCCGCGAGGTCTTCGAGTTTCTTGATTGGCCCTTTCTCGGGCACCTGCACTTGCAGTTTGCACCGCCCGAAGCCGAGCGGTAGCGCCTCGGTGACCAGGCGCGACATTTGGGCCTCCAGGATGACATCGTGGCCGGTGATTCCAAGGTCGACGTCGCCTTTACCGACGAACGAAGGTATGTCGGCTGCCGGCAGAAATACGCTGAATTCGGTGTCAGGATTCAAGCTGTCAGCTTTGACGGAAGCACGTACAGCGCGATATTGTGGTTGGTGACCAGGCAAACGTCTAACCTGTGAGACCGGCTGAACTGGATGTCTGCGCCTACAGATCGATAACAAGATACATTTCAGTCACGTCGTAATCGAATAGAGGACGGGATTTCACTTGCCAGCAAGAAGCTCAAGGCATTTCTCTGCCAGTCGTCCTTATCGCCCTCGTGAGCAATACGAAGCGGACGCGGGAGGGGCCAGGGCGCACCTTTCTTAGGAATCGCAAATAGCAGGCGGCCCTTTATCGCTTCAGACAGCAGATCCATCATTCTACCCTAGGCTCGCTGGAGAGGCACTGAGCAGGAGAAGAGCGCGCTGGCCACGATGCACGTTTGCAAGCAACATTTCGGATGCTAGGACCGAAACTTTGCATCCGCGTATCGACCAAGTCATCGCGCCGGCAATGAAAGAATACTGTACTTCCCAGTCTCTCCTTCACTCTCACGCGTTATGGCAAGCTTTTTCAGGCCCGTAAAACCGCATCTTTCACTTATTCGCAGGGTACAGTGGTATCTCCGTCCAAATTGTATTCACGACAACATTGATACTCTTACAGATCCAAACCGTTGCTTACAGGCCGCGTATTCAGAGAGACCTCAGCCATTGATCAACCTCGTAGGCCCATTCTTCTCCTTGGCCAGTCAGTGGAGCCAGGTTGACGCTGATGTGGTTATGGCCTTTCGCCACTGCCTCGTCCACTTTGATCCCCTTCTTCCTCAGCGTCTCGAGATACAGCGGGTGAGTGCCAACGAGAGAGAGGTCCTCATACTGTGAGACGATGAGCCGAATAGCTGGCCAGAGGGCTGCCCGTTCAGCAGGGACGGCCTCTAAGAGCGCCTGAGGATTATGCAAAGCAGCAGCCTCAGCGGTGCCGCAATACTGAAGCGTAACGCCCGCGAGCGGTCCCTCCTTGGGATAGTCGAACATAGGGCATATGAGAATGGCAGCCTTGATGCGGGCGAGGAGCTCGTCGGGGAGGAGCAACGGGTGACCGAGCATCGTCGCGACGTGCGTCCCGCCGGCGCTGTGGCCCATGATGAACACGCGATTCACGTCGGCGACATCTGCGAGGTTCTCCACCGCCCAGGACAGCGCGTCGCGCACGTCGGACGCGCCGCCGGGGTACATGACGTTCGGCACGAGACGGTAATCCGCGATGACCGCGACGTAGCCTTGCTTCGCCCAGAATGCGCCGACGTTCTGGTACCAGCCTTCGGGCGAGGCGCGTTCGCCTGTGACCATGCCGCCGCCATAGACGAACTGCATAATCGGCGGCTTCTGGCCGTCGTCTCGAGCCGCGGGATAATACACATCGAGCTGTGAACTGCTTCAGCTCGCAGTGTACGGCGGGGCCGCCATAGATACGCACCTGGTGACGCGGGTTCAACCCATAGGCGAAGGTCTTGCGAGGAACCGCGTTGATCTCGTCGTGCTTAACAAGTGGCTTGAATGCAGCCCTCGCTGCCAGTGCCGTCAGTGGCTGGTTGAGCGGCGCGTCATTGCAACAACGAACTCTGCTCGAGTACTGTGAAGACTGCGGTGTCCGTAAATCCTGCAACGATGTCCATGGCGTGGACGCGGGAGGGATGCGGGGAAAGAGCAAGATTGCCGGCGAGCTGGTGGCCGGCGTTCCCGCCTTTATACAATTCCCCATTGGGCAGCGATTCCAAAGATAGTGCCACGATTAGATCTTTCGATGCGCAGAGATCCTCAGTCCTGTTTCAGCGCAGCTGCTGCGTTGCGCACTCCGCCGCAGCTCATTTAGCTATACAAGGCCTGTTCGAGTCAGTCGAACCGTGACGTGTGAGGACAGGCCAATTTGTCAAGAAACATCGCGCAGTAATTCCATTCGTTCTGGCAGAGCGTTACGCGTCGTACAGTTTCAAGGGATAAACAGGACTCATCAAGCCTTCTTACCTTCGTCATCCTCAGTACCATCATCCGCGACAGCGATGTCGTCTCTCAAAGGCTCCACGGAATTATGGCCGTCTCCAAGATATCCGTTCTTCAAGCACAACGCCAGGAAAGGCATGATAAACGAGAGACCCAGAGCAGCCCATGTGATGAGCTTGAGGACATCGCTGTAGGCACTCTGCGATTGTGACGTTTGGTCAATGTCCACCGCAGCAATTATGGAATACGATAGAGGCGTACATCAATCCCTACGCGTTCAGGGGATCCTGGAGGAGGCAGCGTTCCGGTGATTGAGTTGAAAACGGACTCGATCGTGCTGTCAGAGCTGGCTGGCAGGTACTGCCGCAGAAACCTGCGGAATGTATTCGTGTAGATGGCGCCAGCCACCGCGGAGCCGACCGAAGAGCCGATGAAGAACATGAGCAGGTAGAACGCGGAGACCGAGGCTAGGTGTATATGCGACACCGAGACTTGTGCCGCCACGACTGCCGCGGACGTGATAATTCCGGAGCCGATGCCTAGATGGTTAACACAGTCACCAAGTGTGGGAGACGCTATGATGAAAGAACACACCTTGGATACATTGGACTACGTATAATTCCCACGTCGCATTTGTCGCCCCACGTAGGCGCAGCATCACGCCATAGCTATACATGTCTCAAGCAGCTGGAATTGGTCATGAAGATGCTGCTTACCCGACAGTGCGAACGATGCAACCGGCAAAGATGAGATACTTGTATCGGCGCGTCTTATACCTAGCGAGTTTCGTGAGTCTGAGGCTTAATACAATAGGCCACGGTCCATCCTCACATAATCCAGCCTGCACCTATGCCAATGAGACATTGGACGACGCCGTTGATGTAGACGAGATATGTCGCGTGCCGGGCGTCCCATCCCCGCGTTACCACGACTGCAAGTACCTTTAGATCTAAGCGAAAGGAAAGCTTGCTGTCTATCATACCGAAGGAATAAAGATACGTGTGGGTAGCGTTGAAGCCAAAGCCGTCGGCCATTGCGAGCGCACAAGCCAAGACGATCGTGGGGTTCTTTAAGAAGGACAATGGCACAATTGGATACTTCGCAAACCGCTTTTCGTAGAAAGGGAAAGCGAGCTTCGAGGTCATTTAGCATGAGCATTTACGCATACTCGGGATGAAGGGCAGGCTAACCAGACATGCCCCGCCAATAGCCAGGAGGGCGTCGATGCGCGGATTCTCCCATGTTTTGGGAAGCGTCGATGCCAGTGAGATGGGGATGAGGACCATGGCCGCGCCGCCGCACAAGAGCAAGGTGCCGAAGAAGTCGATTTCATGGAAGAATTTGCTGGGTGAGAAGCTGCGCGGCTCGATGAGGCGCCGCTTTCGTGCGCGAGATTGGAATACGAAAAGAGGAATGATGATGAAGGACGCGCTGAATGGCATCAGTATCGCGAACATGCCTGGGCGTGTGTTAGAACTCGGAGCAGACAGATGAGAGTAGTACGGCACCATAACCCCTGGACACAGTCTGATTAGTAGCTGCTCAGATTTCTGAGGGCGACCGAGACATACCATCGCCAACCAATCCCAGTAATCACACTCTGTACGATAGAAGCGGATACCCCTAAAGAACCGTCAAGACGGGGTGAATAATCATTGAGACAGACTCACAAGGCGTAATGAGGAAGGGAAAGTACGAGAACGCAAGAACGAAACCACGCCAACGTTGAGGCGAGATATCTGACGTGAAATATAAGATACGGAGGTCGACAAAGGACAAGCGCATTCGCACCGGAGAGCAATATTTGGTTAAGTACCTGGGTGCCAGTCTGGCCGAGAGCGTATATCACCATGCCGCCTGCATAAACTGACATGCTCTTCGCCGAGGCGCAGACAATATAGGCTGCAGCGCGTAAGCTTTTGGAGAGTTCTGCTTGGAAAGAGCACGCACATATGACATAGAAAGTAACACAGAGACAGTAAGCCTCTGCTCGACCGACCACATCGCTGATCTTTGCTATAGGAGGTTTGGCGGCGGCCGAGACGACAGTCTGAGTGGTCTGCAGCGCCGCGAGCAGGGACTGCTTGTGGAACGCCGACGTCGCGTATGGCTGGTAGTTGTACAACGTCGCGTTGTCGAGTTCAAATATGATCATCATCATAGCCAGGCTGGTAATTGCCAACCCAGCGTCAGCCTCGGTCTGGCGCGCGCAGTCGGGAGGACAACGTACCCCAGCCAGAGAATGTATCGCCCATAGGTTGCTCCCCAGACCGCTTGTATAGCCTCAATTTTGCGCACGCCCGACTCCGGAGCCGCGTCCTCTGGAGTGCGTACGTCCCGAGAAGACTCCGTGTCGATGCTGGCGACATGTTTGTCTTCGTCTGCGGGCGACATGCTTCGTTGCCGAGGCAGCGACTGCAACTCCAGGGCGGGAGAAGCAGAGCGTCTATGGCCGGAAGGCCTGTGGTACTTAAGCCCAGGTGGCCCACAAACGATTGATAAGATAAGGCGCACCTGGGCACCCGCATCGCGGGTTCTAAATCTGATTGCTCGTGTTCGCAGAATCCTGGGATACAAGCCTGCGATGAGTAAAACGGTCAGCAACGTTTTCTATGGGATATTCGGTAGTTCCTAGAGCTTGAATAAGGCCATGGGCCCGCCGTCGACTGCTCAACTGCAGCAAGGCTGTGGTCGTGCAAGCCAAGAAGTGCTACCGACGACCGGGACGGCGGGTGCCGATCCCGCACTCATATCACCTGAGCGCGTGGTTGAGCGTCTAACTACATACAAGGTCAGATCGCCTGGCCAACCTGGAAGAGCCAGAAATGGACTTGGAGCTGCCAGGCCCCACCGCGGGACGATTGCACGCTTGCCACTTGTATTCGAGGAGAGTCCGATGGTAGATCCTGCGCCGTCGGACCTACAGTCAGCGTACCATTGTCTCCCTGTGCCTGCGAGATCTACACACGTATCTAACTAGCGACCCGCGTGTGAGGTGCACAGTGTTCATCTAACCGGTCAAGTAGTGTGTGTTCCCTATCAGAGCCCATTTCATTCTCCCTCCATCTCAGTTTGTGACAGGCAACCGAAAGGCTGCTGCCGCCTTCGGCTAAAACACTGCTTACAAGACTTTTGGCATGAGACTCAAATGAAACAGCGGGAGTTCCACTTGTCTATAATCTTGCCATTCGGTAGAACATGCATACTCTCCGTGGCCGATTGTCACAAAGGTTGAAGACCTGAGCTCAGGAAAGTCATGACATGGAAATTTAGACAGTGCATATCTTGAGCTGAGGCCTTGGAAACGGCCGGTGATCCCACTATCCAGAAGGACTGGATGCTCGTGGAGCACCAAGGAGAGCGTGAACAGTTCGAGATAGTCAGACTCGAGCGTAACGCCGTGATAGTCCGGCCCGCAAAGACAACAGATTGGGGCCTCAGGATAGCAAGCTTGAGAAATGCGAGTCTGGACAGGACTCGCAGATCTCAAGATATGACGGTCCTCCTCTCAGCCAAGAATCGAAAGACGAACAAACGGGTCCGAGCAGCGAAAGTTGTGCTACGCAGCATTTGCCTGGTGACTATCCAAGGATTGACGCAGAGAAGCCATCGCAAGCCGAGAAAAATGTCCCGGGAGCAGCAAGCGGACATGCGTGAAAGGGGGGCGAACAGCGCCAGCCAGAAATAGACACGCGACGACTGGGTGGAAAGTGGGTAAAAGGCACGGCGACCAGTCGGCGCCCGACCGCCCGGTCTTTATAGCGAAATACCGCGCCACTCCGTTGGGGTATTCCGAGTCAGGGGCACAATCCGTGGGGGTGCGATGATTCTTGACAAAGGCGAAGAAGAGCCATTTCGGCGATTTTCCTGCCAAATAGGGGATGCACGGTCTTCCCAATGACGTAAGCGGCGGTATACGCTGACACACTTGCATTTAGGAGGTAACCTGCGCAGGAAGGGGTATATGGCCAATGAAGGCGGGCAAGAAGGCGGAGAGCAACCTGGCGGGGTTTTAAACCGTTCCTCCCGCTCGTTTGCCGGCCATCATGCCAAAACGACTTAGCCAGCGGTCGCGCTACGTGTTGAACCATCTTTAGAGAGATGAATGGACTGAAAAGGTTGACAGTGCTGCGCGCCTAAGCTTCGCTATGCCTGTGCACACGACACTGTTCAAACTAGATTTGAAGCCTTGTCCAGCTCTCGTCAAGCGAAAATACCGCACTCGCGCCTGTTTCGCAACCAATGGAAAGGCTTTAAATGGTCTGTCCCTTTGTCTATTTTCATTCCTTGCTTTGACATGCTTCTCCCGAACTGAGATGGTTTGGGGGTGCTAAGCCCGGACAGCTTCGGCATTATTATCTGAATGCAAGCAGGAGTGGGTCCTTCTCATAGGCCGACTGTGATGCTCCCTATATAGCCCGCTTTTCTACACCCTGCCGAGGCAGACTCGTTGCGATCATGTCCCAAGGCGCCGTGCTCGCTGGCCTCAGCAGGCCCATCTGCAAGATGTCCATTCCTTCGCTCTCGGCTGACGATTCCGAAGCAGTCGAAATCAACGACGTTGAGGCTGTCGCGTCTTACAGCTGGACCGACCGCTCGCACCCCACCATCCTCGTTCCTGGTATGGTGCCTTCTCCGTCATTCATGAGGCCAAATTAATTCTTCTAGGATCCCCTCCCGTTTGGATTGACCGATCCCTACCCTTCAAGGTCGAAAAGGACAATTTCAATGCTTACGTCGACCAGAACGGACATCGCGTCCCGGCGTACCCGCTTCTACCTCTCGTCCTCGCGGTGCAGCATATGCATCCAGAATTCGCGTTCTCGAACATCGATGTCGTCACGGATCGCAACAGCCTACGAAAGCTGCTGCGCTGGGTACGCGGTCGCGAGGTGGATCCTAACGTCAAAGACTTCCGCATGGACGTGCAGCTGGTCGGGAAGACCATGCTCTTGACTCGTCGGGAGGCGAAAACGATGGAGTATTCCAATCGCGCCTACGGGATAGGGTTTGAGCGGGCGTGCACGCGCTCGCCCCCCGGCCAGGCTATAGCGAATCAAACGGGCCATCATCGTGTGGTACAATATGTGCGTTAGAAATCCGTGAACGACTGTGGCAGAGAGAGTCTGGCACTAAACTGCACGTCTTGCAGAATCTCGAAGGTCTCGACCTGCTGGTGCGGTTCGAACTGGACGCGTGCCTTCCTTCTCAGGCACCCAAGCCTGCGCCTGACATCGGTGACCTCCTCGCTCGGCTTGACCGCATGGGCGTCTCTGGAAGCGATTCGTCGTCGGCATCACCAGGGTCGCCTACTACTCCCAAGCCTTTCGTTGTGGGGTCTCAACCCCCGAAAGCCAAAGCGTCTTCGGCCTCGCCGAAACAGAACCTCGTCGACGTCATCTCCTCGGGCACTCTTGTCCCACAGTCCAACACAGTCGAGCTGACGACCGTCTCGCGCAAATTCGCACACAACTTCAGCTGGCCGGAGAACTTTCCCCAGCTCTTCCTCTCGCAGACTGCGCATCACTTTCTCGGTGTGCACGATTTCGGCAAGTTCGCTACGGTGCAGAAGCGCACGCTCGAGGAGCTGAAGAACGGCGCTGTGGGAGAAGCGCAGCAGGGCGACTTGAAACGCCTGGGCAAGGCGCTGCACGACATTTACAACCGCGTGGTGGAGCAGGAGGAGGGTACCCTGCTCTGTCTCGCATGCGTCGGCGGCGTTCTGAGATTGTATAAGCGCTCCGATGGTAAACAGGCGCTCCCTGAGGAAGTCCTTGCTCTCTTTCTGTCTTAGTTCACATGAGGAGGATGAAGGGATTCGGTCGGTAGCGCTCAATCCCAGAGTCCGACTCTGGCAGGAACTGCGGCAGACGCGTCATCCCTCCTAAATTCTGAATTCGTAGCCTTAATGCCCAGAGTTTGACGGACGAAATGACCAATATGGCTGGTGGTTCACAGTCGCGTTCTCCTGGCTGGTTTACTCTGAACCCTCGGCGGCCGGGAATGATGGACTAATGGTGTCGACTCATGATTTCGGCAGCACCTGTCCTACTCAGCAAAGCTTGCTCAGTCGAGTACATGGGCTTGCTGCTTCTGACCTACTTGTCGGGTCTGCGAGACTGATAGGTAGCGGTACAAGTATGGTCCGGAGGTTCCGGCCCGAACCGTACGCTCCTCGTCCAACCGCTCCAATTCAGCGAAGGCGATATTTCACGATAATGGGGGCGGACGCAGCTAGTGACTCACAGAGCGCGAGTGTATGCCTGTGGATGTGCTGTGTATCTAGCACGGCCTAATGCAAAGCCTAGGACCGGTCGCCCAATGCAGATGCCGCTTCTCTCAGCGTGGACATTCACTCTCATCTACCCGTTGAGATATTGATCCAAGTCTTTGAATACGCCGCAGTCTCGGATATTAAGACATGCAACGCCCTCCTTCTCGTATCGCGCGCTCTACACTCGTTGCTCTTGCCTATCAGCTACAACGCACGCGTCTTGCGCACACCTAAACAGCTGCACAATTTCGAGCACTGCGTCTCTTCCTCCTGGCCTCAGCCTGTCATACACCGACATATCACAGCTCTGGGATTAATTCTCGACGAGCATCCCCCCGGCCTTTGGACACAATTGCTGCTAGAACGTCTCACAGGCCTGCGCCACCTGGCCATCTCTGGGAACATCGACCTTCCCGTATCTACCGTCCCGCATCTCGAAAGCTTGGACATCCTGTGTCGAAACGACCTCTGGAGTCTCGTCAGCGGCGAAGTGCGCGCCTACAGCGCGCTCTCCAGCGCGAACAGCCTCGCGAACAGCGGCTTCGGCAGTCTGACGCGCCTACGCGTCGGCCAGCTCACACAACCACTAGGCGCAGTCATCATGGAGCAGGGCGTGCTCCCCGTCCTCACGCATTTCGCATTCGCCACTATCCCGCCCGGCAGCCACGTCCACGCGCACGCGCATCTGCTGCACACCTGCAAGCGCATACTCGAGTCGCCCGCGCGCGAGGAGATGCAGATGATGGTCGCGTGCGGGCGTATCGGCGAGCGCATTGTGCGCTCGGAAATATCGCTTACAACCATACGCGACCGTCGGTTTATAGTCTGGGGAGAAGACGAGAGCGAGCACGAAATGCTGCGCGATTGGAGAGCTCGCGCGTTGGGACATTCCCAGGGCTTTTGGGAGAAGGCGAAATGGAGTGTCGAAGCATGACTGTACCGTCTTTATCTCTAACGGTACGCAGGTGTTCCTTAGGGGATGGTGTACTTATGTGAAACGAGCCTATGTACTTCACCAGGATACTCACCGACTTGAGACACTCAGTGAAGAGATGTGGCGTAACATGCACACAACCAAGTTATCCAAACAGAACCGTGATACCATTTTTCTATTGTCCAGTCAGAGGCAACGCGAAAATTCCTCGAGACAAGCTATAGCTAACGCTAACCACCGAGACGGAGACAACGCTATACATCGCAAAGGGAAAGGGGATAGATACCATGGGGAGTGGGAGGTACTCGTACAAATGGAACAGGAAGCGAGGCATGGTCTACTAAGAGCGCGAAAGCCGGAGGTGTTGGTACAACGTGAGTGGGGCCGGGGAGGCCGAGACGGACACAGAAGATTTATAGGATTAGATGCGATGGTGGATGTAGGGCGAGGCAACAGCAGACGGGAGACGAAGGAACGAGTGTGAGGCGTGCCGTGCCATCTATGCGGCAGCAGGGCCTGGGTGGAGTCAGGGTAGATCCGGTGGATGGACCAGCGGGATGCCGCCAGAGAAGGCGGCGGTCCAACGATCTGGGTGGGCGCTCAGCGAGCGTGCGCGAGCGCAGTGCGCGCGACGTCGACGCCGTATTCGTTACGAAGCTGCACGGCGAGGCGGTCGACGGGCGTGGCGCTGTCGCGCACGCGCTGCTCGAAAATCTGGCCGAGCATGGGCACGTCCGGCGGCACGATGCCGTCGCGCATAAGCCCGCGCCAGCGGCGCGCGCGCGCGTGCTGGCGCGTGTGGTGGGCGGCAGTCGCATTGGCGCTCGCATTCTCGACGAGCGGCTCGTCGCCGGCCTCGAGCACGTACTCGGGGACACCCTTGACAAGGATGCATCCGCCGAGACGCTGGAAGATCTCGCTGGCGCACTGGAAGTGGTCGCCGGCGCCCGGCGCGAAAAGCAGCTTGACGGTGAGGTCGCACGGGCTCGGCTTGAACTGGCCGAGCGACTCCGGCGAACCGAGGTCCTCGAGCGACTCGCAGGCGGTGAACGCGGCGCGTAGCACCAGCGGCGACTGTGACACCAGCGCCGCCATGATCTGAGCGAGGCGCTGCACTTGTATATCATTGAATCCCGCGCCGGACACGCGGATGATGCACGCGCGCGATGCACTCTGGCCGTCAGAGTATGCAGACGTCGTGGGCGTAACGGGTATCTCGGTGTCCTGGGCGGTGGCGAAGTAGTCGTAGGGCGTACTTTCGTCCGAGGTCGCGCTAGGGATAGAAAGCCTGTTGTTGCCGGTGTTGGTCTTGGTGGGGGTTGGCACATCGATGGAGGGCGTGTCCACAGGCGTGTTGAGCTCAGTGGTTGTTGTCGATGGTGCGAAGGACACGTTCTTCGACGAAATATCGTTACCGGTGCCTTGCTCCTGCCATGGGGCCAGTTCTCCCTGTTCGGTGGCGCTCACCGACACGTTCGAAGTCGTCTGCGCAGCGGCCCGGATCCTGAGGAGGATGGCCTGTAGGCCCCACGCGTCGACTGGGCTCTCGAGCACCTGGCGAGCACACACTCCAGGAACATCGTGCATCGCACTACGGCGACGCTGCGCAAATTCGTAGTCGGCGACATTGGCGTAAACGGGTTGTGCATCGGCCTGAACGGTCTGTGGTTGCGGAGATCTGAACTGGAAGGCATCCATTGTGTAGACGTTGCCCGAGACGCGACGGGTAGACATCGAGTAGAGCGGTACGAGCTGTTGACCCTCAGAGACGTTGCCAGTATACGGACCATCGGCGTGAAGAGTGTGACGGGGTTGGCCGTCGAACGCTGACAGCTGATCGACATTGAGCCCATGAACCTGACCCAACGCCGCGAGTGCATTAGAATTGTTTACAAGCCTGTTGTTTGCCCGCCTGGGAAGCCCGTGCTCGATCTGGATGACAGCAAATGAGCGATTTGACGAATTTTAGCTGTCGATGAGCGAACGTACGACGGGCTGGGTCCTGGAAGTAATAGAATAATTTTCCCTGCGCTGGGGCTGGGCAGGGCCGGTGCTGGGCATATTATATCCGTTGGCGTTCTGCGAGGCGAAGAGCGAGAGCATCATATCCATCTTGAGCGCATCCTGGGTGGTGGTAGCCTGGTGGGCGCGGTATAAGTCGTTGTACTCGCGCCTCTGAGCGCGCAAGACGTCCATCGTAAGCTGTAAGCTGAACCAATCCCTCCGCCCAGCCAGCCGGTCAAGAGCGTGGCCGAGGTAATGACGGGAAGGAGAAGAGCAAGCCCCGGAAACTCCGCTAACCGTCTTCCGACCATACCATAATCGTTGCAATTTTCCCAGTTCCAGCCAGAACAGCATAGTCGTCTCACCACCGGCACTTACTGTAACAAGGCCCTGCACGCACATTCAGGCCCTGCATGCTATCCAGGACGGTCTCGAGCCAGGCATGATCCACGTGCTGTACAGTGTGTAGCGTGCAACCATCACCACCACGAAACGCGCAGGCGACATGATCCGACCCCGGCTCGTCTTCGCTGCCTTCTCTGTCCACGCTCAGAACACTGCCGCCCAATGAGACGCTGCGCATTCCCTGGCGCCCGAGCGCAATTCAACTTTTCGCGGGACCACATGAGCTCGGGGAACACCCGGGCCGCGGCTTCTTGCTTCATTCGAAGGCACAGCAGACTGCTCCCTGGCTTGTCTCGAGCTCCTGAGTCTCAGAACTTTCGTCATCTGGTACCCCGTGACACGCCTTAGCGCCCTTCTAAAGCAACGCTGCGAACGCGTCCAGAGCGACCTATTGTCCCGTGTCCGGCGGACCATCGGTCTTGACAGATGCCCTTGGCGCTTTTCCGTTCTAAGGAGATCCGCTTTCCCCGCATTTTGAATGATTTTCGGATGATAGCCCGAGCCGGGTATCTCAGAGTTATCTACAATCTTGATCCTGTTCTTTACACAAGGTCGAGTACTCCACAGACGGTGGGTTCCACATGAAGGCGGCATAGTAGGCTGTTACATGGCCTCCCTGTGAATCCAGTCAACGTGGGAAACAAGGTGTGAGAGGAAGTCCTTCGTCCTCATGGTTGTCATTCAGTACATTGACCTGAAGCAGTCCATGTGACCGTCGATGAACTCGCTAATGAGACGATGCCGATTTTTACGGCTTCGCACACGATGCAGCCTTGCGCGGTGTGAGAAAAAACGCTGACCCCAGTCTCCGAACTGGGTCAAAGGCAGCGTGCGCAGAATTTGTGCAGTAATGGACCGCCGTCATGATGGATTCATAGCGGCAGTCACAAATTGAAGTGTCCGCTTCGCGGCTGGGTGATCACAGGTGTTGAGCACGCCGTGGGTGGACAAAGGCAAAGGGGTGCTGAGCTGGTGGAGCATCTGCGTTCCACTTATGCCAGAAAAGGCTCAGCCCATGGGCGCCGCCCTCGTATGCGATCTCGCGGACAAGAGGCTGTCTCCCATTTCTGTCTGGCAAACTGGAAAGAGCACCAGAGATAGGCCAGATCGCGCTGTTGACTGTCGAGCTGTTGGTCCCTGGGCAGAAGAATCGGAATGCAGCAGCAACAGTGAAGAGCAGCGCAATGCTTAGAATGTGTTCGGAGTCCTGGAGCGAGTGAATTTTAGCAGGTATTGGACATTGAGTGGTAGAACGAAGAATCACCTTCGTCGACAGACGGATCGTCGTGCAGCTGCAATCCACCCATGGACAGACATGGAAAGTCACAGAAGCAATGCTGTCCAATCGGGGACATCCAGAGATTCCACGAGCGATAGGTCCCAGTCCGTGTGGATGTCGGAATGCAATATGTGAGACCCGCGTATGGGCCCAGAGTATCTCGAAGCATTCCCTATAAAGCGGCGCCCTATCGAGGTCCATATGCCACCGCTCGTCCGCGTCCTCCAGAACCAGCGTCGTCACCACTCGCGCGTTGGCACGAATAATGGAAGGGGCAATGGGGAGGCAGCCAATCGCGAGCCGCGTCAGCTTTTTCATGCGTGGCAGCTCTACGTTCAGCCTCGAGTACTGCGCATGGTAGGCCGTCGATTCTTCGCTGGCGCCAGACCACTCGGGATGCAGGCGCAGGCTTTGCAACGTTGTGCGATTCGCGTCGATGAGCGCAACACCGCCGGAGTTCAGAGCCAGATAAGCGCTGAGCTCGAGGTGCGTGAGGCCGCGACACTTGTGTTCGTGGAACGTCCAGTGATATATAGCAGGGAGTTGTGGCACACATAGCTGGCGGAGCTGAGACGTATTCAACAGCGCCCTCTTCAACATTTCAGAGACCAGCGTCAGGTTGACCTCGGTCTCGCGCCAGGTGAAGGCGAGAGTTTGGGTGAAAGCCGCAAATGCCGCCTGGTGCGATAGAGCTTCGAGCATCTTGATGATGATGGTGCAATGCCGATCGAATAGAGCTATCGTCGTATACAGCAAACGTAAGGCCACTTTGCAAAAGTGCCGACAGGTGAGTTGGACGACGAGTAACGAGCTGCGTGGCAAGTTCTGAAAGATCCGAAGAAGAATCTCTTTGGAGTAGATGGGGCTATGTTTCCTTGGAGCTAGTGCCGGCGACATTCGATACAAGATATGAGGTTGGGAAGAAGAGAGTTCACAAACATCGGAAGCGGCCGATCCGTCAAAAAACTTCGGTGATATCGAAAGGTGCCGCAATTTACGAGCAAACTGGGACAGTCTGGGAGCCAAAAGAAAATGCATGTCTCATTCTTATTTACTTTGAAGAGCTGTTTGTCTAGTCAACCTCAGCGACGACCTTCCCGATGTTCTGGTTGCCTTCAAGCACACGTGTGGCGTCTTGAATTTGAGACCATGGGAACACCTATCCAGGAATGGTGGATGAGGGATCAGAATGTAAAACGGAAGCGGATGACCTACCGCATGGATGTAAGCTTTCAGCTTCCCATCACCGTTCACACCAGATATTTCCTCGAGCACTTCGTCCTTGAATCGCTGGATCAGCGCCGTTTGGTACTCTTCTGTGCGAGCGCGTAGAGTGGAGCCTTCGATTCGCAAGCGCTTGTAGAGGAGTGGTTGGAGGCTCATGGACGGAACCGTGGCGCCTTCACATGGCGTAGTCAGCAGGCGGACTAGCGGCTAACGCACAGAAGCTCACCGCTGAGCAAAGCCAAGATAACCATCCGCCCATCGATAGCCAAGCTGCTAATATTGCCCGCCCAGTGGTCCTTTCCGACAAAATCGACCAGAACATCGACTCCTCGCCCATCGGTAGCGGCCTTGACTTCGTCAGGGAAGGATTGTGTCTTGTAGTTCACGGTGTGCGTAGGTCCTGATGGCATGTCGCGAAGGAAGGAAAGCTTGGACTCTGAAGACGCTGTAGTAATAACTGTCTGGCTACACGAGCATCGGAAAGGTTTAGATGGAGAGATTGTGACGCTAACAGGATACGCACGCGCCAAGAAACCTTGCGAGCTGGTTGGCTGCAACTCCAACGCCACTGGCTCCTGTATGAATCAAAGCATTGTCGCCCTTATGCAAGCTACAACTGAGAACAAGAGCACCGAAAGCTACAATGCCATGAGTGTCAGACTTTGGACCTGATACTCTCCTTACCTGTCAACCATGCTTCCGGTACGCTTGCCGCCTCGGTCCAGCTCAGTCTCGAGGGTTTTGGGAGGAGATGTGTTTGTGGTACAGATACGTATTCAGCGTACGCTCCCTAACACCACTTCAGATTGACCAGGTCAGCGAAGGATGCGATGACGCACGCCAGCAGTGATACCGAAGACCTCATCACCTTCCTTCCACTTATGCGAGCCGTCACCAAGCTGAGAGACGTTTCCACTGAATTCAACACCGAGAATGTCGGATGCACCGGGCGGGACAGGGTATTTGCCTTGAAACCGTCAGCAGCGGCCCAAGGGTTTGCGATTCGTCTTACCCATCCGCTGAAATATGTCCATCCTATTCAGACCAAAGGCTTTAACCTACAAGAAGTATGAGACACATCCTTGAAGCGCATGAGCTCGAGCTCGCACCTGAGTCAAGTTCATAATCGTAAAGCGCCCACGATTAGCAGTTGGAGCTTACCTTGACGAGAGCGTGCCCAGGCCGAGGCTTCGGGATTGACGCCTTGCCCAGGTGTAGGTCCTCTACTGCGCCCTTGCCGCCACGTATGAGTATTGCGCGCATAGACATTGTCACGTCGCAGAACAGAGGAACGTAGCCGGTCCGCGCCGGTCAGCCGCGTTGCGGATGCAAAATTTTGAACGGACGTCAGCTCTTGGCTCCTTACATATTACCACTTCCTAACCCCGGCTGGCCCATTACTCTGGTTCCATGCTCATTCGGACTACAGACGCCACTCAGAACGCCGTTGTTCGTGACTTATCGTTGCGAAGAGCTGCTCCGCGGCAGGCTCCTACCACTGCTCCTCACACTTTTCTAATCGAACGTACTGCTGGCGTGGGGCTCAAGAGTTGTATTATCATTTCGACACGTGCGAGCAGCTTTACATGCTTAAGCGACCGGAGATATGACTATGGGCAGCTGTACTGAGTTATCTTTGCGGAGCTGGGGGCGCATTATGTTGCTTGTGCGCGACCAGAGCTCAGAAGGCTCGACCGCCAGACGAAATTCGAAGCCACGAACGATATGGAAGAGCAGTGCCTTCATCTCAGCGACTGCGAAGCGGTGTCCAATGCACGAGCGCGAGCCACCAAGGAACGTCATGAGGTTGGGCGTGATTCCGGGAACAGACGACGCTTCATTCGGTACGCTATCCCATCGTTCAGGTCTACCATATCTCTCAGCATGCGCATACGACGGCAGTCGAATTGGTCTTACCGGAACTTGTCAGCGTCTGGGCCCCAGATTGACTTGCTGCGATTGATGAGCCAGATTGGAACGTACACCTGGTCACCCTTTTGCACTCTGCGCGAAGTCGACACAATCAGGCCTTGACAAAGTGGCGAGCAAGCCACATACCTGATCTGGGTGATCACGTTGCCGCTAACGTCCTTGATGGGCTTGCCCAGCGGTATAACGTCCTCTTGTGTTGCCTCGCGAATGACAAAGCTGACCACTGTGAGGTAGCGTAGTGTCTCGCGCACGACCTGGTCAAGATATGGCAAAGCGTTTAGCATCTCGAGAGTGGGCGTTTCAGTGCCGACTCCGAGAAGCTCGTCGCGTAACTTCCTCTGGACCTCCGGATGTGTAGCCATGGCGTACATGGCCCAGGTTGTCGAGTTACTGGAGAATTGGTCAGCCTGAGCTTCTCTGCTTCCGCTGTATCGCGCGCTCATACCTCGTAGTTTCATGACCTGCGCAGCCAACGAGCATCAGCACTGTGCACGTGCCGAAAAAGAATGTGAAGCTCACCAGCGAGAATGAAGGTCGGGATCTGCGATACTACTTCGTGGTCTGAGAGCTTATGTGCCGGGTCAAGATCTTGCGCGAGATTGGCCTTGAGCAGCAACGAAAGCAGGTCCTTCCCTCTGACGGCGTTCTTGTCGATGCGTCCGACGCCTGCCATATCGCTCAAGATAGCCTGTTTCTTCTCTTCGACGATGCGCATGGCAACCACCATCATCTGTTTCTTGCTGTCCGCAAGGTCGAGGGCGCGCTGGTCCGGCTGCATGCTCGTCAATCTTCTTCGAACACTCGTGGTTTACAATTCGTGAGTACGTACGAAAAGTTTCTTGATGAGGGGAAATTCATTGTTGATCATGGTGCGCAGTTCAATTTGAGGCGTATTATCGACGCGGAAGATCCTGTCGAAGGACTCGGCCAGCTCTGTCTTCGCGAGTTCCTCGTTCAGGGAGTTAAAATCGTAGTCGAATCCTAGTCGACATCAGCGGATGGCACGAGGAAGATGAAGCATACGCGGACCAGCTTTTCCAATGGCGTCCAGCGTTGCGCGGCTCAGCCATTCTAGCGCGTTGACCTGGACAGTGCCTCCGGCCTCCATGCATTTCTTGCGCCACATCTCGCTCATCTAAGGACTACGACGTCAATCTCATGGCAGTCACATAACGCTGGTGAATGCTGCTCACCCTCGCAGATGTTTCAAGGAAGAGGCTGGTCATGTCGCGCACCTGCGCATGCCCGAATGCCGGGTTCAAGATTCTACGCTACGAGGACGGCTCTTTCCCGGACCACCATGTCCGTAAGCTATATCAAACTAAAGAGCATACCAAACGTCAAAAAGAGCAATAGAACTAAAAATCTATGCTCTGAACACTCAATCCCTTCGAATATGGAAGAATACTGAGTACTATGAGACTTCTGCGACCCCTCACGCAAGGCGCGACGCGCGCGGCGAAAATCATGCGGCAGTCTAGGACTGAACGAGCCCAGCGTGTATTCAAGTCGACAGGCGTGCAGGCCAGCAGCGCGGAGGTACAGATGGACGAAAAGGACAGTAGTGAAGCAACGCGCGCGCGGATGGGAGATGGGACATGCGTGAACGGATAAGGTCAAGAAAAACACGGATCGGGCCGCATCGCACGCGCATTCCAGGACCTGAAGTGCTTCAGAAATGAGCCCCATGAGCCAGAAAGTCGAGAGTACGCACGATGGTAAGATCTAAAGATCAGAAGGGCTGGCGGAGGGGCCGGATCCAGATCCGCCATCGCGCCCAACACCGCCGAAATGAGAAAAGCCATGATGAGGGCACCGGAAAGTAAGCGTGCAGCGACAAGTGGGACGAATCCCGTGATCAGGACAATTATCCGCGGTGTGAATGGTGCGAGAGTTGTCGTCCGTCTGAGAATATGTAAGAGGAGCAAAGAAAACGCCGGGGACTCACATCGGTTATGCACAGGATGCAAGCGCAGGAAACCTGCTCTTCCCACGTAGCGCCGAGGCACGCGGGGTTGAGGCAGGGGTGCAGCCTGGCTGGCCGGAACCAACTCCACATCGTACACTGACTGCATTTAGCTGAGCAGCGGCGACGACACGAGACCGGAGGACGTACGCGGCAGCTAAACACGGTCCAAATGCGTGTCGGGCGGCACATTCGAGTAAGCGATGAGATGAGGGTAGCGAAGAGGACAAGGGGGTGGCAAAAAAAAAAATTCCTGCACCGTCCCGAAAAACTCCATAACGCCTCTTGAGTGACCCCCTCCCCCTCTGTCACGTGACCTGACAGGTGACAGTTCCCTATTTGGGAGGCTTTATTGATCCCGAGGCTCACCTGTGAGGTTGTACACACCGTAATACCAGGGAATTGGCACCACTTATCGACTGCGGATATTAATGAGACCACTAATGCAAGAGCTGAGACGGATAAGAACTATTGTTTGGGCGCGACTTCACTCAGCAGACCTGCCGAGAGCGTTTGAAGAGGATTTGTACTGCCCCTGGCCTGCTGTATGTCACCAAGCCAATGGTATCTCTCTCCAATACCGACCTGATTATCATACTCTTTCTGAGATTACCCAGCCACTCTGTAAGATGATTAACTTTGCAATCCATGGTACACGGCCGTCCGGTCTGATTCCGGCATCGGAGGCAATGTGCCCAAAACGGACTGCTCAGTGCTATTCTGTGAATCCAGCTGCTTTACCCACATGGGATGCTTTGAGGTAGGTAATATGACCTCCTAAAATCTCAATCAAGTCTCTGCACCATCCCTGAAAAATAATTCAAGATAATAAAAAAATTCCTGAACGGCATCTTCGGGGGACCCTCCCCCTCCCGGTTGCTTCCGGGCGCTTAACAAGTGCGTACCCCTTGGAAGAGGATGAGGAAAGCTCGAGCGAGGAGACGGCCTTATATACACCCCCCAAGCCACCCCAAAGCCAATCACAGCAGCGCACGTCCTGCGTACGCACTGTCAGCATCTCAAGAGCGCGCGTGTGGCAAGGAGACATCACGAGGGTCTCTGGAACTCAGTCTGCACCAGCACAAGGGTAAGGTAAATGAGGAAGGATGTCGAAACCGAGGGACGATGTAGATCTCCCCAACGACACGACGCCTGAGACACAGATGTCGGAGAGCCCATGCGGCCAGCCTGCGAGGCAGGACCGCTACCAGAAGTCAAGAATGCGTAGAACAAGTCAGTCTTCAATAGTAGCGCCGAAATCGAGTGCTGGAACGACTTTGACGGCACGTGGCATGCGCAGTCGCGCTACGGGCACATCAGCGTATTCAGCCAGGCTCAGATCGAACTGCTGCCAGCACAAGGCGGCGTCCGCGCGCCGTTTGGAAGGCATCTGACGCGCAGGCCCAGCCAGCCCAGCAAGGGACGCAAATCGAATGCATACCATGTTGCCGCTCTCCATTAGATCCATCTCTCCCGCCGGGAACGAAGTCACTACGGTGGAAATGCACGCGCTCGATCCACTGCGGCCAGCATTGATGCCATAGTGTCCCGTCGCGCTAGGAGGAGGAGTAAAGAATCCGAAAATAGTATAACACGCACCTTCGATTGTGCGCCCAAGACAGCTGTGAGGAAACGTACACACGACCTCTGGACTGCAAATCATGACAGGATCTGCATCGCTCCTCAGCACGCTCGCAGAAGGGTAGAATCACGCACAGTATTGGTCCAAACACTCTTCGTTTGACCGCATGTATATGCTGTCAAACGCACCGGAACGAACGCGCTCTCCGACGTGGAGCGTGCAATGAGCTCTTGAAAAGAAAGACGGCCCCTATTCAGAAACGAGGGCCCTCTAAGTCACATGATACCAAGAGCCCTGCGAATTAAATCAGCCTGTGAGAAGAGTACAGGCACACGAGCGCCCGAAGCACTTCTGACCGGTGAACGGACCTGTCAAATGTCGACCTGTCTGAACGCGCTTCCCCGCGCAGTCTCGACGTCGATTTTCAAGCGCCGACGCATCCCGGACAATGCGATAGAAGAGAACTCCAGGCGTAGGGCACAATGTTATACGGAATAAACTGCGGACTAAGCGGCAAAAAAGAATGGATAAGTACACGCACCTCGAGACAGTCCATACAAACACAAGCAGAGGTCGGGCCGAGCGCGTAGCAAAGGTGCGAATAGCACCGGACAAAGCGGTAACTGCGGATTGTGCGCTGAGCGGCGAGGGTGAGAAGGAGAGCAGCGGTTCGGACTCCGGTACGTACTCCGCAAACGCACTCCATAGCAACCCTACGGGCAGTAAGAATGGGAAACCGACCACCAAGCACTCACACAATCAGGCGACACATCTCAGCACGACGGTGATGGGGAAAAATGATACTCACCGGGAAAGATGAGACCCACGCCTTAAGAGCCGAAAAATGAAATAGGTCAGCGCGCAAACAGGTGGCTTTTGGCCAAGACTGTGTGGGCCAGGGACGACGATGGTGACCCAATACAGCCCACCGCCCACAAGTCAATGGCAAAATCGCCCCCTCCTAGAGCCTCGACCCACTCTGACGTAGAGATCAGAGGCGCTGGGAGGCGAAACACCCCCAGAGTATATAGTCCTTAGCGCTTAAGTGACGTATGCACAGGGGCCCAAACCGCAATCTCCCCCCTGAATCAAAACGCAAAGGGGACTATTAAAAGGGAGGAGAGATAAGACACTGCCCACAAGATGCAGCGCCTCACATGCTCGCCCTCGCCACCAGACTCACAACAGGAGGCCCATCAGAAGACGCCCTCTGCGCGAAGCCGCTCGCCAACACCTATGTGGAACATCCTACCAGCAACGGACAGACCCACGCCGAACAACACGGAACGAACAACACCAACGAGACAACGCCCAGCTGAGGCTCAAGACGGTGTGCCTCGGAGGTCGAACTCGCCGAGGCCCAGACGAGCCACTGCCAGCATAGATAGGGTCCTCCGAGGACGCTCCGCGCAAGCAAACCCAGCCGTACCAAAAAAAACGAACGTACTATTGCCAGGGAGGCTGCGGCGGGCACTGGAGCCAACGAGACCGAAGGGACATGCACTGGCTAGAAAAGCCAGACTGTGAGGACGCGCACGTGGCTGCCATCAGTGGCACGCACCTTGTCATCGACTACAACGAGACTCTGCGATGGCGGGAGAAGAGGAAAAGGGACAGAGCAAGGCGAGCACATCGTGGGCATTCGGAGGAAGCGCCGGCAGCCGCAGTATCCCGGGATGATGTAGACGCGACGTCACCAGATGCATCTCGCAAATAAAAGCCGCGACGGGCCGGGTGCCCCGAAGCCCGAAAATGACCGAATAAAAGCCGGGAAGCCGGAAAGCCGGAGAGCCGCTGAGAATCCGGTCCAGAAAAGGTCCCGGGCCACAAAACTGAGTCAGAGCCATCATCAAGATGCAGTAAGAAAAATCAATTGCAGCAGGGCCAGGCACAACCAGATAATATGCAGGAGGAGCCTGGGCGGATCGAAGCTCGTCGCCCCGTGATGGTCGGAGGATCGAGGGTGACGCGGCCTAGGTCTTGAAACTCCGACTCAGCGCCCGTCTGATCGTCCCCTCTCCCCAAGTCCATGGGCCAGCAGGCGTCAGACGCCACGGCGCCCTTGCTGGACAGCTTCGATGAGCAGAACGGAGCGAGCATCAGGGCGGCCCAGAAGTCCGCCAGGTGTCAATGAATGCGCCGACGCGCAGAGAGCCCTGCAGTGCGCGCAAGTCGCCACTCCCTGCAGTCACCCTCTCTATCCCTGCCTGCCACCATCAGCGCTATGCCGCCAGGCTCTACGGACGCGCAGCCTCGCTACGAACCTTTTTCCGCTCCTACTCCTGCCCTCCGCCCTCTTCTCGCACCCCCGCGCGGCATCCAAAAGCCCAACCTTGCACTGGGCCTGCACAACGAACACCCAACCCGCCGGCGAACACAGCTACCGAACGGCCTGCCCTCGCAAATCCGCCCTCAGAAAAATGGACGATGTTAGGGGAGGTAAGCAGTCGCGAACGATCTATTACCCGGTCGTCGCTAACCTCTGCAAGCAGCGATGGGAGAGCGAGATTCTCGTTCCCGAGACGCAGCCGAACGGACCCGGCGAAGACCAGCTGGAGCCCACAACGGCGGCCCCTCTACTCCCGTCATCGCCGCCTGCCACGCACGCCACGCACCCCGAGCTATCGCCAGCTCGCCCGGCGACAACGCGGACAGCAGAAGAGGCGGCTACACCCAGCGAACGCGAAAAATTGCGTCAACTCGCCGACGAGCGCCGCGCGCGACGTCGCCTCTCCGTCGAGGGACTCGACGACACCAACTGGCCGCCTTTGCAGCGACAAGATACGAACGGTGACAACGAGGGCGGTGTGAGCAAAGCCCTAACCCGACGGCCCTTCACCAGTCGCCCAATCGCTCCCTTGCCGCGTCAAGCAGCTGCCCAGCGTCCTAAAATCCTGCCTGCAGAGGTCGAAACTCACCACGCACCTCCGCCGGCGCCGAGAAGCCCCATCGCGACGACCATCGACTGGTCGAGCATTCCCGAGTCTGAACCGCGACACTTCGGCCCGCCCATCCCCACGCATTTCCGCGAGCGCGAACATGGCGAGCAACAACACAGCAAGCCGCTTGCGGCAACACCGGCTTTGGTACACGACATGTTTGCGGAGGCGGACCCGACGAGTTTCGAGAACAACCAACTGCGCCGCGGCCCCCTCAACTCACCGTCCGAGCAACGCTCGCAGCGCCACCAGGCCCAGTCAGCAGCACAAGCGGAGGCGATGGCGAGACGTCACAACCAGCCCCCTCGCCACGACATGGACGTGGACGACCCGATCGTCGTGGAAGAAGACGACGTGCCCCCAACGGACTTCCCAGCGGCGCAGCCTCAGCGCACGTACTCCTCGGACGACGATATCGTGGAAGACCTCGATGACGACGAGGACCTGGAGGATACGGACGACGAAGAAGCCGACGACGACTACGAACTGCACCCTGCCTTCGGCGAGCGCACAGTCCATGTTGCCTCTAACGGCAACAACCGCCGCATCGACGGCATGGCTGCCGACGCCCACCTCGCCAATCTCTGCCCCATCCAAAGGTCGGCATGGTCGGATTTCAAAAAACCGAAAGTTATCTTCGTCTGCGACAGCATCGGCGGGCAGGACCCATCGACGATGCACCCCCTGGCGGCCGTCCAGAAGCTTGCCAAGGCCGTCAAGGGCGCGCTACCGACCAGCAAGCCTCAAGTGACGCGCGCGGAGTCAGACCCACGCAGCAACAAGCCAATCCGCAGGAACACCTTCCTCCTTACTGGCATCACGCGCCAGCAGGAGGACGCGCTATGCTACCGTCGGCACTACGTCCTGGACAACGCAAGCGTCACGACTTTCCGTTTCACCCTGCTCGCCTCGAGCCACTTGGGAACGGTCACTAACACTCAGCTACGTGGCGGCCACCTGCGCGAGAGCATCAAGCCGTCCTGGGAAACGAACGCCAGCTTCCGCGCCCCACTGGAGAAGTTCGCAGCGCAACAAGGTCGCGGCCGACCCGCTGATACGCGCCTTCCTCAGCTCAGTTTCAGTCCGCTCGCTCACGACGACTTCGAGCACAGAATCGATTAGGGAGTACAACGTCCACGCCGATGTGGACTTCCTGCCGCCCGACCTAATTGCAGAGCTCCGCGAGGCCGTGCGCAACATCCCGATACGGCACCCCTTCAAGGGCCACGGCCGCATGCGCAAACAGCCGTGGGAATGCTCCGTGTGCGGGAGCGCCGGTCACCCCACTGGCAAATGCCCTACCTCGCGCATCGACGGCTGGACCAACGCACACGGCGCAGCGCTGGTTTCGAACGGCAACCATGTGGCGAACAGCAACGCCAACGGCTCGCGCGGCCGCGGCGGACGCGGAGGCGGCGGACGCGGCGGCGGCGCTGGTCGAGGCGGCGCCGGCCGTGGAAATGGGAACGGCCACCGCGGCCGCATCTTCTGACGCCAACATCGAATTCCTTTCTTCTTGCACTTCCACCGCACTACCCCGCCCCCTGCCGCTCCATGGCCGTACCGATCTGCTTGTGCCCTGCCCCTTTCAAATTCCACTCACCGTCCAACCCGACGAGATGCCCCATGTCGCAACCCTTCTTGACCACCAGAATCTCCCCTTGTCCCGTGAATACACCCTCATCAAAATAAAATTGCGACATAACATGCTCGAGAAGCTAGAAAGCACTTCGCGTGAAGGATAAGGCCGCGCAAGCACTGATAAGGTCCCCGCGCCGGCATATGTATCATGGGCGCACGCACCGCGTCCTCTCACGCCAGCGCGCACACTGCGCCCTCCCACGCCAACGTGAACACCGCCTCCTCTCGCGCCAACGCGCACCACCACGTCTGTCCCGCGCTGGCACGCGTACCGCGCTCCCTCACACCGACGTGCGTACCGCATTCTCTTACGCCAGCGCGCAGACTGCACTCTCTCGCGCCAACGCACGTGCCGGGTTCTATCGCGCCAACATGCACCACCACGTTTCCCCCGAGCTGACACGCATACCGCGCTCCCCCACGCCGACATGCGCATGGCCTCCCGTCGCGCCAGCGCGCACGCCGCGCTTTCTCGCGCGGAACCCGCGTACTGCAGTCTCCCACGCTAACGCGCACACTGCGCCCTCCCGCGCCAATGCGCGCACCGCGCTCTCCTGCGGCGACACACACCGCCGCGTCTCTCCCGTGCAGGCACGAGCACCGCGCTCTCTCACACAGGTACGCGCATCGCATCCTCTCGCGCCAACATGCGCACCGCGTTTCTCGCGCCGACCCGCGCACTGCACTATCTCGCGCCAGCGCGCATCGCCATGTCTCTCCCGCGCAGGCACGCGCGCCGCGCCCCTCACGCCCGCGCGCACACCGCTCCCTCTCATGCCAACGCGCACATCGCGCTTTCCCGCAACAACGCGCACACTGCGCTTTCTCACGCCAACGCGCGCACCGCGCTCTCTCACACCGGCGCGTGTCGCCGCTTTCTCTCGCGCCGATGCGCACACCGCGTATTCTCACGCCAATGCACAGACCGTGTATGCTTGCTCCGACACGCACACCGAGCCCTCTCGCGCACTACGCTTTCTCACGCCGACAAGCACACCGCACTTTCCTGCACCGGCTCGTACACCGTTCCTTTCTGCGCAGACGCGCACACCGCGCTTTCCCGCACCGCAAACTCTTGCGCAGGTGCGCGCATCACAATTTCTCGCACAGGTGCGCGCACTGCGCCCCCTCGCGTGTACGCGCGCACCGCGCTCTCTCGTGCAGATATGCACAGCGCAGCTTTCCCGCGCTGATGCGCATGCCGCAATTTTGGTGCAGATGTACATACCGTAATCTCCCGTGCAGGCGCACGCGCACCGCACTTTCTCGTGCAGGTGCGCGCACCGCAACTCTTCGCGCAATGCGCGCACCGCAATTTCTCGAAAAAAGGTGTGCGTACTGCAACACCTCGCGCAGGTGAGCGCACCACGGTTTCTCATGCCGACGCGCATATCACAACATCACGTGCAGGCGCACACGCTACAAAATTTACACTGACACATGTAACATACATGGAATGACCACGCCATGATTGTGTCAAGGGAACTAATGCGTCAGTATACACAAACGAGCACAGCTCCCTTTAAAAATAGAGATGCACAGTGCCCTGAACCGGCATTGGCCCTGGCAACCTCAAACCTTGGCTACGCACAATCCTAGTTAGTGCCCTCCTGCTGCCTAATTTACTGACCTCCGGGGACAGGAAGCAGTGGGAGAGAACGGAGGTCTATTTAGACCAAGAGCGAGCCGTGCGGAGACGCTGAAGCCTGATGGAAATCGCACAGTCCGGACTGTGCGAGTAGTACTGACTGGCATAGCTCACCGTGCTGGCCGGTATGCCAGCTGCGCGAGATGGGTGCGCTGGCCCCTCTCTGCAAGATATACAGCGCGAAACCCAATTACCACCAACAACACATCTCAGGTGACAAATGATCGGTCTGGTTACACGTTCCAGAGCACCGAACCAGAGGTTTCTGATGCTGCCCTTCCCTCTGTGGATGATGGTGCTCAGGAAGCAGGAGGCAGCGTTTTGAGGGGAGAGTTCGTGATGAACAACATTCTGACGCCAGAAGGCTGGCGCCAGGATACACATCAGTCTGGCAAATCCAGTACTGATGCAAACAACCTCATTACGCCGCGATCAGTGGCAAGGTCAAGCTCAGCATATGTGCAGACACCGTCTGATGCTGGGAATAACTACTCAGACCATGCAGTATTACCAATAATGCAGGACAATCAGATGCGCTCAAAAAAGAGCACCAAGGCCTATATCAAACTGGCCTCTGAGAATATGAAAGGCCGGGGCGCGCAGAGGATAGCAGGCAGCAGCAAATGGAAAAAGATTGCAGAAGACATTCGCAGTCACAAGATCGGAATCATGGCCATTCAGGAGACCCACCTTGATGCGCAGCACTTGGATGAAATTCATCACTACTACGAACATCTTCATGTAGAAAATACTGCGCTGCCAGCAAATCCCACGGGCGCGGGGGGCGTTGCGCTGGTCTTCAACAAGCTACTTACAAATTATCGCACTATTGACACCCATGTCCTGGTTCCAGGCAGAGCAATAGTGTGCAAAATCGAATGGCACAGAGACTCAAGCCTAGTCGTCCTCGCCATATACGCGCCCACCACTGCCAAGGCAAATAAAGAGTTCTGGGAGGCTCTAAAAAAGACTCTCAGGCGTGAAAAGGGCAAAATCCCCAAACCAGATGTCATGCTGGGAGATTTCAACCAGGTGGAGGACCCCATCGACCGCTTCCCTGCAAAATTGTCAAAGATTGACGCACCACAGTCTTTCGAAGACCTCAAAAGGTATCTGAAAGTCACAGATGGGTGGAGAGACACCTTCCCTGACAGCATCGAATGGACATGGAGGAACATGCCCCTGTCATCCATGTCTCGCATTGATAGGATCTACTTGACCAACAAAATGCGCGCGGTCAGCAGACAGTGGGAAATCAACGTGTCTGGCATAAATACATATGACCACAGCAGAATCTCTGTGGAACTAGTGTGCAGAGATGCTCCAGACATTGGTCCTGGACGCTGGACCATGTCTGAGAACCTAACAAGGGACAAAGTTTTCATGTCAGAGGTGTACAAACTTGGCAAAAGCGCCCAGTCAGAGATGGACACCATCGCCTTCTTGGGCAGGACAGCATTCAACAACCCCCAGCGTACCTGGGAACGTCTGAAAGAGCAGATAAGAAAGGCAGCCAAGGCCAGAAGCAAAGATCTTAATTGCGCCAGGCGCACAAAATTGACAAAAGCGCAAGAACAGAGAAACTCTGCCAAAACCTGCCTGAGAGCAGCATCCTCGCCTGATGAAATCACAGAGGCAAAAGCGCAGCTCAGAAAAGCTGAAATGGAGATCTACAATCTACAGGATGGCTCGCACACCTCCATATTCCAGAATAGATCAACACGTGTCTGGCTGGAAGCAGAGACCATGTCCAAGTCCTGGTTCAGTTGGGTGAAAAGTAAAAAACCGCGTGATACCATGATGCAACTCAAGCGCCCAGGGTGTGAACCAGCACAGTATGTTCTGGAATCACGCGATATGGCAGATTTGGCTGGAGAATACCACAACTCAATCCAGTCCAAAGATCTGGACGTAGATGAAGCTGCGCGCTCACTGGCCATAGAGCACGCTTTAGATCATCTGGAGCGTCGCGCAGATGCAAGCGCGCGTGCCAAACTAGCAGCTGTAATATCAAGAGAGGATGTAACAGAATCTCTGGCGTCCTCGAAAAGTGGGAAAGCTGCTGGCTTAGATGGACTCATATATGAACTCTGGAAAGTCATCCACAAGCAGTTCTGCAAATCCAGGGGCAAAGAAGATCAAACCTTTGACGTCGTGGGTATGATGACAATGGTCTTTGAAGATATTGAACTTCATGGCTTAGACGCAGACTCCAAATTCGCAGAAGGCTGGCTGTGCCCCTTGTACAAGAAGGGAGATAGAAGTGAGATCGCGAATTATAGGCCGATCACACTCCTCAACACAGACTACAAAATTTACACCAAGGCCTTGGCGCTCAGGCTGGCTAGCATTGCGCCCCAGCTCATTCAGAAATCTCAGGCTGGCTTTGTCCAGGGTCGCAGTATCACAGACCATTCCAAAATCACGAGTCTCATCCTTGATTACGCTGAAGCCAAGGAAGAAAATGGCGCCATTGTGGCACTGGACCAGGAAAAAGCTTATGATCGCATAAGACATGACTATCTGCACAAGATTCTCAAAGCCTTTGGCTTCCCAGAGCACTTTGTGAATGCGGTCAGGACGCTATATGAAAATGCTTTCACTGTGGTCATGATCAATGGCTTCGCAAGCAAAAAATTTAGAGTTACCAGAGGCGTCAGGCAGGGAGATCCGCTCTCCTGCTTGCTTTTTAACTTGGCAATAGAGCCGCTCTCAGCTATGCTCAGACGCTCTGAGCTGCAAGGCTACAAGATTGATGGCATTGAGGGCAAACTAATCGCCACATTGTATGCAGATGATACAACAGTGTACATGAGTGAGAATGACTCTTACCAGCGCCTCTTCCAGATCCTGGACCAGTGGTGCCTTGCAGCAGGTGCTCGCTTCAATGTACAGAAAACTGAAATCGTTCCAATGGGTACAAAAGAGTACAGGACACAAGTCCTGGATTCGAGATGCCTCAAAGATGGGGACCCTGCCATCCCAGACTCAGTGCGCATTGCCAGAGATGGCGAACCCATTCGCATACTTGGAACCTGGCCAGGCAATGGAGTGCAGAATGTGAATGCCTGGTCCTCCATCCAGGACAAAATTGCTGAAACTCTACAAAGATGGGAAAGTAAGCGCCCCTCGCTGAATGGTAGAAGCATTATATCACAGGTTGTGGTAGGCGGATTTACCCAGTACCTTACTGCTGCTCAAGGCATGCCAACCAAGCTGGAAAAACGCCTGGATAAAATGACGCTTGACTTCCTCTGGGCAGGCTCTCGCCGCCACCCAATTAATATGGATACTCTGCGCCTGGGTAGAGACCATGGAGGCCTGGGTCTGTTCCACACTGAGAGCAGAAATGATGCGCAATACCTGAAATGGGTGGGCGCATATATCAAAAATGATGAGACGCGTCCTATGTGGACCTACCTGGCAGACTTCATCTTCAGAACTGCCATCATCAACAAGGACAAGAAATGGGTGCCAACAGACGCACGCATCAACCCCTTCCAACAGGTGTGGCGACCCAACAAGCAGAAACTCCCTTTCATCTTGCAGCAAATGGTGAGGGTTGCAACAAAATATAATGTCGCCCTCGATGCGCCTCAGATCCCAGAGCACATAAGGGAAGATATGCCCATATGGGCACACCCAGCCATGGGACAACCAGATGCCCTGCGAGAATATAGGAGAGAGGTGCGATGCCTAAAGACCTCTCATGCGGTCTGTACGGTTGAAGATCTCGAAGAGATAGCTGAACCTGATGACTTCGACCATGAGGAGTCTAGTACCTGTTACGCCCGTGCCCCGGCCCGCGGACCCCACGTGCTCTCGGCATCACTCGGCGTCATTCTACGTCACTCGGCCAACTCGGTCAACTCGGTCAAGCTCCCGAATACCCGGCTTATCTCCCCTCGTGTTCATATGCTCGGGATATGTTCTCCTCATCGTCCTCTACCTCTAGACCTCTCCCTCACTTCTCTAGCTTCTCTCCTTACTCGCATACATCCACCTAACTCGCCTTGTCCCTACTGTATCGATAGTGTTCATATCCGGTTCGCTCCACTCGTCTTAGTCATTCGCCTCTCGTCATTCGCCCGATCCCCCGATACCTTACCCACTCGCTCTTACTCATCCTATCGGCCGATGACGACGATCTCTATTGATCTGAGGCCCCTTCTCCTTCGTCTCTAGGATACACTCCGAGTACATCGGATCATCTCCCCAGGTATAAAAGACCCTCGACTTTGTATCTAGCTCCCCAGTTACGAAATCGACATAGTCGTGCCCCTCGCACACTCTATCTCTCTCTCTCTCGACTTCGCCTCTGGGTTCTCCCTTCGCCCGACTTACTCGTCTGAGTCCTCTGCTGCTCGCGGTCCCTTCGGTCGTGCTACTCGACGTAGCCGGTGTGCTCAATAACGCACCGAAGGCTCTAGTTGTTCGTTCGAGTGTTCTCTGCGCCCGGACGTTCGACTATCCTTGCAACCAAACCCCCAAGGCACAGCAGGCTTAACAGTATTTCGTAACTCGAGCTCCGCTCGAGTTGTATGGCCTTTGGGACTCGACAGAACCTCAGAAGAAACCAGGAAGAACCTCATCCTCTACTCGACTCCCCCGACGCTATCCTTCGCGAAGCCCGTCGTCAGGCTCGTCTTCGCGACCAACAACCTCCTCAGCCGGCTACGCCTTCGCCATCAGTCTCGATGTCGGGCACTAGCCGCTTCGGATCATCTCGGCACTCGCAACCGCCGAACGATGATGACGAAATCCTCTCGCAACACACTCTCTCCGGCTCGCTTCACACCTCGCGTTTCTCGCCGGCCCAGTCCACACTACGCGCGGACCCGAGCGGTTCCTACCCTCCCTCAAGTCACACGACGCGATCGCCCTCGCATCCCTCGACTCACTCGCTCGGCTCTCGACACCCTCTCGCGCTCGTTCCGTACACCGGCTCTCGCTCGACTCCTCGCTTTTCGCAGCACTCCTCGTCGTTCCGCGGCTTTTTCCCATCCGGCACCCCTAACACGCCCCGGCGTGGCGGCGGGGGTGGCGGAGGAGGCGGCGGAGGTGGCGGCGGTGGAGGCGGAGGCGGCGGAGGCGGCGGTGGCGGTGGTGGTCATCGAGGTGCTCCCTCGCCCTCGTCGCACCACTCGCACCACTCGCACGGCTCGCACCCTCCGAACCCTCCTCCCGGAGGTGGCGGCGGTGGGGGCGGTGGTGGCGGTAACGATCCTCCTGGTCCCCTGGGACCTCCCTTCGACCCTCCGTCGGACGGCTACGACTCGGACGTCGATCGCGAACGACAATTCCACGATCAACACGACAACGTCCCTCGTGTCTACTTCGTCGACCGCGACAGCGGCTCTCTCGCATCGACGCCGCCAAACCCGACAAATTCGACGGCGAAAACGCCAACAAACTTCGCGGATTCCTCATCGACTGCGAAACCTACTTCCTCGCCAACCCTCGGAAGTACCAGACGTCCCGCGAGAAGATTCTCTTCACCGCGACCTATCTCTCGGGTCGGGCGAAGGAATGGTGGGGCGGCTACGTTCCTCTCGTCCCGAATCCGCCTCCCGGTTACGAGTTCCTCGAAGACTGGAACGAATTCAAGAACGAACTCACGATCACCTTCGGCGTCACGAACGAACGCGAACGCGCCGAAGTCAAGATTCGACGACTGCAAATGGCCGACAACGGCAAGGTCGCCCGCTACAAGCTCCAGTTCGACGAATACGCCAAACTGCTCGGCTGGGACGACGCTGCACTCGCCTCGCAATTCTATCGCGGACTCCCTCGCCGCATCAAATCTGTCTTCGCTGCTCAAGTAGCTCAACGCCCGGCTTCCCTGACGCCACTCGCTGCGCTCGCTCTTAGCATCGACGCCAACTACTGGATCGATAAGGACGAGCAAGCTCTCGAGCACGCGAACGAACCCCGCAAAGCGCAGAAGACCACCTCGACCGCGACGCCTCAATCGGGCTCCCGATCGAACACCAAGTCCAACGCGCTCCCAACAACGGTAACAACGGCAACAACGGCAACTCGAACAACCACTCGAACTCGAGGGGTCAGTCCTCGACCTCGGCCCGCTCGTCTTCGAAGACCACGACCAAGTCGAAGGACGACGTCGCGAAGAACCTCAACTCGAACGGCAAGCTCAACGACGCCGAACGACGCCGTCGCCTCGATAACAACCTCTGCCTCTACTGTGGCCACGCCGGCCACACCGCGTCCGAGTGCCGCAAGGCCGCTCACAATCGCGAGTCGAAGGGTCGCGCCGCTAAGGCTCAACCCGCGACTTCCTCGACGCCGGCTCCCGCTCCCTCGGGCGCCGCCGCTTCTGCCCCGGCAGAAGCGAAAAACTAACGGGCAGTTCCCCACGGGCATCTAGGGCCAACTGCGTCAAGCCCAAGATGCCTTACACTCGGTTGAACGCTGCCGCGCTCACCGATCAAGACGCTCTCATCGTCGTCCTTTCCTCCGACGCTGTCCTATCCTTTCGCACACTCGTCGACTCCGGCTCCGAAGATCAGTTCCTCGATACTCAGTTCGCCGAGAGTCTTCGACTCCCTCAAAAGTCTCTCGATCAACCGCTACGCCTTCGGCTCTTCGACGGCTCCTATCGCGGTGTTATCTCCAAATACGTGTCGCTTCCCGTCCGCTTCCCTTGCGGAACTTCGATGATCATCAACTTCCTCCTCACCACTCTAGATCCGACTTGCTCTGCAGTGCTGGGATACCGCTGGTTGGCCCGCTACAATCCTAGGATTGACTGGTTCCATCACCGCATCTCTTTCCCCACTCGTGTCTCGCCCTCGGATCCCTCGGGTTTCGTCCCTGGGTTCTCGCTCGACTCGGATCCTCCGACTCCGTCGTCACCTCCTCCCGCGCCACGTACTCTGCCTCCCGAACCGCCGATGGACGAAACCGCCCTTCGCGCGGCGCTGCTCGCGTCGACATCAAGATCATCGGCGCCGCAGCCTTCGACACCTCTCGTCGACTTCGCGGCTCGATGGTCTCGGCCATCTACATTCGAGATCCATCGGTGCCCGCTCGCTCTGCGTCTGCCAACCCGGCCTCGGAAACCGGCGAAGGCATCCCCGAGTGTTATCACGAGTTCCTCGACGTCTTCTCAAAGGAGGCCTCGAATCGACTCCCTGAACATCGGCCGTACGATCTCAAGATCGACATGGAAGAAGGCAAGCCTCTCCCATCCGGTCCGATCTACTCGCTCTCCGAGCCCGAGCAACTCGCGCTTCGGGAGTACATTCAGGATAACCTCAGCAAAGGACACACATTCGCTCGTCGTCGTCCCCGGGTGGCGCCCGGTTCTCTTCGTCAAGAAGGCCGACGGTTCTCTTCGCCTATGCGTCGATTATCGTGGGCTCAACAAGATCACTCGGAAGGACAAGTACCCGCTTCCGCTCATCTCGTCCACGCTCGACCGCCTTCGCACCGCCAAGAAGTTCACCAAGCTCGATCTTCGTGTCGGATACAGCAACGTTCGCATCGCGGCCGGCGACGAGTGGAAGACTGCCTTTCGAACGCGCTACGGCACCTACGAGTATCTCGTCATGCCTTTCGGTCTCACGAACGCTCCAGCCGCTTTCCAGCGCTTCATGAACGACATCTTCTCCGACCTCCTCGACGTCACGGTCACCGTCTACCTCGACGACATCCTCATCTACTCGGACGATCCCTCGAAGCATGAGGAACACGTTCGAGAGGTCCTTCGACGGCTGCGGGAGAATGACCTCTTCTGTAAGCCCGAGAAGTGCGAGTTCCATGCTGACACCATTGAGTACCTCGGGTACATCATCAGCCCCGAGGGCATCAGCATGGACCCGAAGAAGATTGCCACCCTCCTCGAGTGGCCCGTTCCTCGCAACGTTCGCGACATCCAGTCGTTCCTCGGCTTCGCGAACTTCTATCGACGATTCATCTACGACTACTCCGATATCGTCGTCCCGCTCACTCGTCTCACTCGAAAGACCGCAACGTGGAACTTCACTCCGCAATGCCTCGCTGCGTTCAACGAGCTCAAGAAGGCGTTCACTTGCGCTCCCGTCCTTCACCACTTCGATCCCGCTCTCCCTCGCGTCGTCGAGACTGACGCTTCCGACTACGCGATCGCGGCGATCTTCTCGCACGTCCTCCCGGACGGCTCTGTTCACCCCGTCGCTTTCCATTCGCGCACGCTCACTCCCACCGAGCTCAACTACGACACGCACGACAAGGAGCTACTCGCGATATTCGAGGCTTTCGAACTATGGCGACACTACCTCGAAGGGGCCGAGACCCCAATAGACGTCGTCACGGACCACAAGAACCTCGAGTATTTCTCCACCACGAAGATGCTCACTCGTCGGCAAGCTCGCTGGTCCGAGTACCTTTCTACCTTCAACCTCCTCATTCGCTTTCGACCCGGTCGACTCGGCGGCAAACCCGATGCTCTCACTCGCCGCCACGACGTCTATCTCAAAAGGGGGATGGTGGCTACGCCAGCGCAAACCCGCAGAACTTCCGACCCGTTTTTACTTCGGAACAGTTCGCCGCTTCCCTTCGCGCGACGTATGCTGAAGAGACTTTCCTTCGCGCAGCCACGATCATGGACACTCAGTCCATTCGGGATGACATTCGCGCCTCGTACGACTCGGACGAACTCGCTCTCGACATTCGCTCGAAACTCGGCACCGATGACGCGATCAACTGGTCGGCCTCGGACGATGGATTCTTGCTGTTCAAGGGCAGGATCTACGTACCGAACGCTCTCGATTGTCGCCTTCGTATCCTTCGCGAAAGCACGATCACCCGCTCGCTGGCCATCCGGGTCAGAACAAGACACTCAAGATGGTCGCCCCGCAGTACTACTGGCCCGACCTGCGCGACTCGATTCGTACCTACGTCCAGGCCTGCGTCACCTGTGGGCGCAGCAAACCTCGACGACACAAGCCGTACGGTCGACTTCAACCGCTCCCGATTCCGCTTCGCAACTGGGACTCGATCTCGATGGACTTCATCGAACAACTCCCTGAGTCCAACGGTTACACCGCGATCCTCGTCATTATTGATCGCCTCTCGAAGCAGGGTATCTTCGTCCCGACCAAGGGCAAGATCACCTCCGAAGAACTCGCGCGTCTCTTCCTCATCCACGTCTTCGCCAAACATGGCGCTCCCTCGCACGTCTCTACCGACCGCGGCTCCGACCGTCTCCCGCTTCTTTCGCGCACTCGGCTCGCTCCTCAACATGACCATGCACTTCACCTCGGGTCACCACCCGGAGGCGAACGGTCAAGTCGAACGCACGAACCAGACGCTCGAGCAGTACCTTCGTCTCTACTGCAACTACGAGCAGGACAACTGGTCCGAGCTACTCCCTCTCGCCGAGTTCACGTACAACAACACCCCGAACGACTCGACTGGTGTCTCGCCTTTCTTCGCCAACAAGGGTTTTCACCCGAACATCTCCGTCTACCCCGAGCGCGACGTTGCCTCTGCTCGCGCCCGCGACTTCGCTGTCGACATCCACGAACTGCAGGACGTCCTGAAGGAGCAGATCGCTGCCGCTCAGAAACGTTACACTGCATCTGCGAATGCTCGACGCACTCCCCCGCCTGACTTCAAGGTCGGCGACATGGCCTACGTCCTCTCGGAGCACATCAAGACGACGCAGCCCACTCGCAAACTTGCCGATCGCTACCTAGGCCCGTTCCCGATCGTCGATCAACCTAGCTCGCAATCGTTCACCCTCAGCCTACCCGACTACCTCGCTCGCGTACACCCGGTCTTTCACGTCTCGCAACTCGAACCCCACCCTCGAGAAGCGTTCCCCGGTCAACGTCAAGAACCCCTCCGCCCGTCGTCGTCGACGGCGAGCAAGAGTACGAGCTCGAAGTACTCAGCGTACGCATCGACAATCGCCATCGTCACTCGCGCCTTCGTTTTCGCATTCGCTGGATCGGTCACATCGGCACTCCCGACGACCCCGAGACCACCGAGATGGGCTCCGAAAATCTCGAACACGCGCAGGAAGCAGTTCAAGACTTCTATGCTGCAAATCCCAGCGCTCCCGGCAGTTATCAAGAATTCCAGCAGATCCTCAAGAAATTCGAAAACATCTAAGCACTCGCTTTTCACTCGCTATCTCTTCGCTCACTCGCTTTTCACTCGATTCCAAGAAACAGTCATTTATTACATTTTTGGGCGACTTTGGTCGCACCCGCTACTACTCTATTCTATCGCCTACTCGTCCGCGTCCTCGGTCGCTTCCTCGACCGCTTCCTCGTCCTCCTCCTCGGACTCCTCCTCGACCTCCTCCTCGGCCTCCTCCTCCTCCTCGCTCGAAAACGGATTGTCGATCGACTCGTCGATCGACTGGCCGAACTGCTGCGCTTGCCACTGCAGCATCCGGTACAACATCCTCTCGATGTTGTGCACCGAGTTGTTTGTCCACAGGGCGTGGTTCTCCACGACCCTGCGGTGCTCGGCCGTCTTCGCGCGGTCCTCGGCCGCCCTCGTCCCCAGCGTCGTCCCCTCGACGATGCGCACCTTCTTGGGGCGCTCGGGCGACGCACTCGGCGACGCCGCCCTCTTCTCGCCGCGCGGCACGAACGGCTTGCCCGAGTGCGTACACTTGCCCCGGGTCTGATGACACGCGGTGCAGGTGTTCGACCGGTGCTGCCGAACGCACTGGCCGCCGCGCTTGGCGCAAGCCTCGCACTACTCGTCGTCAGTCCCGGCGAGCAAAACACGAACAACCGAAGACTTACCTGGCTCGGGAACCGCGTCCCGTACGGCACCTCCGGCCACCTATCCGTGAACTTGCCGCCTGCGCGCGGCTTGGGCTTGGGCTTGGGCTTCGCGGCCGGCGCCACCGGGCTCGCGAGCTCCTCGACCTCGTCGTCGTCCTCGAGCGTCTCGCCCGCCCCGAGCGACGGCGAGCGAGCGACCGCGACCGGCGCGGGTTTCGGCGCGACCTTGCGCGGCGCCTGAGTCGTCTTCGCGACATCGACCTAAAACAAAAGCGCACCTTAGCCAAATCGCGCAGTCGAGGTAGCTCGACCCATACCTCCATGGCCTTCCGCCTCTTCGGCGGCGACTCGGTCTCCCTCGCGTCCTTCGCCGGCGCCTTCGTGCTCGTGGTCGGCGCCTTCGCCGGCGACGCCTGGCTCTTCGCCGCCTTGGCGCCCGCGTCCACCCGCGATCTTGGCCACGCGCTCGGCCAGCATCCCGGCGTCGCTGCGCCGCCAGGCGCAGCTCGGCCTTCGCCTGGCGCCTGCGCGCGCTGAACGCCTCGATCGCGTCGAGGTCCTCTTCGTCGACGGCCTCTTGCTGCAGGCCGCCGAGCGTCCGTTTTGCGTCCTCGTGCGCTGCGATCAGCGCCTCCATCGTCGGGTCGTCCTCGAGCGACCTCATGACGGCGCCGACGGTCTTGCGGTCGTACGCGGCGGCGACATCCTCGAGCGACTCGTATCGCGGCATGGTGGGCGGCGGGCAGAAGACAAGAGTGGTTCGACGATTCAACTCCCGACCCAACCACTTTTAATCTGCGTCCGACCCGTTCCGACCCGACCCGATCTTTTGGCCCCATTCGGACTCGAGTGCGTGCTATCTCATTTTTCGTATTCACCTTGCGTTGCTGCAGTCCTTCGTGGGCTCAGGACGTAAAGGGGGGATACTGTTACGCCCGTGCCCCGGCCCGCGGACCCCACGTGCTCTCGGCATCACTCGGCGTCATTCTACGTCACTCGGCCAACTCGGTCAACTCGGTCAAGCTCCCGAATACCCGGCTTATCTCCCCTCGTGTTCATATGCTCGGGATATGTTCTCCTCATCGTCCTCTACCTCTAGACCTCTCCCTCACTTCTCTAGCTTCTCTCCTTACTCGCATACATCCACCTAACTCGCCTTGTCCCTACTGTATCGATAGTGTTCATATCCGGTTCGCTCCACTCGTCTTAGTCATTCGCCTCTCGTCATTCGCCCGATCCCCCGATACCTTACCCACTCGCTCTTACTCATCCTATCGGCCGATGACGACGATCTCTATTGATCTGAGGCCCCTTCTCCTTCGTCTCTAGGATACACTCCGAGTACATCGGATCATCTCCCCAGGTATAAAAGACCCTCGACTTTGTATCTAGCTCCCCAGTTACGAAATCGACATAGTCGTGCCCCTCGCACACTCTATCTCTCTCTCTCTCGACTTCGCCTCTGGGTTCTCCCTTCGCCCGACTTACTCGTCTGAGTCCTCTGCTGCTCGCGGTCCCTTCGGTCGTGCTACTCGACGTAGCCGGTGTGCTCAATAACGCACCGAAGGCTCTAGTTGTTCGTTCGAGTGTTCTCTGCGCCCGGACGTTCGACTATCCTTGCAACCAAACCCCCAAGGCACAGCAGGCTTAACAGTACCTGCATATGCGACAATTGCATGACTGATAGAACAGAGGGCTGCAAGAACCCCTTCAAATGCCAGGAGTTTGCTCGTGACATACTGAGCGAGCTTGCGCCCAAGTGGAACACTGCGACCACACAGGCTGAAGTAGACTCCAGCATGTGGGAAACTTTCGTAGAGGGTCGCATGGAGGCAATCCAGACTGGTGAACCAATAATTTTCGACCCAACCCTACACCAAGGAGATGATCTGGCCAGCTACTACAGAGCTTTCGTGGACACAATGGCCCTCAGTGAGAGAGGGGTGACAGATACCATATGTGATGCGGCACCTGTACGACCACATGGAGACAAGGATGCAGAGGCTGTGGAAGTGGTCGTCTGCGGTGCAATCATAAATGGAGACTCAGCAATTGCCAAGGGCGGCTTTGCAGCATATTTTCCAGAACACGATTTCGACGACAAAGTGGGCTTCTGCCCAGGGGATACACACTCCTATGTGCGCAGTGTAGCCACAGCAATAAAGATGGCAGCAACAACGGCACCAAGACATCGCCCTCTGCACATGATCAGCACCAGTGCAGCAGTGGTAAGAATGCTCACCCTTGATTTATCCAAGCATGAGTCCACTGGATGGATGGACTTACCAAATGAGGCAGACGCCATGCGAGCAGCGGCTGCAGCTCTGCGTGCCAGAGGTGCACCGACCTCGTTCACATGCATAGCCAAGAACAGAGTCAAGCACTGGCCACAGGTTGGGGAGGCAAGAAAAATGGCCCTTGTGGCTGCAGAAGTGGGCCCACCTTTTGATCTGGACCTCGAGGAGCTGGTGCCCTTTGATAAGCCTGGGCTTGCAATTGCAAATATCACTCAGAGAGAAGCACATAGAGCCATAAAATGGCTCGCCCAGAAAAAAGTCAAACAGCGAAAAGCGACTCTGGAAAATCTCAAACTAATAAAATGGCGTGTACATCATGCGACAGACTTCATGCCACTGGAGTCTCAGTTCTGGCAGAGTCTGCAATCCAAAAACCTTTCGCGCAGTGTGCGCAACTTCCTTTGGAAAATGGCCCATGGTGCGCACAAAGTTGGCGACTATTTCAGCAAAATGCCAGAACCATGGGCGTCATATGCCATATGTCCATCATGCCAGGAAACTGAGACCATGGAACACATCCTCCTAAAATGCGAGAGCTCAGGTTTTGAAACAGTATGGGCCTTGGCCCAGGACTTCCTGAAGAGTCGCAAGATCAACATAGACATAGACATCGGGGTTATCATGGGTTGTGCAACCATGCGAATAGGACACATGGGGTCTGCAAGAAATCGTGCGCTGGAGCGCATCTTCTGCATTATTGTGTCAGAATCCGCCTTCCTGATCTGGAAGATAAGGTGTGAAACCCGCATTGAGCATGCTGAGGATCCAGACTGGGTCATGCCAGAAGAGGAGGTGACCAAGAGATGGAAGAAAATGTGCGAATCACGTCGCGTGCAGGATAAACTTCTCACAAATAAACATCGTTACAAGACAAAGGCGCTGTGCAATGTATTATATGAAGATACTTGGATAGATCGCAGTGCCAACCCTGATTACTGGAAAGCACAATTTTGGAATAAACAGACCGGTTTTTTAGTGGGTACGGGGAATGACGCCAGGAACGGTGTCGGTTGATTCTCAAGCCCCACACTACCCCAACAGGTGTGCTAAAGGCTATTTTTCCGGTCGGTGTCGTCGTTTCATATGGACTGCCTCCCAGTCCTAACTCCAGCAGCCCGCCAAGGCGGGCAAGGATGGGCAAGGGATAACTATGTTATTCTGACCCTATCTGACGCTCCACAAAAAAAAAAAAAAAAAAAAAAAAAAAAAAAAAAAAATCTATGCTACAAGATCCCTTCAGCGGTGAAGCATGTGCGATGCAGTTGACCTGTACCTGATCCCGATGCTGTTCACCTGGCCGGAAATTCAGTCAGCTCGGTCCCTCAATCTCCCAGTAATGCATTATTCACCCTCAGTCCACAGGATACCTAGGGTATATCAGCCAAAGATATCCATGGGGCGTGTTGTACATACATACCTTCGCCGACGTGCTGAAGCAGCCCACGACGCAGTGCTGGTGTTTTCCCAAAGACATTCGCGGCAAAGAGGATGTGGGTTATGGCACGAGGATCGGTTGTTACCAACTGGTATCTCTGGGTTACATCCAAGAGGGTGAGTTAAGAAGAGCAAGATGTTCACCGTGCGTACCCCGACGAAGCCACGAATGGCGAAGGTTCCACCGTACTTCTCCGCCCACTCTTGCTGAATGCTCATGCTCTCACCATCGAATAGCTTGCTCTGATGTCCTGAGATCCAAGCTGCACCATTGCGCGGACCGAGGAGCGTGCGCAGAGGAGAGCGACTGTGCCACCAGTAACTATAGACGAAGGAGCCAACGCTGTACGCCACGTATGACCCCACGGCAGCGAGGGAAAGTTGAAGCCAGGACAACGAGCTCAGAGGAGCTAGCAGTGAGGGAGCTTGCTCGCGGTCGACGTTGATGATGGTCATCACGGTGCTCGGTCAAAGGCAAGTGCAGAGATGAGAACGACTGGTTGCTGGAGGCCTTTATAGACCTTCACTGATCGAGAAGCCTGGGAGTACATCCAATGAGATTCAGGCATTATCTCATCGCACTGGACCTAATGCATCCGTCTTTGTGTGCAGTCGTGGCTGAGACACTCTCACTTAGGTCGCCCTCCCGATGACAGTGTCAAAGTGTTGTCATTGTGTAAACGGCGCCGGCCTATACATTTTGATCCCGCGACGATGCCCAGCGTCCATATTGCTCCGAAAACCGCCTGCTCGCTGATGCGTGAAGACTTAATGCATTAGTACCTCGAATCTCGACGCTCATGTCGCTGCAGAGTCGCCCCGTACCATGTAACTCATTGACGATTCTTGAGGCACTGCATTTCCGCAGTGTATCGCGGGATAACCTATTGTTGGGATGCTCAGCTGGGGCAAGAGCATCCCCCGAGCGGAGACGGGAGTTACATAGGTCGAACAGCCAGCATACTAGCTTACTAATGCTGCCGCCGGCACTACGGAGCACTACAGTCCTGCGAAGCCTGCGCGGTAAAATTCCTGTCACGTGCACGTTACCTTGCGCAGTACTGTATATTAGTCAACGTATGGCACTCTTGTTTTACTCAGAAAGCATTGCTACGGCAATTGGGTGTCATACCAAGGAGACATCATGGGATTTTGAAAGTGACAATGACAATCACTGTGTTGAAAACATTGATAGGACGTCCTCCCCTTGGTCCTCCCCACCCTCCGGAAGCGTCAAGGAATAGGGCATAGGAGGGGTAAAACAGCTGTTATTGTAATCTCCAAAGGTCTATGTGACGAGGAATACGGTCCGCTACAAGCGATGCATACAGTACTTGCATAGCGGCACGGTTTGAACGTCCGACGGACTGCCCGCAAATGCAATGCGTCAAAAGGCTGCCCACTCGAACTTCTGTCTCTCTTCCAATGAATTGCCTCCGGAATAGACTCACGCGATCAAGGTGTGCTTGACGTAGGCACCACTGACGTCATGTGGAGAATACGATTTCCATATTTAGCAGGAGAATTGTCGAAAATGGACAATTTGAATCTTCGACAGTCGACTGTGTCGAGAAACGTCGCACCCCAACGGATTATGCCCCTGAGTCTGCAACGCCCCAAAGGATTGGAGCAATATTTGGGTATAAAAAGCAGGGCGGACGCGGACGCGTCGCCGCTCTTTTCCCCCACGGTCCACGGTCGCTCCCATTGGCTCCTCTGCGTGCATTTTAACGATGTCCTCGCGCGTCTATTTTTGGCTGGCCCCTTTGCGCGTTTTTTCTCGCGCTTGTGCTCTAGGATTGGCTCGGATGCTCTCCAGTCAGTGCCAAATCACTGAGTCCTCTATCTCAACGCGTCGTTCGGTGGATTTGGTCTATATTTCCTTCTGGGTTTCTAGGAGGGCTACCATTCCTCGAGATCTGCGAGCCCTGGTCGGACTCGCATGTCTCGAGCTGGTTATCCTCAAGTGACAAGGCCAATCTGTTGTCTTTCCGACTCGGACCTCAACCGTGGCAGCGTTGCGCGCATAAAGAATTCGGTCGGACGTGATTTTCTAGAAGTTAGCTTAGCTGATAACTCTCAGGCCTCATGACTCTTTGGGTCAGGAGCTCTCTATGTTCGCACTTCTTGAGATGGGTTGAGTCTGTCTTCCACGCTGCACGACCCTACAGCTGTCTGACTTATTCCTGGTCAGTTCGGGAAGTCTTGTCTGAACCCTGGGCTCGTATGTCCCCCATGCGACCGGATATATTCGGATTCTACGCAGTCCTGCGTGAATACATAGCACTACGGTAATGAATCGCAGTCCGGCTCTGCGTACTTAGCCCCTGGTTTTTTCAAGCAAGAGTGAAGGTGAGCGAGTGAGAAGTTTCCTGACCGTCTCAAATTTGATGGAGAAATCTATGACACTGAACTTCTTCCTAAAGATTAGGCTGCAGTCGTCGTATGAATACTATGAAGGTAATTTGTTCCTTCGTTGATACCGGAAGTAATTCCACGGAGCTCACGTCAGCGTAAACTCCGACACTTACCCTCAACTCTTCCGAAGCGCCGTCACATCGAGACTATTCGAGCTCGAGATACCCGGAAACCCTGCACCAGGCTCTTATACGGGCTCTAGAAGCAAGAACCGATCAAATCACTATGGCGCAGACCTATTTCCCTGCGCGCAAGATGGCGCAGTCGCCCAGCCAGGAAAAAGACAGCATTGCGCCTGGCTTTGCTCCCTCGCACGCTGCGGACATCGTAGCCCATGTTGCCGACGTCCAGGAGGCCTATGTCGACCAAAAGAACCGGTTGGCAACAGCCTTTTATGCCTGAGACCCGCTGGCTGACTGTGCTGTTGTGCAGCCTTGTGACGGCCATTGACGCGACCAAGTCGCTGTTGACGGACGTACGGGCGTTCAACAAGGACTCCTGGGTAGTCAGGTATCCCCAGCTGGCACCCAAGCCGACCTCCACCCTCGTTCGGAGCATGTCGTTCGCGGATGAGCCGACTACCGTGCACGATGTGATGGTTGCCTCGCCCAGGCATCCACTGCAACGGTCGCTCACGCTGGCCACCCTCGCCGACGCTCATGCTAAGCCTGAGGCTGCATCGGAGGACTTGAGCTCCGAGTTCTCTGTGCTGCGTCTCGACCTCAAGATGGGCCCGGCCGGCGGTCCAGCCGCGCTGGTCAGCCAGCTCGAGAAGGCGTCCATTGCCAACCTCGTCGACGAGCGCGTTCAGGCATCTATGGCCCACATGGACAAGCTCCGTACCCGTGTTGAGGACACATCGTCCAAGGTCCTCGTCACCGGTGACCTCAATGCCGGCAAGTCGACCTTCGTCAATGCCCTGCTGCGCCGCGAGGCCATGCCCGTCGACCAGCAGCCCTGCACGTCGCTCTTCTGCGAGGTTCATGACGCTGCGGAGAACAATAACAACGAAGAGGTGCACGTTGTCGTCGAGGGCAAGACTTATAACCTCAGTGACGAGTCGACCTTTACCCGCCGCCCGATTGCGGATCTCGACAAGATTGTCACTGAGTCCGACGTCCACCATACGCTCAAGGTCTATCTGTCGGACGAGCGCCCACAGCACGAGTCACTCCTGCGCAACGGTGTCGTTGATATCTCGCTTATCGACGCGCCCGGCCTTAACACGGACTCGCTCAAGACGACCGCAGTCTTCGCGCGCCAGGAGGAAATCGACGTCGTCGTGTTCGTGGTCTCGGCCGAGAACCACTTTACGCTGTCTGCTCAGGATTTCCTGTTCAACGCGAGCAACGAGAAGGCGTACCTCTTCATTGTCGTCAATAAATACGACCAAATCCGCGACAAGGAGCGCTGCCGCCGCCGCGTGCTCGAGCAGATCAAGAAGCTCAGCCCGCGCACTTGGGATGACGCCGAGGACCTCGTGCACTTTGTTGACTCGTCCGCCCCCGAGGGCAGCGAGAGCTTCGGCCGTCTGGAGAGCGCGTTGCGCAACTTTGTGCTCGTCAAGCGCGCGAAGAGCAAGCTTCTGCCGGTCACGACGTACCTCACCAACCTGCTCGCGGACGTCGACATGCTTGCCTCGGCCAACTCGATCTACGCCCAAGGCGAGGCGGAGCAGGCCAAGGCCGAGCTCGACCGCACGCGCCCCGTGCTCGAGAAGATGTGTGCGGAGCGCGAGGCGCTCGAGGATGGCCTTGAGAACGTCGAAGACGAGCGCACGCGCTCCTCGGGCGAGCACGCCAAGGCAATACTGAGCGGCGCATTGTCCCGCGTCGCAGCGGGCGAGCTTGCCCTCGCGTCGAATAAGGTCCTAATGCCCAGCTACCCCGGCTTACTCAACATCTGGGACTACGTCGTCGACGTGCGCCGTGCGCTGCTGGCGAGCGTCGACCTCGCCGTCAAGGCCGCGGAGGACGAGGCACGCGTGGTCACGACCCACGGCGTGCACGACATCGCCGCGCTCGGCGACAAGTACCTTCCCGAGGGCGTCGAGCGCTCGCGCAGGGTGTTCATGCCCGAGGCGATGTTCTCGCCGCGCCGCCGCACAGACAACAAGCAGCGCCGCGTGAGCCTTGCGCGCGCGCAGTACGGCTTGGGTCTTGGGCTTGCCAACCGCGCGGACCTGCTCGAGCCGACTCTCGCGGATATCTTCGACGTGCAGCACTACCTGTCGGTGCACTTCGGCCATGGCAGCAGCGACAAAGCCGCGGCGGACGACGAGGAGAACGCATTGGGTGTGCTGAGCCTGGCGTCGGTCGGCGTCGGTGCGCTCACCGTCGCCGGTGGCAAGGCGCTCGGCGCGCGCGGTCTGCTGGAGGCAAGCATGCGTATTAGCGAGCTGCTCGGCAACGAGTCGTCGCGCAAGTGGATTGCGCCCGTGCTCGGCGGCCTCGTCCTCGCCGGCGCGGCGTACCTCGTGCTCGAGCTGCCCGCGTCCGTGCCGCGCACCGTCGGCCGCCGCATTTCGTCGGCGCTGTCTGCGGACAACTGGGAGGCGGCGCAACGCGAGCGGGTGGAGCGCGAGACACGTAAGGTGCTCCGCCTTGCCAGCTGGGACGTGCGCGAGCGCTTCCGTGGCGCTATGGAGGAGCGCGGACGCGCGGTCAAGGGCGCCGAGGAAATGCGCGATCGCGCGATGAAGGCTATCGAATGGTTCGGCGAGGTCGGGAGACGGACGGTCGAAGTACGCGAGGTGGGCGGGCTCGGGACGTTCACGCCCGTGTGAGGTGTGTTGCTTCTGCTTCGTGATTATTGGCCACTTGTACTGACCCTCTTCTAGTCCAACAACCATGCCCTCCTCACGAATGATGCTCGCAATGGAGCACGCGCCGTCCGGCTTCCACGACCCACAAAGAAAGAATGAAGATTTGCAAGAATGTACTACTCTACGCCTCTGATTTCTCCGATTCTGAATCCCCATTCACGACGCTTTTCACCAGTATCGCTACGCCCATCGCCATTTACTCGCCCCGCGTTTCCGTCTCCCTCATGAAGTGGCGCCCACACCTGCCCGTCAGTGCGCCAGCTTGGCCACCCTCCTTGTTCGCCTTTTCGTTTCCTTTGCTCCTCTCTCGAATTTTGTTGTTTATGACCTCCCCCATCTCCATATGCCTCGCGTCTCGCGTTTAACTGTTTAGAAAACGCCATCGCGCTCGGAAGGAATGTCTTGCTCATAGTAGTGGAAATGCAGGTGACTGTTATCCATGATTTGTGCAGCTCGAGTGGCCGGAACGAATGCTCGTCATATTGTCGGCCCGAGGGAGCTGGCGCCACAGATCGGGATTGGTAAGCAGATCGCGCAAGACTTGGAGAGTTGCAGCCATGTCAACGTCGACGATGCGCGCAGTGCTCGTGAAGGACGGCAAAGGGCCCATCGAGAACCTACACATCGGCGAGGCGCCCGTGCCCACGCTCAAACCTCATCAAGTGCTTGTGAAGGTGCGACCCTACTGCCGCCCGTTTTGGACTGTGGCGCGGCTGACGGTGTCGCGGTCGAAGGTCAAAGCCTTTGGGCTCAATCGCATGGACATCTCGCAGCGTCAAGGTAGACCTGATGGGTTTATCACTCATTCTCCTCCTGAAATTATTTCCACCTGAAAGGGAAATATCCCGTCCCACCCGGCGCGTCTGAAATCCTGGGAGTCGAGTTCAGTGGCACAGTTGCGCGGGTGGGGGATAGCGTCTCGCAATGGAAAGTGGGCGACGAGGTATTTGGGCTTGTCTCTGGGGTAAAGTTCTACCATAATGTATCTCTGGCGTCGACCAATATTCACATCTTTATCTCGCAGGGTGCATATGCAGAATTTGTTGCAGCGCCAGAGAAGAACCTTATGCGCAAGCCCGCGCATCTGTCGTGGGTGCAAGCAGCCAGCGTCCCAGAGGCTTTTCTCACAGGTATCTCACACTTTCCTTCGCTGTGGAATGAGCTACTAATTTTGTCAGCTTTCCAGGCCATCGTGTTGATCTCCGAGTTGAAGAAGGGGGAAAGCGTGCTCGTACACGCGGCCGCATCGGGAGTGGGCGTCGCCGCCATTCAGCTTGCTCGATTGATTGGAGCGTGAGTCTCACCTCATATAGAACATGGGACATATATTGATTGATTCCCATTGGTAACAGGAAGAATATTATCGCAACAGCAAGCACGGACGCAAAGCTGTCGTGGCTGCGAGACGTACTGGGAGCGACTCACACCGCAAACTATAAAACGGAGGATTTCAGCCAGACAGTCAAAGCCGCCACTGGTGGCAAAGGCGTGGACGTCGTCGTCGACTTCGTCGGTCGGACGCACTGGGAGAAGAACATCGACTCGCTTGCGGTGGATGGCACCATGGTGCTTCTTGCTGCCCTCAGCGGTTCGTCGAATCTCTTCCTACATTGTTATTCTAATAGCATGGCCGTGTCCCCGTGTCCCCAGGCTCCGAGATTCCGAATGCGAATGTGATGCCCATCCTGTACAAGCGGCTTCGCATACAGGGGTCAACGCTGCGTTCCCGATCCGAGGAGTACCAGGCGGATCTCATTCGCCGCTTTCACGACACCGTCGTAGAACATCTCACGGGCCAGGAGGCAGACGGGAAGATCAAGACGTATATCCACAAAGTATGTCGTGAGGACGTTGGTATACTCTTCCTGATGTTCTCTTTCCTAGGTCTATCCCTGGACGGAGATTCAGGACGCCACGAGAGAGATGGAGAATGCTGCCAACAGCGGGAAGATAATCGTCGAAATCGTATAAACTAGCGCAATCATCAACGCAGACTTTGTAACACCAAGCAACTTATTTGAATGCATACCGAGAGGCAGTGATCAGCAGGCTGCTGGTCACTGGTGACTGCCTCCCCCGAGCTATGTTCGACGATAAGAATATTTCAATTGAGACGTCAATGTCACTGTGGCGGTCAGAAGTCAGGGTTTTCTTCTGCAACGATGGAACTTCCAAATAAATGCTATGATGGCGGGACGACACGCTCTGTGGGTGAAATAGCAATAGGCTGGTACAGTCAGCGACTTAGGTGCACGTCGCGGCATAGCGCAAGTTCAGAATCGAATAAATAAGAGTCTCTGTACGAAAAGCGTGGTGGACGCCCGGACACCCACTCGGACGATCATATTAACGTACATGTCTGATGGAGGGAGCGACGGGCGATGCGGTATCGAGCTTTCTGGGGAGATGGGGACAACAGAAGAAGCAATGAAAGAGAAAGAAAAGGCCGGCACGATTCGTCTCGGACATCATGGTGACAAGTGGGGAAGATAGGGAGGGGGGAGGTTCAACCAACGGCGAGAGGATAAAATGATGGAAAGGGCGGCGTCGACAGTGTTTATGTGTTTCCAGGACGCCTGCATAATGGTGCGGACTTCCGCACCGACTGCGACAACGGTCAGCACACATGGCGGAAGGCACAACGAGAACTTGCCTTCTTCTAAGGGCAGACGCACGCGTCTACAACCCCATCTTCGCGCGGACATTCTCGAACGTCTTGAGCATCTTGCGCCTGGCGCCGAGCGCCGCGACGCCCTTGGCCTCGAGCGCCGCCTCGTCGAGCATGACCATGTCACGCCAGTTCATGCCCTCGAAGTTGGGCGTGTACTTGTGCAGGCGGAGGCTCCTCAGCCAGGCCGGGATGTCGTTGAGGAGCGCGGGGTCAACCTCGTCCTCGTCCTTCTTTTCGCCGCCGCCCGTGCCGCGCGTGCTGCCGCCCGCCGCGCTGCCCGGGCCCTTGCGACCCATACTTCCAGCGCCGCCCATGTTGCGGCCCCCGCCGCGCGCGCCGTTCATGCCGCCCAGCTGGCTCGCCCACCCCATTTGCGCCGCGAAGATCGCCTCGGGGCTCGTCCCGAACTGCGCCGCGATCGCCGGGTTCATCATGCTCATGTTCATGTGGTTCGCCAGCAGCGGGTTGAACCCGCCCGCGGCGAGCTGCGCAGCCATCATCGGGTTCATGGCCGCCGCCGCCGCGAGCGCCGGCGAGCCCATGCCGCTCATGTTCATGTTCGCGAACGCAAGCGCCTGTTGCGCGGCCTGCAGGTCGCCGTGGTCGCTCCCGCCGAAGCGGTTCGAACCAGCGTTGCTCAGCGCAGGGCTGCGCAGTCCTCCCAGTCCCGACGAGCCACCGCCGAGATTGTTGGCCCATCCGGGGCCGCCAAGTCCGCTGCCGCTGACGTTACGGCGCCCAGTCACCTGCACCTCGGGCTCCGGCTCGTTGGTACGCGAGTTGCGGCGGAACTTGCGTGCGTCGTCCAGCACAACGCGGCTCGACGGGTTCGTGTTGCTCAGGCTCAGGTTGTGGAGCTTGGCCGTCGCGGCGTCAAGGCTGGCGGCGTGCACCTGGTCACTCTTGGGCCCGAAGATGGGCACGATGGGCGTGTTGCTCATGCTGGCCCAGTTGCCACCAATCATGGGGCTCAGCTGGTCCTCGAGCGGCACGTCCAGGCGGCTCTTGCTAAACGAGCTGGCGACACCAGTGAAGTCCGTGCTCTTCGGGCGTACGGCGTTGTTGTTGCCCTGGGGAGCAGGAGACGTCGATCCATCGCGGTTGCTGGCTCCGCCGTCGCTTGGCACAGGCGACGGCCCGCGCTCGGCAACTTGCCCAAGAGGCGAGCCCCATGAAGCGGAGCGTTCTCCGCCGCCGTTGTTGAGCATGACCGGTGCCGAAATGCGGTTGGCCTTGAGCTTGGCGCGCTGTTGTGCTAGGGTTGCCGCGGCAGCCGCATCGCCGCCGATGGGTCCGAGGGGCGACGAAGGAGCATTCTCAGCGGTGAGGAAGGTCGAGGCGTCCATCGAGGCGCGCTGCTGCTGCGAGCTGAACGAGCGCGGGTTCGGCGAGGCCGGCGTCTTGAGAGCGGGGCTCTTGAGTCCCATGCTTTTGAGTTTTGCGTCCATCTGGTCCTGCATAGAACCTGCGGAAGGAATGAGCATCGCTCTATTTTTGTGCAGGTCGGGTAAAGCCACTCACCGCCGAAAGCGGGACTAAGAAGGGCAGTCATTGGGTCCGCCCTAGCCATATGCTGAAGCACAGTGACGAAGAAACGGATCTGAACCTGGGTCGAGTGCTGGAGGAGACTGTAGAGGGCCGCAGTGCGCTCGGCCTCGGACAGAACGCGGAACCCTGCACAACTCGTTAAACGATCAAGGTTCGCAGGGAATAAGAATTCGACTAACACTGCTCAATGGCGCTGAGCTCCTCTTTGAAATTGACGTCGAGAGAAGCGGCGGCCATTTCTTCCTGCAGTAATGTTTAGTGATCAACTGTGAGTTTTATTGGCGTAGCAACGCACAAGAGTAGCTTCATAGTGCTGGAGATTTTCGAACCATTGGTCAATGGCGCTCTCTGTTGTCAATTGTGTTAATTCCGGCCAGGGACCTGAGACTGAGACATACCTTCTGGTGTCTGGAACGCTGCAGCGCCTCCCTGAAGAAGCTCGCTGGATGGGCGGCCCATGCCAATCATGCCAGTCGGGCGGGGGGAAGGAATGGGCGAATGCGGAGCAGGTGAGCCACGGACGCCAGCCAGCGAGGCACGTGCGGCCTGTTGCTGCTGCTGCTGCTGTTGCTGCTGCTTGCCGTTTGAGGCAGCCGCTGGGCCAGGGCTGGATGCCCTGGCAGGGTTAGGCGAGGATGGGGCGAGTTGCTGGGCAGAGGACATTGTGTATAGGGCTGAGCTACGCTGTTGTTGGGCTGGTGCTGGTTGCTGGGCGCTGGCGCTTGTGTGTGGGAACCTGCCTTGTTAATACCGGGCGTGGTGCGACCACTGGCTACGCTTCACGACTGCCTGCGGGCTAGGGGATAGTACGGGCTGCGTCTGGCATCCATCAGTCCAGAACGCCCAGCGGTGATGGTCTGATGCTCACCGCTGACGACGACGGCAGAGGCTCAGCTCTTAGAGAACGAAGAGTATGCGACGAGCGACGCTGGGCGCTGGCAATGGCACCGGCCGGAAGGCTACTCAGAAGCGACTAGGCACTGGGAGAGCTTGTCGCACTGCTTTCAGGCTCCGACAATGGAAGCACAACAAAATCAAGCTTGGGCCCATCTCCGTGGGGATGAAATGGGGCAGCACAAAATGTACAAGCCATTCGCAGTATACTTTAAATTTTTGTAGCTCAAAATCTCTTGGAAAAGGGAAAATTAAGAGTGCATCTCAACGCACAAGACAGGAGTCAGGTACCTAAGGGAGTAATAGTCGGCGAACATTGCGGCCAGCCGCAAACATGAGGCATATACACATGGAGATAACATCCTGCACCAAATAATTAGAAGCTTGATTCCCTACAGGTATGTACCTGTACAATATACAAGGAAAACCTTCGCTTTGCTTCGGTCTTATATATACGCCGATATCAGCGATGAGAATAATTAAGGAGCCATGCGGTGAACATAAGACAAGACTCAGCCTCGCGACGCTTCGGCACAATGAGGGGAAAGGCTGAAAATACGATGATTAGACAGCGTTGCAGTGTGAGGGGATGGCAGAGCACAGCTTATTCAAGCGTGGCGGCGGTGGGAAATACTATCGTCTCGGGCGCGTAGAGCAGAGGTAGAGACTTGGTTACAGCTGTTCCCATACCGGATGGCGCCGGCCGGAACTACTACTACTCTGCTGGCCAGCGACGGGAACGCGATTTTCTCGACAACCGCTTCAGCTTTCAATGCGCGGCCACCTGTGTTTTGACCATGAGATAGAGGGCTTCTGCAAGGTGCGCTTACTTGAGCGGAATTCAGAGATCCAAAATTTTACTTTTCTAGCCCTCAGGAGGATTTCTTGAGTCTACTGGTCTGTTCACACCGTACAAGCAGTTAGAATTGGCCCCTTGCAGGAGCACAGGTATCCCTGCGTCGCCCTGTGTGTTTGTATCGGCGCCTGCACATCTCCTGGGGCCGCCGCTGCCGTTCCCGACTGCTAGAAATGCTGTTTTTAAAACCGTCGAATTTCGATTATATAAGTACATGTTGCAGAAGCACTACATCCCCCCGTTGAGATGCAGTTCACCGCACATCGATAGCTGCAGCGGATGGCGAGAAATACGCGTTCCCGTCGCGGTTGGCCGAGTAGTAGTGTTTCGGCCGGCGCCATCCGGTATGGGAACAGCTGTAACTGACAGCTGTCAGATACGTCGAGGACACCACTGCGGCAGCAGTATTTATCTCAGTTACTGCAGCTGTGAGACACCGGAGACGGACGGACCTACGATACCGCTTGGGCCGCGGACGGTCATGGGTCAGAGCTTGGACCGGCTGGGTCAGTTGTGTATATAAGACAGCGGCAGTGAGAGCGGCCCCACCGTCGGTCCTAGAACAGACTAAGAACACAAACCAGAATTCCTAATGTTCGTCATATGGTTAATATAAGGGTTATTCAAGAATGCGCTTTGCAGCATTCGTCAGGTCATCTACACTTCCGGCAGATGTCCTACTTATGAGTTAGAGTCTAGCACTCAGCATGTGAGCTCCAGGCAAGATCAAGGTGTAGTGGCTCCAATCCTTCACGAATACAGGGGAAGGGGGAGGAAGAGGTTAACCAAGTACTTAGACGCAACCGGGTTGTCTGAAGCGGGAGAGGTCTTCGTAGGCACTGCAACTCCTGTCTACTGCCACTACTACGGCTGCACGCGGAAGATTTTCCTGTTGAGCCAGCATGCTGGTCATGGTGGGAGTCTTGAGCGACAGCGGAGTGGGTGGGCGGCCGGCCCGCGCCGCGCAGCCTCTCGAGCTCAGCCGACGCTCAAATCTCAGAACAGTAGACTATTATGCACTCGAAGACTGCCACAGCAGTAGTGCCATGTGGCAGCTCACATTGTAGCTTGGCTTTAAAGCCAAGCGGATGCAAAGAGGACAAATGTCTCAGAACTTCCGGACGCAACCCACATGTCTCGGAACTTCTATCTGCGACACACAATGTTTCAGAACTTTCCTGTGCGACACCTTACCGTAAGATCCGGCCGCATACATCCGGACTATATAAAGGATGAAATCTTCGTTCTTCAAAAGGAAATTTTGCGCACCCAAAAAGGAGATTGCCTCCGTGTTTGACAGCTAGAGGGGAATATGGTAACTATACGAGGGGATCCCGGTCTGCTAGCCACGAGGAGAGTGAATGGACCCGATGGATTCCTGAAACCCATTCTTCATCTACTGTCCATAGATGAAAATGGTCTGCTATCTTCAATTTTCATTTGCAGAAGCTGTCCAACCAAGCCTGATTTCGCAGGGATGGGTAGCCGGGCGGCCAATTGTCCGGCCTCTGGATCTGCTTCAACTCGACAGAGTTGATATAGGCGGTAATACTCCTCGCAATACCGCGCCATGCGAGTAGCCTGGATCCAGCTGCAGAACCTCCAATACCGGTTATAGCGTAGCATATCGGCTGGCAAAGGCGTAGGAGGGCATACTATTGCATCGGATATATGCTGTCAAGTCTCAGGCCAGGATGAAATAGATGTCTTGCGGTGACATCCGACATGTTGCGGAACATGTTGCGGTGAAATTCCGCACGAAATTCTGGTTTTGTATCCTCCAAAAAAAATCGCCTCAAATGCCTAGGTAGATCATGTTAGGAGGTAAAATATGCCTAAAAGTTGCAGAAAGACCCTAAGAAAGCCTTCACAGTCCGGTCAACGCTGAGCGGCGGCAAATTCCCGCTACCTTGGTAGTGGGTCTTAGCCCTGCAACACCAGCGAATCCGCACTATTTAATTATTGATAGTAAACTGCCACTTTTGATGAACTTCCCCTTTTATGGTAACTTCCGCCGGAGCGTTCGGCTTGAGCAACTGCGCATCTGCCGGGTTCCTCTTGGCACGCTCAGTGTTCGCGTTCTTGTCTTCAAAGCCGTCTGCACCTGGCACCCTGGGCGTCGCGCAGGAAATACGGGGCGATGCTTCGCAGCGCACATGCTTCTCACCCTCGGGAAACCCCTCAGGAGACTGCATTAACTTGCCTTTGCCACACTAAGACTTTCTGCTCCCTGCTGTGTACATCTGGATCGCAAACTTGTGTTGCTGCTCTCGCAACACATCGTCCATCTGCAGACGACTTTTGTCCTGCACGTCCGCTACAGGATCGATGCGAGGTACCGCCATCGACATGCACCTGCTCCCCATTCCCCGCTTCCGCTCCTGCAAAGGAGCGCATTCCCGCAGGCGATCTCTGTCCTTTATGTTTTATGACACAATTTGAGTCCCGCCAAACGTCCGCATGAGACCATTGTCGGGATACACACGATCTTCATTTCATATCGCGCTTCCCAGAGCCGATTTATGGACCTGCAGGCCTCGGAATGCATTCTGTAGCTTATCTTTGGTGTTCTTCAGCTTTTTGAATGTCTCATCTCAAGGACTATTCGCTCGTCCACATGCCTCTCATGGCGTGCAGCATCGGTCTTGATCACACCGGCGCAAACATATTGCCCATGTAGAATAATGGACGACGGGCACTCTCCTTGCATCTCAGCAGTTCCGCCTAGGATGCAATTTTGTATCCCTCTTTCTGCAGTCCAATCCCACATAACATATCACAACACATTTCCAGAGGGCTCAAAGAGGGCTGACCTCGAGTGGTGAGTTTCCCATCCACTGCAGTGCGTTTATATGCATTTGCCTCTGGCCGCACCAAACCGCCTGAGCTGCAGACAACGCTCGGGTTTGCTCCAGGGAACTCTGCAGGCACTCCGGTATGCCTTGCACCCCCTACAACAACTCCGAGCCCATCCCATTTGACCACAGATTGTGTGCATTGTGTTGCTGCAACAAATCGCAAGTCTCAGCAATGTCAGCATGCTTGGTACATCTGGGAGATATTAGATTAAGATTTCACATGGCTTGTGAACACTGGACTATGTAAAATCTGATCATGGGGATCATCGAACAAGGTAGCGGCGCAAACAAGGGTCAGGCATCGGCAAAATCCGGTATATCATCGGGTGGGTGAGGGGGTCCTCAGACCTGCTTGTTGGAATTTTTTTGGCCAATAAATATATTGCATTTGGGGAACATTTGTACGATTTTGAGTAGCCCAAATTGAATCCAGGGGGCAGGGCAACCTCTCATTCATTGTTTTAGCTACTATACACTTTTCTGGCCTCTAAATCCTGGTCAAGGTATGCGACCGACGTGGTGGATCATCGGAAGCATCCCTGAGCTTTTGTCCTCCAGTTTGCCTCTGGTAACATGGGACATCCTTCTATCGATCTTTCAGAGCTACTGCAAGCTGGGAAACAGAATTTTTCATGCCCCATAGCCTCCCAGCATACCCCGGAAGCTTTTTTAAGGTGTGAGATAGGCATATAGCCCCGAAAGAGGGGGTGAGGGGGTCTGGAAAACACTTGTTGGAATTTTTTGGGTCGATGTCAAGAATTATTTTTTTGCATGACCCTTGGGCGCAAATGACGAGGTGGGAACCATCCTCGCATGAGCGCTGCTACCGGCGGCGTACTGCCCAAAGAATAGCAGGTTTATGAGCACATGAACACAACCATGTACTGACTGCATAAGGTAGCGGGGTTTGCCCGCGAGGGCCCTTGGGGCGTTATCGGATATTACCGATTGCTTACGTAATCAGGCTCTCAATCTGTGGCTTCACTGAACACCAACCAGCAGGGGCATTGACAAGGGAAGCTGTGGAGGGACATATTAAGTTCAGTGGGATATCCCCTGCATTGATTTTGGCTCAGGAAAATATATTTCTTATCAAAAGTAGAATTTCGTGCGGAATTTCACCGCAACATGTCGGCCGACATGTTGCGGCACCGCAAGACATCTAATGCGAGGATAATAGACAACAACTTGAAGGCTGAGGTCATCATCCGCACGACATGACGAAGACGATAGGCAGGTGTGCAAGTGTGGGACAGGAGCGTATCGACTGAGCGAAGGACCAAGCACCCGTCACGCCAGGTTCGTCGAGACTTGGACGATAGACACACCCGAGGCGTCAATCCCACAGGCAGACGGACCAGAACTCCGAGCAATAGGGGAAATCACAGCTGTCGAAAAGTTGCTAGAAACGAGACGTCGAAACTCTTGAAAGAAACAGAAACATCGTCAGAATCAACTGTGACTACCCCAGGAACTGCAGGCCGAAACTTGCAAAACCGACCTGCAGGAATTTACATGCTTTTAGCTGGCACGCTTTGTTGAGGCCCTTAGTAGCATGGAATCGCGCCTCAAAGGGTAAGAATCAAAGGGATGAAGATTTCGTAAAGGGGAAGGCATAGATGTCAACCAGTTTCGACGGAACGTTTCGAGCGTTCCGACTCCCGGAGTAGAAACTCGAAACGGTCGAAACGGTCGAAACTTGTCGAAACGGTCGGACCGTTTCGACTGACCGTTTCTACCCGCGTTTCGACGAGTTTCGACGAGTTTCGACCGCTGTGATTCCCCCTAATATTGCGAGCTTTTCCAGCGGGTAACGGCGTGTTCAGCGCAGCCACAGTACCCCGAAAATGGGTTTATATTGCCCAGTCAGAAAGCAGCAGTATTAGCAGTACTATTGAGCACCGTCATTGCCCTTGCCGGCGGGTGAACGCTCTGTCACGGTAGTGCCGTACCGGCGTCGAAAGCGCGGGAATTTTCCCATGATAATGGAGTACTATCAAGGCGTCCACAGCCTGAGTCCACTGACGGTAGAAAACAAAAGAGGATGGTTAGGGTTGCACGAATGAGGATGATGTGCGCGGTCGTGGGAAGCCAGTGTAGACGCATACAAGCCGAGGTCGAAATCCAAGCGTAGCTGGTGCGGTAACGGCGAAGCGAAAGAACGAGGCCGTCTTCCCAATCAATGGAGATAAAAAAGGGCGAAGCCAGTCAGGAAATCATGCGGACAAAAGTGATGGTTCATGTGCAGTTGTCGTTAACCTGCGACCGCTGTGGCCAAGCATGAGCAAAGTCGGTCGCGAGCGACAGCTCTGCTCACCTGAAGACACAACGAGAGCATTTAGTTGAGTACGCCATCATCCGCTCTAGCCAAGCGATGCGGGGTCAGCTCGAGATAGGATAACTGGCGTGCTGCAGAGTCGAGCGCGTTCATTTCGATCGTTACATCGGGTCAGAGCTGAGGGGTGGCGATGGGAGCGTGATTCCAATCGCAGACAACGACGACCATCATGGCAGGAGGGAGAAAGGCGATCGCAATGGAAGGCAAGAGGAAAGTAAGAGGAAAAGAGGCGTGTCCCGGAGTTTAAAAAATGTCCGCCAAACAAGACGCGTCGGGACGCGTGACGTCAGGTCATGCTTTTCCTTCTCCTTTTCCTCGTTCCGCTCGTACTACCCGCCAGTTTCATCATGCTACCATACATCGGGCCGATCTTGAACTTTGCATCATCTCGCGTTGCAGATACATACAACTACCTCACGTGCGTACAGCCGCCAAGAAAATAATGCTCGCTGAACAGCCTGAATGCCATCAGCGATGCAGAAGTTGAGCAAGGCGACGCATACACCGTCCTCAGACACTCGCGACCCTTTGTGATCTATCGTGGCACCAAGACACACCTCGCTCTCACCGTTCTGGGCACCATGCCGCTCCCGAGCGATAGACGCGTGTTTCTGCAGCGTCGAGGGTACCGTACAGCGCTTTTGTGAGCAATATTTTCGATTTGATAGCTTCTTAGACACTGAAATCACGTGAATGCAGCGGATGGTCTCTAGGTGGCCTGCTAGGCGGGTCTCATCTCCCGGGGATTGAAGTTACACCAGTGTCGCAAGGGGATGTGGCAGCCCTACCTTCATTCGTCCGGAAGGACATCGCACGTCTGTGTCCCAACATGAAGGCTCTACAGACCCTCGACGTGCACATTCCAGTCGCGTCCGGAGACGGATACTTTCGCCTGAGAATTACCAAGGGCGACGGGAAGACAACCATCGCGACTAGCCCTCCTTTCCGCGTGGGCAGTATCAGCCTCAGTTCTGCCCATCCTCAGGGCGCGACTCTTATTGGTCTTGTACCGGAGCTCGTTGTGCGGAGTGCCTTCATTGGCGTGACAGCATCAGGTAAGCAAAATTTCCTCCCTTACATGCCGTCTCGTAGCTTCCCCAGGCTTTGTGGGCGCACATATGGGCTGATCATTACCTAGCATACGCCGCCTTCTACGCCGCGTTTCCCCTCCTCAAAGTGGCCGAATGGACTCCAGGTCCATGGAAGCAGTACGCGGTTCGGGCGCTCTATTCGCACACTCTTTCGCCCGAGCAGCAAGCGCGCGTCGAGCGCGGTGTGCAGCAGGGACGACAAAGCGTCTCCAGCGCCCAGTCCAGCCTCGTCCGCAACATTCCCTTCGGCGCTGTCGGTGTAAGGACCGAAGCCGACCTCGCAAAGGACGAGGAGGTTGGCAGAGGAGGCGTCTGGTATGACATGAGCCGGCGCTGATCAAGTTAGAAGTGTTCGAAGGCTGCGTCCCCATCTTGCTGTTTTTGCTCTCCACGATTTTGACATTGTCCCTATACATGCACGCAGGACTCTTCTGACAGTATCCAAATGACAACTCTACGGTTCGACCGTTGTCCGAGTTTCGCGGAAAAACTGACCGCGACTGCGGACTCTGTTCCGCAGTCAAAACTCGAACCTAAGTCGTAAGCGCTCAAATGTCACTTCCCTGTATATTTCTTCAGTCTCCTCCGCCCCCGCATTGCGGTGAGACTCGCCACGTCGTGCCTCAGCGCTTCAGCTTCCCCGCTCAGCCTGCCTCAGGGCGATCGTGGCTGTTCCGGCCCACGTGGCGGGTCGACGGCAGCATTTTGTTTGTTGGGCTTGGCAGGGAACAGCTGGCACCTTCAAGCCGATTAGACGCCGCTTTCGTCCCGGTGATTTGCATTGAGCATCTGCGCTTGCTTTCCTTCGCTTTCTCCACGTCGCGCGCGTTGGGCTCGATGCTGAACGCCATCCGGACGGTCCCGCTCATTTTGGCGTTGGTCAGAGCGGCGCCCACCGACTGGGGTGCGCCGTTCCGACCGCAGACGCGTGTGCCGCAGCTCACCCATTGCGCACTGCAGTCGATCCGTTCATTGGCACCACCAACGGCGGCCACGTCTTCCCGGGCGCGACGCTGCCGTTTGGCTCGGTCAAATGTGCGTGCCCGTTCGCGGCTGTGTACCGGGCGCCTGCGCGCTAACCAGTGATTGCTATTCGCAGCGGTGGCCGACTGCACGGGCAACGAAAACCAGGGCGGATTCGTCTGGGACGACTCTTTCATTACGGGCATCAGTCCCCTGCACGACGACGGCACCGGCGGCTCGCCCAGTCTCGGCCAGTTCAAGGTCTTTCCCGAGATATGTCCTGGCGGCTTCGACGGCTGCAAGCTTTCGGACACGGAGCGCGCGCAGCCGCGTCGACGAGGGACTGAGAGTACGTACTCTGCATGTGGTGCTGCCCTGCACGGGGTTGCTGAATGCGCTGGCAGAGGCGCATCCTGGATACTTCGGCATCACGCTCGGGAACGGTTTGGAGCTCGAGACAACCGTGACTGCACACGTCGCACTCCACAGGTTCACGTTCCACGGCTTCAAGACGAAGCAGCCACACAACCCGCCGTCGATAACGAAGCGACAGCAGGAGGGAGTGGAAGGCGAGCAGCAGGAAGTTCCGCCGCCGCCAGAAAACGACGACACGCCTCCCCACGACGAAGAGACCGAGACGACGGTGCCAGTTCGTCCGCCCGGTCATGGGACTCCACCCACCGAGTCCACTACGAGCACGAGCACAACGCCGGCTGCGAAGCCTACGCCGCCGCCGCCACAAGACTCCGCCGTCATTCTTTTCGACCTGACGCAAGATCTGGCACACAGCTACCAAGGCTTTGGCTCGATGCGATTCAGTACAACATCCGAGCCGGGCGTCGTGCGCGTTTCCGGGACGGGCCAGTTCGTGCCCAGCTTCGGCGCCAACTACTACAGGGTGCACTTCTGCCTCGACGTCCCGGGCGTCAAGAGCGCGGCCAAGTACTCGATGGGCATGAACCCGTCGCCCGTCAACGCTACTGGCAATTCGGATCGAGTCACTAACAGTGCGTGTTGTGCGGCTATGGCTCACCGTGGACTAGCGCTGACGCCACAGGGAAGGCAACAGCGGCGCACTGTTCGAAATTGACCCAAAGTACCTGCACGAGCGCGGCAACACGATCCAGACGCGTATCGGCGTGTCTTGGAAGAACGAAAAGCAGGCATGTCAGTTCGCCGAGGACGAGATCCCGAACGGTCGCTGGGAACACTGGAGCGACTTCGAAGTCGTCCGCACCAATGGGCGGCAGGCTTGGGATGACCTGCTGAACGTCGTCGAGGTAGACACCACGGGAGTCGACAACGACTTCATCGTCAACTTTTGGAGCTCGGTATGTCTCTTAAAAGCTGCAATAATCGTCTTCAGCGTTAATAACGAACCGCTGCAGATGTACCGCAGCTACATCGCGCCCACGAACATCACAGGCGACCACGAGCTCTGGGAGTCGGACGAACCGTACTGGGACTCGGTAAGTGACAGCAGCAGCCACCCGCACAGTCGGTCGTCCGATTTACCCATGCACTTCTATTTCTGTAGTTCTACTGCATCTGGGACTCCTTCCGCACCGTGCATCCGCTGTACGCGATAACGGCGCGCACGGCGCAAGCGGAGATCATCCGCGCGCTCATCGACATCTGGCGCAACCGCGGCTGGCTGCCCGATTGCCGCATGTCTCTCGCGCCCGGCTGGACGCAGGGCGGCAGCGACGCAGACAGCCTGCTCGCAGATTCGTTCGTTAAGAATATTACGAAGGGCATCGACTGGAATGCCGGCCTGCGCTCGATGATTACGGACGCGACTGTCACTCCGGGCTACTGGGATGTGGAAGGTCGCAGCGCTATTGGCAGGAGGAAAGAACTGGGCTATGTACCCATCGACGATGATACACCGGGTGGCCTTGTCACGCGGTCTGCAAGTAAAACGCTAGAGTATGCGTTCAATGTGCGTGGTGCCCACGTCCGCGTTGGTTTAAATCTAATCGATGCTCGCAGGATTTCGGCATTGTTCGTGCTGCAGTTCCACGCGTACACGCTGCTAACAGGATGTGTAGGCATTGGTGGCCGACGCGTTCGGTCTTGAGGAGACTGCTAGAGAGTACTACAACGCGTCGAACGACTGGATAAACCTCTGGAACCCGAAAACCGAGAGCGCAGGATTTACCGGGTTTATCCAGCCACGCTATATGGTACGCATCGTTGCCAGCTGAGAATATCTCCTGATGCCTTTGCACAGAATGGCTCCTTCAAGGATGTCGACCCACGGCACTGCTCTCCGGTGCTCGGCCACTTTGATTGCTTCTTGAATTACAACGGCGGTGAATTCTACGAAGGTGTGTTCGATTGTTGAATTCAGCGCGCTCGTCTGTAACATTGCATGCAGCCTCTTCATGGGAGTACAGCTTTTTCATGCCCCACGATATGGCAAAAGGCGTCGAGCTCATGGGCGGCAAGGATACATTCAACAAGAGACTAGAGGCCTTCTTCGAGAACGGCTACCATGATATTGGGTGCGTGATCACGCTGCATAGTGCAGGATGGCAGCTGACGGCGCTGAAGCGATGAACCGGGTTTCCTGGTTTGCTTCTTGTATAATTATGGAGGGCGCCCCGACATGACTGTGGACCGCGTCCTCAAAGTCCTACATGCATTCTACTTTCCGGGTCCGGCAGGTGTACCCGGCAATGACGACGTGCGTGGGTTTCATCACTGACAGTCCATGTTGCTGACCGACACCTCAGTCCGGCGCCATGGGCGCGTTCGTCGTCTTTTCGTCCTTCGGCTTCTTCCCCGTCGCAGGCGAGAGCGTCTACCTCATCTCAGTGCCGCTCTTCCCGAAGATCACGTTCCGCGACCCGGAGCAGGGCACGACGGCGCAAATCATAACGCACAACTTCGACGGCGCGGTGAAGAACAAGTACGTCCAGCGCGCGCGGCTCAACGGCAAGGAGCTGCTGCGCAACTGGTTCGCGCACGATGAGCTGTTCGGCATCGGCGGCACGCTCGAGTTCTGGGTGGGCGAGAAGCCGAGCCGGTGGGGCACGCGGGACGAGGACCTCCCGCCCAGCATGAGCACCGGGGGCAAGTTCCTCGGCATGCTCGAGGGCGCGGGCTCGCAGGCGCGCGCGTTCGTTTCGATGGAGCACAAGAGCGAGAAAGGTCCTGGTCAGCACTACCCGCGGTGACCTCGGGCGGGTGATCGTACGCCTGCCTTCGTCTCCACAGTCGCTTGAGCGTAACTTATCTTAATTGGGATCTATGGAACCAGAGCGCCGCCCCGCATGCCATGCTGTCCGTCGAGTCGTCGCATTTGTATTTGACAAGCTGTCGCATCTTTTCGTCCTGTTTTGCTGCATACTATCTGACCAGGAATACTTACTCTGATAACTCACTGCTCTTCTGCTTACGCAAGTCTATTCAAATATTCAGAAGGATATATTGCGGAGCGCCTTGGCGTATTTGTCGAGTTCTGAGAATCACACGGGGCTGCGAAGGATGAAGAACGAGGTAAAGATTGAAGAAGGATGTCATTGGGTATCAGTAGAGCTGGTAGCGGCGTACTAGGCGACAGGCGTAATTATCAGAGGCAGCTGAACACTATTATCTTTGCGGAGCTGCGGGCGCATGATGGTGCCCGTGCGTGACCACACCTCAGACGGGTCGACGGCCAAGCGGAACTCGAAGCCGCGTATGATGTGGAAGAGCAGCGCTTTCATCTCTGCGACAGCAAAGCGGTGGCCAATGCATGCTCGCGGGCCGCCAATGAAGCTCATCAGGTTCGGCTGGATGCCAGACATGGCGGTTGCCTCTTGCGGCACGTTGTCCCACCGCTCTGGACTGTCTGAGGAGTGAGTAATGCAACGACTAGGCAACACGAAGATTCTGACCGGAACTTGTCAGCGTCGGGCCCCCAGATAGATTTACTGCGGTTGACCAGCCAGATGGGCAGCTGCACCTGGTCGCCCTTCTGAACCCTGGTAAATATACGTTCAGCTGCTAGAGACCGAATCATACGTGACTATGAATTACCTGATATGATATAGTGTGTTGCCATCGCGGTCTATGACTGGGCTTCCAAGCGGAATAACATCGTCCTGGGAAGCCTCGCGAACGAGGAAACTCACGACGGTGTGAAAGCGCAGGGTCTCGCGTGTAACCTTATCGAGATACGGCAGAGTGTTCAACATCTCCAGCGTCGGAGAGTCCGTGCCGACCTGCAACAATTCATCGCGCAGCTTCTTCTGAACGTCCGGGTAGCGAGAAAGGGCGTATAAGGCCCATGTCGTCGAATTGCTGCGTGCATCTATCAGTATGGCCGGCGTAAAGTCACAAGATCCTGCATACCTTGTGGTTTCATGCCCTGTGGGCGTATGAGAGGTGGATCGGCGACGCTCAGTCTTAAAACTCACCCGCGAAAAGGAACGTGGGGATTTGCGCCACGATATCGTGATCAGAGAGCCTCTGGACCGGGTCGAGATCCTGCGCGAGGTTCGCCTTGAGCAGCAGCGAGAGAAGGTCCTTCCCGCCGACGGCCTTCTTTTCAATGCGCCCCCGTCCGGCCTGTTCGCTGAGGATAGCTTCCTTCTTCTCGCGGACAATCTGCGACCCGATCTCCTGCGCTTTCTTCCGGCTGATGTCTACTTGCAGATTTCTTTTGCTCGGCTAGTGTTCAAGTCAGCCAAGTGCCCTTGCATAGAGATCAATGGTCTTACGAATAATTTGCGGAAGATAGGGAATAGGTTGTTGATCACGGCGCGGCGTTGCTGTCCTGGCGCGATGTCGGTGCGCAAAATCCGGTCATATGCCTCTGCCAGTTCGTTCTTGCCGCCATGCTCGTTGAGTGTGTTGAAGTCGTAGTCAAAGCCTGAAGAAGATTAAGATTTCGCGTCAGCAGAAGCTTTACATGCGAGAGCCAACCTGCTTTTCCAATGGCGTCGAGGGTCGCTCTGCTCAGCCAGTCCAACACATCGAGCTGCACGCTTCCCCCGGCGTCCATGCACTTGTTCGTCCAGATATCGCACAGCTGCCGAGAGGATTCGACATCCTTTTCAGAAACAGCCTTCTAGGGCACACATACCTTGGCAGATGTCTCGAGAAACAGCGGGGTCAGCTCGCGCACTTGCGCATGGCCGAAAGCAGGGTTCATGATCCTCCGCTGCCTTCAGCGTCAGTCGCGCCGCGTATAGTCCGCAGATTTGACGACACCTGATCCCTGTGCTCATCGCCTAGCAATCCTTATGAGCCGACGTAGATAAATATTCGTGGTATGTCTTACCCTGCGCATGAAGCAATCCTGCATTGCATGAGCAGAGCGCCTGTAACAGAAGCACAGAGACTTACCTCCGCCAAGGAGCTTCTTTATGCCTCTAATCTGTGTGGCTGGTTTCTCGAAGATGTGCGAAGCAAACATGACGTGGGTCATGGCGCGCTGGTCCGTGGTAATGAGTTGGTATCTCTGCAACATAATAATTAGCCTAGTGCCTGCAACACTTGCTGATAAAACGTACCCCCAGCGCATCTCGAATAGAAAAGGTATCGCCATAGGTATTGACCCAGTTTTCAGGGATCTGCATGCTGTCGCCTTCGAACAGTCCCCGCAAATGCCCGAGCAACCACTCTGCATCATCGCGCGGCCCAGGGAGCTTTCGCAACGGCGAGCGACTGCTACGCCAAAACTTGTAGACGAATTGACATGCGCGGTAAACAAGATAAGCTGCAGAGGCTACGAGGCCGAGCTGGAACCACGATAGTGACTGCAACGGGGACGGGCGGCGGTCAACGACAGTCATGACCAATCTACAGTGCACCAGCGCCGTTGGAGGACCACGAGACTTCGGCCAAATTTAGCAATTCGTAGCGAGGTATTTAAGGTGCTGGGCATGCTTTGTCAGCTGTCCGGCCTTAAGTGGGAGAGATGCAAAACGCGACTTCGCACTCCGACAATAGCTTTTCACCGCGATTATTTTTGCTTTCGCGGCCGCCGAACCCCTTGCGAAAGCGCCTGAAGCTGCTGCATATCACTTCATGCCGTCGTTCTGCGAAATCAAGGCCACGCGCCTGGCATTCTACGTGGACAGACTGCATCACCTCGATGCTTGTGCTCAGTCCATGCATACCGACCTCGACGACGCGCTCGCCGCCCTGTCTCGCGCACAAGATGCGGTCTCTGCTCTCCGCGCTGGTATAGAAGAGATTCAGGCGAGCGCGCGCAGGTGGAAGGCCACATTGCCGAGATTAATCGCCAGATGGACCCTGCCATTATGCGAGCACTTCCAACCGAGCTACTCCTCGCAATATTTCGCGAGATGACGTCTATTTCAACTACTTGGAACTATCACCAGCACTTCTTGGGGCCATACGATCGCGACAGAGCTACAGCCCCTTGGACGCTTTCGGCAGTCTGCAGACGATGGCGACATCTTGCTCTGGATGCCCCGTCTTTGTGGACCTACGTTGCGCTCAGCGGCCAGCGTCTGTCTCAGGAAGCATTGCACACATGTCTATACCTGGAGAGATCGCGACACTTACCACTTGATATCTCCGTTCAATGGACGCTGCTCAAGTACGATGCCGAAATGCAGGATCCCATTCTCGACACTATCGCGGACGCCTCCCATCGCTGGAGAAGCATGCAGTTTGCTATCCCCTACTACGCCAGATCGACTGCTCGATTGGACATGTTCCACCGAAGCACACCTCTGCTCGAGGAGTTGATAGTGCACGCGGAAGGCTGGAATGGCCTGGAACTCATGGCACGACGACTTCCCTCAGTATCTCCTTGATTGTCCTCGACTTCGCACCATGGACACTGACGGTTGTCACATAGTTTGGACGCCGCCTCGTTCAGCACTGCTGTTGTTGACTAGGCTCGAACTGAATGTCAATCTACCTGCCCATGTTATCTGGAACATGCTGCTCCTGGCACCGCAGCTCGAGTTTCTCGACCTGAAGCAATTTGACGACCCCTTCGACTTCGAAGGGACGCAGGGGCCGCCTTCCCCGCTTACTCTCCAGAAGTTGACTCATCTCTATCTTCGCGTGTGGGGTGTCGACGTGCTCACTGCCTGGCCTGGTCTGCTCGGCCTGCCTGCACTTGCTACACTTGCTATCATGGACTCTTCATTTGAACGGCTTCCTGTCCTGGTCGAAGCGGCGGACGAAATCACGACTCTCGAGATCGGCAACGAATTCTTCGAGACAGACGACCTCGCGGTGCTCGCTGCGCTGAATAAATTGCAACACCTCATCATCTGCGACAGTGCAGATATCTCCATACCCCCAGCTATATTCGAAGAGATAGATCGCTCGCACGTCTGGCCGCGGCTCGAGTCTGTCAAGTTCTCGGGCGGGAGACTCTGCAATGATGCAGCAGAAGTATTGCTCCGGCTCGTCCGCGCGCGCAACTTGCCTGTTAATGCAGATTCTAATTCTGCGCGTCTGCGAGAAGTTATCTTCGAAGACGCCAGCGTACCACGGTGGTTGAACGCTCAACTAGCCCTTGTCCTATGATAGCTATTTGATTCGAACCACGGTTTGAAAAAATGTATCTAATCTTATTTTCATTCTATCCGTCCATCTGATGCCCTTCTTTGCTTTTCATCGATGATGTATGTATTCCGGCGAGATTTTTCGCGACTGTGTCGCGACTTCGAGCTCCGCCTCCGCGTCTCTTCCTCCTCCTCCAATGAGCTCCTACTCGGAACTGACCGCATCGCGCATAGCCTTTCACGAGGACCAACTGCAACGCATCCGAAAACATACAGATTCGTTGCGTACAAAGCTGGCCGAGGCTCTCCAAGTAGTACCAGACCCTGCTCTGTCGTCTGCGCAAGAAGTCCTGGACACGCTTCGCGGCGACATCCGCGACCTTGTCGCCCAGGCTCTCGATATTCAGGACACTATCCAATATCTCCAACACCGACTGAACCCACGCGTCATGCGCACCCTCCCGCCAGAACTACTGATTTCGATTTTCAACGAGCTGTGCGGCCACAAGCACTCGGACGAATTCCCCGGCTTTCGGATGATTGGAGCTTACGAGAAGTCCAGAGCTCGCATGCCTTTTGTGGTCTCTGCTGTATGCACGCGCTGGAGGCGCATCGCGTTGGACACTGCTTCGCTGTGGACGTATATCGGCATGGGGCAGCACTGCTCGGACGCCCAGTGGGATTGCGCTAAAGACTACTTCGATCTGTGCCTCTCCAGGTCGCGCGACGCGCCGCTCAGCCTATGTCTGGAACTGGCCGATACGCAGTGGGAGTCTCGCGGCGCGCAGTTCCGCGCGATCCTGGACTCCGTGGCTCCCGCGTCGCCGCGCTGGCGAAGCTTCCTGCTCGGGCTGCCCTTTGCCGCCATCACGCCCGAGCTGCTGCAGGTGTTCCAGCGCGACACGCCGCTGCTCGAGGAGCTGGTCGTGTGCCTGGAGGACCACACCGTCGCGAATCCCTGGCACGCAGACTTCCCGCGCTACCTCCCGCACGCGCCCGCGCTGCGCGCGATGCGCACGGACGGGTGCCACGTCGTCTGGACGCCGCCGCACCACCTGCTCGTGCAGCTCGTGCACCTCGAGCTGCAGGTCAACCTGCCGCTCACCGTGATCTGGGACATGCTGATGCTCGCGCCGGCGCTGGAGCATCTCGAACTGGACGTCACGTACCAGATCTCTGACGAATGGAAACACGACTGGCGGGCGAGCCTGCCGCCAGGAAAGCTCGTCCTGCCGTCGCTGCGCAGCCTGTCCGTCTGCGCCTGGGCGTTCGAGGTGTTCGCCGTCTGGGGCGAGCGGCTCCTCATGCCGCAGCTGAAAAAGGTCGTCGCCTTTGAGCAGTTCGCGCACGAGATCCAGCCGCTCGCGGAGCTGACGGCCGAGTCCGTGACGACGCTGCAGTGGAACGCGTGCGCCAGCAGCGAGCTGCAGGGCATCGACGCCACCTGCCTCTCCGCGTTTTGCAACGTCCAGGAACTCCTGCTGCAGGACAAGGTCTCCCCCGAATTCTTCGCCACAGTCATCTCGGATTTCTGCTGGCCGAAGCTCGAGACACTCAGGTTCCGCCAGGCCGAGCTGAGTGACGAGGCGGCGATCGAGCTCTTGATGCTTGTGCGGTTACGCAACCTCCCCGCGCCGGAGGGCGCAGAGAATCCCGCGGTTCCGCTCAAAATTATAACCTTCGAATCTAGTAAAGTACCCTCTACGCTCGAAGATCGTCTTCGTGCACTCCTAATGCCGTAGCGGCTATTTGGGACATTTTCCGAGCATAATCTATCTATTTAGTAATCTATCATTAATGCTGACCGACCTGATAATTATCATAATACTGTACCCTAGATGCGAGTTCATTGTCACGAACATAGTTTCATCCATGTGTTAAGTCGATTCATTCCAGCATGGGAAGACGCAGAAAGCTGGCAGACAAGTCCATTCGTTTATTTCATTCATTCATTCATGATCAGGCTTACAGCAAGACAGCAACAAAAAAAGGAATACACAGAGTCCAGCGGGCGGTCACCGGTCAAAGGCCATTGCTGCCATGAGTATGGGCGGTGGGACTGAGGCCCTGCTCGCTGACGAGGCCCGCGCGCACGTACTCCTCGTAGAGCGGGGTGTAGTCGGGGTCCCAGCGCGAGAGCGCGGGGCGGCCCTCGATGATGTCCTCCGCGGCCCAGCGGATGCGCAGCCGGTCGAGCGCGGACGACGTCTCGCCGTCCGGGCACACGATGTAGAACTCGCCGAGCCGCACGCGCTCGAGCATGTAGCGCACCGTCTGCTGCGGCGTCCACGCGCCCGCGGGCTTCGGCGCGCCCTTGGCCGCGCCCGTCATCCCGGTGAACGTCCAGCCCGGCCTGCGCGTTGCGTTGATTGTTGGCTGGCGTGCAGAAAGGCTTGGGTAAATTTGACGTACACGAGAAGGTGCGCGGTCAGCTTGCTCTGCGCGGCGCGCAGCTCGTGCGCGAGGCTCTCGGTGATGGACTTGACGGCGGCCTTGCTCGCGTTGTACGCCGGGTTGCCACTGCATCCGCCCCACCCACACCCACGTCAGACGGTACTAGACACAGGCTAAACATAGGAATACGTACGGCGGGTTCGTGATGCCCTGCTTCGAGCCCGTGTTAATGAACAGGCCGGGGTTCTCGTTGGGCATCATGTGCGGCACAAAGGCGTGCTGGACGTTGACGATCCTGGCAAGACTCTGAGCCTTTGCGCTGCGAATCTGGCCCCGACGCTTACCCCATGAGGTTAACGTCCATGATGGCCCTCCAGGCATCGAGGCCCGTCCACGAGCCGGACTTGAGCCCGATGCCGGCGTTGTTGAGCACGACGTTGACCTCGCCCGACCATTCGAACACCTTGTCTGCGAAGGCCTTGACTGCTTCGAACGACGATACGTCGACTGCGATGGCGAGCACGTCCGAAGCGGCGGACAGCGCGCGAAGCTCATCAGCTGTGCGGTTGAGTTCTTCCTCGTTTTTGTCTGCAATGGCGACGCGCATTCCAAGTCTACAACGACTCGTTCAGCAAATCATTTCGAACGTGCAGAGGATATAAAACTGACTCTACAAAAAAGGTTGCCGCTGCCTATAAAACCATGGGAAATCAGCTGAAATCCGAGATACGTGATTGGCCAGCGCCGAACCTTGCCAATGCCGCTCGCGCCGCCAGTTATGACGGCGACATTGCCCTTGTGGAGGGCTGGGTGCTGTCCGGCGTCGTGCGCGTGGACGATGTCGGCGCCGAGGCTCCCGGCCGCGCGATTGGGCGAGCCGTTGCGCGAGCTCAGACGCGAGCTGAGCGGGAGACGGGGCAGGCGATCGCTCATGGGCATCGTGGCTGGCGACGAGCAACGAGCAAGCGGCAACGAGTAACCAGCACAGAGCAGGTAATAACGCAGCCAGGGTCGAGGTCAGTACTCCGTCAGCGCTGGCTGCCATTGGGGACAGGCAACAGATGCGTACGGGGTACGGTCACGGTGCTGCGGGCTAGTGTACAAGTACAACGGAGCGGGTGGCAGAGGCTACGACGAGCCGGGACGGCAGCGGTCGATGCTCGGTCTTATAAAACCTGGGAAGAGCATGTCATCGGCCCGCCGGACTCGTCGCCAATGACGTTCCTCGCTCGCGTCCCGTGCCCTCCGCTGCTCTCTCACGCGTCTCTACTTGCCACACTTCCTCCCCAAGTCTCGGAAGACCGGTTTGGGCACTATATTGAAGCCATACTCACCCCCAGACGCCGGGGAAGGTCCCGTGTCCCTTATGGCTAACGGGTGGCGTGATTCTTGCGTACCCTAGCCCGTCTCACATGCTTCTCATCCCATTCAACAAACCCACTGGGGAACAGCGCAATGCTCGCGGCACCTCTTCGATGTATATACATCGGACCACGAGGTCCGACGACCGTAGTACTCGACGCGCATTTGCCTCGCACGTTTCCCTGTCCAAAGACAATTCAAGACCCCACCCACGTGTGTGAGAGGGTTTCTTAGGGAAGGAGAAGTATAAGCTTCTGGCATGTGCTGCTTACCGACGGGACCTTGAAGAAGGTGGATGCCTGCCCGACAATGCCGATTTCTAAGGTTTCGTCAGTCAGATACGTCTCCAGACTTGAACAGGATCACATACAGTATTCCCACTGATTAATTGCGCTCGAATGTGGCTATTTATCGGATACTATTAGCAAATGCTCCACTATTCCACTCGGGGCAGCCTGAGTGGCAATCTTCAAGGTGAACGCTGATCCTCAGCAGATCCTCAGCCACTAACGGTGCGAAGGTCCGACAGCTTAAAAATGGAAGTGAATCTCCATTGCGGGCCACAACTCCGAGCAGATGTTGTCGAACAAGTTGCTGCCCAGGCCGCGACCTGTCGAGTGTACATGACAATGCAACAGAGTCACCGTGGCAATAGGTGCAAGCACCTGTACCTTACCCTAAAACCCAATAAGTAATGGACTGATCTGAGTGAGATCCGTCCATTGCATATGAGGGTTTCGAGCTATCACCATTCACAGCTGTATTTCCTCTGTAAATACAGCTGGGAGGGCAAAGCCATGGCTCAGTTGGTAAGGTGCTGGGTCGTCGGAGGTTGAGGCCGCTGTGTCCGCGGCCGGCGCCATGACAAACACCCGGCTCATCGCGCCGGCCATCATCAACACTGTTTGGCATCGTTGCCCGCCGCTGCCCGCCGCCGCCGCCGCCGTCGTCGACGCCGCCGACTCAACACTTCGCCGTTTCACTCCGGAAAAAAAGCGCACATACTAAAGTTTATATAACTAAGCCAATGGCACCATCTAATAAAATACATTATAGCTGTTTACTGCTACATATTGTCTGAGAGAGGATAAACTTCCGAAGCACTCTTGTCCAACATGAAGCGGACAAGTGTGCTATCCCGCAAAAATGTCTGGCACCCTACCCGCATATGTGATGTCCCTCCTGGCGTCGACGTTGTGATGCCCAAACGGACCGGACGTCATGTGCGCAGCCTGGCTACAATCGAGAAGGAGAACACCGCTCAGGTGTCAAAGCGTCAGAAGACGCTTCACCGTGAGCATCTGCCACGCCATTGTTGCCGTGCCACGTTGCTGACAAACAAACCGCCACAGAAATGCAACAAGAGCTCGATGCCGCGCGCGCTCGCGACCCTGTTCAACCGGATGACGACGGACAGTGGGTCTACGACAACGAACCATTTCTATTCAATCCGTATGAGCCATACACCGATACACTGCAAGGAGGCAGCGCTGGAGCCCCTGTCCAGCTGACTGATGCCAGCAACTGGGGGTTCTTGCCAACGTGGTGCGTGCATCTTCCGCTGTTGATTATAGCACCCGCCCACGAGTTCCCAGTGTTCCTTACAAGACCCGCGATGACACGCGCACCCGCGCCGACCAGATAAAAGCCGAGCAGGCTGGTTGGGACTCTGTCCTTCCAGCGCTCGTGGACGCCTACTTGCAATGGAAGCACGGCGCCGACCCGCCAACCTCTGCCGGCTCGCCTTCTGCGCAGACGCCATTGCCCGGCGAGGACGAGGAACCTGACGCGGTGCCCTGCTTTGTGATCAACGCAGTCCGCGACACGGGTACGCAAATACATTTTCCTTGCTTCGCTTGCTGACGTTGCGCCTAGATTATGTTCATGAATATCTTGTACCGTACCGTGACGGCCAGCACCCCATCCTCGCCCTCATGGCCGTTGGCCTGCTCGCCTGCACGCCGAAGCAGCCCACTGTGGCCATTTCCATCGGGCTCCTGGAGTTCTATCACCGGCTTCGGCGTCACGCACCCCGACTCGGCATTCAGCCCTTTGTGCGGGCTCTCTGCGATAGGTATAACGTACGTTAGTGTTCTAGGACAGGTAGGCAGCTGCTCACGGTTCTCCAGTGCGCATACCGGCCGCATCTGCGCGAGCAGTTTGCGCAGGCCGTCGATGTCTACTTGGCGATACTCAGAGAGGTCGACCGGCGCATTGCGAGCGCGCTGGGTCGCGACGCGCCGCACTGGCGCGCCAAGAATGTCTGCCCGAGCTGCAGCTACCAGGTGAGCGCGTGGCTTTTGTTCACAGCGCACTGCGCGTATATAGATCATTCTAACCCGTTAGCAGCTAAACGACGAGGAGCAGCTCGACATCGGTGCAATGGTGGCCATGGACGGCGGCCAATCGCTCAAACGCAGCGCCGCGGCAGGTCGCGCAGACGGGCGCGTCTTGGAGTCGGCGTACGCGGTCCCAACCTCTCACATTGACCTGTACGCGAACGAGGTCGGACGCCGCGTTCAGCCCGGTCGCAAGGTCTGCACGCCTTGTCTAATTTATGGCACTTTACTCACTATCTCCAGCCAGCAACGGAAACCGACGAGCAGCAGTGGCATACGGTCAGCGAGTCAGGCGAACCCGGCGATGACGCGCCATCGCCATCAGTCTGCTCGCAGCGATGGAAAAACGCCAAGGCCGAGCACTTCAAGACGGCGCCTGGCCTCTTCGACCAAACGGGGATTTTTGTATGCCTATGCAGGCACGGGTTTCCGCTCTGGTATACGGAGATGGTCCGGAGCGGTGAGCTGTACGTACTAATGCTTTTATCTCATTGTTCCAAGCTGACGAGACAACAGCGCCAAGTACGGCCTCGGGATTGTTTCGCAGATGCTCAACGTTGGTCTTCGAGACCGTTACGTGGGATACGATATCGGCTGCGTGTTTCAAGGGACATTGTCGCGCAGCTGTCTGGGCGAGCGTGCGCGTCTCGCGAACGTGTCCTTTGGCCTCAATTCGTTCCACGGATACGGCCATAACCGCCTCTGCCAGCTTAAGCACCACCCCCTGTATCGCAAGGGCTTTGGTCTGGAAGACTTGGAAACCTGCAAACGTTTCTTTTCGGCGTCTAACGCTGTCGCGCCTCTCGTGCGACATGCTTTGTACTTCCACTACGTGCAATTCCTCGACCTTTTCCTGAAGCAATGGGACGATGACAAGTACATGGATCTTAGTAAGTCACCTCTCTATTTCTTTTTTATTCTATTCTGACGTTTCAACTAGGTAAATTCATCTACAACAACGTCGTCCAGGCGTTTCGTATTATTGCCGAACTCGCGCCGTCGTTGAAGAGCTTCCAAGAGACCACCGGGTACACAGACAACGACATCGAGGGGTGGCTCAACGATGAGCTCACCTACCTCGAGAATCTTACGGCCGAACCTGAGCGCGATGTGCTCGAAATGGATTATGTTGAGCATCTCGAGGAGCTAGCGCAACTCGAGTGCGTCAGCTGCTTCGCGTTCTCGTCCAGCTCTAACGCCTCTTTTTCAGGTTAAAGATGAAAGACTGCCTTCGCGCCTTCAAGACCGGGCTGTCGCCGCCTGCCGTCAGCGCGCGCGAGATTGCGCGCGACCGGCTGTCACCCAGCGATATACGCAAACGCAACAAGGAGCGCCGGGATGCGTACAAGAAATATACCGCGGCACTCGATGCGGCGGTCGCGCTCGAGTCTGCACTTGGCGTAGAGCAACGCTGGCAGCCCGACGACGAGCAGTACATCGCCGCGCAAAGGAAAACCAGCGAGCGCAGCTGGCGACGCGCACTGGACCGTCTTGAGTTCTTGATGGTCCAGCGCATGTTCGAGCTCGCGAAGGCGCACGCGTTTGGCACAGGTATGTCTTACTTTCACCGCTTCAGCGCAAGTTGCTCACATTTTTTATTGCAGGCTACAAAATGCGCGAGGCTATCGGAAAGGGACTCAAGGCGAGGTCCCGCGCTATTCGCACCGCCGTGACAAAGTACAACAATGCCGCTGCCGCGCTGACGCCGCCCGCGCAACCTGTGGACTTCAGCACGCTGATGGAGTGGACGCAACTGCAGGAGTTCGAGCTCCTGCGTCACACGCGCGGCGGGGACCTTGCCAATCGGCCTTGGGCGCAATCCGCAAACCGCCTGGCCGCAGTAAAATACCACAAGCTCGCTCGTGCACGCGAGGAGCTGGTGCGTTGCCGCGTCGAGATGCGGCGCCTCGTTACCGCAATGTCGAACGAGGAAGACGACATGCGCCGTGTGCACGCCAACTTGACCACAACAAACGCGCCGCTCGCGCGTGAGCTGTACCACTTCATGTTACGCCGCATGTCCGTCAACGACATCCATTGTCAGCGCCTCAGCAAGCTGGCGCGTCAGTTCCCAATGTTCGCTGGGGCTCTTATGCCCGGATCGCGCCTCGACAGCAGCCGAGACCCGACGACCAACAGCCCCGGCGAAGGCAGCGCGAGCGCGGCTGTTGATGTGGGTGTGGGCCTCGGCGAGGACGACGAGGACGAAGATGACGAGGATGAAGAACGCGCCCAGGATTATCATGCCATCGAGGACTTTATTGTAGAGTTAGATGAGACGTAGCTTACCCGCGTTTGTGAAGTCCGTACCGTGCTCAATATACGTAGTTCAATGCTTGTGCACATGGGCGTGCCTCTCGTGAATCTGGTCTCCAAGTTGACACAAGAGAGCTGGCCGACACATTGAGCTGCAAAGTACAAGACGCTCCGTACAATGCAGAGCTCCCCAACCTCAAGCCCAAGCATTGGGACCCAGGGATACTCAAAAACGTGACCAATTCGACCATATATGTTAATAGATGGTATCCCTGCAGTTTGCCATGAGTGCAGCAAGAATCCACTGGGAAATTGAGGTGGTTTCTTGTAGTCTTGTTGCAACACACATCGAGTGTACTCTTAGTATAGCGTCAACAATATGGCCCAATTTTATACGGAAATTATCAATTAGCCCGTTCAAAGTAAATTCCTCGTGTTGGATTATGCTATGGTTCAGCCAGAGTGCTGCTATGCACAAAGACACTCTGAAGTCGGTGGTGTGGCATCACTGGAACCGTTCGCCCGATTTTCTCGAAACTCGGGCAACTTGCAGATGTACAGATTGTAAAAGCAAATTTAAGAGGACGAGTCCTTTGGTGCATCCAATCTCCCTGCGTGCAACAAGTAGCAGGGCGAGAGGATGCGGAAAGAGCCGACGGGCTGCTTGCTCCTGACCAACCTCGACCGACGGCAGCGTACGTCCACACAACCGCGCGCATTCGCTGCGCAACGAGCGCTGCCTATACCCACTGGCTATACGCAGCGTTTCGTGCGCAGAGGATGTGCATTTTCTTGCTTCGTCGATTTGCTGACTTGCTGCAGGTTGCACGCGTTCACCGGCCGTTGCAGACGGTCAACTTCAAAATATGCGCACCAGTGACGGTGCAAAGGTGTGTTGATACAACTTGCGTCTTTTTACATGCCTGACACCTCGTAGAAACACCCAGAAAGTGCGTCTTCTAAGACGCGAGCAGCAGCGCAACGACCGCTGCCCGTGCTGCCGCCTCCGACATCCAGCGAGTGGGAGACGCTGGCCGCTCGCCCAGCGCGTCTGGCTCTGCGCGATAACAGGGGCCCAGCGCCCAGCGATGCATCGGCTCGTCGCGCAACGCGTCCGGCCAGCAGCGCTGCCCGTCCAGCCGTACGCTTCACGCCGCCGTCCACGACATCGTCACCCTCGTCTCCCACTCCCCCGCCATCCCCCAGTCCTTCGCGCTCTTCAGATGAGGAGGTTATTGAGGAATTATTCGACCGTCACGGTCTTCTATTCTGTGGAAAGTGCCGCGAGTTGCAGGACTCGTTCTACCCCTGGGATCTCGCGCACTATCATGCCCACAATCACTCTTCCGGCCCACGACTCTCTTCCGCCGCCTCTTCCACCATCAGGACCGACGATTCCGACCTTGAAAATGTCTCTGATTTATCGTTCCCATCCACATCCGCATCGGACAATACTCTCGACGCTCGCCCCGTCTCGCCAGTCCACAGCAACCGCGCGCATGCTACGTCGCCCACAAGCAGGGCGCCTCTCGACCCCGCGGGAGCCCGCTCACGCAGCCCAAGCCGTGCTGACTCCACGGCTGGCCACGCTGACGCGACTTCTGGCCCTTCTGCCGTGCTTCCCACGGGCAGCCTTCTCGCCACACGCACCCCACGCCCCGCACCCACCCTTCCCCCTGTGACATGCCCGGCATGCCGCTGTACTGCACCCCGTACCCAGCACTCGCAACGCGTCACTGAGCTTCGCCAGGTTGCGCGCTCCATCGCCGAATCTGCAGCGGACCAGCACCCAAAAGCCGTCAGCTCGCCGCACCTCCCGTTTGTGCTTGCCAACCTTGCACTCCAGGAGGGCGACGAGAGGCAGCTCATTGACATTCTCGCTGGGCACGACGAGGTGGACATGTACGAGGCGCTGTGCGGCAGCGATTATTGTATTCGTCACACGGCACAAGTTCTCTGGGCATATTGTGAAGATTTGCATGCCGGATATGGAGTTCTTTCTCTTCAGTAGTCACCTGCCTGCCTCTGCCCAATAAAATTCTAGTGATATTTGTGCAGTCTTTGTGTTGGCCCCGTGCTCATCGGGAGAACATGGTATTTGAAGTCCGAGCCAACCATCCTTTTTTTCCCCATCCCCACGCATCCCCTCCTATGCCGCTGACGTTCACGACCAAGCGCAAGACCTTCAAGCCCACGGGCAGGCGTGCACCGTCTGACCCGAACAAAAAGCGCAAACAGGCTGGCGTCAACCACGCGCTCAACATCGCCATCGAGGAAATCGTCACCGAGCTACTCACGCGCTGCGACGAAGCGGCCGAAAAATTTGGCAAGTAAGTCTTCTTTTAACCTGCTTTCAATGATGTGTTGCTCATGCCTCGATACCATTAGAACGCGGTCCTACGTGCGCTCGCGCGTCTTCGGCGGCTCGAAGGGCAAAGCCTTCATCACTCGCTCGCGCATCAAGACTGTGCGCATCTGGCACGCCTATGTGCACCACCGCTCTGAGGAGCTTAACTCTGGTAAGTGCAGCCGGTTTTCTGCTTTTATTATGGCTAATATTTTATTGCTCTTCAGACGAGGCCGTCGAGGCTCGCGGCCGAAAGCTCAAGCTCAGCGAGATCCTCGAGACCATCAAAAGCGAGGAAAAGGTCTACAAGGACGAGCCCGACGCGGTCAAGGACGCCTGGATACAAGAGTACAATGAGTTCCAGGCGAAGAAGAACGTCGAGAGACGTGTCAACCGCCAGGCCAAGAATCAAGACGTCTCCTACGTTTGTAAGACCATCGGGCATGAGGTGTGTTGCGTGCCCGATGCCATATTCCACTTACTGACCATCCTTGCTTAGATTGAGACGCTCGAAGTGCGCACCGGCGCGAAGGGAGTTTTCTTCTGCGCGCGCTCCGATCCCTTCCAAACAATCCAGCCGTTCTACGCTTGCTCGCCCGCCGTGTCGCAATTCTTCAACATTATCCTGGGCAAGACATTTGATCAAATCCTCTCGCTCTTCGAGATGTGGTGCATCGGCGGTGTTCGCGGTACGTGGATTCATTTCATGTTCTGCGTTTGCTAACGCGTCTGTGCAGGCGTGCTCGGCATCAACAAGAAGTCGTCGGCCGACCTTGTCAAGGACATCCAGCGCCTCGTGCAGAATACCTACAGTGCGCAACGCCCGGCTTTTTCTTCTACGGCAACGCTGACAGCTTTACAGCGCAGATCCTTGACAAACGCTACGCAGGCGCCGCGCCCCAGGAGGCGATCAATTACGCCTCGTACGAGCAGGCCGTCGTCCAGAAGCATGGTGTCCGGCTGGTTGGGTGGCTCCCTGGCCCTGTTTGCCAACCGGCCAGCATCTCCGGTGTCGACAACCTGCGTGTCTTGTACGAGAAGCTGATCACCGAGGAGTGTCATTGGGAGCTCGTGCCCGACTGGGTGGCCCCGGAAAAGCAGGCAACTAAGAAGCGCAAGAAGCGCAGTGACGCGGGCGTGCCACGCGGCCCACGCAAGGCTCGTAAGACAAATGCCAACGACTCGCCGACTGCGGAGAAAGAGGACACCGCGCGCAAGCCGACGCAGAAGACGAAGCGCGCACCGCGGAAGCGCGTCGCAACGCGCGCCAGCAGCGATGAGCCCAGCGACCCGGAGAGCGACGGCGGCAGCGACTAGAGCGCGCGCTGGCGCGCGCGCTCTCCGCGCGAGCCTGCCTCCGCGCGCACGTCGCGCTGCCCTCTATCACCTATGTCTCGTAGTTTCCTTATGCCGTCCTCATTCATGCCCTGTCTTGCTCTGCCGCTTCTGTCATGCACCATGTCCCTCACCCGCCGTTAGACTTACATGGCCGCCAATAGAATGACCTTGTCTCGTACTTTCTATGTGTGACCATGCAAGTGCACCCTGCTGTACCTTACCCTAAAACCCAATAAGTAATGGACTGATCTGAGTGAGATCCGTCCATTGCATATGAGCAGAGTCTTGCCCTTGAGCCCGAGCACAATATAACTGAGTCAACATCATTATACTGGAGCAGAAACCCATAATGTATTTTATTAGATGGTGCCATTGGCTTAGTTATATAAACTTTAGTATGTGCGCTTTTTTTCCGGAGTGAAACGGCGAAGTGTTGAGTCGGCGGCGTCGACGACGGCGGCGGCGGCGGCGGGCAGCGGCGGGCAACGATGCCAAACAGTGTTGATGATGGCCGGCGCGATGAGCCGGGTGTTTGTCATGGCGCCGGCCGCGGACACAGCGGCCTCAACCTCCGACGACCCAGCACCTTACCAACTGAGCCATGGCTTTGCCCTCCCAGCTGTATTTACAGAGGAAATACAGCTGTGAATGGTGATAGCTCGAAACCCTCATATGCAATGGACGGATCTCACTCAGATCAGTCCATTACTTATTGGGTTTTAGGGTAAGGTACAGGTGGGTGCAAGTCGTCGGGAGAGGACGGTAACCAACGTCTTCAACGCGGAAACCTCCAGCAGCTCGCGCTAGCAGGCGAGAGTTGCAGCCCCGGACCAAGTATTTCAGACGAGCAAGGCAGAGTTTTACAGGCGCTGTCGCTGTAGGCCATGCCAGGGCTGCTTTTTGGAAACGTGCAGAACGACCTTCTCTACTGGCAGCCGCGACACATGGAGAAGCCATTCCCAGACAACATTTGGTGATAAACTCGACCTCCATCCCCAAGTGCCGCAGTGCCGCGCGCGCCATAAGACATGGCAGCCGACTGTGCGCAGACGGGGGAAGCAGGGAAGCGTGGGTAGTCCGAGTGCCAAGCGATGACCATCGCGTCGTCCTTCATGAATGCAGGCTGCATTCGAAGAAAGGGCATGCTAAGACAGCCGCTCGGGAAAATTCAGTCTACGTAAGCCTTGTGTTCGCTGTACAATGGCATCGAAGACGACCAGAGGTTCCTTTTAACAAATTGCAAGCCAAAGCTAGGAAGCTTTCACTTCGAGAGGAAAGGGAAGGCGCGTCAATTGCCGGGCCTCATCTGCTGCAGTGCCAAGTTGAATCCGAATTGCCTGCTGAACGGCTTTCAGCGCCGCCGCACAACCTTGTTCGGAATGAGCTTCGGATAAAGGAGCTATTTCTTGACGTGGCTTCATGGCGATGGATGTCGCTCACTCAATTTCTCAATTTCTGCTTCGGACGTAGTCATTGTTTACATTGTTTACATTCTCTATTCCACCTCCGCTACTAAGAGCTAAGGACAAATGCCACGGTGGAACAATTAGGTCGAAATATCATATGTCATGCTTCCACGAGTGGATCAGGACCACCAGGTCAAGCCTGCTGCCCCCTACCGGCTACGACGTGGCTGTCCGTATAACGGCTTCACACACGCGAGCTGCTACTCGTGCCACCCTCTTTTGCCCTCCTTGTGCGAACTCCTCTAACATCCCTTATAACCGCTATCCGTCTCTGGAAGTCACCCCATATACGTCCAGCAAGTCGTATTCCCGCAACGTGCCAGTCTGCATCTATGGCGCGCAAAAACCTTTCACGCGCCATCGCAGAGTCAAACACGTCGGGAGGCAGGAGCTGCCCCAAACGCGAACATGTCCGTAATAGAACTGCGAGAATGTGAGCGGCCATATTCCACACGGATCATTATAAAACAACTCAGCAGCGTTTAGGAGCTTTGACGCAATGTCACCAGACAACTGAGCATCGTCAAGTTTCTTCTTCATCAGCTGTCGCAGGCGCGTACCAGCCTCAGAGCGAAATACGTTGTAAACAGGGCATTCGGCAAAGACGTGGTGCTCATCTTCCACTGCAATGCAACCAAGTCTACAGAGCGCAGAGACGGCATGTTTCTCCCGGCGTTCGAGCTCACGCTCAGCCGTTGGGAGTTGCCCCGAACGAGCATATAACTGCACAATAGCAGAATATGTCGAAAATGCCTTTGCATAAGGATATACCGGCGGAGGGTAAGCACTGTACAGGTGCGTGGCCATGCGGAAATCCTTAGCACTTGCACGTTCATGAGCTTCACACACAGCATCATGGAACGTGAAGAACTCGGAGATGTTCGATTCGACCCAACCATCACATGATGTGAAAAAGGTGTACGGGTCCATAGCGAACGTCGGAATGGGTGCAAGCGGTACGCGCAAGATTTGCCCTTGCGCACTCGTGGCCAGGTAGTCAGCCCACGAGTTCATCCTGGACGGTAAACTGCCATCGTCCTGGTGACCGCGTGTATGTTGCACTACCGTGCAATTGGCTCTTTTTACCAGATCAAGAAGCCAACGATAGTATGAGCGCGCGTTGGAATGTCTCGAACGCGAGACATCGACGAGAGGAGAGTAAACACTGTCCTGGACGACTCGGACCGTATTTAGATGGTCAGAATAAATAACATGTCGTCCCGGCTTCTGCATACTGAGTAGCGTCGACGCTATGAGCGCAAAGACCTCTCCATGCATGATGCCGCTCGCGCGCCCGGTGATCTCGAACACGACGGATGTTGAACCCGTAACAGCTGCAGTTACTCGACGAAAGTCGAGCTTGCTTGCTGCTGCTGGCCGCATCGAGCCATCGCAGGCCCAATGGGTGACCGTGCCCGGTGACGCGTCCGGGTCCAACGGGTAAGGGCTGAGTGAGTTCGTCGCGGCAATGGCCAGGATTCGACATTCTGCCTGCTCGCAACAATCAATCCGGGGAATGAGCAAGTCGACATCACCATCGCCTAGATGCTCAATGCGCATAAAGCGCAGCATAGCGTCGACCTTAGGCCAGCGCAATGTTCCCGGATCGAGCCGCTTCCTCATGAACGGGAATTGCGCATACGGTTGAAAGACAATCCGACGCTCGTTCCGGTCTAGAGTCCACAGCCCCACATCTTTCAGTCGCGAGAGCCCGCGGTTCTCGAAGACCTGCCAGTCCTTCCCATCCGGAAGATCTGGTATATTGAACTGCGCGAGGCTCTTTGCGACGTGCCGCAAACCCACATCACCGTCCATCAGGTACGACATATCGGTGCGGCGCAGCTCAAGAGGATGCAGTGTCTGCATTGCCTCACGCGCCACCAACCATGCATGGGGAATCTTTCCGGCTAGCTGTCTGCGAGACAGATCTGACCGAAGTCCACGCCCGTCAAGCGGATAAACACAATCGTTGACGTCGCACATCCAGTCACCAATCGTGATTTCTGCCATCATCCGGTACGCGGTTACATGGTGATTCAGGTCTCGGCGAAGACCTTCTATAGCCAGCGCGTCATTAAGGCGACGGATGCTGGTAGACCCTATACCATGATAACTGATGGGAAGCGTCAGCACAGAGCGACTCGGGTGATAAGGAAAGCCAAAGAATGAATGGATTTTGGAAGCAATGAGCTTGTCGAGAGCCTCTGCGTCGGCGCGCATGATCGGCTGAAGAGCCAACAGGGCACGTGCTTTGGACACGATGATCTGTTCGACGATCTTGCGAAGAAGTGAGAGTGGGGGGTTGAAAGAAAAGCGAGGGAATGCAAAGTTGGAAATGAAATCATAGAGAATATGAAAGCGGGACTTAGGATCATTTATCCGTGTGTTCAAGAATTCCAATTCGTTACGCAGGAGTGGGACTTTATGAGTCTGGATGACCATTGGGTCCGATCCCGGTTCGACGGATACCGAAGGGATTTCCAATTCCTGAGGCGCCGACTCAGGTATGGGGCCGAAGATGGCGGCAACACTCTTGAGCCATTGCGTTAGCCAGCCGTAAACAAATTGAAAGCGTTCAAGCTCAAGGGCAATGCTGCAGAGTGCTGCAGGCGTCCAAGCCATAATCAGCGAGTCATCCATGTACTCAACCATTGAGACGGGAAGACTCAGCTTGTCATACAGTGTATGAAATATTCCTCGTGCGCGCGCACAAGTTTGAATGCGACGCGCACCATTCAGTGACTTGCAAAAGTCATTGATGTATCGGTGACCTAAACTCGTAGTGAGCCCGCATTTGATAGGTGAGAGTGGTGCACCTTGTTTTGCCACACCGTTGATGCAAATCGGTCCCGCGTGAGCGTACGCAGTACGGACATAGCAGATATTGTCCGACTGCATTGCCTTGTCCAGGTCGATTATGGACTGCGGAAGACCGTAAGCACGGACAGCATCATAGAAGCCCTCGGGCGACAAGTAATCAAATCCTTTCATTTGATCACGTTTGAGAATGTAAACGGTCTGCGAGTGACGGTGAGCCCAACATTTCAGCGCGAGAGAAAACTTAGCAAATCGCGTGATTGAATGCCTTGTTGCATTGCAACCTGAGTCTCGGGTATCAAGCCCATCTGTGTCGCATACGGTACGAGGTGGAAGTTGAGCCATGTCGCAGGAGAGTTGTGCAAGAATGCAGAAATGCCAAGACCACGCATGTTCTTAAGGTCTGCACGAATACCCTTCTTGTGCAAAGTTGATAGACGGCAGACTTTGACAGCATCCGGGCATCGTGAGTGCATGACCTCGTAATTGTGGAGTGCCACAATAATTCTGAGGCCTGTGTCCGATAGTGCCTTAACGCACCATTTCTCCCAGCCATCAATGCTTGGGCTCGGACGAGCATTGCCCTTGCGTAACATTGCACGGAACGATTCAACCGTTGCAGCTACCGGCCACACGAACGGACGTGCTTCTACGCGAGCGCGGACTTCAGCAACCGAGGGACATGTCATCCATGGTTTAGGAAGCACCGGCTGGTCTTTGCGCTCATACAACTGTGAAAAATAATCACAAGTTGCGGCATTAACCGCTGCAGGCTCAGAGATGAGCTTGTTAGGATCCCGCGGGTCGACTACGACTGTGGGTAACCCTACGAAAGTTGAGGCTTTGAGCAGTCGCTTCGTTGAGCCACCCGCAAGGGACGCGATGACGCGTTTCTTGTCGAGCTCATGCGCGCGACGCGTTGCATCTTCAACAAGCAAGGCAAATGCCTTCTTGTACAGTTCCTTTCGCCGGTCCCTCAATGCCTGACGGGCCGATGAGGCGTCAGGAAAACACCGCTGGATATTCGCGAGATACAAACGCGATTCATCGACGACTTCACGCGTAAGAGGGTCGCAAAGGAGGCGAACAGCGCCCCCAATGCGCCGGATCTCTAGGTATATCTTAGAGACCTCGCGCGGCGGCTTAAAAGCGGAACGAGCGGACGATGATGGTCTGTTCCAGCCGAACGCGAGCACCGGCTTCGCGGAGCATGACACCGACTGCTTCATAGATCCGTGTCCATTCCACGTCGCCCGCGATTTGCGTGTAATCGACAATGTGAGCATATGGGCTATTTAGAAGCCGCCGGTCATAGTCTGCTCGAAGTCATCGGCGGTGCTTCTCCTTTTGCTCGGATATCGCAAACACGGCGGCGGGACAAACAGGCGCACAGAGTCTAAGAGAGCGTGGCCATCAGTGACACGAGGGGGAACAGGCACAATGGTCGTGACGACGGCGCGGTGATCAGTGTAGGGAATGAAGTCGGATGCGCGCGAGGCTACGTCAATCCAACCATCCGCTACACCAACTGAGGACACGGCCGAGCGATCTATGATGCTCGCCCCAAGATTGTCCTTGCGCGACTTGCAAGTCCACTCATGGTGCACGGAGCGCTGCTCGTTGCGCAACCACAGGTCTTGACCCTGCACATCTTCAAGGAACCGCGAGTAACGGTTACTGCCCTGAGCACGAGCACTTCTGGACTCTTGTCGAGTCAGAGTTGCATTGAAATCTCCGGTCATCGACCAAGAGCCATCTGGCGCAGAGCACGCAAACTGTGTGATCGCAGACCAGAAAGCATGGGTCTCCTGGGCATCATGCTCATTTACCTGACCCGCATTTTCGTCATCCACCCAAGCCTGCCAGGGCGCATATACGCCCATGAAGCGGTGTCGGAAACCCGTATTATGAGTGGTGCGGAGGGTCAGGTCTATCGCCAGGGCGCGACCTCGCAACGGCGGCGGGTTGGGCAGTGGTGCGTCGTGTTGAATGTCCTTTCGAACACCCACGACCACACCCCATTTGAAGAGATGATGACCGGTCGTTCGCACGCCAACCTCTTCATAGATCACATAGTCAGACGTGGGCAGCGACGACGCCACAGCCGAGCCTGACTTCGTCTCGCAGATGACAAAAACGTGAGGCTGACGCGCCTGAATCACGTTCCTGATGCACTGGACTTTCAGCGGCTCTCGCATGCCGTTGGCGTTGACGGAATAAAAGGACAAAGTGGAGGCTGGGTGTGAGAACGGAGAGTGGGCAAGAACGGGAGATATGAGCGAAAAAAGAAAGACAGCGAGGAGAAGAAGTCGGCATGGGAAGGAAAGGAGCGTAGGCGGGTGGGGTGTTGGAGGATGGAGGTAAGGACGCGGTCGTGTGAAAGAGGACGGAACGAGCGGATATGGGTGGTAGTGGTGCCGGGTAGCGTCAAGCGTATCAGGGCTCTGCCTAATAGACTTGTCAGCAAAATCGTCAAGCGTCGTGGCATGCGAAGCAGGCGTCACAAAGTCAGAGGACGGCAAGCACTCGTGCGTAACACTTCCGTCACAAGTCTGTGCTGATACAGATTCAGCGACAGATGGTCGTGACGGCAAGCCGTCTTCGAGTGCAAGCGACGAAGCATCTCGTCGGGGCATCGGCTGCGGTAGCTTCAACGTCGAAAACAGCGCGGGCTGCGTCGACTCTGGCTTGTCGACCTCACGATGAGTAGCTTCAAGAGCTATGTCGACCGGATCCAGCTCGCATTGCGACGAAGCTGGGAACCCGGCGTAGAATGCGATTGCCTGCTCATCGCGCAGAGCGTTAAGCGACAAATTGGGGCCTCCAGCGGACTCCTGGTCAAGGAAGCCTCGGCAGCGTTTGAAGCCAGAAGAAACGCACTGTGGGCAAGCCCTTTCATTTGCTTCATTGCCACAGTCAGATCCAAGTAGGCCTGGCGCAGCTCAGACATAAGTGCGGAATTCTGAGTGCTCAGAGAGGCGACAAGGCTCTTCAGCGACTCTAACTCGACACAAAGGGTCGTTAGGGCGAGTTGGTAGCCAGACGAGGCCGTGTTGAAACGGCGGGGTGCTCCACGACGTCGGTAACGAGAACCGCTCATCCTGAGTGGATTGCGTCCGGAAAAACGGGCCAGTCTGAGAAAAGTAGTGTATAAAGGGTTCTGGAGGGTGTAGGAGCGTGTGCAGAGCGAAGTGGAGGGTGTGCGCTGGTCGTCGTCAAGGCGGGTGACGGGCGCTTATTCCGGAAGTCACGGTACGGTGCCAAGTTGTTGTTGTTGTTGTTGTTGTTTTACAGCGTTTGCACTAAGTAATGGCAGTAGACGCTTTTTTTCCGGAACGTGTTTTTTTTTCTGCGATCACCGTGGGCCATACGGGGGCAGACTGCTAGTGCCGAGCGACCGGTTCCCGTCAGCCAGCGTCACGGCGGAGGGCGGCTTCCGAGGAGTCGCGAGGCTGATCGGCACACGCCAGAATACGCTAAGCGACTCCTCGGTGACCCCTTATTGTGCTCTCGGGCAGGCTTAGCAAACCCCTCGCATGCCCTGTATGATCGCAGAAAAAAAAGTCGGTCCGGAAAAAAAAACCGCTACTGCCATTACTTAGTGCAAGCGCTGTAACGCGGTGGGCTTATCGTTTGGTCAACATGACCGGCCCTAAAGTAAGTCGCTCCGGCCGGGCCGTATCCGCCAGTTCCGTGTTCCCTCAAGCCCGATGCTCTGAATACAACTTCGCGCACTCCGTCGTTGCAGTTTCAATGGACTACCCACCAAGTAGCCCAGATAGCATCTCCTTAGCAATATGCAGAAATATTATCATTCATTTTGTAAGTCGGAGATTGACTTGCATCTAAAGTGACCGGTACTGCAGCAAGTTTGCAATGTACTGGGGCCATACTACGCTTGGGCACCCGATGTAGGCCACTCTCTGCAAAAACGACGTTCCAGAGGCAAGGGCATGCCCTGGGTGCCCGAACGCAGTACATTCCCGCTGCAAGACGCGTGTCGTCACGCGTGTCATAAAACGGACTATCCTCGGAACATCACCAATCAGTAAGCTCGGGCGTTTAGAAGTAGACGCTATACAGCGACCCCGCCCGCACCGCCGGAAGAGGGGTCGCTGTATTAACGTCGCTCTGAGGTAGACTACTTCGGACGGCCTGGTACGCTGTTTCAGACATTACCCAAAGTAAACAATTCCATTTGCTGTTCCATATCTTTCCCTGACAACAAAGTGCCCAGAATTTCCAGAGGGTAACGATGGGCGCCGAACCCCTGCCACTGACAGCTGTCCCTACCCAGGCCATTGAACATTCCGCTGACGGCTTTTCAGTGCCATATATGCTGTGTATCAGCAGAAGTCGCACGGCGACAGCTTGAATTTGGACCCAATAAGGTGCTGTGCTTGCTATTTACAGTCTCACACGCATTCTGTGGACCTAGAAGCAGTGCGAATGGCGATCGCTTTCGTCTGTCGGGGCCGCCAAGTCCAAACATCGGCCACTGTCGCAGGTCAAGCATAGCCTGCTGGTAGCATTAGTTGTCTTTCTTTACCATCTCTCAGCGACCAACCCACACGACGACGGCGAAGAGTTGTGGCGATATGCGTCGGCCAGCGAGTCCGTCAAACCAATACCGAGTCCAGCATCCTGACGCTTACCTGCGAATAGACACAGCATTCAGACAACAGCGGCTGAAGGCATGGCAGCCCATCCTCACGCCACGCATCGTCATCCCAACGCTCTTCTTGCTTTCCATCGCTGTTTTTCTGCCAAGCGGCATACTTCTGCTCTTCGCGAGTAATTCAGTTTCTGAGATCACGCTCGACTACACCGACTGCGACCGCGCCACGGCAACGCGCGCTCCTCTGCGCCGCTTCGACTATCGGCTCAAGTCCGGAGAAGGCAAGCTGCAGTATGTCGCTCCAACATGGGCGTACAACGCAACGTCGCGAAGATGCAGCATTCTGTTCGAACTTTCAGCCGAGATCAGCCATCCAGTATTCCTCTACTACCGCCTCACGAACTTCTACCAAAATCATCGGAAGTACGTCATGAGCTTCGACGCTGGCCAGCTCAAGGGGGAGAACCGCTCTGTGGCGTACCTCAAGAAGAGCTCTTGTCAAGCATTGGCGGTGGAAGGCGACAAGCCGATTTATCCATGCGGTCTCATCGCCAATTCCGTGTTCAACGGCAAGTCATCGCTATCCTATATGAAGATAGTAACTGAGTGCAGAGTCTGTCACCCGGCGTGCAGATACCATCGGCGATCCCATTCTGCTCAACGTCCCCGGCGGCTCGGAGGCGATCAACAAAACGCATGTGTTCTCCGCCAAAGGGATCGCGTGGCCCGGCGAGCGGGACAAGTACAAGAACGACCCGGACATAAACTGGACGGATGTCGTGCCGCCGCCTAACTGGCGCGTGCGCTACCCGTCATACAACGACTCTGCCGACGGACATCCATCCTTGCAGGACGACGAGCGCTTCCAAAACTGGATGCGCACCGCCGGCCTGCCAGATTTCAGCAAGCTGTACGGTAGAAGCGACCATGAGACCATGGAGAAGGGGGTGTACGAGATCACCATCGAGATGAGTGCGCCGTACGCTTAGTCCTTGCGTGAGACGAGCTCACAGCACCTGTCTATAGACTTTCCTGTGAGGGAATTTGGCGGAACTAAGAGTTTGGTCATTTCGAATGTCTCATGGATTGGCGGAAAGAATCCATTCCTGGCATGGTCGTACATCAGCACCTCTGGTTTGCTGCTTGTATTGGCCTTCATTGCTACGACATATCAATGTATCAAACCACGGTGCGATGATATTTCTGAAGCCGTTTTCTGGCGCTCACTGTCCATAGGAAACTCGGAGATATCTCACTGCTCTCATGGAACTAGGCCGAGATATTGATCAATGGTTTTGAATTGTAGATACCATGTATCATTACTGCCCACTTTCATCCCTGTATCCGAGAAAGAGATCAAATTTTATTCCGTGGTCATTTGTCCTCGGAAGAACAATAATTTGTACTCCGCTGGTTCGCGTTTCTCCGACAAACGCGCCACAAGTTGCACGCATGCACCTTCCTACCGATCTCTTTTGGTGGCACGATGTCGCTCCTGTCTTCAGCTGCGCGTGTCTTGGTGTACGAGTAGATGCTACAGCCTCTTCGCGCGCGCGCGCGCGAGTGCTTTCAGCTGAGCGTACTGCGTACAGACGCACAGAGGGTACTTGACACTGCGCAACAACGCCTGGACAGTGTCAGCGTCGAGCTGGCCGACATATCTGCTCACATTACAGATTTGGATGCTGCAGTCAACTGACTCCAGCACCATATACCCGCACACGTCATGCTGAATTTTCCTCTCGAGGTTCTGCGCATGGTGTTTCTCGAATTGGCGGACGAGCTGCATCGAGCGTGGACCTGGTATGATAAAGATGACGATGATGTCGTCGATAAGGTCACTGTTTCATTTCGGCTGGCCGATGTCTGTTGTCGCTGGCGAAACCTGGCTATCGGCGCGAGCATGCTTTGGTCATTTATTGCCATCCCGTTGCCATCCTCAGAGGAAGATGCCCGCAAAGCCAAAGAGTATCTGAACCTTCCTTCTCAGCGGTCTGCCAACTCCCCCATTGATATTTGTCATCACCAAACTGGGAAATCATCTATAAGCACCGTCCAGTGCTGATAAGATCTCGTATCGCCGACAAGATCTCGCATCACTGGCCAGTGATACCAACACCGACAGGCGGACCCCTGGAACTTATTTGCTTACTAAGTCCAGTAGGCCTGACGACGTGCTCGTCGGAATGCCGTCAGGATGGTTCTGCTCTTGTCTGTAACCCGCTATTTCGTCCTGCCTGAATTCAATCTGGGCGGAGTGATTTAAGACTGCCCTGGCACTCGCCAGAATTCGGCCAGCCTGAACAAGACCTGGCCTGCAGAAAATGGCTTTCCTTGGCTTCCGTTCTTGTTTTTCTTCTCAAAATCAAATCAAATCAAAAATGCGAATATAACTGATGCATTGAACGCCCGAGGCTACGACTACAAAAAGTACAATACTACGCAATACCAACATAAGCGGACCCTCCTCGGCGCGCGGACCCTCTCCCTCCCAGGTGAAAAATGCTAAAAAAGCGCTCCGACGAGATCTAAATGAATGAGCGTTAGTACGATGCACGGCAACCGAGACGAAGCCAGAGTCCAGACGCAGAACGACGAGACGGGAACCGAAGATCACCGAGCCAGGCAGCCAGACTAGACCCTATCAGGCGGAGAGAGCCATACGAAACATAGCAAGCAGCCCCGGAGACACGAGCAACGCGGACAGCCAGAGCACAAAAGATTTTGTGATGGGAAGACTTCTTGCGAGCGGGATGGCTTGAGCTTAAGGATGGCATGCGGCAGCTTTTGAGGCGCGCGATTTGAGGCGCCCGAAGGAGAGATGAGAGCATGGGCGCGGACGTGGGAGGTGACGGTGGGGGAAGAAGAGCGGTTGGCGGGAAATGAAAAATGGTACGAGCTTTTGATCAGCATCTGCTGCGATTCCGCTGCAATCCCGGCAGTTGATCATCACGCTGCGCAGCATCGGCGATGCACTGAGTCTGACGGCATCACGAGCACCGCTGGAGGACTTGGGCGATTTTGCCCGAGTCCTCCAGTCGTCTACATACTTTTCCACAGTGCAAGCCCGAGTACTTACTGGGACTGTACCGATGCTAAAAGGAAATGCACCTAGATATCATCGCTGCTGCATCTATAAAGGAAAACTAATGCACTGTACGCAGTCGAGCACCGTGACTCAATGTACAATTACTGGAGGCAGTTGTGGCTTACCGGCCGCATAAATCTGTAGGCAAGTTGACTATCAGACTGATTCAAACTAGACCGTGGCTTGGAAGTACTTATATACTTGATCTCAGCCTGAGACAGTCTTGTCGTCCCTCGTCAGCACGGATAAGCAGCAGTCGGGGAGATCTCAACTCGGAAGAACCAAATCGGTCCGATATCAATCTTATCACATTTGTTCAAGCTGCGATAGTCGTTCATCATTGACGATCAGATCTCATATCGCTGATAGGCCACCGTAAGCAGCGATAGAATATTTCCCAGTTTGGTGATGGTATCACGTGGCACCAGCTCGAAGGGAATCTGCCACCCAGTTACTATCGAGTTCTCGATGCCATTGCCGACGCTTCCCCAGGATAGAGAACGGTCTCCCTCGACCTTCCCGCCTCCAAAGATTCTGATATATACGATTTGTTTCGGCTGCCAACGCCGTTTCTCGAGGAAATTTCTGTCTGGTGGCCGAACAAGGAGGACATGAAACCTCTCGATCCAGCCCTCCCGCCGTACCGTCTTCGGCACTTTCGCATCAACAAATGCAACATTTCTATTCGCAGTACCGCGCGTAGATTTACTACATTTGACTCATATTCATATTTGCTCGGATCTTTCTGGCGCAACAGTGTGGGACATGCTACGGCTCGCTCCTGTCTTGGTGGACTTGCACCTCTATACTCTGAACTAGTCGATTTCGCGCCATCCCCCGGATACCAGCTAGTTCTTGCGCTCTCGAACGATTGACTTGCAGTCATTTTGCTATCGATCTGTTCGAACAATGGGCAGACTTTCTTGATGCGCCCCGTGACCCGTCTTTGTCATCTCGACCTCAAGATTATTGACGACGAGGATGAGGTTACAACGGTCAAGAACCTCACGCGTCGTACAGCAGGATCCGTGACCTCATTGGAGTATTCGGATTAGTTGTGGCTGGGAGGCACGCTGCCGAGCTGCAGCCGTTGATCAACCTGCACACTATCGTACTGAACGGGTGGTTGATCCGTCCTTCTTGGACGTCCGAGCATGGCCAGATCTAGAAGGAATGTGCATTGATTAGGACGACGACGAGAACGTTCTGACGGTCGGTGTAACGCTCTTAAAATTCGTGCGGACTCGCACCGTAGACCTGCAATCGCTTTCGATAAATGGCGAACCCGTTCGGTGTGCTTGTCTCAAAGACGTCTCGATCCTTGGGGACTTCATGCCAAAGTGGCTACCCGCGACAATTGCGCTCTGCATGATGACTGAGGTATGAAGTGCTCTATATCGTCTTCATGGAGTCTCACTGATTTTTGACCCCAACTACTAGGCATCGAGCTGAACTCATTAGTCTTGGTATCTTGCTTTCAGCTGGCGCCACAGTCAACCCTTACTTGGCTCTTCTCGAGGAGGTAAGGTGGCTCCAACAAAATTGCCCACCATCCCTAATCTTCTTGTCCAACCACTGTATGTATATCAGCGCCCAGACCTCCCGCGTTGACCGGCAGGTCGCAATAGAAAATCGCGCAGACCACCATACCTTGTGCTCCTGACAGATCGACAATGCAATAGAGTGCTTTTTTGCACGATGCAGTGCACGTCATAGAGTCGGTCTGTACCCGCCGTTGGAAGCACCGCGCGCGCATGATCGGCGGCAGCTGAAGGGACAGCACATAAGACATAAGAAAGCGAAACATGAGAAGCGCCACGTTCGCAGGCACGTCTCTTTCGCATTCTCACCGAGTCGCCACTCCCAGCATGCAGGTACGGTGACCTGCAATATTGGTGCTGGGTTCGACGTTCGGCTCACGTGTCATACCTAGTTGCTGGCCCCTGTGCTCTTGTTTGGCGGCACACTGTGCTCGCTGGTCAGCGCTGTCCCACACAGGGAGGTGAGAGTGTTCAAGGCGTTAGGCATCGTCAACCAACGCTTGACGCTGCATAGCGCGAGTGTCTTCCTTCCTCCTGCAATCCCTGCCTAGGCTTTCTCGACGGAGAGTTCATCTGCGGCAACGACGCAGTCCGTAATGCGACCCTCGAGACCGACTGCGTGAGCGGGAACCTATACGAATGCAGCTCCAACGGGAGACGGTCCTGCGACTGGGGTCCCAGCGAGACCTGCAAACTCTGTGGTCGTCCCTTCGCTTGCGATTAGCACATACCCCGCGTCCGTCTGATCATAATGACGATATCGCTTTCAATTCGATTTGTTTCTATCTAACTACACAAATTACGATTGAAGACTATAAACTAAGCAAGCACGACAAGTCCAACTGCGTCCTACGACCAACCAGCCAATCAACCCAACCCGACGCAACCTTTACTTTTGCATTCCATTGTCCATTCGCGCTCACGCCTTGGCCGCCAAGCCAGTTGCGAAGCGGTAGAAGTCGACGTTGCTCGCCTTAACGCCGCAAGTGTAGATGAACTTGCTCGCGACGTAGCTCGCAAACAGCGCGCGCTGGTACGCCTCCGGCAGGCGCTTCATGAGCGTCTCCAAGCCGAGCTTGTTCAGCAGCGTGGCGGGGATGGCCTCCTTGAGCACGCCCTGGCGCGCGCGCACGTCGTCGAACAGGCTCGACGCCTCGAGTTCGTCCTGCAGGTCGGTGATCATCTGCGAAAGCTCGTCCGAGATGACCGCGCGCGGCTTCGACCCGCCCAAACGCTCGTACTCGCGCCAGATGCACAGGAACTCGGCCGCTGCGTTCTCGCCAATCTTGCGCTGGATGTCCTTCACGTACGACTGGTAGAACTCGGACGGCTGCCCGCCCTCCTTGAACGTCATGAGTTCCGAGTGTTCCGCGTCCGTCAGCGCGAGACCCGCAAGCACGTCCAAGCTGCTGCACGTCACGCCGCCTGTCCAACATGAGCAATGAGGCAACACAAATAATGCCTCATAGACTTACCCTTGTTGGCACTGGAATCCTTGAACATGATAACCTTGCGCTTCTCAAGGTACAACCGCGCCTGCTGAGTGAAGAACAGGTTCGCGCCCTCGACGATGTACTTGTAGTGCGGTTTGCCCTCGGCATCGAGGAGCGCGGCGACGTTGGAGATGTTGACCGCCTCCGGACGTCCACCACAAGGCACGAAGATGTCCGCCTTAAACCTGAAGTGCGCGTTGTTGCGGAAGTCGAGCCCATCGGGCACGATTTCGCCCGCTGCAAGCACGGTCAACATCTAGCGCAAACTCGAGGGGGGCTGGATACGCACAAGGAAGCTTGACGTCCTGGTCCTCTACGAGGACAAGATAGCCGTCCTTGCTGAGCTTGGACTTGTCGAAATTGCTGACCGTAACGCGCGCCCTCGCCAAGCGGCGCAGCTCTTCGCGATCGAGGCCTGCGGGGTCCGCAAGCACACCGCTTCCGTCGATGACCGCAATTGTCTTGTCCGAGCTGAGCAGGATCTCGTTCGAGCCAAGGTCACCGTCTGCAGCCAAAGTGAGACACGGGATCGCGCGAGTCTCGACAGATTCCAAACGCACCAGGACCGCCGGTCTGCACCTTAGTGACATCCTTCTCGCGCAGTCCAAGATGCTTGTATATCCCGAGCACATACTGGCGCACGCTGAGACTCGTCATGCCGTACGTGTCGTGCGGCACGCCGCCGAGCTTGGCCGCCGACTTTCCGGTCGTGAACGACTTCCACCACGCCGTTGCGCCGCGCTCGCGTGCGTGCACCGCCGCCCAGTCCATCAGGTCGGCCGTACCCTCTGCAAATGGTCAATACACGGCACTATACCCCTGGAGATTGTTCACACACCATCGGGCCCGAGGAAGAGGATTTCCGGCTTGCCGTAGAGGTCGACAATGGGCTCCTTGATGCCAGGCGTCTGGCCCGGGATGAGCAGGTCGACAAGCGCGTCAATGTACTTCTCGAAGCAAAGCCTCGGGCTCGCATCCAGCCTAGGTTACTTTCATCAATATCTGGCGGGAGTGCAGGGTTGTAAGGCGAAACGCACGATGGCAAGATGGTTCCCTTGGCGCCGCCTTCCGGGATATCCTTGTTCTTCAAGTTCTGCGTGCTCGCGAGCGCGTAGTTCTCGTCGAACAGCATACGCTGGTTAATCGAGTAGTTCCTACAAATCTCTCAATACACTGTTCGCGGCTCACTGCGCAAGAAAATACGTACTCCTTGCCTCTGGAGCGAACGATACGGATGCCGCCGCGGGCAACATCCTTGAAGCGCACGTGGAAGCCGCGAAAGTCGCTGCCGACGACGAAAAACATACCGAACGGCTTCTTAGGGTACTCGACCTCAGGCAGGAAGCCAGGCTCGAGCCTGAAGCTGAGCGCAACCTTGGTCGGCTGGTAGAAGTTTGTCTTAAGCACGTGCCTGTAAAACCGTGTCAACTCCGACCAAGTGGGGCCAATGAGGAAAAAAAAGAACGTACTTGTTGAACATCAAGAAGCTCTCAAAGATCTGCAGCTCGTGCTTGTTGGCGGAAGTGCGACGAATGCGGTCGTACAGCTCGGCGTCGGTGAGCGGCTGGTCGACCTGGAGACGCTGGTACGAGAGCGTCGGCATGAGCTGGCTCGCCTGCGCCTGGCCCGTGGGATAGTGGGTCATGGCGAAGTTGACGTAGAGCATGCGAACGATATCCGGGCGCGCGAGGATGACTTCCTCGATGCTCTGCCGGGTAAACGTCTCCTCACGGAAGCGGCGCTTGATGTTGTTGAGGACCTCCGCGTGCGTCGCGTCGTTCTCGTTCAGCACGCCGCGGAGGGCGAGGTACGCCGAGCCGAGGCGATTGCAGAAGTGCTGAGCGAATATCCAGCCGCAGTACGCGTAGGTCGCCTCCTGCACCGCGTGCCCGCACGTCCCGCCCGGCGCCGCGGGGTTCTTGCCGAAGAAGGGGTTGTCTGGCAGACAGTACAGCAGCGAGGCCTCCTTCATCACCTGCAGGATGGAGTGCTCAATCGGCGGCGCATGCGAGTTCGGAAGCGGGTTCAGATACAGCGCTGCAAGAAGTCGTCAACAAAGACTGGCAAGAAAAAGGTAGATAAGGAGGGGAGCAGGGGCCGATCCCCACGTGCGCGAGGGAGGAATGGCAAAATGTCTAGATAGGAGATAACGGAGGACAGAACCCGTACTCACAGATGATGGTGATCCCATTCGCGAACTGCTCGACGTACTTGCGGGCAGAGTACAGGCCGTAGAAGTGGTAGAGGTCGGAGAGCGCGCTAAAGTAGTGCGAAGTGCCGCCCATCTTGTAGCCGATGACGATGCGGCGCTCGCGCGAGCCCTCGACCTCGAACATCTCGATGACGGGGCCGTACCGATCCTCAACGTTCCACATGACGGACTGGTAAATCTCAAGCGTGTTGGGCGAGGCGCGCTCGAGGAATGTCTTGTCGCTGACAGTGCGAATGTCGGTGCGCTTGCCGGGCTCGGGCTTTGTGATTGTCTCGGGGAACTGGCAGCGGGAAACGAAGTAGCATCGCAGCTGCTGGCTGGCGGTGGCCGAGATGGAACCCGCTGAACGGAAGGTCTCGAGACGGTAGGCGTGCTCCGGGGTCGAGTTGTCGAGGAACATCTCGTCGATCCTGTCAAGTACGTTAATAATCATCGTCGAAGGAATCATAATTGTGTTGTAAAAAGTCGCGAAAATAGAATAAAAGTTTGACACTGACCTACGCTCGCACGTGGCCCCTGGCCCCTCGGTGGACGTGACGCCTGGCGGCGACGTGTGGATGAAGAGCGCACCGTCGCGGTCGCCAGGCTGGCTGGGCTTCTGGATTTTCTCGAGGTCGATCTCGAGCCTATCCATGTCGTGCTTGGTGTAGGCGACGACCTTGGCTCCGAAGAGCGCAATGATATGGTTGCAGATCTCGTCCACAGTCTCGCTCGCGAAGTACGTGTCGTCGATACCAAGCTGGTCGTAGAACCAGCCGACCTCGAGCGGCGCGAGCTCCTTGGGCACGAAGCCCTGGGCAGTCACGGCGGCCACGACCTGGGCGCGCTGCGCATCCTTGCCCGCGAACGTCGGGGTCGAGTAGCCCGACGTGTTCTTCAGCTGAAGCCGCTGCTCGCTGGCCGTGCGAGGCGCGCCGTTCGCGTGTCCTGGCACTCTGAGCGTGGACGCCATGGTAAGAGGAGAGTAATCGGGGGTCAGGGGAAAAGTAACTAAAGTTCAATCGCACGCGTCACGTCTCCGCTTTTATACCTACGCCGCGACACAGGCCGCAAGCGCGCGGCGGCGAGCATGGTCCGAGCCGACAGCGGCGGGTCACGTTCCGACCTCCACCTGACCTCCAATGCTGTAAACTGCTATGCGACCGGTCACCTGCGCCAGCATAATCTCACGTTTCACCTAATAACCTCGTCGGCGTCGGGCCCGATGCTCAACCGGTTTGCTGTGAATGTTCGAGGCTGTGGCTCGCGCTTGTGCATGTGCGTTTACCGGACTCGTCTCACCCGCTGAACACGTTGCTAACATGTCAGAGAAAAATCGTGACTTGATCCCGCGACGCGTGCAAGATGCCAGTATGGCGCACGTTCGCGTATTGTGCGTCTCAGAACGCTCTTCGCGTCTCGCGTCACGATGGTGCAAGCCATCGCTCAGGGTCGTCTCGCTGTCAGAGGGTCATCACCTCTGCGGTACGCTGCATGCCACAACCCGCGGCCCAATGAGGCGGAGATGTCGCGCTATTCTTCGCGGAATCCGACCGATGGAACCCTCAAAGTCTCCCGAAGAATTCTGAACCTTGCTGTTGGAAAATTTCCGTGCATTGATGAGAACATGACTTGAATCTGAGTAGACTATACTTTAGGTGGTCACTTGCAACCTTCAGAGCGGGCCTTCTTGAATCAGGACCGCGGGCCTTCTCAAGCCAAGCAATCAAAAGAAAATAGTGCTTGCGCCGTCGTTGCAGTCGGACAAAGTCCAATTCGTGGGCTGGCATTTGATTTTCGTACTGGCATTGACCGATTGGTTTAATGTATCAGCGTGCGTCGCGGTGGCCATCCAATTCTGAAGGCAGTATGGCGAGGAAAAGGTGGGAAGTCGGCCTTGTCCGAGATTTGCGCGGCACGGGAATCCGGTCCGACGATCCTGACGCTTGACCATGAACAGCTCCCAGTCGTCCAAGGAAAAGGCGCTGCTGGTTGCGCCGGTCCAGCCAGTCGCAGTCCGGCGTCGCTGTGATTCTCTCGGAATTCTCACAGCGGCATGCATTGGGCTGTGCATTCTAGTTAACTACCAATTCGGCCGGGATATCCGAGGAACGCGCTACACACTTTGCACTCGGGGCGGCGCGCGTATATACACCGTCGACGACGCCAGGCCCAATGTTGAATGCATTGCGGTAGACGGCAAGAAGATAGTAGCAACCGGTAGTCTTGGTGCGGGGTTTCTGCCAAACCTGCCTTGGTACTACGGTAGACACTCATGCAAAGCGCGACAGAGGACGTCTCTGCGAGCAGGTTCCCGCAGTTTGGCTTCCTTCAAGAGCTTATCGCGACCTACGTCTTTCCTGCTCGATTCACCCCAGAGGGCTCTATCGTGGTGCCCGGTCTCAGTGGTATGTCCCTCCATTGTGGCTTCCCACCAATTTGACAGAATGTTCAGACTCTCACACGCACATCCTTCTCTATGGCCAAAGCCGCCAGCTAGACGTCCGAGACGCCAAGTCACCATCAGGTCTGTCTGCAACAAAGTTCCATTCCAAGCTCACGGACATGTTAGACGTTGTCGCGCGAATTAGAAATTATATTCTCGCCCGTCCGGATGTGCTTAAGGACAAGAGCATCTGGATCGAGGGCGCAGGTTTCGACCACACCATGCACGTGATGACTGTTTTACGGCCTCATCAGCACCACTGACCTGGCGCTTAGCTGGCCAGGTGGCCATTTTCCCACAGCCGTAAGTCGCGAGCCTAAACTCTCAGACTCAAATGACTGATTCATTCAGAGCGACTTCGAGCAGGACGACATCGTCAAAGGCCGCCCAATCGTCATCCACAGCAAGGACGCGCACGCATTCTGGGTGTCGCAGCGCATCATTGACGATGTGTGCCCATGCGCGGACATGGGAGGAGGCATTATCACGCGAGATGGTGACGGCAGGGCAAACGGAATTTTTGCGGACGACGCGCGAGAGTATATCCCCATCCCGCCGCCGAGTGACAAGACGAAGGAAGACTGGTTTACGACCACCATGCAGGATGCAGTGTCGCACGGTGAGCGGACGCCCAAATGCGCCTATGAACACATAGTGAACTCTGTCACAGGTCTGACGGGGATGCATCATGCTCTCCTAGAACCCGAGAATGCACCATTCTTTATTCAGTATGTTGCTCTGTGCTCCATCGACGACCGTTCGCTAACCGCTCCTAGGATGGCTAATGAGAACAAGATACCTGCAAGTCTAGGCTTCATTCTGAAGTCCCCACATGCTGAAAAGGGCTCTCTCCCAGCTGCGCCTCTACGCGATGAGGATCTACGACGCCAACAGTACATACTGGGGCGACAAAGAGGAAATCATAATCAGTCGTGCGGACCACAGGCTGAGCATTCGCAGCATTAAAATCGTCAGCGACGGTCAGGTTTCTTCAGTTTCAATGCCGTCGCGCAGAGCTCATAGCCAAAAAATTTCAGGCGCTCTTCGGAGTGGCGGCGCGGCTCTCTACGAACCGTATCACGACAACCCCTCAACGAAAGGTTTCATGCGAATAAGTTCTGAAGAGCTGCATGAAGTCATCCCCAAATTCCTGAAGGATGGGTGGCAAGTAGTTAGTGGCGCGATGCTGCCTGAAGGTGTGGATAACAGACTGTTATGCTGTAGAACACGCATGCCATCGGAGACCGCGCGAATGGCATCTTCCTCGACGTTATACAAAGCGTCAAGCCTGAGATGGTGAAGTTGATGAGACCGCGCGTGGAGCATGCCCAGATTGTTTCTCTACCCGATCTTAAAAGGTTTGGGGAGCTGGGAGGTACGCCGGTTTAGTCCAAATCTATCCGACGTTGTAGATTAAACCTGCCTTTTCCAGTCATCGCGAGCGTACAGCCTACTCATGCGTATGTTCCATTTTTATTCTCTCCACCGGAACTTGACACATAGTATTCTAAACAGAACCGACGATATGTGGTACGCTGAAGACCGCTTAGTACGTCTTCTGCTAGGCATTGAAACATATCGAAGCCAACTTGAATGACTAAAGGAATGACCAGGGTCCCGAACGTATCAAGGGCACATATGCTTTCAAGTCTCTGCAGGACGGGGGTGCGGTCCTCGCGTTCGGGAGTGACATCCCCGTGGAGGAAATATCCCCCTTCTCCGGGTTCTACGCTGCGATCACCCGTTTGACTGCTGACGGCAAGTCCCCCCATGGGGACGGCGGATGGTGCGCAGAAGCGGCACAAAAGTGGAATCCAATCGCTCATGATGTGATTTTTCAGGTTCCCCAAGGAACGCCTCACGCGCGCCGACGCGCTGAAAGGTTCGCATACCTGTTGCCACGCTGTGTTGAAGGCTTATATCGCGAAGCTCTGACGCTGAACCCGGCCTATGCCTCGTTCACTGACGATGTAACCGGGTCTCTGGAGCCGGGGAAACGCGCTGACTTCGTCGTGCTGGACAGAGACATAATGAGGATTCCGTCGACCGAAATCCTTGGTGTCAAGGTTTTGACCACCATGTTGGATGGCCAAGCTGTGTATGGCAAGCTCTGAACTACTTCCTTCTAGAGCAGCATTGCATTTTTCGTACATACATGCAGTTGCTCTCCATCGTTTAGCCACGCTCCCAAGTTTGCCTTTGATACCCTGACGATTTCATGAGGCATCAGCTCTCTTCTGATGACTCATCCTTATTCTTCCCTTCCTGGAGCCCGCGTCACTGCATAAGTAGGCAGTCTGTAGCGTATTACTTATGAATGCAGAAACCTCCTCCGCTCTGTGTCAGCATCCGACATGACTTGCCTTCGTCAATCACCGGCGCCTAAGATGGTCTGAATGACTCGACTAAGCTGCGGATGCAGTGCATACAAAAGAGCAAGACAGTTGTACTTTCAGCCGGACTACGAGCCTGAAATGACCGATCCTCAACAACTGACTCGCGATAGCGTCGTTGAAGTACTTGCCAAGTACCACGGTAACTCCGCGGTATCCCAGGCACAGCTCGACCACCGTTTCGCACTTATCGACGCATTTGGTATTCAGCCACAAGAGAAGGTACTGGAGCTTGGTTGCGGCCAAGGCGACTGCACCGTCGCACTCGCCGTCGCAGTTGGACCCAATGGGCACGTGACCGCTGTGGACCCCGCTCCCGGAGATTATGGTAGGTCAATGTACGCAGAGAATCCTCGGCCGAGAATTCACAGACGCTTTTGCGATAGGCAGCCCGTTGACGGTGCACCAGGCACAAGACCTGCTCTCCACAACGCCCCAGCTGAACCCACGTATCACTTGGGTCAGAGAGAAGACGCCCATTGAATACCTCGCGGAGAATAAGGAGCAGCAATGGGATGTCGCGGTGCTCGCGCAATGCATCTGGTACTTCGCCTCGCCGACCGTCGTGCGCGACACGCTGGCCGCGTTGAGGGGCCGCGTCAAGCGCGTGTGCATCGCGGAGTACTCGCTGCAGGCCTCCTCACCCGCAGCCGCGCCTCACGTCCTCGCCGCCTTCACACAGGGCGCTCTCGCGGTCTTCGACCCGAAGAACACGTCCAACATACGCACGTGCATTGGGCCGCAGAACATCAAGTCGCTGGCGACCTCGGCCGGGCTGACCGTGACGAATGAGCAACTCGTCACCCCTGCCGTGGCGTACCAAGATGCTCGCTGGGAAATCGCGGAAGTGCAGAGTGCAAGCTTTGCGCGCAGTATCGAGGAGCTGATACATGACGAGGGTGCGCGCGCCTACGTCCAGAGCTTGCGGTGTGCGACGCTCGAGGCGCGCGACAAGTTGCCGCAGGGCGAGAAGCCGCGGTCCATGGACGTGTGGGTCGCTGTGTTCGATGCGTAATAGTGTACACCCATATGTTCAGCACTGTACTGTAAACGGTCACAACTTTGCCGACTCGGCGTCCTTACGGACGCGCACAATCGCTTTGCCGTACGTCTTGCGCTTCGTAACGGCTGCGCACAGTCAGCAATGAACGCAAAAGAGACCTGGAGAGCCACCTTCGATGCCTGCGGGCACTGCGTCAAGCCCTTCGAAGATTTCTTCGTATACGGTAGGGCTAATCTTCCCGGCTTTGATGAGACTGAAGCTTTATTAGCCAACGTGCGCTGGTTTGGAAGTGTAGCAATACTTACGCAAATAGCTCCTTCCATACAACGGGAATTCGACTGGGCTCGAACTCTGCAGCAGATTGTGAAGTCACGCAGGCGAAAGAGCAACGAGCTACCACGCACTGGCATAGGCGCCCCAATGAAGACCGGTGACAGCGACGTTCTTCAAGAGAACGACGTTCAATGGAAGCTATTCAAGATTATTAGCAGCTGAGCAAGGATGGTCACTGCGAACACACGTTTTCGATCGCACCGCCAGTCTAGAGAAAGTATCAGCTGGACGTAAGGAAAAGGAATAACACGTTGACGTACGAAACCGACAACCACGGCCCGGCCTTTCCAGGCAATGCACTTGAGCGATTCTCGTATCAGACCTACAGGATCATAGACAACGTCTGTTTTTGTACAAAGTTAGCCGCTCTCGTCTTCTTCAAAGAAAATCAACAATCACCGACGCCCTTCCCGTTCGTCAGCTTCAGCACCTCCTTAGGCCATGCCTTATTGTTGTAGTCGATAACATGGTCTGCACCGCCGTATCGTTTGCACACTTCGAGCTTGGCCGCCGAGCCAGCAGTTGCAATGACCTTTGCCCCCAGCGCCTTAGAGATTTGGATAGCTGGGAGCCCAACACCGCCCGCGCCGGCGTGGACAAGCACCCAATCACCTTGAGCAGGCACAGATTCAGTTGAAAGCAAAAGCGTCGCTGCAAAGAAGAGTCTTACCTGGCTTGAGTTCGCCGCGGCCGACAATACCCTCATACGAGGTTGGCCATGTAAGGCTCAGGCCCGCCGCCTGTTCCATTGTCATGTTGTCCGGCACGAGATGAAGCTGACGCCACGGTACCGCTGCACGCTCTGCGTACGCGGACGAGGCGGAGCCAAAGACGCGGTCTCCGGGCTTGAAGGGGCAGCCATTGGGAATGGGCGAGGACTTGGATATTCTTCCTGCGAACTCGACGCCGAGAATGAATGGATGCGGCGGCTTGACTGAGCATAGGTCGCCATGAGCATGATCGAAAGCAGTCAAAATATCAGTATTTACTTTGGTATTTGCCCTTGAAACAGTAGTTATCAGGATATGCTGCGTTCAAATGGTATAATTCTCACTTGGGCCTACAAGGATATCAATTCAGCGAGATAGTCACCTCGAATACTGGGAACATACCATGAGCGTATCGAAGAAATTGACGGCGCTGCAGAGAGTCAGGGGAGGCGGTCATATCAGTCATTGCAGACATACGAGGAGTATATGTCGACCAGGACATCGTCCTTGCCGACTTTGGGCTCGGGTGCGTCGCGCCTGCAATCCGACCTGAAATCAGCTTACGACGACGCTGCCTGCGAAGCTGCGTACACTTTGAGCTCCAGATGGTGCATATCCTTGTCGACTACAATGGCTTTCATGCTGGGCGCCGTTTGGATGTTCGTATGCGCGGTCAAAGGACAAGATGTAACTAGCGCCTGCCGGCGGCTGTTCGACGCCGGACGCGAGGAGCAATCACGTGCCGGTCTGATGAACTCTGAAGAAAATATATTATAGGGAAGGGGGAAGGCTTTGTTGTATTATGAATGCAGATGCTACTTGACAGCCGTTCCAGGAAGTATGTTGCAGTTCTACTAGTCGAACTCAGAGAATTCGTGATCACCGTCGTCGCTGTCATCCGAACTCCAATTGAATCAGGCCCATTCACTGTGACCAGGTCTTCAACATCCGATTCGTAGCTCGAATGTGACTCTGACTGCAAGGACGAAGCGTCCGAGTACGGCGACTCCGAGTCCGTAAAGCTGGCGTCGTCGTCGTCACTATCAATGGGATAAAGCTCCCCGCCATCCTTGTCGATGATATGGCAGTTCCTCAGTGGCTTCCAAATCATTCCTCTCGCTCAGGAGCACCCATTGACCATCAGCCCTTTGATTTTGGGTCTCAGGGCCGGTCAGCCTGGGTTAAGGCATCATATAGTAAATCGTACGTACGGTAAATCTTGGCATTTGTATCAAGCTCTACTTACAGACAGAATAATGTAAGAAGATAGGCAGATCGCAAGAACTATCCGCGAAGCCTGTCGGCATAAAATTTCCGAAGTATACACAATCCTAGGGTGTGAATATGCACAGTCGTAAACTTGCGGAATTGTGCGACTGAGATGTCATCAACGTCAGCGCCAGCGGAGACATGAGAGTGTCAAGACTCGGCGTACCTGTTAGATGCTGCCGGGACCGAATGTAAGGAAGTTCAGCTGCTCGTTGATCCAGTCCGGCATAGAGTCGGGCTCGTCGAACGCGACGCTCTTTAATCTGGTCGTTCCCTGACCGCCGCCCGAGGCCGAGAGATCGTTGCGATGCCGGACAAAAGCCAAGAGTGCCTCGACGATATCAAGCTCCGTGAATGCGGCCCAATCGAAGGAGAGAGTCAGAGTCTCCAATGCAGGCAATGAGGCGTGCGTGGAGAACGACTGAAAGAGGCCGGCATCGCATGGCGCTTCGAGCACTAGCGTACGAAGTTTGGGGAGTGCGGCTATAGTGGAAGCTAATGCTTCCCCCAAAACGATGTCCGAGCGGTATTTAAACGACGTGACTGTATCTTCGAGACGAGGTAGCCAATCGTGGAGCAGGGTCGTGTCGGGGCGTATGACTTCAAGTGATGACAGTTGAGGCAGGCGCAGACGGTCGATCCACGCGTGGAACAGGACATCGGCGTACTCTATGCACGCGAGATGTCGCAAGCTTTGCAGCGTTATGGCCGATTGCGGTTGATGAATGTTTTCTTTCCGTTCCGAGAGGGTCAACTCGAGCCGCACCAGATTCGGCGCAAGCGCGATAACCTGCCAGATAACGAGGCTGGGCAGGTCGCAAATCAGCGACAGATATTCCAGTGGTGGGAAGGGCTTGATATCGCGAGAAGGAAGTACGCGGCCATTGTGGATGCGTAGCCTTTTGAGCCTCGGGCAGTGCGGAAGACACGATGCGTATAGTTCCTGATCATGGACCGAGTCTTCAAGAGTTATAGATAGCTCCTCTAGCAGCGGCGTTGGGAAACGGAACTGGCAGACAAAAGAATCGTCCATGAAGTCCGGGGCGATGACGAAGACCCGACGCCAACGTGAGGCAGCCGCTCGAAGAACCCGAAGCAGTCTGTATACGTCGTCCGTCGAACTATCAATCGACCAGTTGAACGAGCGCCAAGTCGATGAAATGTCGATAGGGCTCTGCTTCCCGCGACTGATTAGGAGCTTCAACCAGCGCAAAATTGTGGAGGCGTTTTCTGGGGCCTCCATTCGGAACGTGACCAGGGCCCATAGGGCCGTTGTGTCAAGGGCTACGTGGCGCCAACGACGACACACGCTCGCTAGACGAAAGGGCATGAGGGGGGTAACATATACCCATTGTTCTTGTGGGTCCCATGTGGCCTGCGCTCGCATGTCCGCGGCAACCTCGGCAAAGACCATACGAAGCAGTTCGTCTGGGAAGTTCTGCATGACGCGTGCGGGGAAATGCGCCTTCAAATCACGAATAGTCTTCCGGAGCGACGAGATGCGGCTTTCGACGTCGTTGAGGTCCTCGGATGTGCTCTCGTAGAAGCTTTGTGCATTACGCAGAGCTATCTGAGCGTCGGAGTGGGTCGCGCGCAGACTCAGCGCACGTGCTTCAAGTTGAGCCAGAACCTGCGAGTGGAATTCGATTCTCGCGGAGTGCGCCATATTCGGTAGGTAGCGGAGGAAGCCACCCCCGGCTCAATCCGACTTCTCCTCACAGATTTCATGGTATCAGATGATATCCGTATCGACGCGGAATGTGCTGTACTTCACGTCCATTCGAACATCCTCTCGCTGACGTCACGTAAAGAACCATCATTTCTAAATTTGGTATGAGGAATGTCGAAAATGGGTTTTCTTCTACTTCTCTGTCGTGGAGAAACATCACACCCCAATGGATTTTACCCCTGAGTGGCGAAAACCTCAACGGATTGGAGTTGTGTTTAGGTATAAAGGCGGGGCCCACGGCGAAAAAACGTCGATGTGCTTCCCCCCGTCGAGTCCCACTGGGCCCATCGCTCTCTCTGGCTCCTCTGCGCGCATATCCTTGACCTTCTCACGTCTATTTCTAACTGGATCCTTATGACGCTTATTCTCGTGCTGATCCCGAATCGTCGGCATGTCGCTCGTTTGCGAGGCTGCTTCATGCCGGCACTGGCGGGATCCTCGCCAATTGCGTTTTCAGCCCTATGTATCGCCCTGCAATTTCTTGATCGCGGTTACTGGCTGATGGGACAGTTTCATGTCTTGAGATGTGCGAGTCCTGTCGGATTCGCACATCCCGAGTTGGTTTTGCCACAAGCGTCAACCCGGAGTCAATCTGTATCTTTGTGAGCTTGACAGCAGCGCTCCGCTCAACTTCTGGCACTATTTGAACGGTCCTTCTCATAATCTCGCTGGATTTTCCACCGTTAACTTGACTTTCTTGGTTGCGGGATTACCTGTCGCGCTGGGAACTTGCACTGTCCGGATCGGCATGCCTTCATAAAGCTATTCTCGATAATTTCCTACTTTTTTTGTTCACAGGGCAATTCTTCAAGCTCTTCTTATCGTTGGGATATGCCTTGAATTGCTTCGGGCTCACGCCTACGGTCGCATTGGTTACCTCGATTTCCTGGCAGCGGGCACTTGCGCCGTGCGGCATGACTCCTCTTAATTGCCCTCAGGCTATCCGGCTTTACGGCAGTTTCCCTGTGATATAATGAGCAGGCTCGAGGTCGCACCAAGAGGGCTGTAATCAGCCTGAGAGTATTGAAGTCTGCAGCCGGCAAACCTAGCGGGTGGTACAGGATACCTCAGATGAAAATCATGTGAGAATCACTTGATGAAACTTCCAACCTCATTATCTGTGTATCTAACATGTCTTTCGCAGGTGCTGGTTCTGCACAAGCGAGCTGTAGGCTAGCTGGAGGCCTGGGCCGACCGACGTGAGAACGGCTTACATACACACGTCCATCTCCTGGTCTCGACTTTCGCAGCAAACAAGCCATCTTCGGCGCAACGCATGCAGTGCCAATCGGTTGGGTGCTCAGCCGATCAGGCTCTGAGTGACTCGCGACGGACACCGGGAGGACCATGGCCAAGCTGAGAAACTCCTTTTCAAGCTCCACCCGTTCCGCGGACAAGTCAACAACAACAACAACAGTGCTGTCAGGTCATCCCGCGATCGAGGAAATATGCTACGGATCCTCCAGGATTGTCGGCCTTCCCCACAAGCGCGAATCGCCGCGCTAGCGGATCCTACTGAAGAGGGGACTTCAATTTTTTGATGTTGTTGGCAGTCTCAGCCGTCTGAGCAGTGAGAGAGGCAAGGACTGTTACTTCAGATACTGTACAGGACCACCTGACAGCGACGTCACGCGTTCGAAGTGATGCTTGAGTGATGTGTCCAATCACGAAATGTGTGATTTCAGGTGTCGGCAGCAGAGTAATCACATGCCCGGCCTCTTGCAGCTGCTCGGCTACGGCCGGCCAGCTACCTCATACAAATAGCCCGGCGGTTTCATTTGACCCGCGCAACTGCTCTTTCCCCGCATCCAGCACTCCGCACCAGTCACCAGTATGTCCCAGGTTATCGTCGTAGGTGGTGGTCTCGCGGGTCTGTCGGCCGCGCATACGCTCCTCGAGCGCGGCGCCAACGTTCTTGTCCTCGACAAGCAATCGTACGTTTTCTAAGCCATTATGAACACCAGGATACTTATTATTGCGTCACAGGTTCATGGGTGGTGAGTATCTGAGCATCTGCTCTATGTGATATGGAGCTGAACACGTATGTGCGTCATCCAGGCAATTCTACCAAGGCCACCAGGTTAGTACCCGCATTTCTACCATATTGTGCACCCGTCTGACACAATATGCAGCGGTATCAACGGTGCTGGTACTGGCGCGCAGCACGAACTCGGCATTGCGGACAGCGCGAAGATATTCTTCGAGGACACCAAGAAGTCGGTCAGTAATCTTTCTATCCTGTCCCATGCGCACACACTGAGGCCATTCTTCACGCAGGCTCGTGAACTGGCTCGTCCCGACCTTATCAAGGTCCTGACTGGTCGGTCTGCGGACGCCGTTGACTGGCTTGTTGACCGCTTCGGCCTCGACCTGAGCAAGGTCTCGCGTCTCGGTGGTCACTCGCAGCCTCGTACGCACCGTGGCGGCGCCCAGTTTCCTGGCATGGTCAGTCTTTTTTTCTCCAGCAGTCAATTCGGCGCTTATATCACGCTGCCAGGTTATCACCTACGCCCAGCTCGAGCGTCTCGAGGACCTCGCAGTCAGCACGCCTGAGCGTGTGCGCATCCTCAAGAAGGCGACTGTCGAGCGCCTCCTAGTCGAGGACGGCAAGGTTGTCGGTGTCGAGTTCACCCATGACGGTCAGACGAAGCAGGAGCGCGGCGCGGTCATCCTTGCCACGGGCGGTTACGCTGCCGACTTCACGCAGACGTCGTTCATCAAGAAGTTCCGCCCTGAGCTCTGGGACCTTCCCACTACCAACGGCGAGCACTCCACTGGTGACGGACACAAGATGGCCATTGCCATTGGCGCTCAGGGTATTGACCTCGAGAAGATCCAGGTGCACCCAACGGGTCTCGTTGACCCCAAGGAGCCTGAGGCCAAGGTCAAGTTCCTCGCTGCCGAGGCACTGCGCGGTGTTGGTGGTCTCCTCCTCGACAACGAGGGCCAGCGCTTCTGCGACGAGCTCGGTCACCGTGATTACGTTACTGGCAAGATGTGGGAGAATGGCAAGGTTCGTTGCGCTGGTCTTACTGTTGCGAGTTGACAGCTGACATCCGCCCAGTTCCCCATCCGCCTCGTCCTGAACGGCCAGGCGAGCAAGGACATCGAATGGCACTGCAAGCACTACTGTGGCCGTGGCCTCATGAAGCGCTTCGACAGCGGTTACGACCTCGCGAAGGAGTGGGGCATTAAGCCCGAGGTGCTCAAGAAGACATTCGACGACTACAACGCCATCGCGCACTCGAAGAAGGATCCGTTCGGCAAGAAGGTTCGTCACACTGATATTCATATGACTTTTTTGGCTCACTCTCCAATAGTTCTTCCACGGCGGTGACTTTAAGATGGACGACTTCTTCCACGTCGCGCTCATGACGCCCGTGCTGCACTACACCATGGGCGGCCTCGAGATCGACTCGGAGTCGCGCGTCATCGACACGAACGGCAAGCCCATTGCCGGTCTGTTCGCTGCTGGCGAGGTTGCAGGCGGTGTGCATGGTGCCAACCGTCTTGGTGGCTCGTCGCTACTCGGCTGCGTCGTCTTCGGTCGCGTGTCCGGTGACTCCGCGGCGAGCTACGTTCTGCAGAATGCGTCGGGCCAGTCGAAGGCGACCGGCCGTCTCGGCGCCGTCGCAGGACATTTGCTGGAGACGAAGATCAAGATCGACCCGGAGAGCTCCAAGGTCAACCTCGAGTTTTCGTGGGCAGGCCAGCCTTCGTCATCGTCCTCGCCGTCGCCGGCGAAGTCGAGCGGGTCGGGCGAGAAGCACGCCGAGCCGATGGCGCCCGCGACGAGCGGCGACGCAGGTAAGCCGGCGCAGGCGAACGCGAAGGAGGAGAAGAAGCAGTCCGCGCAGGCGGCTTCGTCTGGCTCGGGCAGCTCCGGGGGCGTGTACACGATGGAGGAGGTTGCGAAGCACAACAAGAAGGATGACATCTGGGTCGTCGTGGACGGCGAGGTGCTCGATGTCACCAAGTTCCTGCCCGACCACCCGGGAGGCGAGAAGGCCATCCTGCTGTACGCCGGCCGCGACGCGACGGAGGAGTTCAACATGCTGCATGACCCCAAGGTCATCCCGCGCTACGCGCCTGACGCCGTCATTGGCAAGCTCAAGGCGTAGACTGTATTAGCGTTATGACATAGCCTCTCCATTGTCTTGGTTAAAATTTGCCAAATTGTATATTTTGTTTCTACTCTCTAATATGAGTCTGCAGTCTGGATAAATAGCGTCTTTCGCGGGACATGGGAGCATGGGACAAGAACTATACATACGATTGTAAACATCTGAACAGATTGCAATTGGTGGTCTTCGCCTGTATTATTAGTCATCAAGGACAACGTGCGTGATTTGACTGCCACAAGCGCCAGCTCTTCATCACCAATCTATGTGGGTGTGTACATTGTGAGTAAACTAATGAGCATCCACTGGGACCTGGGTTTCGCCCTTCAATCCGCCGCTGGAGGCGCCAGATGCGCTAACTGTGCATTCACCCAATGAGGCACCACGGCCGGATAATCGAAGGTAATGCGCTGCAATCTAATAGGTCGTGTATGGGGCTGTTCCGCACCAGAATCTTGCACAACGGGGACATTTCTCAGACGAACGAAGTCCAAAAGCGCCTCGGCAATGGCGTCGGAGCCTGGATTATGTTGAAAGTTGGCGGCCGCAGGAAAAATGAGCGACTTCAACGCAGGCAATGAGCCATGCTCTGCGAGGTGGAGGAAGAACCGTGGAGAACAGTAGGCGTCGATCGTGAGATGCTCCAAGTTACTCAGCTCGGCAATGGCTCCTGCGTGGCGCTCGTCCAACTCGCCGTCCAAATCGTATACAAGTGAGGTGACTGTATCTTTGAACGGAGAGAGTAGACCTTCGATTATGGCAGTGCCGTCTTCGTATATCACGAGAGTGGACAGGACGGGTGTGCGGAGACGATCGCCCCACATACGCAGATAGTCGACCGCCCATGCCTTACATTCCAGATGTTGGAGACAACGCAAGACAAGCGGTGAAGGCGGCGCAGTGATTTCAGGCTCGTCATCCGAGGAGACAGAAAGCTCGAATCGGATTAGACTGGGTGAAAGACCGAGAATTTGCCACACAACCGCGCTCGACAAGCTGCAGGTCAAAGTGAGAGTTTCGAGCGGAGGCTGGCTTGCAAATAGCTGAGTGCGGATGATGTGGCAATTTTCCACGCGCAGCCTCTTGAGCCGTGGACAGTGCGTGAGGTACAACGGGTATCCTTGCTGTTCGGATCGCCTGTGTCCAAGCGTTGATTCCATGGAGAATTCCTCGAGAAGCTCTGTCGGATAGCGGTAGTTGTCGAAGAAGGATTCGTCGCTGAGGAGGATCGGGACGACGACGAAATACCGTCTCCAGCGAACAGAACAGCTCTGAACAGCGGCGTTGATTTTGAATACGGGACTTCCGGCAACGTTGAACCAGTTGACCACATCCCAATACATGAAGATGTCAAGAGGCGCCTTCTTGCTACGCTCAAGCATAAGCGTTAAGCCAGATAGTATGCGAGGGGCATCGTCGGCGGTTCTGAGTTGAAAGGCGATCATGGACCAGAGGGACGAAACATCCAAAGCGACACTACGCCAGCGCTGACAGACGGCAGAGAGATGAAATGGAGTGCGTGTGAGACGCTTCGGCCAGTCACCCGATGGCGAACCCCATTCGAGCCGGATGTCACAGTGTAAGTCTGCGGCAAGTTCGCCAAAGATGAGGCGAAGCAGCTCGTCCGGAAACGCCTGCATGACACGCGCGGAAACCTCTTTCTCCAGGTCACGCACAGTTTCGCGGATAGAGTGCATGCGGGCTTCGACATCGTTTAGGTCCTCCGATATGCTGTCGTAGACTTTTTGCGCGCTCCGAAGCGCCGTTCGCGCGTCACTTTGAGCGACTTGTAGCTGCCGTGCACGCTCTTCAATCAGTCCTAGCATCTGCGAGTAGAATTGCAGTCTGGAGTGAGTCGAAGAGCTTGTCATGGTAGCAAAAAGAGACGCTAGGCGCCGGCGGCCCAGGCCGAAACTCAAGTTTTACTCACCTCCGAGTCATCCATTCCGCTTCAGAGACTACGTACTACAGTATCGAGGCAGCATTGTTGTTTGACAGATTTCTGAAGTAGCCCCTTTTTGGCGCATGCGCAGCGGACTCGGAGCTCCTGAACGGCCTGAACAGTGAAATTCAATCTACTTGATCGCCGAGCAGTGGGATGTGCCGTGCCATGGAGGCGACAGTCTTCCTGGCGTTCGTCTGCGGTCTTGACACAGTGCCGGGGCTGATACTGAGTGAGCTCTTGTCACTTCCCTCCGCCCTCAAATAAAAATTACTTCCATCAAGGATTTCCTGGGAACGAGAATCCGGGCTGTTCTATCATGATCTTGAACACATGATTCCGGGACGATCGACGGGTTCTTCCCCACGCGTCACCCAAGAGGTCAATGATATATACACGACAACGACGATCGTGTCGCCGTGGCCCTCTTTCCCCCTGCCATGGAGCATGCCGCGCCGCCCAGCATAGGGCCCACCATGGGCGCGTACTTTGTAGGCATTGTCATATCCATATTGTAAGCACACCTGTGGCCCACGCTGCTCAAGCGCTCAACCTCAACCGTACCTTACCTGCCAGTCTCGTTGGAATTGCCACGCTTCAGGCGTGGAATGTGCGTCCGTTTTTCATTGCCAATGGACCTCGCTGAAGGCGAGGGCCGCCCAGTATTTTACTACGTACTCGGAGGACTCTCTTAGCCTTAAGGCACTGGTGCGCATTACCGTCCGAGCAGATTTTATCATCGCTCATCGTCGGTTGTCGACCCCCTTTCAGGTCGGGGTCGTCTAGTGCGTTGCGTGGTTGCATGCTTTCTGCACTAACCGCCGCCTGCACAGCGGACTCGAACTCATCCAGTCGGTATTCCTCATTCACTCTATTTACACCTACGTTATCCTCGACTTTGGAAAACACGAACTACTCTCATTAACCGTGTGGAGTCTCGAGATTTCGATCCTATTCACGGGCGTGATCGCGCTCATCGTGCAGGCATGTGGTTTAAACGGCGTACGCTGCGCGCTCACAACTCTTCTTTCTTGCAGAGTTTCTTCTGCGTGCGAGTACGCCACATCACAGAGAGCATGTTGCTTGCAATCGTCTGCTGGGCCCTGGCCATCACACGTTTTGGCTTCACTGTGAGTCGGTCTTTCCAGCTCGTCTTGACAGTCGGCTTCGTGTCGTTTCTTTAACGCCCGCGCTGCAGGTTAGCATTACCGTACACGCCATCAACGCCGGAAGCTTCGCGGTAGTTGCGAACCCAAGCTTCAAGAAGCAGGTCATTGCCAGCCTCTGTTTCGGTGCGGCGTCAGACGTGGCGGTAGCCGCTTGTCTTTGTACTGGTCTCGCGCGTCGGCGGAGCGGGTTCCAGCGGACAGATCGTATTGTAGAGAAAGTGATGGCTTTCGCAATCGGTGAGTGCTTATATATGAGCTATAGCATCCTGACTAAAAGTCTCAGGCTCGGGCCTCGCGACCAGCGTTGTCGCTGTCCTTGAGCTCATCACGGTGCGCTTATTTTTGCAACATGCTCTCAACGACTTCTGATGAACCTCTCAGTACTTGACGATGCAGAATTGTCCGTCACGTGCGCCGTTGCGTCTGTCCTGAGCTGACTCTGCCCATGCAGTCATCTGGATCGCCTTCTTCACCATTCTGTCCAAAATGTTCAGCAACTCGCTTCTGGTCTCGCTCAACCAGCGCAATGCGATCAGGTCAGAGTCGCTCAAGTCGGGTCAGTCTACAACGGGGCGTAACACAAATACGCACGTGGGCTTTGGCACGGTACGTGAATAGTAAACATAACACCGCCAGCGCGAGGCGGGAAAGCCATGTCTTGCAATTGCGGGACCTTCGTTGACGCGCATCTTATCTCAGCAACCCGTTAACCTCGAGCTCGACTCCGTCAACGTCGAGATCGTACGGAGCACGCGCGGCGACTCATGGCACGGCCATTCGCAACACGCTGCTCGGGGCAAAGCGACGGCATTGGATAACATTGATTATCCCCCCGACCAGTCGGTGTCCCGCATATATCAGTAGTAAGTCGAACAAGTATTGTACTCCAATTGACTCGAATGCGTGTGCACTGTGTACAACAGAAGGAGCGTGGAAATGGATAAACCTCCTGCTTACGCGTCGCCCAGGCTGAGGGCACGAAGGAACGTGACAAGAGCAGACCCTCGCTTCTGAATTTGAGAAGGTATGCACCTTATCAAACGGTGTTTATTCCCCTGGCCGGTGAAACTGCCCGCGCCAACCTGTGGCACATATTGAAGTACTTAACGTCGGCAAATTGCTCATTCTTGCATCTTAGCTTCATCCCCGCGACTACTCTGATGGGAGGTCTGCAAGCCCTTCCTTGGAATCGGTCTTCTCGCCTTCCTCTGGAGCAGACTCCTCGTCTGACGAGGATCCATCCGGAGAAGCCGACATAATATATTCATTCTACATTATGATCTGGCATGGGTTGAATTGGCTCTCTGACGACTCAGAGCTTACGTTGCCTCGAAGTCCAGCGGCTCCGAGAAGAGCTCTAGCGGCGGCAAGTATCGCGGAATCGACGTCTCGTGAACTTGGGAGTGACTTGACGACGCTCTTGTGAATCCAATTGCGAAATTGTTTTGTTGTTCGGCGCACCCCAGTGCGACTCCTGCATACATGCAGTCTGCGATAAATTTCACATACTCTTCGGAGAGTTTGTTGGGTACTGGGGGTACAATATCTATGGTAAGAACAGTGTTTCCAAATGTCTGATTCCCGTACAAAAAGAAAAATCTCCTCGCAGCCCTCCAGATCGTCCCGGCTCTGATCTAAGGAGATAACAAGTATTCAACTTGGGCTCTGAGCCACGTCTGAATTTCCGAACTCGACAGCACCACCGTTGTCAAATGCGCTGCAGAGTGAGCGGCTGACCGTGACTTGCGAGCAATGATCAACTGCACCAAGCCGTCCCCATATTCTGGCTCTATGCGAGAGGACTCCTCCAGGGCAAGTGTGTGCAAACTCGGTAGTAATGAAGAGTCTTCCGCCAGCGACTTGAACACCCCATCCGCGACCACTGTGTGCGAGAGGTAGAACATCGTGACCTTCTTGAGTGTCTTGAGATGCACAAGTATGCTCTCATCGACCTCAGCAGACTCGAGATGGAGCTCTTCGAGCGTCTCTGCGATGCTCGCGACAAACGGGGCGATCAGAGGAAACGTGCTGCTGTACGTCCTGAAGTCCGTCACGGTAGGCGTATGCAGCACATGCGCCCACATACGCGGATCAATCCCATTCCAAGGCCAAAGCGCGAGGTACTGCAGGCGGGGAAATCGGATCGGGTGGACGCGAGCGAGAGGGTGCTCGTGAAGCATGCTAGCCACCTCGAGCCGCAGATGCAGCAAGGCGGGCATGAGCCGCAACATATCGACGACCACACGTAATGGCAACTCTCTGATGCGGAGCTCCAGTATGATGAGTGTGTGCAAAGGCGGACGCGGCCCTAGGAGCAGGAAGTTCGAGTCCATAGACCACAACAAACACAATTTCGGGGCGATGGGCATGTAGCACGGATATCCATCAGCTATCCATGGAAGGGAGACACCGGAGGCACCATTAGGCGATGTGATAACGAGATGCTGGAGTTCCACGAAGGGCCGGCGTAGGATAGACATGAATCCATGGGAGTGTATAGGTGCCGCAAATGTGAAACTGCGCCATCGATGTGCATCGGATGCGAGTAATGCGAGGGCATCGCGGTTGTGGAATAAGTAGATGATGTCGAGCGTGAGGTTCTTCGAGCGCTGCAACAGCAGCTGCACACACGCCAAGCACGCCTCCTGCCCAACAGAATCGAGATACAGACGCACTATGCCTGTGTTGGGCGATGCAATACCGGTCGTCGACGGCGGACAGATAAAGGCCCACAAAGCCGAACAATCGAGGGCAACCGCGCGCCATGAACGCGATACGCTCGCAAGCGTAAAGGGCACCTTCATGATCTCCCGGCAAGGCGTCCATTGCGTAAGCGCCGGGTCCCAGGTGCCCGTCGAGGCGCGGAGCTGCAGAAAGATCATGCGGAGGATCTCGGTCGGCAGCGTCTGCATATGCCAGGAGAGCAACAGTTGCTGCGTCTCGAGCTCAACAAACGACTTCCACGAGCGTACAGCCCGCTGTTCAGCCGTTAGCGCCGCCACCTCCGCCTGCGCCATAGCGAGGGTGTGATGAGCGCGCACTAGCGACTGCTCGATTTGGGCCTCACGCTCGGCGTAGCGCTGCATGACGCGCGCGTTGAAAGCGACCTGTGAGTGCACGGCTACCGGGAACATGGACACGGGGGTGGGTGGCAGAGTCGTGGTTGGCAGAGGAAACACTGTTATACTATGTTTGTGGGCAGGGGCGGGTCGGTTGCAGATGTTACGTACATTGTGCGCTTCAGGAGGCGACTGCGTTGGATCTCACCAGCTATCATGCAAAGGCAGAAGCCATCTACGCAACGCGTTTCACGACCGGAATAGACTGGTACCAGACGCAAGCGCGCCTGTGCGAATCTTCGCATACGAAAGGGAGTACGGCTCATTCGAAGCAAGCATGTTAGTACAAGACCAGCAGTCATGCGGTAACTGTACTGTACAACAAAGAAAGCCTGTTCAAGGCCAGTCTAGAGCTCGTCAAATATGTCGACTCCCCACGACTTGCTCGGGTCCACCACGCGCTTAGGCGGATGAGCCGCGGCCGCACTTTCGAGCTTGTCGAAGAGGTCCTGTGGGAGTTCGAAGACTAGGAAGCAGTCAGGGATGCGATGCACGCAATGTTGATGTGTATACTAACTTTGCAAGTTCTCTTCGATGCGCGACGGCGTCACGCTCTTCGGGAGCACGATGTTCTGCGCGTCATTCATCTGTCAATGGCGGCCCGCAGAATGACGATAGGTAGAACTAGACGCACTCCACGCTGAGCTTGCCAGGAGATCAAGACTTGCGCGGGCGTGATACAGAGCTTCTCTGCGATCTCCTTGACCTACGGCGGCGTTGATTAGCCCGGATCCTCGCAGCACGAAGGCGACGCACCTCGGGCACGTTCAGGCTCTCGCCAACTTGCTTATTACTGCCTAGCGGCGAGTACGCCTCGAGGATGACGTTGTGCTCCTTGGCCCATTTGACGAGCTCTGGCTGCGGATTCCAGAAGTTGAGCTCGACCTGGTTGACGGCAGGTACGTGCTTGAGTTTGTTGGCCGTCAAGTTCGTCAAGCGTCTGATGTTGAAGCTGCGCGGACAACGTTGAGGCGAAGCGTCTGGAGAAAACTGCAAAGACATACTTGGAGACGCCAATGTTGCGAACCTTGCCGCTGTCAACAAGCTTCTCGAGGGCTTGCCAGGTCGGGTACGGATTGTTTGTCAGGTCCAAGTCAACCGTGCCGTCGGAATTCTGCGCGACAGGCCAGTGCACGAGGTACAGGTCGACGTAGTCCGTGCCGAGCTTGGTCAGCGAGTCATCCAGCGCGGGCTCGACATCTTCGGGACGGTGGAATGTGTTCCAAAGCTGCAAGAAGAGTCGGTACGCGCGCTACGGGAGTAACATTCCGCCATACCTTCGACGTGATCCAGATATCTGAACGAGGTACCCCCGAACGCTTGATGGCTGCACCGACTTCGGCTTCGTTCTGCATACTATTGAGCAAAGACGACGAGCATTGTCATGAGCTCGCGCTTACGCGGTAGGCCCAAGCACCGTCAATGTGACGATATCCCTGAGAGTGAACAAGTCAGGAATTGCGCCAAATGACGCGAAATCGGCCACACTGACAACATTGAGAGCAGTCTAAGAGCGCAACGACCGTCGTCAACGATACTGAAAGTACAGAGGTTGATATAATAAAGTGCTTACCTCGACTGCTTTGCCAACCTCGCCAGGACTTGCCTGCCACACGCCTTACGGTCACATTTCAGCAATCTTATTCGATTGTAATGCGCATACCGCAGCGGCGGCCGTACCAAGAGCAATGCTAGGTATTTTATCACCACTTGGAAGCTTGTACCTCTTGCCGTCCAGCCGTTTGGCAGGAAGAGTTGACAAGCAGCGCGCCTTGGTTGGAAGCGACGGTGCGACGCGTCCGAGTGTTGAAGTGAAGATGTACAGGCCCATTATGGCTATCAGAACAAGTGCAACTGTGCGCGTACGGTTCCTGCTAATCGAGTGAGGTGTCGGTGCTGCGTCTGACCAGCTTTTCGTCATGGTCGAAGCATGGGAGGTGTTGGCGGAGTCCACTGGCAAGCTGGACCCCGGGCCGGTCCGGCAATCAAAACATCCACTTTCGGCAGGACTCAACCCCAAACGTGGCAAAAACCAGATTTGAGATTAGTTGTGTTCTGATAATAAGCTGGATTGAGTGTATAACCTCGCTCGTATACTATAAACACATGATCTGGGACGCATTCCAAGTGATCAGTGGGATACTTGTACCGAGTCCTTCAAGCCCACCTTTCATGTCACGAAACTTGGCTTAGGCACATAATAATCCATGCTCCCAGTAATATCGCCTTGCTCTCAGATGAAGAATGTGCTTGAATATAAGGTGCCGTGCTGGGCGGGGAAGTTCCGGAGTGCCGGGGCAGGGCCCTGGAAGCAGGCTGCGTAATCACAATAGGCCTCTAGTTTTCCGTACCTACATGCCCCACTCTCACTATGTGTTAGGCGTCTCACGCCACTCTCACCATGTGTTATGCGTCCCATTGTCCACACTGTCACTGTGCGTTAAGCGTCTCAATGCGCACAGCTTGCGTCCCATCGCGCTTCGCCGCGGAAAACACACGACTGCGGCGCGAAGCGCTAAACTGCTGATCGCTGGGTAATTAACTGCCTCAAGTGCGCGTACGCAGGATATATGGCGTCTACAGCATGTTACGAATGATTCAGCCTCATGGGCGTCTCCTTGCTGTGTACGAGCTCAGTGCCCTGGAGCCTGTGCCGGCCCAATACTGATACAGTAACTTCTCATTGGCTCTACATGCCTCAGTTAGAGTCAAATTTCTCGCTACATCGCCGACTCGGAGGTGTACTGAGATCCTTGAGTCAGGTGAACACCGATTCCCTAGCTATGCCGGCGAGTCTGATTTGTACCTGACAGTTCATATCTGTGACCTCACAGCACTGTTAATGTACAGCACCATGTAGGCTCTCAGAGTATAAAAAGCACTAGCATCATCTGGGGCATCCGTACCCTCACCTGAGTAGCAAGCGATGGTCTTCCTTGTCAACCTCCTTCGCCTGTATGCCGCTCTCTTCGCCTCATCTTTCGCTCTACAGGCAGTTTCAGCACCTGCTCCTGCCATAGGAGAGCATACATACACACTTCCGGTTATCCGGCCAACCAGTCATGGGCGTGACATCTATTCCTACGGAATCCGCACCCTCCTCAACAAACTTGCTAGCCCGGCGGCCGATCTCGACCTCCCGCACCAGACATTCACCCTCCCTGTGGAACCTCCGGCAACGGCTCGCGCAATGCCCACTCGCCGTCCGCCCTGCGATGTCGCGTGTGACAGCGGCCGAGTGGACATAGAGACCTGCTCGTGCATCGGAGAGCGGGATTGAGGCATTTCAAATTTATTCTGTAATGCTTACAGTAGCTCTCCAGTTGACAATTGTATTGCACCCTGATGCACCAAATTGTGTTTGTATTGCGAATTTACATACATAATTTGAGAAGTGATGGCGGAGTGAACGGACAAATCGCGGAGTTACCGCTCTTTGACTCCGACCAACCCTGGCAGTGGTTTTGTGGCACGGCTTCAACACGCCTATCTCCATCCCGCTCAACGCCCTCGTCCTCCCAGAGACCTCTCAAAGTTGTTTTCATGCCCGCTCCGTGCGTGCCGGCAGCTTGGGCGCATCGCTGCGAGTTGCAAGACAACCTCCAGTCGACCGAAGCTCGGACCGAGCTTCTTCGTGAGCGGCTCGATGATGCCAACGCAGCTGTCCATGCCGCCTTGCTTGCGGCGGATGCTGCGCGCGCAGCTTTCGAAGAGGTGGATATGATGCGCAGCCGCCTGCAGGAGGAACTTTCTGCGCTACCTCCTGCCTTTGACCCCGAGCTCGTCGCAGCGCTCCCGCTCGAGATACTTCAGGCCATATTCCGCGAGCTTGCATTCGAAGACGACCCTCTCTGGACCGAGCTGCACACGGGATGCTATAATCGCGAGCGAGCCATGGTGCCCTGGCGCCTCGCAGCTGTCTGTCGCAAGTGGCGCACGGCGGCCCTCAATATGCCCGAAATTTGGACGTATATATCAGTTCCTACCCCCGTCGCGGACTCGGCCCCCCTCGTTGGAAGCAACCTTCTAACTCGCATAAAAGTTCTGCTCGAGAGATCAACGACACGCCCGTTAGACATCCTATTTGCATTCGATAACGCTGGGTGCTGGATGGAAGACCTCGACTGGTTTCAGCCGATCCTGTTGGCAGTCGCACATTGTGCTTCTCGCTGGCGACGAGCACATTTCAACTTTCCAAAAGGCGTGCACGAATGGGATCTGGTCTTCTTGCGACAACCAACGCCGCTCCTCGAAGAAATCGCTGTCTCTATCTGTGGCGGCGATGTCGTCCCGTGGAAGGAGCGTTACCCGGCCTATTTGCCTTTTTGTCCCTCACTGCGAACGCTATGGTCGACTGCAGTATTCGTGCCTCCGCAATGCTCGCTACTGTCGTTAATTTCAGCTCATCTTGTCATCGACGAGCGCTGTCAAAAGCTTCTGTGGCCTGCATTGTGCCACATGACGATGCTTAGAAGCCTGAGCATTGTATTCCGCAGCCCGCAGACGGAAAGCAACCTTACGCCTCCATCTCCGCATCTGCGCCTGCCGCACCTTCACACTCTCGAGCTGAGCGGGTACTTCTCCCCCGTGTCAATGTGGACAGCCACGCTGGACATCCCGCAACTGAACGCACTCGTTCTTCGTGCGCCTTCGTCCACAGAAATCTTGGCGCTGACCGCATTTTTCTCGTCGGCCTGCGCGACCATCGTTGACCTTCAGGTCGGTCCGTATCCCTCCTCAAGGTTCAGCGCCCAGAGCTCGCAATTGCCTGCGCTGGGGCTATTCGTGCACTTGCAACGAGTTGCCTTCCACGGCTGCCAAATTGACAGTGGGTTCTTCCAGGCGTTGCATCCTCTTGCGTCGCCGATGGTGTGGCCGGCGCTCAAATCGGTATCCCTTCATGACCCACCAGAGCCCGGTAGCCCTTGGTTCAAACGGTTCTTCCTGGACCTTACGAGTTTCGTCGGCTATCGCGTGCCCACTCGCCACTTCAACAACGGAGGCCAGGCGCCGCTGGCCATCTCCGTGACCGGCATCGACACCGAAAGCCTCGATGACTATCCCGACTTCAGATCCTGGTTCCAAGTGCTCGGATACGTTCTTGGCCCGTCGAATTGTCGCTTTACGGATTCCAAAGGCGAGACGCTGCGGGCCGATTTCGACCCTAACTACTCAGACGTCGAGGACAGCGAGCCCAGTCTCTCAGATTACGACTCCCAACGCTCAAGCTCGGATTCATCGGAGTCAGAAGACGGTGAAGACACGGACTCTGATGGGGACAGCGAGAGCGGCAGTGAGAGACTGCTGGTTGTCAGTGGTGCCAACTGGGATTCGGACAACTCGGACGACCGCAGTTACATCGACAGCCAGACCGAGGAGAGATAGAGGACGAGGAAGACATTGATGAGGAGAAGGATGGAGGCACGAATCGGAGCTATAAACAAAAGCCCCATGCATTACGATGAGAGACGTGTTAGACACTCAAACGTTCATTTCGAGGCAACAATATCAGCTCTTCGCTTCCCCTTATCCTTTTCCTGCTGCATCTTCATCCTCACCTTCACGCGCTCCTGCATCTCCTCGCGCATCCGCATCACGCTCAATAGCGCCCACAGGAACACACCTTGTCCGACGACGCGCATGCCAATGGTACGCAGGCTCACAATCCTGGTCCACTCGCGCACGAATGTCTTGACGACGCGCTGCCACGAGATAGGCGGTATAGTCTCCGGACTCGGCTTCCGCGCGACGAGCACAAGTGCTGTGGGTGACCGGCACAAAGGGCACGGCGGATACGGGGAGATCAACGTGGCGCTGTTGGCGTCAGATGCAAGCTGCAGGGAGGCGTCGGACGAAGAGGGTGGCAGGTGTAACTCGGACGTGAGCTGTGCTATCGCCGGTGGGGCCGCGCGCAAGAGCTCCCTGGCGCGCCGCAAATGCGACGCATCGACTTCGTCCGGATGATGCTCGACGAAAACTGCGTTCGGGAGTACATCTCGACGCAGTGGCGGTGGAAGGACCGCGACACGCAAGGGACCGTGCGACTGCGCGTAGGCCGCTTGCCACGAGAGAAAGCAGGTGCGGTGCGCGAGGTGTTTCTCTGGCGCTGTTGTGCAGAACGCCTCGAGCGGACCGAGCGCTGATGCTCCGGATGCTGTAACGCACGACGCAAGACTCGCCATTGATTCGGATGACAAGCTACGAGGCCGTGGCGCGTGTCGCGACGCGTCTGGGGCAGAACAAATGATGCACTCGCGCTCGTCATCGGATGCGTCGTCGTCGTCTGACTGTGGCCGTCGAACGACGTTTCCATGAATGACGACTTCCCCAGCAAGCTCGTGTTTTCGTTCGCGAGCGATTTGCGAGGCGGTGGCGACTCCTGCACGTTGTACCTCGTGCAATATGGCGAAGAGCAAAACCGTCAATGCCATGTGACCAGGACGTAGCCCCCGCGAGACTAACAATGTTGCATGCGGAATTGGCACAGCGGCGGCCGCAAGCACGGGAGTCAATAGCAGTGGCATCAACGGCCGTACGCGAATTGCTTTCAATAATACCAGAGCCGACTGCAATGAATGAATATGCGGCATCCTGCGAGTTTGCAGCCACTAAACGTACCGTCATTTGCACAATGCCCATGAGAACTGATTCGGATTCTTCAAGCTGTGAGCCAGGGGCCAGAAACCAGCGCAAAATGCGTGCTCGCAGTGGCGCATCGTCCTCTTGTACCAAAGCAGCGGGGATCGGCGATTCGGTAGGTAGCGGGAGCTGAGGCGGCGACAACAAGTAGGTACGTATTTGAGATGTTCCTTCCACCCAAGATGCAAGAGCATGAGAGAAAACAGCGACTTTGACAGACGGCGAAACCATGGCTCAGGAAGATGAGAGCAGGAGAGAAAGATGCGGAAATTGCCGCTTTACCAGCTGCAAGTGGCAGCAAGATGATAGAAGGCCTGTCTATCACGCAAAAATCAGACCAGAATGCCATAGACCTTTAAAAATACTCAAAGCTCATTTCGAACTACCTACCAGAGGGCGACGAAAAGGGAAATAGATTTCCTAACCATGGACCGACATCTCGGCGTCGTCAATTCTTCCGGCCCTGCGTTTGCATCTGACCGGCGTTACAGCACAGCCTCTGGCGGCGTCTCGTCGTATCGCGCTGCGCCGCAATCCTCGCACCTAGTATTTAACCACGTTTACAGCAGCTCGAGCGTTTCCCCCTCATTCTCATCGCACCCCAATGGTTGTCACTCACAAAGAAGACGACGCAGCCGTCGATGCCACTTCGCAGGCAAGCCGCAGCACACCAGGGCACCCGACAGCTAGTTGACCGTCATCTCAGAGCCCGCCGCCCTACGAGCAAGGCCCATCGGGTTCGACGTCGCCCGTACTCTTGCGCCGTGTCGCACCGCCCATCCCGCCGTGCAACCATGTGGCTATCAAGCGGCCGTCCGGAGCAAAGGTCGCGGGCTCGTTCGTCATTGACCCAGAGCTGGAGATACCCACCGAGCTCCTTGCGCCGGTCGAGGAGGGCCAGGAGCGCAAGCATCTGATGATCGACGTGCCGAACAGCCAGGTCGATGTAGACGTCTGGGTAGTCGAGGGCTCCTTGCTCGACGACGGCGCCAAACATCCAACGACCAACGTAGACGTGCGTGGCAGCCACGTCAACATGCGGTTGGTGAGTCTCCGGACCGCCTTCCCTTCATCGTGAGAACTAACAAATGCATCGATGCAGCACACACTGGGTAACAGACCCATATCTCTCGTCGTCTCGGCCGGCTCGTCAGGCCAGGTCAACCTCGATATTCCGTCGACGTTCCGTGGGCCCATGACTATCCACAACGGCAATGGGAACGTAAAGTTTTCGCAAGCCATGGAGCCTCTCGTCGCGACCTTCTCGGACGTCGACAAGGTTCGAAAATGCTTCGTAGGCAACTTCAAGCAATTGGGATTCGGTATGGTCATCTTTCGATTGTCGCGGAGGCCCAACATAAACGCTTACCGCCTCGATGATAGGTCAAGGAGCATGGGAGGGCTCAGCACTCGAGATTCACTCGCCTTCCGGGAGTGTGAAGTTGAGATTTGCAGACGAATATGAACAGAGCGGGCAGAGTAAATCCTGGTGGAATTTTGCGCCGTTATCAGCCTAGACGATTTCCTTGGGATTTGAGCGTGTACATATGTAGTCCACCGGTGAGCTGGGGGCGATGAGCCGCAACGGGCAACGGGGAGATGATCAGTGTGCGCGTGAAACGAATGCGGCCGTGCGCGCTGAGGAAGACGTTCCGGGGCCGCGAAGGGCGTCGCAGCGGCCAGGACTCATGCGAGCGTTGTGCCATGATCGAGCAGTGCCATGGTCGAGAGACGTCGTGGCGCGGGGAAGAGAGCAAAAGTGGAGCGTGTCGCGTTTGACGGCACGTCGCGTTCTGGAGGAGCATGCCAGCATTGGGCAGGCGGCAAGAAGGGCGGGCTGCGCCGGAGCGTTCAGGGATGATCTAGAACGGCGAGTAGTACTCGCCGTTCTCGATAGTAAAGTGAGAGACGTCTGCGGAGGCATAACGAACAGACATGACGTTTCTTTACAGTAAAGAAGGTGTGAGTGTGAGGGGTAATTTGAAACTCGGGCGTCGTAAACAAGAGTATAATTTAGGACTAGGATGAATGGAGCTAGTCTGAGTACAAGACAACTTGGCGGAGTGGTTAACGTGCCACCCTGCTAAGGTGGTGCCCTCTGGGCGCGCAGGTTCGAATCCTGCAGTTGTCGAATAATATGACCTTCTCATCATATTTTGTTTGATAGTTTGTTTACTTACTTACATTTGGATGTGCTTAAATACATGGACATTGTACATTGACTACAAAGCTCGTTGGGAGAACCCCTGATTGTTACATGCCAAAGACAGGGGCTGGATTAAAGTAACATATGATTTATTAATCCCCGTGCGTGCGTCCAACGGGAGGCCCGCGGAGACACTCATTTTGGTACGGTCCATTTCACTGTCCTCATTTACTCTCTAACCTAGGGCGACGCACATCGACGGCGGGGCACAAGTGAACGCAATGAATGACGTAATAGTGGGGAAGCTGCCCCAGTATGACGTGATAGGGAGGAACGACACGCTAGTGTAAGCCCGAACTGGTCAAAAATCGTCAAGAGCGAGGCATGTAACAGGAGCGGACGAGTCGGGAACTGATGGCGCCGCGGTGGGCAACAGCTACGCCGGGGCGACAGGGGAATCGGGATGGACAATGGCGGAAAACGGATGGCGGCTGCTGGGTGTCGCACGCGCTGAGCAGCGCCCATACGGCCGGCAACGACTCGTCCTGCGACGACGTCGGCGACAGTCGCCTGGGTCCGCAGACATCGGCAGCGGCGGTAGTGGGGGCGGCGAACACGTTGGGGTTGTGGAGCGGCAATGACGGGCATAGGGGGGACGGGCCGAAAGCCGAGCGGAAAGGGACGGGGCCGGGTCTGCGGACAGCGCCGCCGTAATGGACGAGTAGCGATGCGGGGAGAGCAAGCGGTCGAATGTGGGCAGGACACACGAGCCGCGCGGGCAATGGAGTCAGGCTGCGAGCCAGACCGTGACGCAGACGGCGTGCGCGACGAGAGCCTTCATCGCCTGAGCTCGGCGATATTGCGGGCCGCGAGTAGCGAGCGACGGCATGTGGGCATAGGGCGTGAACAACAGCGGCAGGGGTAGGGCAAGAGCGGAGCAGGCGCACAGTGCGGGGGTCGTGCAAAGGTGATGGTAAGAGGAAGAGAGGCAGGCGGAAACCACCGAGAGGCCGGATGCTGGTCGGATGCAACCACCGAGGCTGTGCTAGATGACGTCATCGCATGCGACGGAGCAGTGGTTAAAGCGCATGTGGCCACTTTCGCACAAACGCACATTCGAACCTGCGTTCATTTTACGGCGCGCAGGTTCGAATCCTGCAGTTGTCGAATAATATGACCTTCTCATCATGTTTTGTTTGATAGTTTGTTTACTTACTTACATTTGGATGTGCTTAAATACATGGACATTGTACATTGACTACAAAGCTCGTTGGGAGAACCCCTGATTGTTACATGCCAAAGACAGGGGCTGGATTAAAGTAACATATGATTTATTAACCCCCGTGCGTGCGGCCAACCGGGGGCCCGCGGAGACACTCATTTTGGTACGGTCCATTTCACTGTCCTCATTTACTCTCTAACCTAGGGCGACGCGCATCGACGGCGGGGCACAAGTGAACGCAATGAATGACGTAATAGTGGGGAAGCTGCCCCAGTATGACGTGATAGGGAGGAACGACGCGCTAGTGTAAGCCCGAACTGGTGGAAAGGGACTGTCACGGTGACTGCTATATCACTCTCCGAGACGACGCCCGAGGGGAAGGGATGAGTGGGGAGAGGGAGGCGCGGATAAGCGGTATGATAGACCAGACCAAACCTAAGGTACAAGAGGGGCGACGGCCCAGATATATATACTACGGAAGCAAGGCCGAGGGGCCCCGCGGACCAATTGCGCCACCGACCGGTTGTCACGCGGGCGCCACAGATCAGGCCGAAAGAGACCGCCGGGCGTCGTCGGCGAGACAGGAAACCCGGGATAAATAGAGCCTAACCAAACCAGAAACATCCTGTCATATTACCCTTCTCCTAGGAAGAGACCGAGATACTCGCCGAGCGGAGAGACCGCTTGGACGCGCTGACGAAAGGGCCGCGGGGCCGGGCGCAAGGAGTTTGGGGCGCCCGGACGAGGTGCGAGGGCCACGGGACGGCGAAATGAAACAGCGCGGGAGGAGGGACCCGACGAAGACCGCAACAGGGACGGGGCCGGGTCTGCGGACAGCGCCGCCGTAATGGACGAGTAGCGATGCGGGGAGCTCGGCGACTATGCCGAACGCGGGGAGAGCAAGCGGTCGAATGTGGGCAGGACACACGAGCCGCGCGGGCAATGGAGTCAGGCTGCGAGCCAGACCGTGACGCAGACGGCGTGCGCGACGAGAGCCTTCATCGCCTGAGCTCGGCGATATTGCGGGGCCGCGAGTAGCGAGCGACGGCATGTGGGCATAGGGCGTGAACAACAGCGGCAGGGGTAGGGCAAGAGCGGAGCAGGCGCACAGTGCGGGGGTCGTGCAAAGGTGATGGTAAGAGGAAGAGAGGCAGGCGGAAACCACCGAGAGGCCGGATGCTGGTCGGATGCAACCACCGAGGCTGTGCTAAATGACGTCATCGCATGCGACGGAGCAGTGGTTAAAGCGCATGTGGCCACTTTCGCACAAATGCACATTCGAACCTGCGTTCATTTTACGGCGTGCAGGTTCGAATCCTGCAGTTGTCGAATAATATGACCTTCTCATCATGTTTTGTTTGATAGTTGGTTTACTTACTTACATTTGGATGTGCTTAAATACATGGACATTGTACATTGACTACAAAGCTCGTTGGGAGAACCCCTGATTGTTACATGCCAAAGACAGGGGCTGGATTAAAGTAACATATGATTTATTAACCCCCGTGCGTGCGGCCAACCGGGGGCCCGCGGAGACACTCATTTTGGTACGGTCCATTTCACTGTCCTCATTTACTCTCTAACCTAGGGCGACGCGCATCGACGGCGGGGCACAAGTGAACGCAATGAATGACGTAATAGTGGGGAAGCTGCCCCAGTATGACGTGATAGGGAGGAACGACGCGCTAGTGTAAGCCCGAACTGGTGGAAAGGGACTGTCACGGTGACTGCTATATCACTCTCCGAGACGACGCCCGAGGGGAAGGGATGAGTGGGGAGAGGGAGGCGCGGATAAGCGGTATGATAGACCAGACCAAACCTAAGGTACAAGAGGGGCGACGGCCCAGATATATATACTACGGAAGCAAGGCCGAGGGGCCCCGCGGACCAATTGCGCCACCGACCGGTTGTCACGCGGGCGCCACAGATCAGGCCGAAAGAGACCGCCGGGCGTCGTCGGCGAGACAGGAAACCCGGGATAAATAGAGCCTAACCAAACCAGAAACATCCTGTCATATTACCCTTCTCCTAGGAAGAGACCGAGATACTCGCCGAGCGGAGAGACCGCTTGGACGCGCCGACGAAAGGGCCGCGGGGCCGGGCGCAAGGAGTTTGGGGCGCCCGGACGAGGTGCGAGGGCCACGGGACGGCGAAATGAAACAGCGCGGGAGGAGGGACCCGACGAAGACCGCAACAGGGACGGGGCCGGGTCTGCGGACAGCGCCGCCGTAATTGGACGAGTAGCGATGCGGGGAGCTCGGCGACTATGCCGAACGCGGGGAGAGCAAGCGGTCGAATGTGGGCAGGACACACGAGCCGCGCGGGCAATGGAGTCAGGCTGCGAGCCAGACCGTGACGCAGACGGCGTGCGCGACGAGAGCCTTCATCGCCTGAGCTCGGCGATATTGCGGGCCGCGAGTAGCGAGCGACGGCATGTGGGCATAGGGCGTGAACAACAGCGGCAGGGGTAGGGCAAGAGCGGAGCAGGCGCACAGTGCGGGGGTCGTGCAAAGGTGATGGTAAGAGGAAGAGAGGCAGGCGGAAACCACCGAGAGGCCGGATGCTGGTCGGATGCAACCACCGAGGCTGTGCTAAATGACGTCATCGCATGCGACGGAGCAGTGGTTAAAGCGCATGTGGCCACTTTCGCACAAATGCACATTCGAACCTGCGTTCATTTTACGGCGTGCAGGTTCGAATCCTGCAGTTGTCGAATAATATGACCTTCTCATCATGTTTTGTTTGATAGTTGGTTTACTTACTTACATTTGGATGTGCTTAAATACATGGACATTGTACATTGACTACAAAGCTCGTTGGGAGAACCCCTGATTGTTACATGCCAAAGACAGGGGCTGGATTAAAGTAACATATGATTTATTAACCCCGTGCGTGCGGCCAACCGGGGGCCCGCGGAGACACTCATTTTGGTACGGTCCATTTCACTGTCCTCATTTACTCTCTAACCTAGGGCGACGCGCATCGACGGCGGGGCACAAGTGAACGCAATGAATGACGTAATAGTGGGGAAGCTGCCCCAGTATGACGTGATAGGGAGGAACGACGCGCTAGTGTAAGCCCGAACTGGTGGAAAGGGACTGTCACGGTGACTGCTATATCACTCTCCGAGACGACGCCCGAGGGGAAGGGATGAGTGGGGAGAGGGAGGCGCGGATAAGCGGTATGATAGACCAGACCAAACCTAAGGTACAAGAGGGGCGACGGCCCAGATATATATACTACGGAAGCAAGGCCGAGGGGCCCCGCGGACCAATTGCGCCACCGACCGGTTGTCACGCGGGCGCCACAGATCAGGCCGAAAGAGACCGCCGGGGCGTCGTCAGGCGAGACAGGAAACCCGGGATAAATAGAGCCTAACCAAACCAGAAACATCCTGTCATATTACCCTTCTCCTAGGAAGAGACCGAGATACTCGCCGAGCGGAGAGACCGCTTGGACGCGCCGACGAAAGGGCCGCGGGGCCGGGCGCAAGGAGTTTGGGGCGCCCGGACGAGGTGCGAGGGCCACGGGACGGCGAAATGAAACAGCGCGGGAGGAGGGACCCGACGAAGACCGCAACAGGGACGGGGCCGGGTCTGCGGACAGCGCCGCCGTAATTGGACGAGTAGCGATGCGGGGAGCTCGGCGACTATGCCGAACGCGGGGAGAGCAAGCGGTCGAATGTGGGCAGGACACACGAGCCGCGCGGGCAATGGAGTCAGGCTGCGAGCCAGACCGTGACGCAGACGGCGTGCGCGACGAGAGCCTTCATCGCCTGAGCTCGGCGATATTGCGGGCCGCGAGTAGCGAGCGACGGCATGTGGGCATAGGGCGTGAACAACAGCGGCAGGGGTAGGGCAAGAGCGGAGCAGGCGCACAGTGCGGGGGTCGTGCAAAGGTGATGGTAAGAGGAAGAGAGGCAGGCGGAAACCACCGAGAGGCCGGATGCTGGTCGGATGCAACCACCGAGGCTGTGCTAAATGACGTCATCGCATGCGACGGAGCAGTGGTTAAAGCGCATGTGGCCACTTTCGCACAAATGCACATTCGAACCTGCGTTCATTTTACGGCGCGCAGGTTCGAATCCTGCAGTTGTCGAATAATATGACCTTCTCATCATGTTTTGTTTGATAGTTTGTTTACTTACTTACATTTGGATGTGCTTAAATACATGGACATTGTACATTGACTACAAAGCTCGTTGGGAGAACCCCTGATTGTTACATGCCAAAGACAGGGGCTGGATTAAAGTAACATATGATTTATTAACCCCCGTGCGTGCGGCCAACCGGGGGCCCGCGGAGACACTCATTTTGGTACGGTCCATTTCACTGTCGTCATTTACTCTCTAACCTAGGGCGACGCACATCGACGGCGGGGCACAAGTGAACGCAATGAATGACGTAATAGTGGGGAAGCTGCCCCAGTATGACGTGATAGGGAGGAACGACGCGCTAGTGTAAGCCCGAACTGGTCAAAAATCGTCAAGAGCGAGGCATGTAACAGGAGCGGACGAGTCGGGAACTGATGGCGCCGCGGTGGGCAACAGCTACGCCGGGGCGGCAGGGGAATCGGGATGGACAATGGCGGAAAACGGATGGCGGCTGCTGGGTGCCGCACGCGCTGAGCAGCGCCCATACGGCCGGCAACGACTCGTCCTGCGACGACGTCGGCGACAGTCGCCTGGGTCCGCAGACATCGGCAGCGGCGGTGGTGGGGGCGGCGAACACGTTGGGGTTGTGGAGCGGCAATGACGGGCATAGGAGGGGACGGGCCGAAAGCCGAGCGGAAAGGGACGGGGCCGGGTCTGCGGACAGCGCCGCCGTAATGGGACGAGTAGCGATGCGGGGAGAGCAAGCGGTCGAATGTGGGCAGGACACACGAGCCGCGCGGGCAATGGAGTCAGGCTGCGAGCCAGACCGTGACGCAGACGGCGTGCGCGACGAGAGCCTTCATCGCCTGAGCTCGGCGATATTGCGGGCCGCGAGTAGCGAGCGACGGCATGTGGGCATAGGGCGTGAACAACAGCGGCAGGGGTAGGGCAAGAGCGGAGCAGGCGCACAGTGCGGGGGTCGTGCAAAGGTGATGGTAAGAGGAAGAGAGGCAGGCGGAAACCACCGAGAGGCCGGATGCTGGTCGGATGCAACCACCGAGGCTGTGCTAGATGACGTCATCGCATGCGACGGAGCAGTGGTTAAAGCGCATGTGGCCACTTTCGCACAAACGCACATTCGAACCTGCGTTCATTTTACGGCGCGCAGGTTCGAATCCTGCAGTTGTCGAATAATATGACCTTCTCATCATGTTTTGTTTGATAGTTTGTTTACTTACTTACATTTGGATGTGCTTAAATACATGGACATTGTACATTGACTACAAAGCTCGTTGGGAGAACCCCTGATTGTTACATGCCAAAGACAGGGGCTGGATTAAAGTAACATATGATTTATTAACCCCCGTGCGTGCGGCCAACCGGGGGCCCGCGGAGACACTCATTTTGGTACGGTCCATTTCACTGTCGTCATTTACTCTCTAACCTAGGGCGACGCACATCGACGGCGGGGCACAAGTGAACGCAATGAATGACGTAATAGTGGGGAAGCTGCCCCAGTATGACGTGATAGGGAGGAACGACGCGCTAGTGTAAGCCCGAACTGGTCAAAAATCGTCAAGAGCGAGGCATGTAACAGGAGCGGATGAGTCGGGAACTGATGGCGCCGCGGTGGGCAACAGCTACGCCGGGGTGACAGGGGAATCGCGATGGACAATGGCGGAAAACGGATGGCGGCTGCTGGGTGCCGCACGCGCTGAGCAGCGCCCATACGGCCGGCAACGACTCGTCCTGCGACGACGTCGGCGACAGTCGCCTGGGTCCGCAGACATCGGCAGCGGCGGTGGTGGGGGCGGCGAACACGTTGGGGTTGTGGAGCGGCAATGACGGGCATAGGAGGGGGACGGGCCGAAAGCCGAGCGGAAAGGGACGGGGCCGGGTCTGCGGACAGCGCCGCCGTAATTGGACGAGTAGCGATGCGGGGAGAGCAAGCGGTCGAATGTGGGCAGGACACACGAGCCGCGCGGGCAATGGAGTCAGGCTGCGAGCCAGACCGTGACGCAGACGGCGTGCGCGACGAGAGCCTTCATCGCCTGAGCTCGGCGATATTGCGGGCCGCGAGTAGCGAGCGACGGCATGTGGGCATAGGGCGTGAACAACAGCGGCAGGGGTAGGGCAAGAGCGGAGCAGGCGCACAGTGCGGGGGTCGTGCAAAGGTGATGGTAAGAGGAAGAGAGGCAGGCGGAAACCACCGAGAGGCCGGATGCTGGTCGGATGCAACCACCGAGGCTGTGCTAAATGACGTCATCCCATGCGACGGAGCAGTGGTTAAAGCGCATGTGGCCACTTTCGCACAAATGCACATTCGAACCTGCGTTCATTTTACGGCGCGCAGGTTCGAATCCTGCAGTTGTCGAATAATATGACCTTCTCATCATGTTTTGTTTGATAGTTGGTTTACTTACTTACATTTGGATGTGCTTAAATACATGGACATTGTACATTGACTACAAAGCTCGTTGGGAGAACCCCTGATTGTTACATGCCAAAGACAGGGGCTGGATTAAAGTAACATATGATTTATTAACCCCCGTGCGTGCGGCCAACCGGGGGCCCGCGGAGACACTCATTTTGGTACGGTCCATTTCACTGTCCTCATTTACTCTCTAACCTAGGGCGACGCGCATCGACGGCGGGGCACAAGTGAACGCAATGAATGACGTAATAGTGGGGAAGCTGCCCCAGTATGACGTGATAGGGAGGAACGACGCGCTAGTGTAAGCCCGAACTGGTGGAAAGGGACTGTCACGGTGACTGCTATATCACTCTCCGAGACGACGCCCGAGGGGAAGGGATGAGTGGGGAGAGGGAGGCGCGGATAAGCGGTATGATAGACCAGACCAAACCTAAGGTACAAGAGGGGCGACGGCCCAGATATATATACTACGGAAGCAAGGCCGAGGGGCCCCGCGGACCAATTGCGCCACCGACCGGTTGTCACGCGGGCGCCACAGATCAGGCCGAAAGAGACCGCCGGGGCGTCGTCGGCGAGACAGGAAACCCGGGATAAATAGAGCCTAACCAAACCAGAAACATCCTGTCATATTACCCTTCTCCTAGGAAGAGACCGAGATACTCGCCGAGCGGAGAGACCGCTTGGACGCGCCGACGAAAGGGCCGCGGGGCCGGGCGCAAGGAGTTTGGGGCGCCCGGACGAGGTGCGAGGGCCACGGGACGGCGAAATGAAACAGCGCGGGAGGAGGGACCCGACGAAGACCGCAACAGGGACGGGGCCGGGTCTGCGGACAGCGCCGCCGTAATTGGACGAGTAGCGATGCGGGGAGCTCGGCGACTATGCCGAACGCGGGGAGAGCAAGCGGTCGAATGTGGGCAGGACACACGAGCCGCGCGGGCAATGGAGTCAGGCTGCGAGCCAGACCGTGACGCAGACGGCGTGCGCGACGAGAGCCTTCATCGCCTGAGCTCGGCGATATTGCGGGCCGCGAGTAGCGAGCGACGGCATGTGGGCATAGGGCGTGAACAACAGCGGCAGGGGTAGGGCAAGAGCGGAGCAGGCGCACAGTGCGGGGGTCGTGCAAAGGTGATGGTAAGAGGAAGAGAGGCAGGCGGAAACCACCGAGAGGCCGGATGCTGGTCGGATGCAACCACCGAGGCTGTGCTAAATGACGTCATCGCATGCGACGGAGCAGTGGTTAAAGCGCATGTGGCCACTTTCGCACAAATGCACATTCGAACCTGCGTTCATTTTACGGCGCGCAGGTTCGAATCCTGCAGTTGTCGGTCTTTTTTAGCAAAGATTTTTCCAACAGCCGCTGCTCGGTGTCAACCTTCAGACGTGCGGCCCATTTCTCGGCCGCCTTCGCATAAGGCTAGTCTTCGTATTGGTTAGCAATTTGACACTCGGATTCCGTCAATCGGGCCGCAACGCAAAGGGACCCCTAATATACGGATAATTCCGTCTCAGAGGTTCTCCTCGTCCACTCATTTGGCGACTTACACATCAAGCAACTCAATTTCCAGCTCACACGACTCGTTCAATACAGCGGCACTTGTGATGGTCCCCCTCAAGACATTCGCCTTCTTTACCGCCGGCCTGTTGATGTTTGGTACCGTAACCGCCGTTCAGCCTCGTCATGCCGTCGACGGCGCGCAAGGGCAGAAGCATAGCGCGACAATCCCGTGGGCGCCCGTTGACGCAGTGGCCGTCCCGAGTGGCAGCCCAGATTCCCATCCGCTGGCGAGCTCTCGTCGACTCAGGGGCCACGCCCGACATCGAGGACGGTCGTACAGACACACGCACCAGACATGGCACTCTGAGCACCACACGCACTCCGAGCACCACTCGCATTCGTCGTCCACGTATCGCGGCCGCGCGACGTGGTACGCCGTCGGACAAGGTGCCTGTCTTCCGCGTCCCCGCCGCCGGCGCGCTGACATTTAATATCTCCAAAGGGGCGTGCGGGATGATGTCGAGCCCGCACGAGCACATCGTCGCGCTCAACAAGCCGCAGTACGAGGCGCAGGGCTACTCCGTCTCGTCGCAGGCGTGCTTCCGCGAGGTCACGATCACCAATGAGAACAACGGCAAGACCGCCACGGCCAAGGTCGTCGACATGTGCGAGGGCTGCAATGATGGCTCACTGGATATGTGAGTCGCGTGGTTCAACCAGCAAAGCTCGTGCGTGCTGAGACGTGCGGATGCAAGGTCGGCTGGCATATTCCAAGAGCTGGCGGGCCCCGGTGGACTGGGAGAAGGCACCTTCCCTATCACGTGGGCGTGGGCATCTGGTGACGACGACAGCGACGATGACGACGACAGCGACGAGGGTGACAGCTAGAGCGAAGAGACCTTCGATTTATCAGACTTGTTCGAGTTGTTGATTATTGTATCGCGACATTCATAGCATCGTTCTTCCTCAACTCTTTAGAACCGATCTGAAAGCATAGCAGAAGAGCTGAGCATGATGCAAGGCAGCAAGTTGCAGCAAGGTTGTGGTCGAAGTCAAGTTTAAGTCGCATTTCGAAGTCAGCTTCGTCCGCTTTGACTTGAACTCTGCTCGAGACTTATTCATCCTTCATGTCCAGCTCTGTGACCAACGTTGCGCGTGCAGCAACGCGTTCCACTGCTTCTGCGCCGAAGAAACCGCCTCTAACTCACTGTGCGGCTCTTTCATGCGGTTAGCGGTAAATTGGGTCATTGAAGCATTGAGCAGTCCTTTCTATCCCACTCGTACGCGTATCTGTGCTTGAATTCTGGCGACTAGTGACTTATCTTGTGCTAGGGACATATACCAGGTCTCAGAGAACGCGTGACAGCGTTCAATTCTGCTCTCCTGGCCTCAGAGCCTGCGATTACTGGTCTTGACGCTTCGATCATCATTCCTCCTCGACGCTTGCACATCACTCTTGGAGTTCTGTCGCTGGTTACGGACGACGACAAAATCAAGGACAAGTCCCAGACCACCGTCGCCAAAGCGCTAGATATCTTGCGGAGCCTTGAGAGCAAATTGCAACTGGAAATCGCTACAAACGGTCCAGCGCAGGTCCCGCTCGTTGCAATGGACATCATGCGGTCTGCTAGAGGCAAGGCAACGCCTCATGTACTTTACGTTGGTCCCAAGGAAGGCGACGTCAACGGATGCACCCTTCAACGCGTCGGGGGTCAGTCATAATTACCCTCGTGTGCGCTGGTTCTTGACGCAATTCCATTCCCAGATATCGTCGTCAACGCCTTCCGCGAAGCGGGTATCATGCAGGACGATCGGCCTCTCAAGGTTCGTGGCCTCATCTTCCTGTCGCACTGGTGCTGACTGCAGCAGCTGCACTGCACCGTCGTCAACACCATCTACCGCAAACCGCGCTCCAGGAAACGCATCCCGTTCTCGTTCGCGCAGCTCCAGTCGTCGAAGGCCCTGGCCGACATTCTGGTCGTGGATTCCGAGCCGCGGGAGACTCCAAAGGACAAATCGCTCCGCGTCGATCTTGGGACCTGGACGGTTGACGAGGTGCAGCTGTGCGAGATGGGGAGCCATGACGCCGACGGCGGGTACGTGCGCGTCGGCGGCGTATCTCTACGCTCTGAAGTTTGAGTTCCTTTCATTTCGTACATCCCGCAATGCCAATAATGTTACACACTACCTAACGCTCAGAAACACGCCCTTGCTGTCCGTTTTACGCGCCCAATTTCCACCAGGACTTGCTCGGCGGCGCATGCGGCTCGGGCTCATCGACGAAGCGTATTTTCACCCTGCCCGTGCTAGTGTGGACCTCTATGGCAGAACCCTCCCATGCACCTTGGCCTGCAATCTCAAGTCAGTTGGGATGGTCCATAGGCAATGGAGGAGAATTGCGAACCGAATCCAAAGTCTTTGAAGTTTCCAATGAAGCATTTGCGGACATCGTCGTAGTCGGAGAAGGTAGCAACCATCGGCTCCAGCGCCGGCGAGAACCTGACGTTCCCACTCGAGTGGATGGTCAAAGGGCCGCGAAAGTTGCTGGGGATATCGAGGCAGATATGGGCCGAGGTATGGCTCATGACCTTGAGCGCAATGGGTCGGTCGCCAGAAGAGTGCTGCACCAACACAACTGCTCTCAGCGCCTGCACGGGCACATTGAGGGAGAATGGCCGAACGTACCAAGCGCAGATTGACATAGCAGCCTTTCACCTCGACGTTGACGCGCGGGCCCAGCTTGTCGTCGCCAACGGGTACAATGGCGGAGGTTGTGAGCGGGTTCTCGACCACCCACAAATCCACATCGACGTTGGCGCTCGGCACGTCGATGAGCAGGTTCTTCCGTTCCTGGCCTTCCTCGAGCGGCGCGAGCATCTCCACGGGTATCTCGAGCTCGGGATCGATGACATACGAGCCCGACACCTTCGTGCCACCCGAGCGCTTTATCGCGATGTGGTTGCAGCGCGCGATGGGCGGGGCCACCCGGCGTAAGAGAAAGAGCTCCGGAGAAGTATTGGTAGATGTTGACGAGCTTTGTGCATACGGAGGAGGGCTCTGCACCGGGAGTTCAGCAGCTGCATGTGTATTGAGCTCGAAGCAACTTTCCAGAGCGGGAAGGTCGGCGGTCATTTCGTTTTCGGGCTTGAATGCGATGACCATGGCACTTGGTGACTCGAAGGCGGTTTTCGGGCACACTGCGTACGCAGCACTCCAAGTTATAAGTGGCAGAGAAAGCTGCTGCGGACGCAGGCCGACGCAGCTCTGGCGGCGGTGCAGAGCGGCTTTGTCTGCATTTGGAACAGCCGCACTGCGACAGCTGTGCGCAGTGGGCACCCGGAGGTCTACAAATCAGAGCCTAATAAGGCTTGATGTACCCGGGGGGTGCATCAAGCCTACTTAGGCTCGTGCCTGTGCTACTGAATGGCACGTGTGGAATATCTCCATACCTCCAGAGCTCTCGGGCCGCAGGTGATCAGTCAGCCCGGGGAGCTGACCGGACCCTGGGCTGCCTGTCAGCGGGATTGCCCTCCGCTGTCGCCGGCGCGGATCGCCATCACACATCGCCCGTCATCGTTGTTTGACGCGCGCTCATCGCCGTCGCCGTCGCCGGCAGCGACGACGACCAGCTCGCTCAGTTCTTTGTACTTAAATACGAAAAAAATATCATTGTAATCGTCTCAGAGAGCACTACTCGACTATGCACATTATATTTTCAAGTGCGATTAAGGGAACAAGTGAATTCTCTGTTTACCTTCCGGGCGCTGGTTCAACCTCTTGGACCGCGACCGCGACCAGCCTCGACACATGCGGCGCCGCGGGCAGCTGCAGACCAGCAGTAATGCCCCCAAGAAGCGCAAGATGACGCAGGTTGTCGCGCAGACCGGCCGAACGTTCACCGCCGTCAGCACGCTGAGCGGCACACGACGACAGATCATTGTGCAGGAAGAGCAGCGGTTGAGGCACGGTATGTACACTTATTCTTGCTACTGGCTAGTACAGGAGTCTCACTTAATCATAGTATTACCATCGCCGTCAGAGCAGGCTGCTCTGCAAGGCGAGGAGCTACCAAATGTCCCGCACGGCTTCGCCGACCCCGACCACGAGATTCTTTACGACCACGACGGAAATATTGGCCTCTCGGAGGATGGCTGGGAGACCGTACACGAGCAGGAAACATATGTTGTGCATTTAGCTCGGGCAAAGAAGTGCGTACCATGCATGTTCGGGCTGCTTCATGCTCACTCGCTTTGCAGGTACTACCGGATGACATCGAGCTATCGAACGCGCCAGGAACGCGCGACGCTTTACCATACGACCTGGAATAGCCTCATGCCAGAAATGGCTGGGGTTTACCTCGAGTGGAAGCGCCGCACCGTTGCAGGCCTTCCGCTCGATGTCGCGACTTCGCCGAGCAACACCCCAACGTTTGCAATCCAAGTAATCGATGTATTCGGTATGCTTTAGTTTCTTTTTGGCGTATTTTATGATATTAATGTCTTTCCAGAGCCTCCGCGCGAGAAGCTATTCATTCGCGAGCACGACAACGAGGACGGCGTCCTCACGATGCTTCGCTACGGCTTCCTCGCGTGCACGCCGCTGCAGCCCGCCCTGGCTATCAGCATCCGCACGCTCGAGTTATACCGCCAGCTGCGGGTTCACCAGCCGCGTCTCGGATTCCAGCCCTTCGCGCGCGCGCTCTGTGCGATGCAGCAAGTCCCATACCGCGCAGAACTGCGACGGCAGCTCACCGGCGCATTCGACGCCTATCTTATGCTCCGTCGCGACATTGAGCGCCGCGTCAACGTCCATCTAGGGCGTGACAGCCCGGAATGGCGCTTGCTGCATTCATGCCCACCTTGCAACTATAAGGTAAGGCTTTCTCTTCGATTTTTTTACATATTCTGACGCGCACGTCTAGCTTACTGCTGAGCCTGAGCTCCTCGTGGAGCGGCTATGGTCCATGGACGGCAACGGGTCGTTGAAGCGCCATGCGGCGGCGGGCTCCGCCGACACTCGTAAATTCGACAGCGACTATTTCCTCGAGACCGCCAACCAGTTCAAGGACGAGGTCAAGAAGCAGGTCGCACACCCCAAGTCCCGCAAGCATGTCACGGGCGCTGAACCGGGCGACACGGGCGACACGGCCGTCGATCCGCTGCCCTGTCAAGACAACTGGAAGAACATGCAGCCCGAGCATATGAAGGTTGCCCTCGAATTCTTCGAGCAGACGGGCATCTTTATTGGTGTCTGCCGCCACGGACTGGTCCTTAAGGTTCAAGAAATGATCCGTAGCGGTGAGCTGTAAGTTCCTGTTCTGATATCGTGGAATTGCAACTAATTCTCTGTCATGCAGAGCGAAATACGGGCTCGCCCAGTCGGCGCACATGATGCAGGTAGCCCCTGTGCGTCAAATCGCGGGCTACGACATTGGGTGCGGGTTTTCTACGACCCTCGGCAGGAGTTCGCTCGCGGCGCAGGCGCAAACAATCGGGCTCAACACAATCGTCAACGCCTTTCACGGACACGCGCACAATCGGATGTGCCAGCTGCGCTTCCATCCGATCTATACCCCCGGCGTTGGATTGGAAGACTTGGAGACGTGCGAGCGCGTCTTCTCGGAGTCCAACGACGTCGCTCGCACGATCCGTTTCGGATCTCATTATCATTACCGCCAATTTATTGACATGCATTTCCAGCACTGGGACGACCTCAAGTACGCGGAATTGTCTCGTTTTATCGAAAGTAACTACAAGCAGGCGCTCGAGGTCGTCGCGGAAGGCGAGGCCGCGCTCCGCGCCGCTGCCGCCGTCGGATACCAGGCGGAAGACTTCGAGCGCTGGCGCAAGGAAGAGCTCGAATACCTCGCAGCCTTGAAACACGAGCCGACTGGAAATATTCTCGCAATTGGCTACGTTGAAGCGCTCATGAAGCTTGCGGAGAAAAAGTACGTATCATAACGGTTCCATGTATTTGCTGTGTGCTGATCCTGTCAAGGGAAAAGTACGATGCTCTCGACGGCAGCTTTGCCAACCTGACGCCCGACACGTTCGCAACGGGACAGCATGCGACGTACGAGCGACAGCTGGCACGTCGCGAGCGCGCACGCCGCGATGCTCTTCACGACCTCGAGCTGGCAGAGAAGGATGTCCGCGCGTACGAGAGCAAGGTCGAACCCGCAGAACGCTGGAAGCCAACGAGCCGCGAGTGGATCGACACGCTCGTGTACATCCGCGAGCGCAAGTTGCGGCTGGCGCTGGACAACCTGGAGCGGCTCGTTGTCCAGCGCCTCTTCGAGCTGACGAAGGCTAACATGTCTGACGTCTGTAAGTGCTGTCCTCTATCGCGCGTGTTCTATTAACCACAGCTTGCACCCAGGTTACAAGTTGCGACAACAGATTGCGAAGGCGCTGCAAACGCGCTCGAAGGCCATTCGGAACGCGCTCGCCAAGTACAACGCTGCCGCAAAGGAGCTCAACCCGGCCGCCCAGGAGCTGCCCTGGGACACGGTCGTCGCGTGGACCGAGTTGGCTGATTTCAGCCTGCTCCGCATGTCACGACACGACGTTGCAGACAGACCGTGGGCCAACATCGCGAACCGGGACTTCATGACCAAATACTTCAAGCTGCAGCGCGCGCGCGAGGAGATTACACGCTGCAATGTGGAGGCTCGCCGTCTCCGGACATGGATAGACGACGAGGACCGTCAACTCGGCAGGGCTGCAGAAGCCGCAGCTCACGAGCATTCGCCGCTCGCGGTCGAGCTTCAGGAGCTCTACCTGCGTCGTGCGCGAATCAATCAATTGCATCGCGCACGGCTGCAGAAGCTCGAGCTGTCGAAGGGCTTCACCGGGACTCCTGGCCCGGGCACGTGCATCAATCGCGAGGGCCCCGTGCTTCCTCCTCGAGGCCAGCACATGGTCGCAGAAGATCCGGCAGCATTCGCAGACGATGAAGACGACGGAACAGACGACGAGACGCTTCTGGAATCGGCAGAGCACTTGGAGACTCTCGAGAGCTCGTTCGCGCACGATCTCGACTTTTGATTACAATTCCTTTGTTTCGTACGTCGCTGCTGTATCTACGAGGACCAATGGACGTATTGCAAAAAAAATTACGAGTGTTGCTGTCAGCTGGACGTTCCTATAGCCTGTGTACTCCCTGAGGTAACCTGCAAGAACTGGGAAAATAAGGGTTTCCGACGTTAATAGGCTGTAAATAACCCTTCAGAGGCCTGGAATATGATCACTGAACCTGTCTGGATACATCTCACAATGATTTGTGGTAGTCTGACTCGGTGTGTAACTGGATGTGCAGAAACCGCTGTTGGTCTGCACTTGCAACCAACTCGACTTTCCAGCCGAAACACGTTCTCCCCTAGAGCACCACTTATTCCTGCGCCTGGAAAATGTGGCATCTTTATTCTTGGTACCAGGGCATACTGTAGCGTAAATATCTCAGCATTCAGAGCTGAGGAAACCTTTCCTCGAGCGAAACATTGGTGCACGAGCGGTCATACGGACAGCATATCTTGCACGAATTCGATCATATCTTGCGTTTCCCACGCAATTTTTTTACCAGACTTGATACATATATTCCTGAGAGCATTTAAGACGTCCCTATGATACAATCTGCAATATCAATCGACGTTGAAGCGCGTTCAGCGTCGCCCAAGAGCGTCGGTGTTGAGCCGACACGGGACCAGTAGCTCTTGTCCTTCTACTCTCACCATCGCCGTCTTGGACACCGCGCAATGCGTGGATCCGCTTCCCACCACGACCCTCGTGCAGGCCACGGCGAGCCTGCGCCCATACCATCTCAAAACGCGCCGAGGCCCGTGCATCGCAACGGCGGGCCTGGAGATGCGTTCACCGCCGAGGCTGCCCCGTCTAGCGCACTCGTCCCGGAGAGCGCGGCCTCGCAGTACCATCTGCATCTCCACTTTGGGTCGCCGCCTGGTACCCCGCGCACGCCCGCCAATTCGCCACCGACGAGTCCGACTCGCTGTTCGCGCGCGCAACCCGACATGGCGGGCATGCTGACAGCCATCCCGCAAATGCTTCAAGCATTCAACCTCGGCCAGGCTGGTAGCCTAGAGGAAGTTCAGGTTCGTTTTATTTATCAGACAGCGCTCTTGTACTTATATTTCTTCAGGAACCTGAGGTGCCAGCTCCCGCGAAGCCGAAAGCTCTCCCCGCCGATTTCTTTGGGCCCTCGCCCTTCATTATGCGCGCGATCCCGGTCGAGGAGCACGCGGCGTCGCCCAGCACGCCCAAGAAATCGCGCAAGGTCGACCCGCCCACATCTGGCGTGCCCGCAACACCCACCGGCCGGCCGGGTCCTGCACCAGCACCGGCCGCTGGCTCTTTGACGAGAAATGCGCGCGTCCACCCCTACGCGCTCGACGGCTTGACACCAGCCCAGTTGACGGCGCAGATTGTCGACTGGGCGCTCGCGACGAGGAACGATGGCCGCGACATGCTCGACAAGCCGGGCATCGTCCACGCGGACTTCTGGATGGCCAAGGACAAGCGGCAGACGCTGCGCGCGACAGTATTCGCGCTCATTGAGGACCTGGTAAGCTATATTTTCTCTATTATCACCGATACCTGTACTAATTATTCGTAGGCCAGGCTCGTTGATCGCGTCTCGGACACGATCACCCTCGTGGTCCAGGTGGAGCCCGAGGTCCCGCCTGGACACCCGGGGCGTATTCTCGTTCCTGGAGTGCACACGAGCGTGCACGTCAACCAGCCGCGCGCATTTGCGTGCGAGGGCAACTCGTATCACCTCTGCAAGGAGGTGATTCTCGAGCTTGTCCATCACAACGTCGCGGCTCCGCACGCCGCGACGTTCTTCCCACGCGCCGCCCACGTTATGTACGCCGCCCATGGCGCGAGCGCGCTCACCGTCACCAACAAAATCGACGCCCGGCGCTACATCGCGCTCCCGGCCTCCGCCGCACCCCCGACCGACGAAGAGGATGAAAAACTGCGCGCCGCGGCTGACAGGCTCGTGCGGCGTCAACGCTGGGTCGCGCGGAATGCCGCTCTGCCATCTTTCCGCAACGTGGAGGACCTCCTCAAGAACGACCGGACCGTCTCGCTCGACACGCGCGGGCGATCCTCAACATGTTGCGCAGCGTCGAGCCCAGCCACCACCCAGACACCGAATGGTGGGGGCTCTTGAGGTACACCTACGGGCTGTCCGTGCAAACCGCAGCGCGCGTTCATAGCGCCGCGGTGCTCTACTCCCTCGACGCCGAATGGGCCGTTTAACCTAGTTACTAGAATGCTCGAGTTTTTCCCCCCCCCCACCGCCTGCCTCTCCCCTCCTCTCGCCCTTGCACCCTTCCCTCTTGCCCCCTCCCCGCTGTCATTGCTGCACCTCCCCTGCTGCTCATCTTGCTGTGCTCACTCGTAATGCCGGAATAGATGGCTGTGTTACATTGATCCGCCTCAAGGTTTTTTTCCTCTCGCAACGAACTCGCTGCCCTCTCGTCGACGCTATGGCTCGCATTACGACCTCGCGCACGCCGTTCCAGCGCCCGTATGTCAAACGGGTGCCGCTCACTTACGCGCAGAAGAAGATGAAGAAGGAGCGAAGGCAGCGCCTCGCCGATGCCATGGAGAAATTGTCGCAAAAGCAAGATTCTGAGGTTCTTGAGCTGGCCACTGAACACGGAGTGTAAGTAGCTTTCTAGTATCCTCTCAAGTTGTACCCTGACGCAGATCCAGGCGCTACGAGTATGCGCGCGTCAAGTTCAATCGCACATCCCTGTTCAAGAAGGGTACCAAGGAGGCCAACGCGTTCAACGCGTTTCTGCACGTGCGGTCCCCATCCTATACAGCAGGTAAGTAGTGCTATTGCACTCTCTATTTCTACTCAAACACTTCCAGCGACGGGGCGCAACAAAATCCCGACGATGACGCGCGACCCTGCGATCAGGGCCGAGTTCGACGCGCTAACCGATGCAGAAAAGGCCGCGCATATGGAGCAACTCAAGCAGCACCGGTACAACAAGGCCAACGTCATGCACCACAGCGCGAAGGCCCAGGCGACCGACCTCGACAAGACCATGGATACTATTGGAATGGAGGTACGTCTGAACACTCTCAGTTTTCGTATTGTATCTCATATTTTACAGCTTGCGGCCGCCGCAAACAGATGCGACGTCAACTACATTTTGCTCGTCGCTAATCGCAACAGCCGCGCGTACGGCGGTGGCAAAGTCTTTACTTCAAGCGGTGTCGAAGGCTTCACCATCTCGAAGCTGAACTGCACCCCGAGCGAGCTCGCGATCGAGTTCGACGGGTGGTCTGTTGGCCGCTCGAAGGCCACGGGTACAGGGGCGCAGGCCGAGCTCCTGTGCGACGATGCCGGCGTCCTCAAGAAGCAGGCGCGCGACATGCTCAATAAGCTGTGGCGTACGTCTGCAGACCCTTTAATTAAATTCTAGCGCTGACTTCTGTACAGGTGAGAAGATCGCCAACTGCAAGCCCGTTTACAACCAGTACAACGCATTGAAGAGGCACGGCGCCGAGTTCTTTGGGTTGGTGCCCGCTGGCCCACCCAACTTCCAGAAGCTCAATACGCCCGACGTGCTTCGGCACCTCATCTCGCTCGTACGCGCTGGCAAGGCCGGATGGCGCGAGGTCCCCGTGGCGGAACGCGCGGCGCGGCTCGACGCGCTTCTTGCGCGACAAGACCAGGCCGAGGCGGAAAACATCGTGCCGCGCCCTCGTAAGAAGCGCTCCGATGCGGGCAAGTCTCGAAAGCAGCCCATGGGCATCAACAACCGTGCCGCGGCCAACGACTCGGAGCGGGAGGGCGACAGCGACGAGGAAGACGACTAAGCCCACCATATTCCCTTCCCTATTCCCAACCCGTACCCATTCCCTCCATTCCCTATCTTCATTGCCCCGCTATGCCCATCCAGTATGCTTTTGCAATATGCTTTGTCTTGTTTCGTGTTTTTGCGCTTTCTACTCGTTACCAGTATTGCTTTTATGCATCCCATTGAATAGAGCTCTCTGAGGCGATTACAATGGTATTTTTTTCGTATTTAAGTACAAAGAACTGAGCGAGCTGGTCGTCGTCGCTGCCGGCGACGGCGACGGCGATGAGCGCGCGTCAAACAACGATGACGGGCGATGTGTGATGGCGATCCGCGCCGGCGACAGCGGAGGGCAATCCCGCTGACAGGCAGCCCAGGGTCCGGTCAGCTCCCCGGGCTGACTGATCACCTGCGGCCCGAGAGCTCTGGAGGTATGGAGATATTCCACACGTGCCATTCAGTAGCACAGGCACGAGCCTAAGTAGGCTTGATGCACCCCCCGGGTACATCAAGCCTTATTAGGCTCTGATTTGTAGACCTCCGGGTGGCAGTGGGAATGTTTTGCTCAGCACCCGTTTGTCACATCCGTCCAGTATCCGTCCTCTCTTTGGCAGGGACGTGGTCGCATCCCAATAATCAAACAGCACAAAATCTCCTCATAGTACGAGTCACGGTGAGACCGAAGAAGTAAAGTCTCCATCATGAAATTGGGAAAAACATTGTATTGCAGTACATTTGAATGTAACTGCTTAGCACGTCCCGAACTGCTTACAAGTTCTCACATTGCATGTAAGCGAGACGGACCCTTACTTTTAAAAGTAAACTCAACTTTACGATACCAGAATCTCGTCAGCCTGGGCCAGCAATTTGAAGGCCGGTCAGCCAGTTGTCAAGCTAGTGTCCACTGCTCGACGGCATACAAGTTAACCGGCGGTCTGGTTGATTCCGGTACCTCAGTGACAAGCCCACCAATTGATACGGACTGCGTTGGGCACCAGTGACCGAACACGCACCACGCTCATATAATCCGGCTCGGGATAAATAGTCTTTGCACTTGCGCATGTGACGAAACGGTACGAGAGGTAGAATAGATGGAAGTATATAGTTAAATCAGCTCTACATGGTGGGTATACATGATCGGCGAACGACGACAGCGCATGAAAGTGCATGGTCATGGCCTAAGAAAACTGAACGTAGAAGGGGTCAGTATATGCATAGGGAGGGAAGAGGCGAGCCAAGAAGATCAAGATTCCGATGACAGCGGTATCAACCAGTGAACGAAGCAAGACCAGGACCAGTGAAGCAATCCACCAGCGGAAAAGGCATCCCGAGCAGCAAGAGCCAAAGTAAACCTAATACCAGCGAGCAGAACAACAGCAACGAAGCAGACCTTGTAGCAGCAATAGCGCTCAGTTAGTTATCTCCGACGAGATAACTAACATGTTACTAACGTTAGGTGTTAGTAACACCGTGTTATTAACATTGTTAATAACAATGAGCTTATGTAATACATACAAGTCGAGAGTGCATCTCGAGTTCACCCAGTTGTAGTGACTGGAGAGTGTGAGTGGCTCGGAATGCCCGTTTAATGTCCACCTGAGTGTGCAATCTATGAATGCTGCCCTCAAATACGGCTCATGCCCATCAATCCAGCCAGCGGAAGGCTTGAGCAAACAGGGATCACTCCAATGCAATAACTTCCAGAGGAAATCTGGACACTGGGAGTGCTCTGAGAATTGGGGGTCACCCAACGGAAACTTCTGAGGCAGAGATCCCTGCTCCAACCCGCTGCTCTGATGTACCTGTAAAGTTAATAACACAGTCTCCCTGCCGCCCAGGTGTTAATAACACGTTAGTAACTAACAAGTTAGTAACAAAGTTACTAACTTCCGGTAACTAACTGAGCGCTAAGCAGCAAAGAGCAACGAGGAGGGCAAAATGTGGACCCTGAGGCGATGAACGACGAGAAACCAGCGGTTGGGCTTGATGGAGGACATCTTGGGCCGCTACACATGACGAGTCGTGGAGGGCGTGGATCTGGAGGGACTTGCTGGACGAGATGCGGCAAGGAAAAGAGTTGAAGTACGTTTCAGACTCCGCGGTTCGTTGACTCAAATACACGGCTACCCAGGTTATTACCTGAACGAGGTGATTTGATGTGTTACATAGAATATTCTCAAAAAGTTACCTGGATCATTCAAGTTCAGAACAGAATTACATGACCTGTGCAAACACAAGAATGTTCTAGCACCGTCACCAGATCTGTGTCCGGCGTTCGGCCAAACACGGAGGAGCGTTCCGTAGCTCCGCCCCACCCATCGACTGCTCGTTCTCGTGTCAACCCACCTCCTCGAGGGTGGCCGGAAAGGCTTGGAGGGACCCGACTGCTGGCATAAATATCTAACTTTCAATGAGTTTTTACCAATGGAAGTAAGATTTGGGCAAAATAGAGCCTTTGGGCACATACTTGGCCCCATGCCAGACTTTGCGAGAGACAAGTCCAACGAGTTTGCCTTGGTCCCACTTCGGATCATGGGTGTTACACTAGTTGCGTCATTGGGTCACATAAGCAAAGTCACTTGGTTACATCGTGCACGTCTTTGCACAGGTTACCTCGCTTTCTTCTAATCCGTGTCTACACGCGGTAACCGGAAAGTTACAACCTTTCAGGTAATCATCTGGGTAGCCGTGTAGTTCCGCAGGATAAGGTTCCGTTCCGGCAGCAGACGGAATCGGATGCATAATCATAAACTGCCCGAGGACATAGACGGATGCTAGACTCAGCATATGTGTCGGCATATTGCATAGAACAGAACTTAATTCTCCTGTACCAGTCAATTAAAACTTCTAAAATATCCAGATGCATGTTAGGAGGAATTAGGAGGAGGTATCTGTGTTGCTGTTACGCCCGTGCCCCGGTCCGCGGACCTCACGTGCTCTCGGCATCACTCGGCGTCATTCTACGTCACTCGGCCAACTCGGTCAACTCGGTCAAGCTCCCGAATACCCGGCTTATCTCCCCTCGTGTTCATATGCTCGGGATATGTTCTCCTCATCGTCCTCTACCTCTAGACCTCTCCCTCATTTCTCTAGCTTCTCTCCTTACTCGCATACATCCACCTAATTCGCCTTGTCCCTACTGTATCGATAGTGTTCATATCCGGTTCGCTCCACTCGTCTTAGTCATTCGCCTCTCGTCATTCGCCCGATCCCCCGATACCTTACCCACTCGCTCTTACTCATCCTATCGGCCGATGACGACGATCTCTATTGATCTGAGGCCCCTTCTCCTTCGTCTCTAGGATACACTCCGAGTACATCGGATCACCTCCCCAGGTATAAAAGACCCTCGACTTTGTATCTAGTTCCCCAGTTACGAAATCGACATAGTCGTGCCCCTCGCACACTCTATCTCTCTCTCTCTCGACTTCGCCTCTGGATTCTCCCTTCGCCCGACTTACTCGTCTGAGTCCTCTGCTGCTCGTGGTCCCTTCGGTCGTGCTACTCGACGTAGCCGGTGTGCTCAATAACGCACCGAAGGCTCTAGTTGTTCGTTCGAGTGTTCTCTGCGCCCGGACGTTCGACTATCCTTGCAACCAAACCCCAAGGCACAGCAGGCTTAACAGTTGCAGCCTACAAGCATTCCCATGGTTGAATCTCTATGTATGTTTCTGATCAGGATGCTTCCCGGTTACACTGACTATAATCCACTGTAACACCCAATTCAGTCATATGGTCGTTTACATGTGCCTGTCATCCAAAGTCCGCGGATGTAAGACTCCGCAAGATCACGGGCAGCCTGATACCGGGCTTAGATCGTAATATAATAGACTGCAACGGAATTCAAAGGCCCATTTTCAATGTAACCGTATACATTAGAGTACCATCTTTTTCCCGATTTCATGATGTCTTCGCCTGGAAACGCGGTTATGAAATAAGTAGCGCCAAAGATATACTGAAGGCATTATGGCTTCACTACTGAAGCGGCTTGAGAGGAACCCCATTATTCGCAATTTCCTTGTTGATTTCCTCAGCTAGATAGAGTATTATCGCGTAATGTCGTGATCTGAGCAGCTTCACGTACTGTACGCATCTCAGTCAGAGTGCCGTCAGGGCTCCATTCAGTCATATGTTCTAACTAGGAACGATTGTCTTCCTACGTGAGAGTCGGCGAAGGAGACTAGTTATGTGTGCAAGTATCGCGTCAGTGGATTTGTTTCCCTCCCTCGAGACCAATAACGTATGCGACGAGACCGCCCTGCTTGAATGTGAGCATGAATTCCCTTGAGCGTCACGATGTATCCCCCCAGGCGACTTGGGATTTTAACGGAAGCGACAGATAAGGAAACAGACTTGGAGCCGCCGGTGATACGCAAGCAAATTTACGAGGAGACGTCCGAAGGAGTGCATGACTGGTTCGAGGTCGGATGACCGTGGCACCGACAGCAGGACAGCGAGCGGTGACTGGGTCAGACAAGGACTAAGCATACATTCATCAGTCTTGAGGTGCTGTAGGTGAGATTCAAGCTCTCCGACCCCAAGAATATCGCACGCATCGATCCTGGCTTTATGATCAGGACGTCGACGATGTTGAACTGATTGCCAAACGTCAACCGAAAAACCCATGTTCACGTTACTGGTTTGCTCTTATTGATACACAGTGTCTACACATCACAGGTTAGCACCGTTGTTGATGAGCTCGTTGTTGGTGTCCGCGGCTGAAAGATTGGATTAGGTAGATTCGACGTCCCAGGTAGAGCATTGCACTTACGCAGGCGGGTGATGATACCGTCAGGGCTCCACTCCTTAATGCGCGCAAGGACTTCCGGGGTAGGCTTGTCGCCCTCCAGTCCGACAACATAGGCAACGAGGCCAGCCTAGAGGAGATTTCAGATGACGTATAAGAATTCGCAGTGAGCAGACGAACCACATGAGGGGTTGCCATCGAAGTCCCAGACATGATAGTGTAGCTGTCGTTGGCTACATTGCGCGTCAGCATGAATGAGATCATTGCGGGGGTTGCGTACAGGTGCTGAGGACGGAGATGACGTTGTCACCCGGGGCAAAGATATCAACGCGAGGTCCGTAGTTGCTGTACGATGCAATGGTGTCGTTGATAGTGGTTGCGCCAATGGTGAGGACGGCCTCCGCGCGAGCCGGGCTCTGAGACGTAGCCAGAGTGGCGGCATTCCCGGCAGAAACTGCGACGTGAATGCCCGCATCGATAGCCTGCGGTGACAGTTGTCAATTTACTCGAAGACATCGATGACCAACTTACGGCAGTCACAGCTGCGTCAAGGACGTCGCTAGGGGGGAATCGAAGGCTTATGTTGATGACACTGGAGGCATGTGTGTTGGTGGTAACCTCGTTGATGACCCAGTTAACGGCGGCAATGCTGCAGGAGCCATGAATACTGAGCGATTGGAACCAATCGTGATTACTAACGTATCGGAGACGACTGGAAGATTTATGAGTGCTTTTCAAGAGACGGATATCTACTAGACTTACCGCCAGACCCAAAGTCATCAAGAACGCGGACGGCAACAAGATTTGCGGACTTGGCAACACCGAAGCGCTTTCCCGCAGCCGTACCAGCTTCGAAGAATGAGTGAAGAGCCCGTCTGGGAGGTTGGAACAGTCATACCGACGTGAGAGCCATGACCGTAGCCGTCCCTCTGCGGGAAGTTGTTGGCGCTCTAAACCTTTCATGAGCAAACTAGAAGAAACGGCAAGAAAAGAACCGGAGCTCACCCATCCCCAACGGGCACGACCCTCGAAGTCGTTGTGAGCCAGATTGATACCTACGAATAAAGGATGATAATCAGCACAACTGATAATCATGGATCGGCCGGCACGCACCGGTGTCAATGATGTAGATATCAACGCCCTTGCCACCGGAGCTGTCATACAAGTAGGTGTAGTCCAGAGCGCTGTAGTTCGAGCTTCCGAGCTTCGGAATTTGCGAAATGCGCTGCAGACCCCATGGCGCATCCGTCTGCGTGACTATCTCGTCAACGCCGCCAATCGTGTCGCGCTCGATCGCCGCCACATCGCTTGACGACTGCAGAGCGAGCAGAGCAGCATCGCTGAAAGTCCCCGCAAACGCGTTCAGGTTCGGCCACTCGTACTTGATCTGAGAGTCCGCGGCCGAGAAGGAGCTCAGGAGTGAGCGATGGGCGGAGGAGAGGCCGCGACGCGCAACAGCGGCGGTCTTGAGCGTGACGATGTAGCCTCCCGGACGAACGGGACCGGTCGCAGAAGCGACGGAGAGAAGTCCAGGGGCTGCTTCAGCCGCACCGAGCAGAGCGAGGGAGAGCGCAACGAAGCGAGTAAGAGAGAACATCGTCACGACGCGTCTGGACTACACAGATGACCTGGCAGCGCGTAGAACAAGCCCGCCTGATGAAGGGAGACAAGTTCGAAGAACCAAAAACCGCAGCAGGGCCCTTATATAGCGAAGAGGTTGTCGGCGATGCACAGCAACTTACAAGAGCAACTCTGATGGGCGCTGACCCAGACGAGGAAGCGAAGCGGCACCATGTGGATCCAAGCCGTAACATGATCCAGCGGCCAGCGGATCCGTAATGTCAGAGAAGAGATCGAGTTCTAATACTACAAATGCAATCCGTGCAGACAAATGCCGCGCTGAGCAGGAGCACATGGTATCTTCGAGCGGGATGATATATGTGTGCGCTCGGTCGTTGCTCCATACCGATTCCAGGCTGTTTCGAAGGCCAGCACGACGTCTTGCGAACAATTGCGAAATGCAAATCGTATGGATCGGCTAGATAAGCCACTGCCATCCAATGGCATCATGCTGCCAAGGAATTGCAGTCAATGAGCACAGGTCCTGTTGCACATGAGGTGTCCGACCGTACTTACTGATGCACCAGACCACGCTGTCTACGCAGCGGATTCTGTGCACAAGCGCTGAGCGGTCCGCCAACATTGAGCTTCGCCCAGTACTGGCAGCAAGGCTGAACAAATTCATGACCGTCGCGGCGGACAGGGAAGAACGCGGTTAGGATAGATATGACGCTGGGAGTCTGTTCCTATCTGGTAGGAGCCCGAGCCCTGCAATAAGGGTTGGTGAAGACTTCAAGTGGATGTTCTGGAAGACAAGATTGTAACGAGTGCACTGCAACGCCATTATTGATGACTTCGTTGGGTGTATCCGGGGCTGAGAGGAGGTTACTTATTCAGCGGGTTGTCAAGGGAAAGGTTAGATACGTACGGAGGTCAGTGGGATCCGTGATGATACCATTAAGGTCGAGCTCCTTCATGCGCGCGAGGACCTCCGCTGTGGGCTTGTCACCCTCTAATACAAGAAGGTAGGTAAGGCCAGCCTAAGGCAGACATCAGATTCGGAACGAACTGTAAGCCAGCAAACGACGAACTACATGAGAGGCTCGTCTGGTTCTGGGAGGACTCTTCGGTGATGGGAAAGCAGAGCAGAGTATGCAGACGCCCGGGCGAAGAGCAAGCGCGATAGGCGGAGCTCGAACTCGAACTGAACTTGCTCTGAAACCACTCATGTCGTCGCTGCTGGACGCGTTCAAGGACGCAGACTCTCACTTCCATGAAATCCCAATTATGTACGAACATCAGCACCTCTTTGCCTGGTAAACCTTCTCATTATATTGTAGAGATCTCGAGCATGCGACCAGCCCCGACCCCGATAAACGCCGCGCCATCGCGAATGCCATCCGCGACGCGTCGTTGCGCGTAGGGTTCTTCTACGGTGCGCTGATGTGCTCATGTAAACGTGGCAAGCACGTGTTGAAAGAAGGATCGTGTCATGCGCACATAGTCAAGAATCACGGCATTCCGCAGAGCAAGATCGACGCCGCCGTGGACGCGGCAAGGGCATTCTTTGATCTCCCGCTTGAAACAAAGATGGCCGTCAGTTCTATCCATTTTAGAGAAGTTCTTGGCTCATGGCATACACTCGTCAGATGGACATCAGGAAGAGCACCAATTTCAAAGGTTACACGGCACTCCTCGCGGAGAACACGGACCCGGCCAACGCAGGGGATATGCACGAGGGATTCGAGATCGGGTACGAGGAGCTCGATGCGGATCCCACCGCGGAGGCGCGCGAGGACGGAGCGATGAAGGGCAAGAACTACTGGCCCAGCGAGCAAGACATCCCCGGGTACCGCGAAAAGGTCTTGCAATACTAGTACGCCTGTTCAGCGCGCTCTTACTGCCTTAGGGAGACTGACGACTGCTGCACGCGATTCAGTCATGCAGTGGTCAAGCTGGGGTTATCGATGTTTCCGCTATTTGCACTGGCACTGGATCTGCCGGAGGACTTCTTCGCTGACAAGGTCCGTTGTGCGCTTTATCCGTTAGAATGCTCACATGAAACCGTTCGACAGACGCTTCATCCAGCCGCCGTCATGAGGCTTCTGCACTATCCCCCGCAGGTCGGAGAAATAGACGAGCGTGTCATTGGGATTGGTGCACACACGGAGTCAGTACTAGTGCTCTTACGCATGCGAATAATTGCTGAGTGAGCTTGCGTCCAGCTATGAGGCAGGGAATACGTCTTCTGCAAATACCGAGTCTTACAGCTCTGCAGTGCTTCACGATTCTCTGGCAAGACGATGTTCCCGCGTTGCAAGTTCTGAATGCCGACGGCAAGTGGATTCACGCAAAGCCTATTCCGGGGACGCTCGTCATCAAGTGAGCTGCGGACAGCTCTCGTACTAGGTATATAGCTGACATGCTGCAGTCTCGGAGACCAATTTGCGAGATGGACCAGTGAGATTTTTTGCCGAATTCAATGGCTATATACTGAGAGACTGGAAAGACGACGTCTTCAAGTCGACGGTGCATCGTGCAATCAATCGCACGGGTGTACGTCGCTACAGCATCCCGCTCTTTTTCGGCACCGACTATAATGTTCCCCTGGAGGTGAGCGCAAGTTGAGCCTCGATCGAGACGTTTAACAACATTTCAGGCGCTCCCAAGCTGCGTGTCAGAGGACCGGCCAGCCAAATACGAGGTTGTCACTGCAGGAGATTATCTCCATTCGAGACTTGCCGCGACTTATCATTGAGTGAGCTGTGTAGGATTTTTTTCTGTAGGATAGTAGCAGATACGAATGCGTCAGACTAACTTGTATGAGGTCGAAGTTGTGTCATCGTTGTTGTTTCGGATGTCAAACGGCTGTTTTGCTGCGGATCTGAACCTGAAACGGAATCCGGAAGTTGTACCGATCGCCCATCGCATTCGCTGCAATGCTCAAAGTCGCCGGCAACTTGCCCGAGAACGAGGACCCGTACTCGTCAGGCAACACGAGCAGCGGCGAGTCCGACGATGACCAGGACTGGGCCGACTGGCAGTCCGATGGCGGTGAGACAGAGCGCTGCGTGTCGCTCTTCGACCCGAATCAAGATTTCGCATCGGCCTCCGACTGCGTTGCATACGACGCGAAGCAGCACGGGTTCGACCTCATACAGCAGGCTGCGCGGCTGGGTGCGTATCTGGGCCCAGCCTGGCGTTATGTATTTGCCCGGCGCTGAAACACTCCACCGCAGGCCTGGATTTTCACCAGCGCGTCCGGCTCGTCAACTATATCAGGAAACAGGTCTGCATTCTGCTTCCTGTTGTGCCCCCAAACACTCAGACAGCAATGCAGCGCCCACCGCCAGAGCAGCTCAACGCGCTCACCGGCAATGAGACATTTTTCTCGGACGACGCTTTCCTCGTCCCCGTGATCCAGAACGACCCTCTACTACGTAAGCGATCTCATATCATACCACTACAGGCTCTTACCATTGATTTTGAAGAATTGCCCTCCGATGACTGGTCGGATGAGGAGGACGATAGCAATGCGGCTGGACCCAGCCAAGACCTCCGCGCAGCGCAGCGTCAAATCAAGCGCCTGCAAGAAAAGCTTCAGCGTGCGAAGCAAGACTTGGTCGACTACAAGAAGCTGATACAAGCAAAATTGGACATAACCAAGATCTTCGCCGACGACGAGCCAGGAACGTCAGAAGCCCCCAAGCCTCGCGACGATGACACACATTACTTCGAAAGTTACGCTGAAAATGGTGGAATTTGTTTTTCGTTTTCTGAAGAATCGACTGACGCCTGTACAGACATCCATGCTATCATGATTAACGACAAAGTACGGACATCGACCTATGCGTCGTTCATCGCGCGCAATCCCCTGCTCTTTAAAGACGCTGTAGTCCTGGACGTAGGATGTGGAACGGGCATCTTGTCTCTGCTAGCCGCCCGCGCTGGTGCTCGCAAGGTCATCGCCGTGGACGCCAGTGATATCGTGCACAAGGCACGGCGCATCGTAAAGGACAACGACCTCGAGGATGTCATCACCGTCGTGCACGGCAAGATCGAAAATATCACGCTGCCCGACGGGATCCAGCACGTCGACATCATCGTCTCGGAGTGGATGGGTTACGCGCTCATCTACGAGAGCATGCTCGACAGCGTGCTCGTCGCGCGCGACCGGTTCCTCCAGCCCGACAGGGGTCTCCTGGCGCCGAGCCACTCGCGCATGATGCTCGCGCTGTGCGACGCGGCGGACGTGTACAAGGAGCGCATCGCGTTCTGGGAGGACGTGTACGGCTTCAACATGTCGTGCATGGCGGAGGCCGTGCCGGACGACGCGATCATCGACGTCGTCCCGCCGACGTCACTGCTCTCCGACGCGGTGTCCGTGCGCGAGCTGCCGCTGCACACGTACAAGGTCGCGGACGCGTTCGCCACGCCGTTCCGGCTCGTCGCGACGCAGCCGTGCGCGAAGGTGCGCGCGTTCGTGCTGTACTTCGACGTCTTCTTCGCGACGAACCGCGAGCCCACGCCGCCAGGCGCGCCCGTCAACATCGTCGCGGCCGATGAGCCGCAGGTCGCGGAGGTCTGGCCGATCGGACGGACCGTTAGTGGTGACGCCAAGAGCCCATCTTTGCACAGACGCAAGAGTAGCGTGGACCCGAAGGGCCGCCCCGCGAGTTTCAGCACCGGGCCGCAAAGCGTGCCCACCCATTGGAAGCAGACGATATTCATGCTGCGCGAGCCGTTGTCTGTCACCCCAGGTATGTTTCCGACCGGACCGTCGGCTCTGCATGGTACTTAGACCCGCACAGGGACTATCGTGCAGGGCACGTTCTTCTGCCGCAAGTCGACGACCAATTCGCGCGAGCTCGACGTTGAGATTCACTACAACACTCTCGAAGAGGACTCCACCGGTCCTGCAGGCGAAACCACTGTGCAGATATTCAAGATCAGATAGGCAGCGACTGAAGGTCACCACGCTGTACCAGCAAATGTATTGGATTAGATCTCATTGGACATGGTATACGATTTCACTGTCTTGGTATGGCTCGCCCTCCAGTGTGTTCCACCGCTGAGGTTTGTTCACTGTCGTCATGATTCTGATTGAAGACCGGTTGGTTTGATCCGAACGCTCAGCGCTAATGAACGCTCATAGAGCGCTCATGATCAGCGCTCAGCGGTTGGGATCCGATATAAATGTAAATGCACGGCAGGCCATTCCCTCACTCTCTCGATCCGCTCGCAGACCATGCAGACAAGGACAATGGAGACAACACCATCACCAGCCCAGGAGACTCGAGGATTGCCGCCATCGGACCCAGTTACGCCTCCCTCCACGGACGAATATCTGACGAGGAAGGCCCTCTGGCTCGTCATTATTGCTATTCTGCTAGCCATGTTTCTGTATGTCCGCTCGTCGCTAGCATTTCTTCAAGCTTCTCTAATTCTTGACACCATACAGCTTGTCATTAGATCAGGTTCAGTTCGGTTCACTGCTGATCGTCTCGACATCGACTACTGACTGGTGCAGACCATTGTATCGAACGCGCTTCCAAGAATTGCATCTGTCTTCAACGCGTTAGACAATATCACGTGGATTCCGACCGCCTTTTTGCTCACTCAAGCGTAGGTCGATCTCTGTCTTTAATAACAATTTGCGCTGACGGACGCTAGACCATTTCTTCTCGTTTTCGGACAGCTTAACACCTTATTTACACCGAAATGGGTATGCATTTACGTTTTACATACCATTAGGCGCGGTTCTCACAACTTTGCATGAAGATCTTCCTCTCCTCTGTCCTTATTTTCGAGCTCGGGTCGTTGCTTTCGGGCGTTGCAACATCTGTTGACTTCCTCATCGTCGCGCGCGCCATCCAGGGGGTTGGTTCTTCAGGCGTCTTCGTTTGCTCAATGGTAGGCCGTTGTCCTCCCTTCCCGATTTCCTGCCAACCATGTTTATATAAATAACACAGTCGATGATTGCGGACATCGTTCCTCTCAAGGACCGCGCCAGATTGTTCGGATTATTCGGTGCAGTATTTGGTGTCAGCGGCATCCTTGGACCTTTGATTGGCGGCGCCTTCGTTGATCACGTTTCCTGGAGGTGGTGTTGTGAGTGCCATTGCTCCGACGTAGTATCTCACTGCTCACTATTGAACGCAGTCTATATCAACCTCCCATTTTCCGTCCCCACGCTATGGTTTTGCGTACAATACCTCCCCGCAAAGCGCCCTGTCGCAGACCTCACAAACCCTCCGGCTCCCCGCGCATCTGGCCAAAGTCGGGCAACCTTCATAATCGCAGGATTATACGCCAAACTGAGGAGGCTCGACTGGACTGCCTGTTTTATATCCTTGGGTTGCACCACCTCTCTTGTCGTGAGTGCGATCTGCCCAGCGGTGAGTACAAAACTGACTATTGAGCAGTTGGCGCTGCAATGGGGTGGAGTCGAGAAACCATGGAATTCAGGGGATGTCGTCGCCGTAAGCATGACAAACTGACAATAATCTGGGCACTCACCCGTGCCAGACGCTCTGCGTCTCCGCAGTGACTCTGACACTCTTCATCGCGTGGGAACACTACAAGGGCGATACTGCGCTCGTGCCACTCAAGTTGTTCAAGAACAGAACGCAAGTTGGCGCTTCACTGGCAACGCTATGTGCCCGGTGAGAACTCATTCTCGCTTCTGCGCACTCCTTACGCCGTTCCAGCATGTCCTTCTTCGTCGCGATTTACTATCTCCCACTCTATTTCCAGGCTGGCAAAGGCCATAGTCCTACGGAGTCGGGAATCGACATGATCCCAATCACGCTAGCAATAGTCCTGTCCTCTGCCCTCGTAGGCTTCCTCGTCTCCGTACGTGAGAATCCCCTCGCGGCATTCTCATCTTATTCGTTTTGCCCATGCAGAAACTCGGGCGTTACTGGCACTTCCTCGTCTTCGGCCCATTAGTTAGCGCCGTTGGATATGGTTTGGTATTTACGATGGACGAGCATACGAGCTGGGGCAAGGTCGTGGGGTATCAGTGCGTATCGATTCCTTGAATCTACGTCAACTTGGGCTGAATTAGCACAGGATTATCATCGGGATTGGGTTTGGGTGCGCCCAGCAGACGACCGGGCTCGCGATACAAGCGGATACTGCAAAAGCTCTGATACCTCAAGCGACCGGCGTCTTGATCTACGCCCAGTTCCTCGGCGGTATCATCTCGCTTGCCATTGCAGGGTGCGCCTGCTACATCCTAAAATCAACAAACTGAACATTATGTGCAGCGGAATCTTCAAGAGCAAGCTTGTGAGCGGCCTCGCTGAATTCGCCCCTGATGCGCCTGTCGAGGTACCTGCAATCTTGACCGTTATCATCGATGTTATTGACATGAACTTTCCAGGCTCTCCGTAAATCTGTGGAGGCTCTCAGCGGCTTGCCACTGGAACAGTACCCCGGTGCCGTGCACGCCTACGTTAAGGCAGTGCAGTTGTCTCTAGCACCCCTCGGGATCGCATCGAGTATCGGCACGTCGCTGAGCGCGTTGATGATCAGAAATCTCAGCGTGCTACACAAGGAAAGTCTCACCGCGGGGAGCGGACCTGCAACGCCTGTGCCCGAAGCAGCTGATCCAGATATCGAGGCGCAGCAGAAGTCAATCACGGAGAAAAAAGCGTAGTGGATGTGACTTCTGGTTAGCAAAACGTCTGGCAGCGTATACTATATGTACTTCCTGTTGTCTCAGGCGTCAGGGGATACGAAGCTCTCACTCAGTGGCAGGCTGGCAGCTCCAGTATGAACATATGCGCCAATTAGTTGACATACACAAATGACTCCCGTGTTGCCCCTTATGGAAGGCATCTTGATCTTGAGAGCATGATCAGGATGCCTTCCTCGCCAGTGGCCAATAAAAGTGGAATAGGTGTCTCCGCGCGCGCTTCACGTAGGCCGCGTAGCACACCGCGCCGCTCAGCACCGCAGAGAACGACACGAGCGCGGTCACGCCGAACTTGTGCGGATTCGCGACGACAATCGTGAGAACGGAGGTCGCTGCACCAAAGACGCTCTGCAGAGCGTACTGCAGGCCCGTCAGTGCGTTGCGCCGCGGGTGCGCGTCGAGCGCGGTCTGCAGCTCCTTGAGCTGGACGAGGTCGAAAGACCAGAGGCCGACGCGAGAGAGGAGGACACCTGTCAGTATGTCGATTGGTGAGCGGAGTACGGGAAGATAAGGCATAACCATAGAGGACGCACCTGCTAGGAGCATTGCAGAATTCCATGCTGGCCACTTGTTCCCGTCTGTTCCGACATAAAAGGAGAGTACGGCGGGGAGAAGACACGCCACTTGGAACCTTGGGACGTCTCAGCATGCGAAGCACAGCAGCTCGAGGAAGCCTACCAGATCGACCAGTTCCCGGCGCGCACGAGACCCAGCTTTCTCTCAAGGTAGGGCATGGCCGCTGTGCCTAGGAGGCCAGTTAAGACGGCAATGCCCTTGAAAAAAGTGAGTGGTTTGCAAATCAACCGTGCGTGTACTAAACACACCCGCATGCCGGCAATGAAAGATTCTTGCCAATGTCGCACATTGAGCATATAATTTATCAGAGACCCATCTAGCAATCACCTCAGCGCCAACGAAGTCTAGTCACAGATGAGACACACCGAAGGATAATGTTGTGAAGTAGAGAAAAGAGATGGCGAGTGAGCCTGGGCCATGAGATCTTCGGTTTAGAGATCGCACTAGGTTGGATGGCTCACTGAGAAACACAGGCATCTGGACGAATGATTTCCAGTCTTGCATATGTGTGCGCAGGCTCTGAAGGAACGATTGGCCTTCTTCGACGGGTGCGCTGCCCTCCCGAGATCGGTGCAGCGTTGGGAAGGAGCGATAGACGACCCCGATCTCCGTACTTTCCTGAGTTGAAGGCGCTGGCGTGCCGAATGAAGCTTACCCATCCAATCTCGAAGATGAAGCATGCGCCAGCTATTGCCAGCAGTGTTCCTACGGCGACAGCAGGATTGAGGGTCGAGGTCAGCGCAGACACAAATAGCTACGTCCGGTCAGAGGCACTGATGCAACGCAAAGAAGGATTCGACCAGGTGGAAACTCACGGGGGCCAAGAGTTTGCACACCAGGTCGACACGGCGTAGGATCGTGTTGAGATAGGTCAGCGCGTCTGTATCGTCGTCCGCGATGGTTACTGCCCTAATAACGTGGCGCATGAGCCAACTTATACGGCTGGAGATGATTGGCTCGCCAATCTCTGAGGAATGCAACGTTATGCCCTACGGCTGCCAGATCCATAATAGCAACGAAAATAACAACAATGGCAAGCAGTGCTCGGATTGCGGCAGCTTCGCCTGAGCTTATATGAGCGAGACGTTTGAGAGCTAGAGGTGCGCTTTGCTTGAACTTGAGGAAAAGAACTAGGGCCGAATGTCGGTCGTTGCTGCCACGCGACAACGGTGGAGACGTGCGCACCGATCAAAGCGGTATAAACTACCGCGGAGCAAAACTATGCCACTCTTTAGCAGGCCGTTGCATAGCTAGGTCACAACCTGCCTTTACGGCGAGAATACAGCCGCGAACCACGCGCAGCCGGTCAAATTTGTCCACGAGCGAACCAACATATCCGGAGAGAACGGCAACGGAGACCGCAGAAACTAAAGCGGCAAGCGCGCCCGGCAAGAGCGTGTCGGGGAAGAGAAGGACGAGGCAGACGACTGACGCGAACTCGACGGTGCGCTGCGTCCAGGCGAAGGAAAGATGCTGCAGCGCGAGGAGAGCGATAGCTTTTTTTGACAGCGGTGTTCGCGCCGGCTCGGCGCCGGCGCCTTCTTCGTCAATGTCGTCGCCCGGTGCTGGTCCCAAATGAGAGAGCTCTACGGCGGACATAGGACCAAACCGCGGTGATTTGTGGTTAGAGGCGAAGGTGTCAAAACTCCGCCAGACCCGGCTCCAAATTCAAACGTAGGAGACTTGGTTAGCAGGCATTCCATACCTGTCGACAAGTTCTGAAAATCCTCGTGTCAGTCATTTCGCGTATCATTGAAGGACCATATAATTCTGAATACGATAATGACAAAGACAGTATAAAGTTTCGTTTCACGCATTTTCGCCCGCGTTATCCAGGCTGTTGTTTTGGTCCACTTTTACTGAGCTCCATCTCCTCATGCTCAATCGAAATATCCGAGTGTGCATCCGACGCATCAGAGTCGGTGTGCGCTTCCTTCGCCGTACCAGCGCCGTCGCCTCGTATAGATTCGTATTGCCGAATAAGCCAGCGTGGCACATCCCGCGAGTCAGCATCGAGTGTGAACACTATCGGGGCGTCCGGAGCGGACTCCGACCTGGCATGAAGCAGATGCATCAGGCGCGACGCATTGTTGGCCTGCTCGTCGTCGAACTCGGGGTCCTCGATTGTCACAGACTGCAAATGCGGAAACCCCGAGGATTCCCGTCCTGAGAGTGCTACGGACAGCTCGTACCCGAGATACGAGCAGAAGCGGAACACGATGTGCCTGAGCTGGTGCAGCTTTTGGATGTGCGCCAGGTCCTCGGCACGGAGGTTGTCGTCGGTCGTGAGCTCGTACAGCACGAGCGTGGTGACGGTATCCGCGACCTGCACCAGCAACGGCACCAGGCCTACAACGTCGTCAAAGTCCGCCACTCGAAGCTCTTGAAGATGCGCCATCTGAAGACACGGCGCCCATGCCACAAAACGGGTGTGGTGGCCATATATGCCTAGGACGCGGAGGTTTGACAGGACCAGAGGTGTTGGCTCGCCGTCGATCCCGCTCCCCGAATCCTGCGGATCCCAGAACTTCAGCTCAAGTTCCCGCAGGGAGGGACACTGTGCAAGTAGCAAAGCAATTTTGCTGATGGGAACGTCGTCGACGACAATGGAGAGGGTAATGAGCTCGCCGTACTTCCTCGGCGGGATGGAAAAGAAGATCCCATTGTGAAGGCGACGCAGCACAGGGCAATTTTGTAAGTACGTGAACGATGAATCCACGTGCTTGATAATTAGCGGCCCGACCTCGGGCTCCGGGTGATTGAGGCAGAGATATTCCAGGCGCGGCATGGGCAGGTGCAGAAAGTGCACAGAAGTCCCAGGGGTTCCTGTGGGAACAGACATGGTGAATCTTCGAAATCGATGGGCGTGTTTCCCAATGGAGTTCAGAGTCCTTCCGTAGTACTCGGATTTGCGCCAGTCGCAGTCCACCCAGGATAGCAAGACATACAGATCGCGGTTCTTTGACCTGCGCAGCAATGTCCGCGCGTACGCTAGGAATAGAGAGCCATCCACGCCTTCTAGACAAGGCAACTGAATACGATTCCAGATATCGGCAGTGTTGAGTGCCACATCGCGCCACCGGCCGTTGACCGCGGCCAGCGTGAAAGGCATGGTGCACTCTTCCAAGTCGTACTCGTCATCGCGCCAGTCGCCGTCCCTTTCCGGCCAGTACTTGTCCCCAAAGCACATCGCCTGCCGAAAGACGCACTGAAGCAGCTCCTTTGGGAGGTTCGCAAGCACTTTTTGGACGCGCACGCCATGCAGGTTGGAGCGGCGGGAGTCTATGTCGCATTGCAGCGCGGAACGCGAGGCACGAAGAGTTGTTTCCTCGGCAGAAAGAGTGGCAATGAAGGTCTTCGTGCGATTGAGATCGTCCTTGGCTTGGGACAAGGCAGAGAGCACAGCTGCGTGGCGCAAGTCCGTATCGTACAGACGGCGCTCTAGAAATGCAAGCTGCGCGTGTACTGCATCTTCAGTGGGCGCCGCCATGGTATGGGTCAGAATTTGAGCGAAGAAAAAGGGACAGGATTGAGTCCGGCGAACCCCGAGATCATCGAGGGATACGAGCGTAAGGGACGTCAAAAAAGGTATCTCTACCTCCCTACCGGTGAAAAGAATGCCAACAAAAAAAAGATCATCACCATCATTCGATAGCTAGCCATTGTAATGGTGGCAAATCAATGTCTAGAGGCTCTGGTGGTAGAAAGCGTCTACGGCAGACAATTCGAGTGCGACAGAAAAGGCGGATATGTAACTTGTAAAGACACGCGCAAAGATATCAGCACAGCGATAATAAGGATATAAATCACAGCGAGATGAGATTACAACTGTACGGCCACGCCCACCCTTCCGCGTCGGAGGAGAACGAGCAGCACCCAGATGAGTGCGAAGCCCGTCCAGGCTGCGAGGCGTTTGCGCCAACGGATAAGCCACAGGTATGCAAGTGTGCGCGCAAGGTCGCGTTTGCGGCGGCGCGAGTGGGCGTGTGGTGTGTATGGGTAGCCGTACGTCGGGTTGAGTGGATGACGCGGTGCCAAAGGAGAGTGTGAGTGTAGTCGTTTCGCCGCCGACGCTATTATAGACGAAGATGTGTCTATTGTGGGCGCGGGTGGCGGTGGAGGGGTGTTGGCGGCGAGGAAGGCTGCCAGCTCGTCCTCAGCGGGGAACATGACGCGTGTGACAGCGCTTTGTGGCAGCAAACGTCTGACCTCTCCTTAGCTAACATGCAGTGGAAAGGTAAGACGGATAACGTACCGGACTATTGCCCAGACTCCCGCATGCGCCCACCCGTAACCACGCACAAGCACGGCAGCGCACGCGCCGGGATATCGGACATGTGCTTCGCGCACATACCATGGCACAAGCTCATACGCCAGTGCGGGTGCTACACGCGCTCCGCGGACGTCCAATACGAGCACGAACTGCAGACCACGCTCCGGCGGGCGGCGGGCAAGCGCATCCCGAACGGCGTCGCATGCACGCAGGATGTCGTGTTTCAGCGCGGTCGAGTCGTTTGGGATATTCGACAGCGAGCAAAGACAAAGCAGATGCGGCCCAGGCGCGTCCACAAGCTCCGCCAACGCCGCTGTCGAGGACGCCGCGGCTGGTGGCGGGGGCTGGGATAACGCCTTCAATACCGCGTGCAGGGCTCGATCGCGCGTGAATGTGTGTTTCTGGACGATTTGAGCGTCACAAATTCTATGAATCATAGGACACTGACGCGCAGCATACGGAATATGTAGCCTATATTACCCCAGGTCAACTTGCAGTTAATATGAGCATGGCAAGCACGCACCAGTGTCGCTCACCCACTCGTCTTCGGCGCCTTGCTCGCGCAACTGATGCTGTATCCACTCAATGTCACTAGCATGATGCCTGTAGCGCTCTACAAGCGCGTCGTTCTTCTGAGCCAGTTGCTCGGCAAACGCGTCCATCGTCACGCGTCAATGGTGATGGTTCAGGTGTAAGTATCGGCTGAGACCGACAAGCACCCGCAGCTTTCCTCCGAACATCATGGCCTTTAGTAGCAAGACACTCAGGTCCCAGTCTTCAGGCTTTATATAGGCCCCATACCTATAACTTCATACGATCTATTCCGCATATCGCTGCGAAGCGGACCCGGGTCTGACGATAATCCGCTGAAGCCTCAGCCTTCAGCAGCCTTCCCGCGACGTATTTTCGGCCTCTGTGTCACCTCGAATTGCCCCGGTCAAATGGACAGGAGGCCTTTATTCTACTGGCTGGTACTCAATGCTACTGCACCTGCTGCGGGAACTTCTTCCCAGGATGCTTGCCCGACGAGTGCATAGGCAACAGAACTGGCTCTCTGGGAACATCTTCGCCTTTGTATCTTTCTGTCTTCCTGGTATTGGCTACGATCATGTATTGGGAGATCCAGCGGTAACTAATAGTGTGCTGTAGCATGCTCTTGTCTAAGCTCAGCACGACACTGGCACTAGACGATCCGCTAGTCATCTGCATAATACTCCTAGCGTCTGGTTTATGGATATCTTTGCGCCTCCTGCTCCATTCAACAGCAAACTCGCTTGACTTCTTAACGATACGCGAGTGTTGAGGCATGCCCAACTGTTTCGACCGTTATATCATCGTGGTGATCTGTGAGACGAAGGGGTGTTGCAGGCTGTGGTACAGTGTGTCGTGGACTTGCCCAACGGTGATGCCGTTGGAGTTGGACACTACAACTCCATTGTCCAGGCGCGGTTATGTCACTGTTGTCGCGCATGGACGCCATCTTGACATGCGTCGGAAGCCGACATGCGTCCGTTCTTCAGGTTCGCCAGGCGTCGATGTACCACAACTCCGCGGCGCGTCAGGTTGCGCGTCATGTTGAGGTGCCCGTCAATATCGCGCATATCCAGCGTCTACTGATGGTGCTGGAGGCGCAACGGTGCAAGCTGCGCAAGCGCTGCGTAGGCTCTCGCAGAGTGCATAAGCTTTTTTATACAGCCACATATGCTGAGATGGCGTGGGGTGCATATAGCATGGAGAGAAAGGCCATAGCGTGAATAGTAGCTGTCGCATCGTGGGCGGGATCTTAATGCGGCCCGTACTCGCTGAAAGAACCGCATTTTATCCTCTTGGCCGCCATTGTGACTATTCTGCTATTGTGTACGATGGGAGGTGACCGGTGACTGCCCATTGTTTCTGGCCCCGGGAGAAGGTGAAACTCCACGTAAATATTTCGCTTCATCCCGCCGCTCTCAGGCTCCAACGGTTCCACGTTGCTTCCGCTACAGCCTATGGAACTTGAGTCGTTAGTATGGGCTGCCGGACTGCAGCTATTCCATTGTAGATGTAATTCATGGCTAAAATTTCCACTTATTATCAATCATATGTGACACAAAAGCAGGATACCTGGTGATCATGATATCATTGCTGTTAATCCAAAGATAGTATACATATTCTACACATACACAGTGGGCTGCAGTTCAGCGTGTTATCGTTCAAATAGCGGAAGAAGGTGGTCGTCGAGAAGCAGCGGATTAACGGGACATCCGTGCAGTGGAATCCTGTTGATTCTGGCGCGCCTCGTCCAGTAGCTTCTCGGTCTCCAACCAGATGCAGATCGCACGCTGGAGGACAGCGGCCTCCCAGATGTCGCCGCGATCGCTCATAGTCTTCAGCGCGTCCTCATATGGTAGCAGGTGCGTCAGGTAATTCTGTTCGTCGGGCATACGCGTTCCTTCATCTGGGACTGCATCTGGACCAATTTGACAGAGATACCAGAATACGAGATACTCGGCCCCGGTATACGCTGGGCGCGCACGACGCGGCCGACGGGTGAAAGGACGCAGAGAGACGTAGAATGCCTCAGTGGTCATGTCAGGGTGATCAAAAGGCGTGGTGGCCGTGGCGCTCGCGCTGTCTGATGCCGGTGCACGGGGCTGCAGTACGAGATGTAGTGCTGGGAGAAAGGAAGCGCGATATCCGGACTGTACGCGTAGGATCACTTTGCAGGAATGCCACAAGATCAAGGGGCACATACCTCTTCATGTGCCTCACGAAGTGCGGCCTGTTCCAGTGACTCACCCACGTCTTTGCGGCCCCGAGGTAGAAAGTATCGGCCACCCTCTTCAAGGATGCAGACGCGTTGTGTCGACGGTTGTATGATTACAGCTCCTGCGCCTAACATGAAATCCCTAAAGATGACCTTATTTTCTGTCTACGATGTAAGCTCGTAATGTGTTACTCACTCGGAGGACCACAGACTCGTCGGGACGGCGGCCGTCGAGTTGCTGGACAATGCAGGCAGTACGGGCCGAATAGCGCTCGTGCTCTGTGCGTTCGACGATGAATGGGTGTTATCCTTTGGGTGGGCTGATGCAGCCGAGCGCTGCTTCGATGTCATGGTGGTTGAAGGAAGGTAGGTAGGTAGGTAGATTCGGAGCTGACGGGCCCTTCTGGACTGCCTCCGCTTCGGAAAGTAAATACATGAAATGCACTACATTCCGGAATACCAACCCTCCCACCCAGTACAGCTAGTCTCCTGCGCGGTAGTTTTTCCCGGCAGGCACTGCGTCCGTAAACCTCACTCCAATGGGAGTGCCAAGTTCGCCGGCTTGATATTGTCAAGCAGGCAGTCAGGTAAAACCTCGCATGGGGAAAAAAACAGTGAAAAAAACCCCTGAGGAATGATGGCGCAGTTCCCCTTGCCGTCATATAACTCCCTGACTACCACGAACCTGGTATCCCCAAATGGAATGAGACTCACAGAACCAGCAAGTGCATGACGGGGGTCAACGCCTCTCGCCATCCACTAGCTGTATTCTCAGTTTGCACCACCAGGGTGCAGGCAAGTCTGAATTGCCCGATGATGTAAGTTTGAGAAAGGGATTGTGCGATCGCGTTTGAATCTCGCAATCATCCCCTGAGGAATGATGGCGCAGTTCCTCTTGCCGTCATATAACTCCCTGACTACCACGAACCTGGTATCCCCTATGAGTCTTATTTGGCGCATTTATTCCGCACAACTCTCTCACCGCCCAGGACGCTTCTCTGAGCTTAGGACAAAATATATGAGAAATAATATACTGTATGCCTTTGGAGTAGGTCTGATTCATATGAGCCCAATTGCTGCTCATAGGGTACACTCAGTGAGAGATGCATGTTTTGCTGTGAGAGATCTCTGTTTGAGCCCGGCCCGGTTTCCGCCGAGGCCGCTCCTGCCTTTGACCGTCTTGCCGCCGATGTCAGGAGAGCAATTTGCACCCCACCGCCAATGGCATGCCTGGCATCCGCATGGGCTCGTCGCCCGGACCCGTGTAGAGGTGGTCCGTTACCCGCGGCGCTCGCGGACGAGGGCAGAATGTCGCATAACAACCATCCGCCCATCTGTCGACCGCAGCACCCACTGGGAGGACACCTTCCCGCCGAACCGTCCTCTCCTGCACCCCATGGTATGGGCATGCCGCCGCCGTCGCCGCAGCGGTATGCTGACCGCAACACTCGGCCGGTGTCCAGGGGAGGAGGGAGCCTGTGCTCGATGTCACCAGGCCCGCCGCCGCCGCGCTTGCGCTCTGGGGTACCCTGCTGCGTACCAGCAGTCGTTGCGCGTGCAGCCGGCGCAGAGCCTGTGCTACTGCTACGAGCCTGCGCCGAGAGGCAGCACGAACGGGGCGGGCGCACCAAGGTGCACCCATGGACACCATCGCCAGCGCGTGCCGTCGCGCGAGCACAACGGGTGTCCGGAGATGCCCAGCCGCAGCAGCACGTTGACGAGCTAGCCTGGTGGCGGGGCCACCGTCGAGCTCGTGCAGCCGGCATGCGTCGACGCCGGTCCCGTCTGCTGTGCAGCCGCCCCAGCAGTATGCCATGCACGAACAGTCGCCGGCGCTGCCTGACATGCGCGATTCGCCGCACTCGAGACCGACTAGGTGTGCAGGTGGCCTGCGGACGACTTGCCCCATAATGGCGGGATCTACAGCGTGAGAACGGTGGCCCGCACACGCTCGCTGCATCCTTTGCAGCGCGAGCGGGAGCGGGATGTGTATCGCTCGGCGCGCCTGCCCCCTGTGCAGCCTCTCCAGAAGCAGCAGCACAGCTGCCATCGAGGTGATTCGACGTGCGCTTAGACGAGGGCCCATGCCCCCCCCCCCGGCATCGCACGCTGCGACCGCGGCTTCCCCGTCATCCCCATTGCCGTGCATAGTCCCCAGCGCCGTCTACAACGCTGGGAGTGCTGCGACTTTCGTGCTACATGCGTGGATTGCATCACCGCGACCGGCGCTCAATTGGTGAGGCACCCACATATTCTGACGCGGACTTGGACTCACCGTCGCGTTGCAGACCACGCCGTTTCATCCTGTGGATGTGGAGGTTACTGCTGACCTGACACGCTAGCTAGAATTTAGTCACTCGCTAATAATATGACCTTTGAATTGCTCTATTCATCAGAAAGCATCTGCGACATTATCTGAAGACCAAGGGTCCAGCGTACCGCACGCGGTAGCCAAATTCCCAGGTCCAGCTCAATGAGCTTTGGCTTCTGTGCAACTAGAATAGTCTCAGCATCAGGATAGACGTCAAGATCAAAGTTGTAATGGTCCGGGACGTGACCCTCGTCGATGGCGGCTTGTAACGCCTCTTGAAAGTCTTCGAACTCATCGTCGGTGAAGGGATTTTGCTCCCCCGGTGTCTCGATAGCGTCATGACGGATGTTCTGCTGCTGATCATGTGCTATCATCAGCTCGAGCTCGTCCAGGTCGTAGTCGTCGTCAGCCATGGCCTCGTCGTCGACCTGATCCTCTGACCACTGCAGCTCTCCATCCGAATCCTCTGAAGCCACACATGAGAAGTTATAGCCGAATAATAAAATAGAGTTACCATTGTCTGAGTGTCCTGCTCCTGTGTGGTCTGGGTCGTCAAAGGTATAAGGCCGATCCACGGAGTAGTAGCGTTGGAGGAGCACTGGATCAACACCGCGATGCTCATCCTCAGCATACACCCCCTCTTGCACTTGGCCGCGCAAGAACAAATCCTGCGACATGCGATTAGTGGATACCCTGAGAGAAACACCGATCTTACTGCTGGAGACTTGGTCAACGTGTTGCCGCGCTCATGATCGCGCGTGGATTTTCGCTTCTGCCGGAGCGGTTTCTTGTTGTAAACCTCGACAAACTCCTGGCAGTCATGTTGGAGCTCATCCAGAAATAGGAAATGGAGCAGCCATATGTGCCGCTTGTCGTTGGGGTCCAGGTAGTGAAGACGCTCGAGCCGCTCGAAGAAAGCTCGCCATCGCCTTGCAAATTTGGTCCCAACCTCCACCCATAGGCGCTCAATACGGGTGTTGCGAGTGGATCTGAGACAATCTATGAGATTCTACCCGCCAATGAAAACCATACTCACGACCCCCAGAGGAATGAACCGCGGTTAGCACCTTGGTTCATGATCATCCACACAGCAACCTCGATATTTTCGCCGCCGCGATCACCACGCATACGAGAGGGTGTTCCATGGTCAGAGACAGCTCTGAGAAAGACCTCGAGGACAGTCTCAGCGCGATTATTGGTGTTGACCTTCATGCCGGTGATCTGAGGCGTTGAATGCTGAATCAGTGAATGGTCGATGTGTAATAATTCTCATACCATGCGGGAATAGCCATCAACAATTCCATGGACCACAAAGCCCCAGCGGATGAGTTTATGATGGCCATCACAATGCCAGACCTTGTTGGGCCGCGAGACGTCGTACACCCGTGGTGCAGCCACAGGCTGTCGCAATGCTTGCTGCAGTGGTGAGACTCGTTGGATGCACTCCCGCAAGCGCTCCTGCTGCACGCGAAGTCCAGCCTTCCTCATCACGCCCATGAAGTAGTATAGCCCTTCCTCAGGCCGCTCGCGTTTGATCTCACGAAATATCTCGTCAAGCTCGTCGTCTGAGATGTCGTGAAACTTGCGCTGTATGCCAAGTCGGTCCATCTCCTTCTTCAGAGTACGACGATTTACGCCAAGCTCCTTTGCAAGACTGCGAGCAGAGAGCTGACGGTCCGGTGCAAACCAATCGAGGAGAAGGACATCGCGAATTCGCTTCCGGGGACGTCCGCGGCGACCAGAGTGTACAGTCTCTACGTATTGATCATGATGAACGCGCTGGTCCTCACTGTATGTGCAGATGTCAGCGGATCACACCTGATGAGATGCATATACTTACTTCTCTTGTGCAGCTGCACAGGCGCGATCCAGTTGGGGAATGAGCCCAGCTAAGCAAACTCCAGCTGCCAGAACCCATTGCTCTCCAACCCGACCATCCTGCTCCATGATTCGAAGAATCGGAATGTAGTCCGCATTCAGGCGGTGATCGAGAACGCGCATCCGAACTGGATCGGTGTCCTCTTGAGCAAGCACATCACATATATCCCGGTACCCATTGCTAAGACGCTCATGGGCTTGGATAATGTCGTGTGACCACACACCGGGAGGGAGGTCGGGGAAAGCAGTGGCCATGAGGAGATGGTTTGTGTTTATTTGGACACCCGCTCGCGTTTTGCTCTCATGCTCACCGTCACCAACCTCGGCGTTCGTCACCCTCGTTTCTTCTTTGAAGATGGAAATCTTCACTTCATTGTCAGTGGCTCTCCTCACACTTGGGCTTTATACTGATTAGCTGTAGATTAAGACCACACTGTTCTGCATTCACGCTTCGAAGCTCACTGCTCATTCTGGCTTTTTCCAAAACATGCTGCAGGATGGGCAGCCGCTGGAGGGAGAATCTGTCACTGAGATGACCCCAATGCCAGTCCCTGGCCTCACCGTTCACGAGTTTGAGATCATACTGGACTTTGTCTACTTTATGTGCGTCACCCTTCTTGCTGCCAAAATTTAACTGAACAATTACTACAGCTGGCCAGGGCCCAAGTTCTCGGTCTATGAACATCTTACCCTACTGCAGCTCTCGGACAAATTCGAAATGCCTGCTGCCCGGGACTTTGCTCTTCAGCACCTCAAGCTACGAAACATTCCACCTATCCTGCGACTACACTACGGCGTCAAATGCCACATCCATGAATGGGTTAAGACTGCCTACGAGGAGCTTCTGCCATTGCCACTGCACCGTATCCCGACAGAGCACATTCACCTCGTCGATCCGTCTTTGCTTGTCGATGTCGTTAGGACAAAATGTGCGTGCGACGAGTTCCGGAGAAACATTTTTGTCGACCTTCCGACCATTGTTCACGACGCCGAGTGCTACTCTCCTGAAGCGTGCACTGCTGCCTGGAAGATTGCGTTCCGGGCTGGCTTCGGCGCAAGCTATCTGAATACCGACCCCGCCAATTACATGTCAGCACTCGACGCGACGCTTGCCTTTGGTGATGCCAAGGTGCCCAGCATGAATGGCCGTTGCTTGCAGAACACGAAGAACGACATTTTCTTGTTGGATGTCTTCAGGGAGGAGGAAAAGATCATTGAGAGGGGAGTCCAGGCAGCCCTGGGCAATGGCTCGACTGAGCCAGTGCCAACAGAGGAGGAGATGGCGCTCCTTGAGGACTATCGGGAGAGAAGGCTTTAGATTAGAATGCACCGCGTCATTACACCCCCCCCCCCTCACTAATAGTTGCAGAGCCCGAGCCGCGCTGATTTTCAATATGATACAAGTGCTTGTCACCTCCACAGACGGCTGTCGTGATCGAAGCAGTAGATAATGGCGAGGGCACACCTACGCAAAGAAAAGTCTTCTCAAACTTCTCCAGTAGCCATGCACGACCTGTCCGTCGATGAACGCCTCGACGGGTGGGCCCGTCTCGTTGGTACGGCCGAGGGGCGCCCCCATTCCGCGCCAAGAATGCAGGCAGACCCGTATGCGGGTGCGGGCCGCTGGGCGCGCCCGCTTCGCGCATGCGAAAGCGCGCGGCGCGGCGAGACTCGGCGCGGGGCGCTGAAGTCCGCCCCACCGAGCGCGCTGCCGTCGCCAGAGCCTGCGCCTGCGCTCAGCAGACCCGTACGCGGGTGCGGGCCGCTGAGCGCGCCCGATTGGCGTATGCGAAAGCGCGCGGCGCGGCGAGACTCGGCGCGGGGCGCTGAAGTCCGCCCCACCGAGCGCGCTGCCGTCGCCAGAGCCTGCGCCTGCGCTCAGCAGACCCGTACGCGGGTGCGGGCCGCTGAGCGCGCCCGCTTCGCGCATGCGAAAGCGCGCGGCGCGGCGAGACTCGGCGCGGGGCGCTGAAGTTCGCTCCGAGCGCGCTGCGGCCATGCAAGCTCGCGCCAGTGCCCAGCAGACCCGTACGAGGGTACAGGCCGCTGGGCGCGCCCGCTTCGCGTATGCGAAAGCGCGCGGCGCGGCGAGACTCGGCGCGGGGCGCTGAAGTTCGCTCCGAGCGCGCTGCGGCCGTACGAGCTCGCGCCAGTGCCCAGCAGACCCGTACGAGGGTACGGGCCGCTGGGCGCGCCCGCTTCGTGTATGCGCAAGCGTGCGGCGCGGCGAGACTCGACGCGGGGCGCTGAAGCCTGCCCCGGCGAGTGTGCCGCCGCCGCTAGTGCCTGCGCTCAGCAGACCCGTACGCGGGTGCGGGCCGCTGAGCGCGTCCATTCTGCATATGCGGACGCTCGCGGCGCGGCGAGGCTTGACGCTCCGTGTCGAAGTCTGTCACGGCGAGCAATCTGCGTGGGTACGGCGTCAGCAGGTGGATGGGATAGCCTGGGAGCACCAACCGTTTGATCCATGCTCACACCCAGGCTGTGCACGGCGTCTCACACTCGATGAGAAACAGCCTGGATGCTGGGGTTGAGTGCGACGACATGGTCGGAGAGCAAACGCATGTGTAGCGGAGCTCTCGGGGTGTAGGTAGGCATGTAGCGGATATGGCCAATGGCTTGCGGCGGGCAAAAGCCGATATCGGAGCTTAAAGCGTGTCACTCAACACTCACCCACTGCCTGTGCGTTCAAGGCACCTTACAAACGTTCTGATCCTCTTACCTCCCGTGGTAGTTGAGCGTGGTTGCGCCCTTTAAGGCTGCCCCTCTGCTCCTACCTTAGAACGTCCTTGCCCGTTGCCAGCAGCATCAGAGCCTCCGCCACAACCAACATCGACACCCAAGTCAGGAGGTGCGCCTTTAACTGATACCCTACTATCTTGGCTAACATGCCTAGCTCAGAATGGAATACATGCTTTGCCACTCTGACATTCGGCTTAAGGACCTTGTGGCGGCTGCAGTAGAGCGCAGCGAGGGCGCCAACCCAGAAGAGGATGTGGCCGACATCCGCTACGAGGCGGGGACCGGTCCACCATCGGCAAAGACGCGCTTCAAGCGTGTTTCAACTCCTGCCCCTGTAGTGCATGCCCGTGGACGTCAACAGGTTCAGAGGAATTCCACAGGTGCGTAAATGCCTGCAACACGCATTGCCCACTGACACGAATGCACGGCTCACGCAGGAGCTCAGCGTTCGGCTATCAAGCCTGTGCGGCGCAAGGAATCGGTCGCCCATCATAAACAGCGCCGTGGCGTTCGCGCTGGCAGCAACAGCCTGAGTGAAGCCTTCACCTCGGCCGTTGTCAGCGGCGCCAGCACCGTCCAGTCGACCGTGTCCGCCCACGATCTTTGGCCTGACAATGGGTATGTGAACGCTGCAAAGCGCAAGCGTACAGTCAGCACCAGTGCTAGCCCAAATAAGAAGCAACGGGCGAGCGTCTCGCAGCAAACCCTGGGCCATGCGGCTCTGACGGGCCAGCCGCAAAGTCAGGCAGCCGACGTGCTTGAAGATCCTGGGCCTGCAGCCGTTCAAGCTCTCAAGGATGCTGGCTATCAGATTCTGGAAACCAATCCCAGGTACGACCGTCTCTTGGCTGCGTGCATCATGGCTGACTGCAGTAGCTCAGCTGGCATTGTCCTCGACCGCGACGGCATCATTTCTGCAGGCCGTGCACGTCGCCCACAGGCTCCGCACTGGGATACAGTTGTGGCAGGTCTTGACGCTGCTCTTCGTGAACTTCATGTTGCACTGGACGACCAAGAGGCCAGACGGGGTAAGGGAGTTAACCGGTGGGATGGCGTCTTCAAGCACATATTTTGGGGCGTGTCATTTGGCGGTGGACAGCGTGTACGCACGTCATATAAAGCCTGGCTTTTATGCTAACTGCTAACTCTTTGAAGGAGCCAAGCTACCTTGCTGTCAAGAACAAGTATCATGGTGCCATTCAGGCATTCACTGAGCACCCGTCTGTACGTGCATTTTCACAGCACATCAGGCGTGAGTCCTTTGCATGTGCATTGCGCCCGTGCTCATTATTTCCAGGCACCATGGAGACGTGGATGCCGCAGGTGTTAAAGGAGTCTGACGAGCTTGCAGCTGCACTTGCTCACTGGAACCCGGACATCCTCCCTGCATATCCGAATCTTCCGCTATTCGCAGAGAGCGCGAACACTGGCGATCAGGCAGTTGCGCCCGACCATTATGACATGTTCAATGCCATCGACAAGTTCCGCTTCGTTATTCCAACTGGCAACTACGACGCCAAGAAACACGGCCTGATTGTGCTGCATGAGCTCAAGGTTGCCATCGAGGCCGCGCCCGGTGATGTGGTCTTCTTCCCTTCGGCGCTGATCCGCCATGGTAATACGCCAATCGCTCGCAATGGCATTCGACGGTCTTGGACGCTCTTCACTGCAGGTGCTCTGTACCGCTGGTGGGACGCTGGATTCAAGACTCTTAGCTCGATGGCCACCGCGGAGAAGAAGCGTTTCAAGCAGAATGGTCAGGAAAGGCTTCAGCAGCGAATGGCGCAGCACATGACTCTAGAACAGCTGCAGAATTTTTGGGCGCAGAAGATGCAGAAATAGAGTTTTATTGCTATTGAATGCGACGGTACGGAAATAGTGTGACTTTATGAGGAAGAAAATGCACATTCACTAACGCGTTGGTTGAGCTTAAGGAGTGTGGTAGGAATAGGTGTTGAGCGATTAGGTGGAGAAGATTAGTGTGTGTGTGGGGGACATCATAAATAAGGCTGGGTATAGGGACGCTGGGCCATCCCTGGTGCTCAGGGGCAGTATGCAGCACGCTTGCGAACGCGCTTTGGAGGTGACTGGAAGCCAGTGAGATGCATGGTGGTCGTACCAAGCGTGGGCTGGGCTCCCGAGGGCCCAGCCTTTGGCGCCTCGTCGTCGCTCTGCGTTAGGTCCACAGGCGGCGAAGCGTCCTTCTTGCGCTTTGATCTTGTGACTGGCGGCTCAGGCTCACTTGCCTCGCTGACGGAACGCTTGCGCTTCTCTATAACGCTGTCAGCTGCAGAAAAATAAAACTGAAAATAACACGTACTGGACGAGATTGGAGCCTCGTACTCCTCGTCATCTTCGGCTTCCTCAGACTCCGGTGCAGGCGAGGCATTTCCGTCTAGTAGCGTCTTGAGCATACATGGACGGTAAAGCGCCACCTCGTCCTCGGTGTACATGGAGATATCGAGCCCGGACGCTTGGAATATTTAAAGGCTGAACTGATAGGAAAACAGCAAAGACTTACTAATGAAGAGCTTCTTGTCGTACCAGTTGGATGCCGATGTGATCACGGCTTGAAGGTCTGCGCCAGTTGGCTGCATGGTTCCGACCAGCTTGAGGCGCTTGCCCTCTTGCGCAAGGATCCGGAAGAACGGAGGGACATCGGCAGTCCTGTAGCTGGGGTGCGCATCCTTCCAGGCCTCGATGGCGGCGACGGTGGCCTGGTATGGAATCGGAAGGTTCGCCTCAAGGAAGTCGAGACAGTCGCCGTGCGTCATGTTGCGCGGGATCTCGAGACCTTTCTGATCGACGGCGACGACACCGAAGCCTTGGTCCTTGAGCTTGAGAAGAAAGCTGGTCGTCGGCATGGCCACGTCTTCGTAGGCCTATTGCCCGTCAGCTAGTGTAGCAGAAGATATGGGAGGACTCACACTTGCGCCTTCGACAAACCATGTGATGCTGCCCACCGGTTTGCATGGCACGCTCTAATAGCTGGTCAGCATCTAGGCTGTGGAGATATGGGTGAAGGGCTACTCACCGTAGTGCGGCGAGCAGGCCTAGGGGCTCCCCGAGGAGGCTTCGACGCGCCATCCATTGCTGCACGCCTCTGAGTGTTCGCCTCGGCGCGCGCGGTCTGCGCACGGTCCCGCTTGTCCTTCTGAGCCTTGAGCAGTGCGTCGAGCCGACTGTCCCTCGGAACAGCCAGCTTACGAGCCTGTGTGTCGTCACCCGTGCTGGCCGCTGATATAGGCTTGGGAGACGGAAGGCTGCCGGTTTCCGCGTCGCTACCAGACATGAAAAATTGGAAGGAGTGTGGAGTGAAAGTAGAGAGCTTGAACGGAGAAAGAATATCTGCGAGGTTTTATAGCATCGCGAGACGGCGCTGCCGATTACGGAAACTTGGGGCTGCAACACCCCAGCGTCGGCTAACAGAAGCGAGTTGACCTTGGCCCCAGGCCGCCATTATGGACCTCACGCTGGGACTGCACACCGGCCATTTCAGATAATCATGCATGTGCTGAGGGCGAGCCTTAAGTTCCAGTAATGCCCCATTCATTGACTGCATCTAAGGCGGCGATGAGCGTTTAAAGTCAATCAAAAAGTGTCTATTCATAATCCTCCTACTGCATCATGATGCCGCACCAGTTTTACCTACTACGACAGAGTCAACTGCGTGTGATGGTCAGCGTGGCCAGTCAAATGTTACAGATGCTACACACGTGCTAGCTAAAGCAATTTTGCCACCCCACCCATACGGCTTTCTGGCGGAGGCAGCAGAACGAAATAACACTCGTTGGTAGCTGCGGTGAGTGCTGTAGACCTGTGAGTCAACCAGAAAAATCAATTAGCGGCAATGGCGACGAGGGTGAGAGCGATTACTCAGCTCACTCGTCCACAATGCAACATGGAACCCGGCGGTGCAGTGGCGGCACTAGCGAGTAAGAGACCGCATGTTGGTAGCGGCAGGGTCTTGACGGCGACGGGGCAATACACGACGCTGTGTCAGCAAGACAGTCAGAGCAGCACAATTGCTGGAATTAACACCTGTATCTGCAGCAGTGTTTAGCTCCAAATCTCCATTTTGAATGCCGAGAATATTGCCACACACCATGAGGAATAGATGGGCTAGGGCTCCAGCAGCAGGCCCCAGCAGCAACATCCGACGGCGACCAACGGCGACGCCCATAGCAGTGCCCAGGACCAAGCAGACGGTAGGCATGATAAACTGCACGAACACCGCCGTATACCGCATGTGCTGGCGAAGCCCCGTTCAGCAACGACGGGCCCATCCAGCCAGCATGTCGGCTAGATGACGACGGTCGTGAGGAAGGAGCAACGGCGACATCGGAACGGGCCGAAGCCGCCGTGCTGGGATCACTGCCGTGGTGCAGCATCTCTCACTGCGCACAGCCAACTCTCACTGTCTGAGAACACTTACTCCGAATTTCAGCCCAAATTAATCAGGCATGCTCTGCTGGCATAAAGTAAATGATTTATCAAAATTTTCACCTCAGGCTCTGAGAAGTGTCCTGGACAGTGGGAGAGTTGTGCGGAATAAATGCGCCAATTAAGACTCATAATCCCCAAATGGAATGAGACTCACAGAACCAGCAAGTGCATGACGGGGGTCAACGCCTCTCGCCATCCACTAGCTGTATTCTCAGTTTGCACCACCAGGGTGCAGGCAAGTCTGAATTGCCCGATGATGTAAGTTTGAGAAAGGGATTGTGCGATCGCGTTTGAATCGGAAGAGTTCCCATCCGACGGCTCTGACCGAAACCACGCCGAGACGTTACAAACTCTCCACACAAGTACTTCAGGTATGCGTGGTTGGTATCGTGGACATTATGTCTATAGCTAGGTATTACATTACAATATACTAAATTCATGATGAGAAGGTACCGCTTCCGTTACGCCTCTTTCTCCGCGACTAACTTCTGCGCCTCGATATCTTGATCAGGTGTCGCACGAGACGCCGCAGGTTCGCTGCCCGAGGGGGCTTCCTCCTTGTGTACGCTGAGATTCCGTATCATCAACGCACTCAGCGACGTGCAGATACTGGATGCAATCCCGAGTGGCGCGAGCGACCACTGGACTGCCTTGACGTAGGCATGCACGGCGCCGGGGTGTTGGTCTGGTGGAAGGAGGTTGAGAGCTTCCACGGTTTTACGGAGAAGCTGGCCAGTTGATGTCAATAACATCGTACGACAGCAGGGTAAGGTGGAGCGTACCTCGGCAGGCGCATCAGGTGCAAATTCACGCAGGCCGCTCACGAGCTTGGTCTTGAAGATGCCGCTGCACGAGATAGCAAGTTAATTAGCTTGACGTAGTTGTAGTGAGAGGGAGGACGCACCCGGCGATGGCCAGAGAAACGATACCGCCGACGAACTGCGAAAAGGTGAGGACGCTAGTCGCTTGAGGGATCATCGCCTTTTCGGTATCTGCTTGTATTGCGAGCACCGTCGTCTGCAGGGTGCACCCGATACCGATTCCCATGAGAATCCTGAATGATGTTAACTTACGACGGAGGCTGAAAAAATCCAAATGATGCGTACTGGTACCCGATTATGTTGCTCCAGCTTGCATGCTCGTCCATCATAAAGACCAGGCCATATCCAACGGCGCTAACGAATGGACCGAAGACAATGAAGTACCAATAGCGGCCAAGTTTCTGCGCGATGAAGAGATGGATCAGGCATGCGAATATCATTAAAGCATTGGAACATACGGAAACGAGCATGCCCACAACGGCAGAGGTTAGGACGACGGATATCGTGAGCGGGATCATGTCGATACCCGACTTGGTAGGGCTATGGCTTTTACCTGCCTGGAAGTAGAGCGGCAAGTAGTAAATAGCGACAAAGAAAGCCATCCTACTGGTGCGTAAGGAGTGTGCTGAAGCGCGCGAGTACAGATGACTCACCGGGCAAACATTCCCGCGAGTGATGCGCCAACCTGAGATCGATTCTTGAACAGCTTGAGGGGCACGAGCGCCTCATCGCCCTTATATCGCTCCCACGCAATGAAGAGAGCCAGAGTCACGGCAGAAACACAGAGCGTCTACGAGATGTGAGATGGGTCGATCAACAGCAAACCATGCTTACGGCGACGACGTCCGCAGAGTTCCATGGCTTCTCGACACCACCCCACTGCAGAGCCAACTGCACGATATGAGCTTTAGCAGTCGATAAATTTCTAAAACACGTACTACAAGAGAAGTGGTGCAACCCAAGGATAGGATGCAGGCTATCCCATCGAGCTTCCTTAATTTCGTGAAGAATCTGTTAACCACGAATGTTCCACGACTTTGGCTGGGATTCCGGGGAGCCGGAGGGTTTATACGGTCTGCCATGGGAGGCTTCGCGTGGAGAAATTGCAGACAGAACCAGAACGTCGGGACGGCTAGTGGCAGGTTGATGTAGACTGTACATTGTTCATGAGATCGAGAGGGGACGGTAGATGAAGTACACTCACAGCACCACCTCCAAGAAACGTGGTCCACGAAAGCACCGCCAATCAAAGGCCCAAGGATGCCGCTGAGGCCGAAGAGTGCACCGAAGAAACCGAAGAACTTGGGACGATCCTTGAGGGGAATGACATCTACCGTCATCGCCTGCAAGAAAGACCTTAGTATACAATTGGAACAAATGAGTATAGGCGTACCATCGTGCCGACAAAGATGCCAGCAGCACCAATTCCCTGAATGGCGCGCGCGACGATGAGGAATTCGACGGACGTTGCTACCCCGGAGAGGAGAGACCCGAGCTCGAAGATGAAGACTGAGGAAAGGAAGGTCTGTACAAAGGGAATTCAGACGGGGATCAACTCGAAACGCAATGCATACCCATTTAGGCGTGAACAGAGTGTTCAGCTGCCCATAAAAGAGAAGGAATGGTCTATTCGTTCATCAGCACAACTCTTTGCGAAGGCAAGTGCGACCTACGCTTGAGTGAGAAGAAACGCAGTCGGAATCCATGTGATCTCGTCTAATGCGTTGAATATAGACGCTATTCTCGGAAGAGCATTGGATACGATGGTCTGCACCGGTGAGCGCTCGAGACTCAGACCAACCGCGGTGAACTGGGCTGACCTGATCCAATGCCATCCTAAGGATATGGAATTGATATGAGAGGAGACCAAAATAATAGCCGGGGAGAATGCAGCGTACAGAAATACGGCTAGGAGAAGGCCGATTAAGACGAGCCAGAGGGCCTTGCCTGTCAGATACTCGTCCGCCGAGGGAGTCGGACCGGGTGATTCAGGCTTTCCTTGAGTCGCCTCGGTCGGTGAGCCAGTTCGTGTCGTTTCCATGATGTTGGGACAGTTCTACGAGAGAGGGAAGCCGTGAGACATGGGAAAACTTTATAATTTGAGCCAGGTTTGTGCTCCGCAGCATGCCAGAAGCCGAATTCGTTGGCGCTGCAAATCTCGTCAGCAGGCTGACGTAGGATCCACCTCGCGAGAACTCCGAGCTGAGTCTGACGCGAGTTATACGGCATGAGCTCAGCTCGAAAGGTGTAAAATTATTCACAATAACGTACCCAATGACGTCCGAGTCTGTCCCCGTACGCAGAGAATTTTCCCTCGGAGCTTGGACACAGAGTGTGCCACGGGCCGCGAGTCGCCCAAGCCGCTGTCCGGTGGCTCCGAGGGGCTTGCGTGTCCGAGTGGCTCCGAGAGGCTTGCGCACACTGCGGGGAAGCCGCGAGCTGGCCAGTGGCTTAGGCGCTTAGGGCTTACTCGGCAGAAGCAGCCGAAGAACGCGTACGCAAAACCGTAGCGGAATGGTACAGACGCATGGTGACAGCCGATTTTTGCCATATCTCAGAGAATGCGCTGCGCAGTTTTGATCGACAGGCAATAGAAATGTCGGGCATCGAGCCCAAAATCCGTCTCAGCCCTCCGCAGACCGATATAAGTACTGCAAATTGACAGGCGCGAGCCTAGCCTCTTCGAGTCGAGCATGCGCTGCAGCTGAATTCCACGTAAGTATGCCAAGTCGGAGTCGGCGACTTGCTTGCGCGACTCTTCAGCATCGGCGTCAATTGAGAGGTGAGAGCGTGGGAAAGGAGACTAGGTTCGTCGGCCCGGGCCGATAAGCGCTCAACCTCCTCTTCCGCCACCCGCGATGGTACTGTTCTTCACATCTACCGGTAAGCAGATACCACTGGTACCTATGCTACAATCACTCACTAAATCAGCTGTTAATCCGCCCGTGACGATCTACATGGGCCGCGACAAGGTCGAAAGTACGCTGAGCCTCCTCCGCATTGCGCAAGACTGCTCAGATGAGCAGACGAGGACCTAATCAAGTACGCCTGGCCGCAGGACGTTTGGTTCCACGTCGACAAGCTTTCTTCGGCCCATGTATATGTCCGACTGCCGCCCTCGATACCTTCCTGGGAGAATATTCCCAAGGAGGTGCTCGTTGACTGTGCGCAGCTTGTTAAGGCCAATAGTATCGAGGGTGCGTGGAAACGTGCAGCAGTACTCGCATATTGGTAATTGATTGACAGGCAACAAGAAGGATAATCTTACCATCATCTATACGCCGGCGGATAATCTCAAGGTGCCTCCTCGCTTCCTCTTTTGTTTTCTCTTCTTGCTCAGACTCGTGTTAGAAAACTGGGGATATGGCAACTGGACAGGTTTCCTTCCACAATGAGAAACGGGTGCGCTACATTTCCGTTCTCCGCTGTCCATCACTCGAGCTCACGTTTCCCAGGTAAAACGAGGTATCAATACTCTCTTTATCCTTCGGGTCGAACACTCACCCCATGATAGTCCATGTAGAGACGCGGGTGAACGCCATCGTTAACCGACTCAACAAGACCAAAACGGAGCGTGTCGTCGACCACGAGGCGGAGCGCGTCGAGCGGTTGAAGACAGAGGCCGCTGAACGGCGCAAGGAAGCTGCCGCGAAGGTTCGTCTATTGTTCCTCTTGTAACTGCCCCTATCACCTCGCTGACTATCATCTCCCTTCAGAAAAAGGCTGAGCTTGAATTAGCTCGTGCGCGGGAGGCGGAGAAAGCAGCGCGTTCGTATGACTCACTATTCTCTGGCGAAGCCGATTACGCGGAAGAAGATCAAGGTCCGAAGAAGAGCGTGAGAGAATTGGAGGAGGATTTTATGTGAAGGTTCTGTTGACGGGTTCAATCACAATCAATGTACTGTCGTTCGGAGTAACGAAAATGTACACACTCGGGTCCCTCATACTCGCCTGTGATTCACATTTACAGAGCGATGGTGTTCCGACCAGCGTGTACAATCTTGGTCGAAATGAGCAGGCTGAACTTGAGCGTACTCACATTTCTCTCTAAATGGCCGCATCTGCCGAAACCAGCGGGTGAAGAAGATCAAGGTGTAAAATGAGGCAGAAGGTATGACCCTCCCGCGACAAGATGCATTCTGACCTGAAATGGGTGCGGACGGGAGGCGTGAGCGCTGGGCGGAACTTTAAGGCACTTTTCTTCCGTTCCCACGACCAGAACCCTTACGCGCCGGACGTTTTCTTCGCGGCGTAGCATCGGGGACATGGCAGCTTCAGCTCGTCAGAGCGCTCGGGTCCAACTGAATGTAGATGTATCGGCTCTGATCCAAACCGAAGAGCGGCGGCGCGCAGTAAAGGCCGCGCTGGACGAAGCAAAAGCGACTGCCCGACGAGCGCGCGCCGAAATTGACGCTCTGCAGCCAGAGCTCGACACGCTAGTGAAGAAATCTGCCAGGCTCGAGCGCAACGTCCGTGACCAACGTGGCATCGTCGTCCGCTGCATTTTGGACGCTTTCCCTCTCGAGCTATTGCGTGCAATTTTTCTCGAGCAGTGCCGCCAACCCGACAGTCTGTGGCGTGATGGACACCAAGGGTCTTACAACCTCTCCCGCGCGCTCGTACCGTTTACCCTGAGCGCTGTTTGCAGAAGATGGCGCTCTCTTGCTCTGGACACTGCAGAACTTTGGACATATGTCGGTGTACCTGCTATCGATGCGGCAGGCTCCAAAGTTGGCAAACAGTTGTATCTCTACGTCAAGGATGTCTTGGAGCGCTCGAAATCTCGCCCAGTAGACGTTATGCTGGACTGGTGCTCATCTTCCCTGTCGCGTTGGGACGGGTCGCCATTCTTCCACAATATATTCGATCTCTTAGCGGCGCATACGGCACGCTGGAAACGATTTCAGGTGCAGCTTCCTCGTGGAGTCACCAAACGACTCGGCGCGTTTCGCCTTCCTACGCCGATTTTGGAGGAGCTCGACGTACTGTGTTGTGGCGACGACAACCCGAGATGGACGTCGCGCCCACCGACATACCTTCCATACTGCCCCCTTCTTCGCCGGCTTACGGCCCACAGAATATTCGTGGTGGCGCGCGAGCCCATGCTTGCGCTTACCTATCTCTCGATCAACGCTGTCAGTGTTCCCATTGACGCCGTTGAAGAACTGCTACGCATGACGCCGTTCCTGCAAACGCTTCGCATATGGTTCCCGACAGAACAGACCCAGCATATCGTTGCGCCCCCTCCCATCACACTTCCCGAACTCTCGTCCCTTGACATGGAAGGCGACCTCCGCTTCTTTCCCGCTTGGGCCACTGGCCTGCAGACACCCAAACTGCGCCATCTCAAAATCGACACGTTGGATACGTCGCCGCTCTCCCAGTACTTGCAATCTTCGGACCTGCGCCTCGAAACCATCCACCTTGTGTGTCGGTATGACGATTGCCGCCTGTCAACAACTGCAGCTACCGACCTCAGCCACCTTTCGCATCTGCAGCGCCTCGTGTTGCAGGACTGCGAGCACGTCCATGCAGCATTCTTCTCGACGCTGGCGCCGCCATCCTTACCGGCGCTCAACGTGCTGCAGCTGCGGGGCGTTACTCTCAAAGACGACATCGCCGAGGCGTTGGTCCAGTTCGTGAGAGCGCGCAAGCAGCACCTATCCGAAGAAACCACTACGAACGCTCGCGCGCCTCTCAAAGTCGAGCTCGTTGATGCCAAGGTGCCATCGTGGCTTGCTCCTCAGCTATCTACGGTAGCTGTCGAATGCGCCGTGTTGGACGACGATAGCTCGGACTCGTCGGGTTCCAGCGACTCAGAATCCTCGAGCCTCAGCGATGATGACTCCGATAGCAGCTCAAACTAGGGCCAAGGTGTGTGTATTCAATATTGGATGCAGCCTGTGTCTCACTATCGTCTTAGCCATCACATCTAGACCAGAACGCTTTAGTTTAACTCAACCAGACCTGCTGAATATATCTCATCCACTGCCAACTCAGTTCCTCTCAATGCCCGCACCATCACCGTAACTTCCTCACGACGGCGCCTCCGTTAGCGGCCGCGGCAAACTCTCTAATACAGTGGCAGCTGGTCAGAGCACTGCATCGTCCCCGGCGCTGATTGCTATGCCATATTTGCGATCCTCGCCCCTTCTTTGGACCTGACGATCGTGCGCAAAGCGGTGCCTCGGAAATCTACCCATTGATTGAAGGACTGCAGGCGGCCCTCAAGTTTGGGGGCCAGCAACTGTGAGTCGGCGTGGATTGCGATGCATTCCTTCCCTCGCCTCGCCCTGACTGCTGCCTTAGTGCCTCTCGCCGCGTACGGCTTGAGAGCCCCTCGTGCCCGCCTGGTCTCGGAGGCTGCTGAAGCCTTCGACTGGTACTCGGTAACGTCTTTCTCAAAACTTTCAGTATCAGGTTCCTCATTGGTCACGAATACTTAGCTCACGCCTTCAGAGAATATTTCGTGGACGCCCTGCTTTGATGGCCAACAATGCGCGCGCCTGAGTCTGCCGCTAGACTACAGCACTCCCGAGGGCCCTCGCGTAGCCATCGCATTGCTGATGCAGCCAGCTACGGACACCGCCAACTACCAAGGTAAGAACCCGGGGCATCTCCACTCTACACTTGGGATGTTACTCACTGTCCCAATGTAGGCACGATCCTGACGAATCCAGGCGGACCCGGCGGCTCTGGCACGCAGTTCGTGCAGTCCGACGCGGCGACGCTCTCGCAACTCTTTGGGCCGACATTCGACGTCTTAGGATTCGACCCGCGCGGGACGGGCGCGAGCACGCCGCTCGCACAGTGTTTCGCGTCGGCGGAGGAGTCGGACGCGTGGGCGATCACGGAAGTCAAAGTGCTCCGCGTCGGCGACGGGAGCATTCCTCTCGCGCAGGCCAGGGACGATGTGCTTGGTGAGTTATGCCAGCGGGCGCTCGGGGGAAATGGGAGGCAGGATGTGGGCGAGAATGTCACGGCGGAGGACTGGGGCATTGGGCGCTTCATGGACAGCGCTACTGTTGCCACTGATATGCTCAACATCGTCGAGAAGCTCGGGCAAGACAAGCTGCAGTATTACGGCATTGTGAGCAGTTCATCACCCATGTCCTTCGCCGGTTTGACATGTCCATACAGAGCTATGGAACAACACTTGGACAGTACTTTGCGTCTCTTTACCCAGACCGCATCGGGCGCATGGCACTGGACGGCGTGGCGGATGGTGTAAAGTGGCAGCAGGGGGAAGTCGTGGACGCCGTCGTGGATGCAGACCGCGTGATGGACACCTTCTTCGAGAACTGCGCTCTGGCAGGCGCAAGCAAGTGCGACATATGGGAGCCGACAGCTCGCCGCGTCGCACGGCGCGTCGATCGCATCCTGGACAGCCTCAAACAGAGTCCAATCGCCCTTCCAGAGAGCGCCTCCGGCCCAACAGTGCTCACGCTCGACGACGCGCTCGGCTTCATCTTCAGCTCGCTCTACTTCCCGCTCGACGGCTTCCCCTTCCTCTCCGCGGGCTTCCGCGCCGTCGAGACGCGCAACACCAGCGTTCTCTCGCAGTTAGCCTACTTCTCCCCGAGCACGGGCCTCCCGCCGTGGCTGCAGCCCAACCAGGCGGAGGCGGGGGTGGGCTGCTCGGACTTCCCCCCGGAGAACCGCTCGATTGCCGCGGACATTGCGACCGTGCGCAGGGGCGCGGAGATATCCAAGTGGGCGGGGCGCTTCGACTTTGCGCGGCAGCGGCTGACGTGCGGCGCGTGGCGCGTCCGCGCGCAGCGGCGGTACACCGGCCCTCTGTCCAGCGCGACGTTGGGCGTCGGCACGCTGGCCATCTCAAACGCGATCGACCCCGTCACGCCCATCTCCGGCGCGCGAGCTGTTGTCGGGCGGTTCGCGGGCATGAGGCTGTTGGTGCAGAATACAGTCGGGCACAGCGCGATTGCATCGCTGTCGAGCTGTGTCGCGCAGGCTGTGAGAGTCTATTTCACAACGGGGCAGCTGCCGGAGGAGGGCACCGTGTGTCAGCCAGATGTTCTGCCGTTGCTTGGTGCGCCGTCAGCCGAGTAGATAGAGAGCTGGGCAGATCCGGTATGGGTATAGAGAGCGTGCGATAATGATTCACTGTACGAGCTCCACAGGAGTAGGAATAAAAACCCAACACTGGCACCGCGATAGAGCGCTAGGGATGGCAATGAGCCCGCAAGGCTGCGCGCTGAGTCTCTGACACAATATCCAAGTTTCATAGGATGCTCCAGTGGCATACCATTGCATGCAGCGGAGAGTGGCTCGCAGCACCAGGGCAAGACGGGAGTCATCGCAGTCCAACGTCAGCTTCTCCCAGCACGTCAATAACACCTGCTACAACAAGATAACTAGAATACAGTGTCTGCCGTTCGTTAGCCAGCGAAACTCGTGCTCCGCCAGGAAGATACACACGTACATAACGTCTACTTTTACGAGACTGCAATTTCGTCCACAGCCATGTCGTCCATGATTCGCGACCTCCCGGCTCTGCGCGCTGCAGCTCGTGCCTGGAGCTGCTCAATGTCTCGTTCCAATTTTGCCTGCCACGGAGCGTTAGATGTGTGAGCAATGGACGGACAGAGCACATACGGTTGCAGCATCAATATGTTCAGCTGTGAAACCGCCGGCAGGGTCCAACGACGACGGCGGCTCGGGGATGACTGAAGAGCTGAGCGAGCGAAGACGCGGCGGATGACGGTTAGACTCACGTTTTGCAGCGTTGTTAAACACCTCGTTCATCAGCTCGTGGTTGCGCCGGAAGCGCATGAGCGCGAGCGAGCGCGCGGAGATGTGCGCCGTCGCCTCGTCGCCCGAGTCGAAGTCGGGCTCGGGCGCGCGGATCTGCTGGACGAAGCGCTGCCGGTCGCGCTGCTCCATGTCCTGGTTCTGCTGCTGCAGCATCGCGGCGGCGGCTGCAGCGCGCTGCTGCTGGAGCTGCTGCTGCTGTTGTTGCTGCTGCTGCAGCTGCGCAGCATTCGGGTGCTGCTGCCTCTGGGGCGTCTGTTGCTGCTGCTGCTGCTGCTGCTGCTGGGGCGCGAGCGGGACGAACGGCGGCTCGTTGACCGGGCGCAGCGGGTACTGGCGCGCGGGCATCTGCAGCAGGTGCGGCGGGATCGGCGCCGGGTGGCCGCGCGCGTAGTGGATGAGCAGCAGCGACGGGTGGCCGCCGCGCACGAGCCGGTAGACGCGCCGCGTGCGCTGCGCGACCTGGTCGTGGCCCGGGATGTACCCGTTCTTCGCCTCGATCACCTCGACCTCCAGCTCCTGCCCGCCCGGGTAGCTGACCTTCGTGTCCTTCTCCAGATACCGGATCCCGTCGGGCGGCACGCCTGGCGCCTGCGGGACCAGGAAGACTAGGTGCAGCGAGCCATCTGCGCGCTGGCGGTCAACAAAAATTATGTATAAAAAATTGGTGGCTAATTAGGTACCTGCTGGCCGGTCAATGTAGGTCCAATGGAACGCCTGGGACTGCGCAAACTGCACGCCGCGTCGCAGCAGCGTCACGGCGTTTTCCAGCGACAAGTTCTGCGTTGCACCGAGGTCCATTGGGTATTTCAGACATATTTCTGCTGGTGCCTGGAAGGTCTGGTGAGCCCGACGCAATGTTGAACGCGGTCATAACGCGCCTGGGGCTGCTGCGGGACGCCAAACCCTTGCTGGAACGCCATGGTTGAAAGCCAGAAGATGCACGTGACCGCCGTCACGCCGTGACTGTCAATTCGATGCTTCTTTTCCGGTTTCACTCATGGCGATTCTGTTCCCCTGCATCGCAGAGCTGTGGGCGGCGACGTAGCCTCTGTGCTCTCGCTGTGCGCAGACTCGCCATCAAAGAGCGCATCAGACCGGCCCTCGAGGCCAGCCTCTCCCTTGTGCAGCCTTGTGGCATTGGATGCTTCTCGCATTGAGCTCATGGACTCTGTAGCTAGCCTTTGGCCATTAGCCTTGCGAGTATCCAGGCTTCCAGCCCGCGCGTCGCCTCCCCGTCGGCCGCATTCGGGCTTCTCACTGTGAAGCTCGTACCCGACGGACCCAGGGCTCGCTGCACGGCTGGAACTCGTCGCTCACCTCTTCACGCTTCCATCGGCCACAGCGTCAACGCCATTGGGTCGCTGTAGCGCTTGCTGGTAAACCTGCTGTCCAGCTCGAGAAGCACTCGCCTGTCTGACGCATTGCTTTACTGCACAGTTGATTCTCAGGTCTGTGTCGACTCAAGATCCTCGTCTCGTTTTACTTCACGCAGGGGATCTAAAGTCTGAAGCTCGAAGCAGATGGACCTCCGCGGACTCGGGCTGGACGGCACTTTTTGCATTTCCAGGCCTGGCCGGTAGACGCCCGCGGCGGCAAACTATCGCTTCGTCTTCATTGGCCAATCCAGCTCGGAGAGCCTTGTGCTCAGTTGTTCGTAGCCCAAGAGCGGTGGCCACAGACCTTGCCATCTCATCTGGTATCTGGAGCGTCCCCAATCTCGAATCTGGCAGTCTGGCCATGTTCCTGTTAGCCGCCCGCCGCAGCCGTTTTTGGCGACGCGCTCGCCCAATCGCGTCGTCCGCCCGAAGCGGCGCGCCGCGCTCTCCTTCCCGTTCCACGTCGCAACCCGTGCCGTCCCGGACGAATGAGGACGCGCCGTGGCCCAGCCTGCGTTGGCCAGCTGCCAGGCAAATACGACCTCCCTGTCTCGGTGGCAGGGTCATGCGGACGCTCAACCATTCCGAATGCATGGGACTCGCGCGCGGCCATTCTTGCTTTGTTCGCGATCGGAGGTTCAGATACGCACAACGCGGGATATCCGATATCGTGCTCTGACGCACATTCCGACGTCGGTGCTTTTCGGCCAGCCTGGTGCTTCGTGACTCAGTCTTTCAGCGACAGATCTCAATCTCCTCGCTTGGCCACATCATAACTTAACATGCCCGCATCATTCCTGCGCGGTATTTAAGGCGCGATAGCGCGCGCCGTCGCGTTTCGCCCACTCTTTGACTCCCCAACCCCCTCCGCGCCTGTTCCCGCTCCCGCCATGCTGCGCACACGAGCGCCGTCCCTCAGTCTACCGGGAGCCGATAGCTTTGAGGCGCAGCTGCAGCGTCTCCAAGCCGAGCGCGCCGCCGCGGAACGCGCCTATCTCGCCCAGCTGGCCGCCTATGACGCCGCCCTGCAACGTCTCCTCGCGCAGCAGCAGCAGCAACAACGACAAAGGCAACAATGCCCCAAACCATCGTACATTGCGCGTCTGCCGCCAGAACTGCTCTCCGAGATCGCGTGCCACGTCTCCGCTGTCCTGCCTCTCCTCCTCGTCTCCAAGCTCTGGAAAAACACGCTAGAAGCCACCCCGGGGCTCTGGGCGTCCCTCTCTCTCCCCGCACAGCCAACGGCCGCCTCCCTCCGCGCGCTGCGCCGACATCTAGACCTCGCGAAGGCGGCGCCGCTCTTTGTGCGTGTCCAGGCGGCGCTGTGCGCGCCGCAGCACCTGCAAAGCTACTGGGCCGGCATGGCGCTGCTGCGCGGCGCGCTGTCCCGCGTCCGCGCGCTGGAGATCAGCGTGAAGGACCGCGGGCAGCTCGCGGACGTGCTCGCGCACCTCGCAGCGCCGGCGCCGGCGCTGCGCGCGCTGGTGCTGCACGGCCCGCACGGCGAGCCGTTGCATCCCGCGCACGTCCCGCCCGACGTGCTCCTCGGCGCGCCGCTGCGCCGCATGGTGCTCGACCACGCGTGCGTCCCCGCCGACCAGCTCGTCCGCGCGGGCCTGCCGCTGCGGGAGCTCGATGTCACGACGGTGTTCCATGATGCCACGGTCGAGGGGAATGCTTTCGCCGAGGCCGTGGAGCGCGCGGCGCCGACGCTTGAGCGTCTGCGGGTTGTTGGCTCGCAGTGGCGCGCGGACCCTGCGCCGCGCTTGTCGTTGTTGGGACTCCCGGCGATCGAAGCGCCTCTGCTGCAAGAGCTGAGTTTGGATAACGCGCCGCTGCAGGGGCTCGTTGCGCGCCTGAGCGCGCCGGCGCTTCGTGTTGTGTCGCTCCGCGCCGTCGTCGGCCCACTGGATGTGTCGTTCCTCAGCAGTGCCGCTGCTGCCTTGGAGGAGCTCTCACTCGTCGACGTATCACTGCAGCTACCCGCATCGACGCTCCCCCTCCGCCTCCCGCGCGTCGCAACTCTGACGCTCAAGATCGACCACGCGACACCCTTCCTGGACGCGCTCGTCCTCCCCGCGCTGCACACCGCCGACATCCGCCAGCCGGACGGCGCAGCCGAGGACGCCGCGTCCTTCCTCGCCGCCGTCGACGCATTCCTCCTGCGCGCACCCACACTGCGCTCCCTCACCCTCCGCGCGCAACATGCCGCGAAAGACGCGCCGTGCAGCCTCAGCGCGCCATGCCCGTCGCTAGAGCGTCTGCACCTGCTCGACACGGGCGCCGTCAACTTCACCTCCGTCCTCAACAGCGCGCACGAGCTCAAGTTAACCGGCGGCAGCCCCTCCGCCGCAGCTCTCATCCACGCGCTGCCGAATATCCGGCACCTCGCTGTGCACGGCGTCGACGCCGGCGCCGTCAACGCGTGCGTCTGCGCGGTGCGCGCGGGCGCGTGGGCCGAGCTGGAGGACGTCGAGTTCGAGCATTGCCCGATGATGGACGGCGAGGCGCTCGTCGCCGCCGTCGGCCAGCGTCAGCGGCGGCTACGGAATGTGCAGCTGTGGAGCTGCGGTGGGGTGAGCAGCGCCCAGCGGGATGATATACGACGATTGTTGATAAGATGAATGCTATAGATCAGGCTTGTTTAGATTTACTTAGACCTCTTAGACTATTCTATGCCCCCTTGTAGTTCGAATAATCAGCGAAGGTTGTGGTGTAGGTGAGATTACGAATGTAAGACAATACAATGCCTGATCTTACGGGCAGAGTTGGACCTTCGCCTTTCCGAATGTCATCATCTCTCTGTCGCTGTCTCTATTACAAATTCTGCCCATTTTCACGCCTTTCCTTCGTGCCTCACTTTCCCTCAGTTAATTCTGGCCTGCATGGTGCGTCCCCGCGCTGACCATCCCTTTCGTCCAAAAACAAGCGGACGATGGGCTTTCTGAGTCCGACCTCGGGAGGCGGTACTCGAGCTCGGATCTCCGAAACGGAGTCCGCTCTACAGCTTACACCGTATTCCACCATCGAGCGGACAGGGCTTGCCGCGCTGCGCAATCTTCTCGTGTGTCCGAACTTGGGGGCCGGGATTCATTTTGTGACCCGAAGTACCCTTGGGCCTTGGCTGGACAGAGCAATTCTCCGCCACCTGTTAGCACTGGCAGACCACGGGCATCACGCATTCCAGTAACCTCCCTACCGACGCGGATTGGTGGCACTGCGCATGCAGGCTCGTCATTCGGGCGCCAGAAAATGTTGTGGTCCTTCCAGCGGACTGGTGTTCCATCTCTACCACTGACGCCGTAAACGGATTCCCTGCATTCGATGCCGCGCTCTGTTCTCAGGCTTTCGCATGGCTCACTGCCATTTTCTGGTGCTCTATTACTGCTGGGAGGGATCTTACGTCGCTGCTTTGCCCAGCCATTGTCGTACCTCGCCAACTCAGCAACTGCGGTCGTCTCTGGGCGCTCCGGTCTTGCAAGGTGCTTTCAAAAAAATCAAACGGCGGCGCTTGTTTTTTATGAATGAAGGCATGGTTGGCGATCCGGGGTCGGGCGCCCGCTGATGCAACCATTACGCATGCGAACAAGTTGGCGAGGTTCACAGGCCTGACAAACCTGGTACTGGGGCTCTCAACATTGCTCCCTTGTTGCATTGCCGCCGGCCTGTCGTGCCCCTTCTTCGCTCTTCAGTCAGGAACTATGACACCTTTCTTATTTCGCGAGCGCGTGCTGTTGCGCCATGCAATCTCTAGTGGCAGCATTCTCACGATGCATACATTCCTTGTTCGACTCATTACAAGGGGGCGCATTTCCGCTATCGCGATGCGGATGTTGCGTCGTTAGAAGCGTGTTCCAGCGATATTGCTAGGCGCCTCTTCGACTCGAAGTGCCTTACTCATCTTCAGGCCAAACAGACGTGTCCGAGCTGGCTGGTTGGTTTGAGGGCGCATTCATAGAAATCTTCACTAACAATATATGATCCGGCTACGCACGTGGCAAAGGTACGGCCATCGAGGGTGGCACACTGCATCGCTGCTGACTTCAACCCCGGTCCTCCGCATAAACAGCCGCGCCTGCTTTGAAAATATAAAAAGGACCCAAGGCAAGTGGCTTTTTCAGCAGCAGTTGTTCGACCATGCTGAAACTCGTATCCCTCGCCTCGTTCGTCGCAGTCTCTCTTGCGAAGCCGCTGGGTACTTTGGCAGCACCTCACTGCACGGACTCCATCGCTCAGTTCACTGCGTCTGCAACGAACTTCGACCTCAGCTCTGGCACGCTGCCCCCGAACGCGACGGTGCCAACCTCGGGAACATTCGGCGTCCAGCTGCGCTACTGCGAGCCGACGGTGCAGGTGGACTCGCGCGAGGACACCATCCAGATCCTCGTGCACGGCATCACGTACAACACGCAGTACTGGGACACCGACTTCGAGCCCGAGATGTACAGCTACGTGCGCTTCGCGGCCGCGCAGGGCTATGCCACGCTCAACATGGCGCGCTTGGGTACGCAGTGTTCAATGTTTAGCTGTCCTCACACTGCCTCTCTTTAAATCTGACAATGACGCTGTGGCAAAGGTTATGGCGAGAGCGATCACCCCGATCCGCTCGCCGTCCTCCAGACGCCCTTTGACGCTGCCATCCTCGAGTCCATCATCACGGCCGCGCGCTCGGGCAGCATCCCCGGGGCGACGCGTGCCTTCGGGACTGTCGTCTACATTGGTCACTCGTATGGGAGCATCCTGCTGAACGGCGTCATCATCGACCAGCCGGACTTGGTCGATGCCGCGGTCTTCACCGGAGTGAGCATATATTACCTCTGTTACTCTCAAACTCTAACAAGGATGTGTTCTCACCGGCGTCCATCAGTACTCACACGACCTCTCCAACACCGGTGAAGTCACCGGCATAGTCGGGCTGGGCCCCGCGCGCGAGATCGACCCCGCGCGCTTTGGCGACCTCCCGCCGGACTACATCACCACGGCGAACGAGACGGGCCGCATCGCGGGGTTCTACGGGCCCCCGGGCTCGTTCGACCCCGCCGCCGCGGCGTTCGACGAGGCGCACAAGGACACAACTACTACAGGCGAAGTCCTCACGCTCGGCGTGCCCGTCACGACCGCGCCCCAGTTCACCGGCGACGTGTTTACGATCAACGGTGACGGCGACATCATCTTCTGCACGCAGCCGGGGTGTGCGAATCTCGCGGCGGAGGGGCAGTTCTACCCCGCTGCGAAGTCCGTCGAGTTTGGTAAGCCGTGTGCTTGTCCGAGGGCGTCTCCACATGCTGAGCTCGGCATTTTCAGCGGTCGTCCCTTTCACTGGGCACTCGCTGAACTACCACTTGTCGGCGCCTGCGTTTTATGCCACTCTCCAGTCCTGGCTGACTCGCCATGGATATTGAGCGCACGTCCTTAATTACTTGTCACCAATGTTATAATGTAATCGCATACAGTATAGGCGTAAGATGCTTCGATTCATCCCAAATTGTGGATTGATAACTTCCAGAGGAGCTCGTTGTTTAGGATGTGCTCTTTATTATTTCCACACGATTGAGGCTGGCTGATTAGTTAGGCGGTCAGAGAAAAAGACACTGAATACGCCCTCCGGGAATCGAACCCGGCCCGCTTGCTGTGAACATAAATGGAAGGCAAGCATGATAACCACTTCACCAAGGACGTTACCTTCACTTGGCTTGAGTAACATTATACGTAGCGTATTTATAACGGTTATCCCTGGACATCGTAAGAATTCCAACTCCTTAATAGTATGAACAGAAATTTTGAGCGTGGGGAATGCTGAAGATGGGAGTCGGGATGAAGCGTCGGAGTTGGCGCGTGTCGATTGATCTGGGGCGGGCTGTTTAGGCGCTCGACGTGTTTCGATGCTTTCCTATGGTGTCGGTCAACGTTCGTATACCCTTTGTTCATTTCATTCGCCGCCTGCTCTCCAGTCTTCTCGTGACCAGCGCCCGGACACGGCGACGACGGCTGGGCGTGGCCTTTGGCACCGGCGCTCATTCTCTGGACTCGGCCGACGCCCCAACGAGTGCTGCGACTCCGAGCGCGGCGGACAGCCCAGCAGCGTCCGAGCCAGCGACCCGAGATGACGAGCAGCAACCGTTTGAGGACCGGGAACCGTATTCATGGCCCATCCACGAGCTCATGCGCAGCCCGGCGCTCTTCGCGCCCGTCCGGACCCCCCGACACCCCATCGTGCTCTGCCACGGCCTGTACGGCTTCGACGTCCGGGGTCCGTCCTCCTTCCCGCGCCTGCAAATGCATTACTGGTCCAACGTGCTCGACGTCCTGCGCAACACCGTCGGCGCCAGCGTGCTCGTCACCGCCGTGCCGTCGACGGGGAGCGTCAGGACGCGCGCGGAGGCGATGGACGGCTTCCTGCGCCAGCGCGCCCAGGGCAAGGCGCTCAACTTCATGGCGCACTCCATGGGCGGCCTGGACTGCCGCCATCTCATCTCCCACATCCGCCCGCGCGACTACACCCCGCTCTCGCTCACCACCATCGCCACGCCGCACCAGGGCTCGCCGTTCATGGACTGGTGCATGGCCAACATCGGCATCGGCGCCTCGCGCCACCCGCACCAGCCGTTCCCGCGCCCGACGTCGCTCCCGTACTCGCTCAAGAATCCGTTGCTGGAGCGCCCGACGACGACCGCGAAGAGAGAGGCTGTCGACTTGCTGAGTGCGGCCACGCTTGCATCCTTACCCAGCAGCTTTACCACTGTTCTCCTTGGTCTCATCGACAGTCCTGCGTACAGCAACCTCACGACCTACTTTCTCAAGAACCAGTTCAACCCATCGACTCCGGACGTGGAAGGCGTCAAGTACATCTCCCTTGCGGGTCGAATAGGCAGCGTTTCGGTGAGTCCCTCCAGAACGACCCTCGCATGCTGACGCCTCCTCACAGATCCTACACCCGCTCTGGTTGCCAAAGCTCATCCTCGACGCAGCCTGCGCGCCCTCGGAGGGCGGCAACGACGGTCTCGTGTCCGTTCAGTCCGCACGCTGGGGCGAGTTCCTCGGCGTCCTAGAGGAATGCGACCACTGGGACCTGCGCGGCGCGCGCGGGCTCTCGGGCTCCGTCGAGACGCTGCTCGACGTCTTCAAGCCCAAACAGCAACAGCAACAACGCTTCCGGCAGGAGTTCGGCGAGAAGCGGAGCGCGAGCGCGGAGGAGGAGGGCGAGACGCAGCGCCGCGTGCGCGACGCGCTGCACGACTCCGCCGCGGCGCAGCGGCGCGACGGGTCCGAGGAGGACGCGGAGGTCCGGAGCTCGACCGACCGCCTGTCGAGCGTGTTTGACTGGATCGCGGACCATGTCCCCATCGGCAGCAGCAGCGGCGACAAGGACAAAGACAAGGCGAAGCAGAAGCCCAAGCCGAAGGAGGAGAAGCGCAGGAGCGACCTCGCCAGCAGGGTCGATCTCGAGCGGCTGTATGTCGCGCTGTGTCGTAAATTGTACGATGAGGGCTTGTAATGTATACTATAGCTATCGCGGGAGTTCTTTTTGGTGCATTGAGCTCGGTGTGAATTGGTTGTTTTCTTATTGCAGCCGAGCATAATTTCTGGTAGGTACGAAAAAAGTGTCATACTTTGGCAAAAATTGGCATGGTGACATTCCGCCCGAAGGCCTGGTAAAATACTCGACGGCGAGACAAAACGACAGAACCTGGCGTCTGGGGCGGCGCGCGAGACGACAACGAGTGGGGGTGTGGAGGACGCGAGAGACGACGAGCAGGGGGGTGAGACGGCGATCGAGCAATTCCAGAGCATAGCGACGTCTGGGGGAGAGAGAGACGAGTGTGGCCAAACTGAAATGGCCCGCCTTTTATACCCTTCCAGGGCGTCTAGCCCGGGGGAGGGCGGAACGGCGCTGAGATCAGCATGGTGATGTCTTCCAAATTGGCGCTTCCCTCGCAACAACCGCGGTGTCCGCCCTTGCGGCAGTGTGCGCAACGTGAGAGACGTCGCCGCTGCGCTGCGAAATGTGCTGGAGCTGCAGGACGGCGAGAGATGCATCGGCCGGCGTCGTGGCCATCCGGACGGGCTGACACACCCGTGATGTGCTGCGTTCCGCTCCCTGTTGCCCTTGACATCTATTCCCACGCCCTTTTTCTGTAATCTTTGGTACTCTCAGGCCGCAGGAGACATCCTCTGAGAGCAAAGCTCAGCCTTCCTTCGCACCTGTTTCCACGGCCGGCTTCTAACACTAACACTCGGATAATGATCGAATCATCCGCTTTATTGCATGCAGTGTCTAAAAATGGTCTACGGTGTGACGGGAATTGGGAACAAGGAGGATGACATACACGGCCAGGAAAAGGATGAGCTAAAACGCGTGATATCAGGGATTACAGGAATTGTATCTTCCTGATCACCTCCGATGGCTTGCTTTTTAACACATTTGACGTCTGCTGTGCAAAGACGCAAATGTTGTAATCGGATGACCACGTAAGCGTTTCCCGGTGCGGCCAAACACGGACTCACCGGGCTCGGAACCCGCCGCCCGACGCTATTGCTTGCAACACTACCATGCCGTTGGATTTGCATCGCGCAGATTGTCTGTACACCAGATTGGTGACCACCGGCAGACTGCTTACAGCCTGTTTACAGTGTTTGCCCGCTCTTCGACGTCCGGGCTGGTGCGCTGCGTGCTGTGCAAGTCTGGCTGGATGACCATCGATGGCGCCGCACGACACGACACGCACTCTTGAAGTCCATCGAGTCCAAGGTTGCAACGCTCGACACTCGCATTGTTGAGAACTTCAAGCCTCCTGCAGCCATTCTGGTGCGCTAAAATCTGTTGGTTACGTTGCGCGATAGCTGATGCTCCCGCAGAAAAACATGCGGCGTGCAACGCGTCATTACTTATTCCAACCCGTGAACTCGTACTACGGCATTCATATTGCAGCCATGGTCAGAGCTATTCTATTTAACTGCTTGGACTGACACTGATTCGGTTTAGAACTACTACTCCTCGCACAAGGACGACGGTCATCCGCTGGCCAAGTGCGGCTATCTCACCGACAAAGACGTCAAGGAGGCTATTCACAAGATGCTCGAGAAATTTGCTGGCCAGGCTCGCGGCCAGCTGCGCGCTTTGGTGTGTCCTATATTTTGACGGTCGTAGATCCTAACATTGGCAATAACAGATCTGGCGAATGGTCGTGCAAGGCACGAGCCTCAGCACCTGGGTCAAACACATGTCCGAGCACTGGGCAATGCGGGGCAGGAACCGTACCTACACTCCGAACAAGCAGCAGGAGGCCCGATTGGCCTTGATGGTGCGCACGCTCCAGCCCTTTAGACTGAATTGGAGGCTGACGGTGTCAAAGCGTGAGACAGCTGAGCCTCTCGTCAGCGCCCCGACGACCCGAGGCCAAGACACCAACTTCTGGCCGATCTTGAACGCAAAATTAGAAGAGCTCTACGCGACACACGGGCCCGATGTCACCAGCACCGGTTGGGACAGGTATGTAGGCTGTTGCCTCAACCGGTGAGCGTGTTCATTTCTCTTCAGATGGGCGGACGGTATCATTGCCCGGGACAAACTACTGTACAAGGAACCAGCGCGCGCAGAGGATTTCGACGACTTCGGGCCTGACGACGATTTTGACTAATTTGCCTGCTAATCTAGAATTATGCTGTCCCTTGATCCCTTATAATCCAGATGTTTCTCTTCGTCTGAACCTTGCATCCACTCATAAGTGGAAGTAGAAAGTGAGCTGGGACCCGTAATCATTTCCGTATGTGGCAGCTCCGGTGCATAATGTTTTTTGCGTCACCCGATGACATCTTTTGTGTGATCTGATGATACAATTTTTGTCTTTGCACGAAGGACAGCTCAGTTGTTCACAGCAAAACGTCTGTTGTGTAATTGATCAAATTATGACAATTTAGGTGATCGCCTGGGTGGCCGTGTAAAGGTGGGACTGATTACGGAGACTTGACTGCTCCGCAGAGCAGCGAGTGCCAACGAATACGACTTTCAAGTAGTATTCCTCGGCAGCGGTCAAATCCCAAATGTTGCCATTCGTGCGACTTTCCGACGTCTCACGGTTGACAATGACAAATAGCAACGAGTTGACTCACCGGGAACCGCGCGGAGAAACCGACGCACCGCTTCCAAACGCGGCTGGGTTGCGCACGCCAACACGTCCGCAGGGCGGCGCCAACTGTTGGCCTCGTGGGATGCATAACGCACGGGGCCTCAGGCGAGCTAGAATGTGCGCGGGAATTTGTCCAAGGAGTCTCCGATGCGCGGGACGCACGAAGTATTGCACTGCGTGGTGAAATCAGCTTTGGCGGCGGGTGCATGGCGCGTGAGAAACTCACTTTGAGCGCAAGAACACAGCCTGTCCATCCGCGCCAAATGAGCTGCGGCGACCACAAGTGCGCGGGAGGGTCGGGCGGCGCGGGAGAGGACGATCTGATGTGGCGAATTGGGAGCGGAACGGAAAGGATTGACCTGGAGGACGAAATCAGTCCCGAGCAGCACCGGGAAGAAAAAGGCTTACCAACGGCGAGAATTGCAGACCCACAGCGCAAGCGTCGGGCCACGGATTTCTGCTGCATTGGGAGACCAGACTCCGAGATTCTGATGGTTGGCGACGACGTCGCAGATCGGACAATGAATGGCTGGGCGAGGCGGTCGAGCGATCCAAGCAGCCATGCGAATACTGCTTGCATGTGCAAGCCCCGGGGCGTATCACGCACATAGGCGATGCCTGGAGTCGCGGGAAATCGTTGGCAGATGAGGAGGGCGTAGTGCAGGAACTGACCTTAGGGTCGCGGAATCGCATCGCGATTGCGTCGCGCCGATACCCAACGCGCGATGCAACTACGCGTCGCCAAGGAACAGCAGCGATACCGCGGTCATTCCCACCGCCGGCTGCAAGTCGTCGCATTTCGAGGTGGCGACTCGCCACGGTGAAATAGCACATTCTGCGCGATGATGTCAGAGTCGCAGTACCAGGACAAAACACATACCATCACCATGAGCATGAACCAGCCGGCCACAGACCGGCCAAAGATCTGGCTGCCCAGATGAGAGGATATCCCGCTCATAGGAACTGTGCGCACACCTCGATTACCCGCGCCTAGCTGCATGACGGCCTGTGAAAAAAGTCAGTATCCTGCAACAAGCACCGCAAACGGCGCGACATTCCGCAATTCTCAACGGGTGCGAGCATGTGTTGATAAGAGGCTTGCGCCGCGCGCGATGCAGCGTGCAATTTTTGGCAAGCGCAAAGAATTGCAGGCCTCTGAGCATGTCGAGTGCGGGACATCGCACAGGACAGCACGGCACCGGCGATTCGACCGACTGACGGTGCCCTCTTTGAAAATAAAATGGAGCACGGCGACGTCGGGAGAGTGGGAACAGGTAAAACCAACTCGCGCGAGACTCGACGCAGACATCAAGAAGCGGGGGGCCGTTCAAAACGAGCAGGTTGCGAAAATTTGCTTGGAGACGCGCTCTGCAACACTCAGCCGTCAGACGAACTCTCTGAGCCTTGCAAACGCAAAACCTACTGCATATTGGCCTTCTTCAACACAATAAAACGTTGAACAGCGTGCTACAAATAGGGGCTGAGAGCCCGCGGTCGCCGCGGTGCCCGAATCGGCGACCAGTGAGTCGGAGATGGTGGACGTTGGGGAGAAAGAAGCGGAGAATGCCGTTATGCGCATCAGAGCAACTACGCCGGACGCCCGACGAGCTGGCAGCATTGGGGGGGAAAGACGTGAGGTTTGGCGGTTCGGTTTCTTGGGATCTTATGTATGTGGGAGCAAGGCGGACTCGTACCATAGGGACCGGGAGAACCATTCAACTCGCGCGCGCTGCGATAGCATGTGATCTGTCAACACGGAAGTATATTCGACGTGTATTACCGCACAGCCTGCGGCTTTTCAGCTCAACACCTGAGTCATCAGACATTCCAAAAATACCGACGTTGCGATAACGCAGCAGCTACAACAGCATGTGAGCATTTTGGTGATGAATGACGAGGCCCTGTATTGCGTCTCGGTGTCACTTTCACCTTTAGGTTCAATGAATGCAGAACTGCAACGCCGAGTTGGCCCGGCGGAAAAATGCTCGGTGGCATCTTACGGAGAGACTGATCTCCGATTAGCATTGCGAATGCAAGGAATCGAGCGCGGGAGCGCAGCGTGGCGATACCTGGTATTCCCCACGGAGATTGCAGATATCATCGTCTGCTCTGACTCTATGGGCGCTTAATATTCATGAGAGCAGAAATTCCAGTGTTAGAAACTGTTCTGGACTGCAAAGGCGAGCAAGTTGCCACTAAGGGTCGCACATGCACCGAGTTTTCCCGTGGCATTTTGGCAGTTTGACGTTTTCGAATACTCATAATGAGACTATGCAACGTGATGAGTCAGCGAGGAGGTGCTAGAACTCGTCCGAATGACGAATTTTCAGGCCCACGTGCCGGGGCGGGCGCAGATGAGGCGCGTGCAAACTCCGCTCGTCAGCGAACAACGGCCAAGAACGTACCCGCAGAGACCGGCGCCTGTACCCTCCAGGTTTCACATGCTGAGTGGTCATATTGGGAAGCAATTCTGACTCAAATTGCGACGAATGGAGGCGTGGGACGAGATCTGCGCGCTGCGCGGTCGCGACGAAAAACGCAAGTTACTCACTTTCCCCTGGTTTCCCGCGCTTCTCGGCTTGCAACCATCAATCGCCGGTAGATCACGCATCAGAGATGCTGACAGAACGAGTCTAGACGCGGCCGCGCGGCGTTCGCGTCGTAGCGCATTTTTCGCGTCCACAGGGTATACGGGCACCTCCTGGCCTACCCTCTGCTCCCCCACGGGCGCTTAACGCTGTATGGGCGTCTATACGCATGAGCGAGAGCAAGTTGAACCGGCTGGAAGGGTCTGGCGGCGAGGAATCGGCGGCGGGAGGTCGGACGGGGTGGCTAAACACAGAACACAAGCACCCCGGCGGCCTCGGGCCCGCCACCTCGCGTTTCCCACGGAACGTGTCGTACAACCCGCTCTGTGTAAGCATGCGAAGCTGGCTTCCGGGAAAGCAACGGAGGTTGCGAGCCTCGTGCGAGGGTATAAAAGGCGCTGTGGAACGGGTCAAAGTCGACCATCGGACCTTCCTCTCCTTCCCTCTTCCGCTCCATCCACTGCTCACGGACGGGAATTTTCCTGCTCCTCTATGCATTGATTCTCTGCGTTGCCATCGCCCTCTGCCCTCCGGCAATGGTCACGGTGGCGTGCTCCCCGCTCGCACCACCGTCGACGCGCTTCACCACCGTCTCGACCGTCCTCGGGCCCTGATTTTTTGCACGAGCGGTAAGCTTTGTACAGTTTGCTTTAACATGAGCTTTACTGATTATGCTTCACGTTGCGACAGTTACTTGGAATGAAACCGCAGACGTCCGAGCGCGGCGTGAACCAGCCGTTGCAGCCCATCGTCGACTTCCACGATCGCCGTGGAACATCTCTCTGACTTTATTTATCACGCATACAGGTATCACGCCATGCGTGCATTGTTGACGACATTGTACTGAAACGAATTCCTTGACGCGAAGAACCTCTTCACGCTGTCGTCAAGTCTTTCTGCATCTGGCCCGCCGCCGCTGAAGGTGAGCTTGTATATGCGTTCATCGTCGCTGCTGTCGTCCGCTGATACATTATCATTTCCTGGAAATCGTTCAGATACTATGTGCCCGTTGTTGTGCATGTCGGCGCGCGTCGAACTCAGAGTTCGGTCATCTAGCATTCGCGACGACCCACGATCGGCAGCGCATGTCCATCGCCACGGTCAGTACTGCGCGCTTGCTTGCCGTCCAAAATGACGCTGATCCATGCATTTGCAGGCCGATTTTTGCCAATCGTCGAGTTACGCCAGGTTCGTCCCACATTGCGCATTCCCACGCTATCGTCATCTCTGACGGACCATCGCAGCGTGCGGTTTGCGCGCGCTGCTCGGCGCATGGAGAAGGAAACGTTGCGATTGCGAGGGGTCACTAAGTATGTGAAACAAACGCGGTACGTACACGCGCGCTGCGGACTCGCCGTCACGCTCACGCTCCGGACAGCTACTGTATGCGCACGCCCACCGCCGGAGCGTGCTCGAGTTCAAATCGTGCGCATGGCGGACGACGCCTCGGCGGGCGCGGGCTGGACGCGGAACATCTGCGCGGGACGGTCACAGTGAGTTCGATCGGCGACGCTGCGTGAACGGCTGACCTCGCGCAGTGTGGTTCCGATCGTCGCACGTCGTCGTTGCGTGCAGCGCGAAAACGCGGAACGTCCGGGGTGTCGTCGACATCTGCATTGGGCGGCTGCTTCATGGACCTCGACACCTCCGCGCTGTCTCGCGGGGCCGTATGTCGATGGCCAGGACGCGATCATGTGCGGCGCGTGTTGTGTGCGTGCGAGACCAGGGCCGACATGTTCCCACATGGGGAACAGCCGCTAGAGGGGGCGCGTGAGATCGGACTCAATGATGGTCGACAAGATCGTCAATATCGACGAGATGCTTGCCACACTCCACCAAGTTGGCGGCGGGATAGAACTGCACCTCATTCGCGAGGTCTGCGCACGCGGGCTGGGTAATACAGTGACAGAAGACGGTGTCGGCGTCTCCGTTGATGGTAAACACGTCTCCCGTGAACTGAGGCGCGTTGGTGACGGGGAGCGCCAGCGTGAGGAACTCGCCCGGGCCCGTTCATAACGGTGTCCTTGTGCGCCTCGTATCGGTGCACTGGCCTCCTTACTTGGCCGTACTTTGTGATTTTCCCTTTGAATGCGCCTAGATTCAGTTTGCGGTTGACGCTTGAGCATAGCCCAAGGATGAGGTAGACGCATGGAAATGAAGACACGGAGGCGTCTGGGTTGTATCGCCGATAACTGTGGCGACAGTCTGCCTGCTGGCCCATGAACGGGCATGTTATATAAAACACCGAAGGCCATAGAATGTCCACGTAGCCAGCAGGCAAAGGCTGCCAGCGTAGGTGATAAAAAACGCTGTCTGGAAACACGCCATATACCGACGCCCAGGACCCGAGGCAATGCAGCGCGGACCATGGCAATTCATTTAGTAGTCAGAAACGCCGACGCCTGTGATCTTTTGCCGAAACGACTGAAAATCCCGTAGCCACGTCTGAGAGATCGCAGTTCGCGATGTTTGGGGTGCACACAAGAACAAGGCAAGACGCAGACGCGGACGTAGAAGGCGTGAAAAGAGCGAATTTCCGTGGTGCCGATTGCCGGTGCATTCGCAGGTGTCACCTATCAGCTCGGGCAGGCAAAAGCTGGACGCCGTAGACTGAGACTCCGTGATTAGCTACATGGCAAATTTCCTGGTTGAGGTTTTTCATGGCTGTGTAAGCGACACAACAGAGAATTTGTGGCCAATGTACTCATATTTAGTAGGTCGGCCATAAGACATCGGGCAAGAGAATTGCGCAAGACGGCAGATGACGCAAATAACGGCGTCAAGCAGTCTGCGGCCCTGGGCCTCAGGCGCCAATGCCCGATGAGAAGTCGGTGTCCTGGTCGAGGTCAAGTCGGTCCGCGTGTCGGAGTCCGGTCCGAGTCCAGGCATGGTTCGGACTTAGAATCTTCGAGTTCGTCTTGCGCTCTGCCTTACACATTGTCTCTGGAGAGGAGTCACCTGTGCACATAGTCCTCCAATCGGAACTACTCGCCATCCTTTATCTGCGTGGGCGAATATTCCAAATCTTTTGGGTTGCCGTTATCATGAACACGCTGATACTCTGGTGCTCGCGAATCTGCTGGCCCATCCTGGACTAGCTGGCTGGAAGAACGACAGATGTTATAGCCACACACAGCACAACACAGGCAATGTTGCGCATATTCGAGATGACTTTGGCTGGCGCTTTACTTGACATTGCTACAATCGCTGTGTTGCGGGATCTCTCCACACGATATGCGGACGCCGTGCACAACGCCACATATGCACGACTCCAAGTAGAAGCTTCTTGAACGCGTCATTTCTCCACTTCTGTTTCTGCAAGCCGATCGACTTCGACTGCTATCAGGAGGGTCCTTGCCAAAGCGCCTTCGATGTCCCCGCCATTCCTGGCATGTAGACCTCCGACACAATGCGTTTAGCATCTCTGCTCAATGTCCCGTCATCTATCTAGTGATGCCCTTCTATACTGGCAGCGCAGACTCTGTATGCCCATCACAGACATGGTGATTATCAGCGTTCGATTATATGACCTGTCTATCCGAGGATCATAGCTTCTTAACGTGACACTCGTCGAGGCGCGCGGGTGGTGGCATTTCTGTCAAACCTCCGGCACGCATTTGGAGCAGAATCTGCCGCTCATCCTCGCCATAGAATGGACTGAGCGTCGATGGGCAAAATCGCAACCCTCTGATCGCAGATGACAGCGTATATTAGTTGTCGAAGACGCCCTGTCACGTCGACCTGCAGCTATTGATCTTCAATTAACGTCATTCCGGGCCTCCTTCAAATCGCATGCGGTATCCTCGCTTTCCTTGGGTATATAAGGAGCAGGAGAAACATGCTGGAGAGTATTGCACCTTTCCGCATCAGCCAGTTTGAACTACATGAACTTCTTCGCCCTCGCCACTCTCATCGCCTCGTGCATGCTGGTTGCGGCTCAGCCTGGCCCGCGCGCTCCGCAGTGCGCTTCGTGCCCTGGAAGCATTGGCCCGAACAGCAATGACCACATGCTTCCACTCACTGGAGCTAGCGCTCAGTTGGGGGCCCCGACCTTTTGCAAGTGCGCGGTTCATCGTCTCCGCCATCGCCATAAACTCATTGCTTACTCCCTTAGTTACGGCATGAACCAGCAGGGCGGCAATATGCATTACTGCTTCTACGGAGTGTGTGCCATCCGGCTCGCAGCCTCCTATCGAAAGTTGTTGATCGTTCTATAGGGCAACGGCCAGCTCACGACTTCGAACACTGACTTGTGCCCCAATTCGACCTCTACTACCAACTGCCCCTGGCACAGCAACGTGAGACGTTTTGACTGTCTATGATGCGTATCACTTGCTGAGAAGGTCCGGTATTAGTAGGACGGCACTGGGATGAGATTTCGTGGGCATGGATCTCCAGGGTCAGACTTGAACGTGGAGGTCATGGACTGTAGCACCGCCCAGTCCTGTAGTCTGTGAAATGTTGAACATGGAGCCCGTTCCCAATGGTCGATGTTGAACGTTGGATTGCAAGACTTTGTTCAGAACATTGCGCGTGAATGAATTATGCAAGCCACTGATAACTGTGCTCTACGGAACTCCGCTGCTCTGTGTGATGTCTGAACGATGAACCTTGCTTTACGTTGAACACTCATGACAGGATAAGGAGAGGAAGGTAATCTCAGCGAACTGCAGTCATGAACGATAGGAAAGATTGCCTGGAGACTCTTTCCAGGCCAGAAATTTGTTGTCGTCCACATGTGCACAATAAGTATAAAGCAGGTAGAATAAACCATAAACACCAACAAGCCGGTAATTAGACTAATCTGAGAGCTCAAGCCCGTCCTCGTCCTCGTCCTCGTCGTCCTCGTCCTCATTCTCAAACTCACCACCCCACGGTTCGCCATCAGAATCCTCCTGATCTTCACCGAGAAGGAAGTGTACCTCTGCCCGTACCCACTCCTCTACGGTCCCGACCCCCATAATGACCGTCTCGAGTTTAGTCAGCTGACTGCCCTCCGGCGCGGTAGTGAGATTCCGCGCGCGCACAAGCCGGGGAAGCGCGTCCGAGTTACGAGGAAGGATTACGGATGCATCCACAAGTGCGAAGCGCTTCAGTCTCGGCCACGTCCCGTCCACGAGGGCGTGTACGAACGTTTCGTGCACCACGCACGTGAACGAAACGTCCTCGATGTTCTCCAGGTTCAGAAGCTGCGCCGCGTGCTCTGCGGTCAAACTCGTGTTGATGCCGGCGGTAAGAATCAAGGCGCGAAGAGTTCTGGCGCACTGCTGCGCAAGGAAACGGTGCAGCAAGCCGAGAGTGCTTATGTCGAACTCCAGGTTTTCAAGAACAGGGACAGAGATCAGTCCTGCCCACGGACCGAGCATGCGTGAGAAATAGTGCGCGATTTTGAGCGATTTGAGCGCAGGGAAGGTCAACATGCGCTTGGGCGGGTCGACCACAAAGTTAGGCTCAAGCCACTGGATGCCGACGTCGAGATATTCCACGGTCGACGACGCCAGGCGGAGCATTTCCCAGATATGATCGCAGGGGATGGTGACGCGTAATGTGAGCGATGTGACCGCGCATGGCGAGGTGAAGACAACGTTCGAAAATTCGGAGCGTAGCTCGCGCAGGCGGGGACAGAATGCCAAAAACTTGTCGGCTGGGTTCCAGCTGACGTCGTTATTGCTCGAGGCGGTCACGGTGAGCTGCTCCAACATAGGCATGCTGCGACAGAAGATCCCCAGTGGTAAATCCAGATCTCCCTGTTGCGGAAAGCGCGCGTGGATGCGGCGGAAGCGGTGAGCGTGAGCCGACAGTGAGTCGACGATGCGGCGATGCCACTCGTTCTCCGAGGACCAGGGCACCTCCATACTCCAGGGGAGTAGCACGTCGATTGACATATTCTTTGACAGTTCCAATATAGTCTTGACACGACGCAGATGAGCATGCCCAGGCTTCCAACGCCTCCTGTACACCGGCAGCGGCGGTACGCCGGCATAAGTCCAGAGTTCTGGGCAGTCTCTGGCGACCTCGCGAAACCGACGGCTGACAGCGGACAAGACGAAGGGCATTTTCGCCCTCTCGGGATTGAAGCGACCGCGAAGCTCCCAAAGTTCGTCGGGTTCATAGGAGCGCGAAAGGTCGAGGAAGACAGAGCGCAGCAGTTCGGCGGGCATGGTCTGCATTGGCCGCCTTGTGAGACGTTCCTCGTCCAGCCTGGCCTGCATTTCGTAGATAGAGCGCCGCAGCCAGTCCTGGCGCTCGGCCATTCCGACCCTCTCCTCCAAAACCACCTGCAGTGCGCGCGCAGCGTCTTCGTACGTGCGCCGGGTGGTCTCGTATTCAGAGTCGAGGCGGACGCCATGCCTGATCAGCTCGGCCAATGAACGCTGCTCGTCCACCAGCCGCTCTTGGAGTAAGACGGCCCACGACGCTGGCATGCTGCGGGGAGTCCGTGATGGTGGAGAGCAAAGAGATTGGATTGTTTGGTACAAACACACTAACTTTGAGATCATGCGGAGCCCGAGCCCAGCCCTATCGGTGGTGTGTGCCTGCACGATAACGCATTCCGCATCCACTGTGCACGTGGAAAACCGAACGTATTTTGCAGTAGAGATTTTTACCTACTTGGAAATGCGGGCACGGCACGTGAAGCGGAGCGCAGGAAGCGGACATAGTAAATTGGCAGTTTGAGCCTGCCTAATCGCGCTCGCCGTCTCCTTCGGCGACATAAGAGCTATCTCCGGGAGACGTGCCTTCGCCGTCTTCGTCGCCAGACTCATCCCCGCTCGCAGTCTCGAACGACAGCCCACTGGCAGACGAGTCGGTCTCGCTACTCTCATCGTCAGTGAACTGCGCCTCTGGCTCATCCGGCTCGGTCGCGATCAGATCTACGATGGCCGGGTCGGCGTCCACGGGGACGACGACCTCCTCTGCGAGCAGGTACCGCACTTCCGCGACCAACCACTCGGGGATGCGTGGCGAATCCGTGAGAACGACAGACCGAATTTTGCGCACCGTGTTAGCCGTCGCTTCCACATTGCGGGCACGCACGACGTGTGCCAGTCCGTCGCCGTCAAGAGGATCGATGATGGCGTCTCGCCTGAAGATGATGTGCTCCAGGTTCGGCAGGAGCCATTCGTCTGAAACGGCGAGAGCCTGCAGGAACTCGTCCTTCACAACGCATCTATCCAATGTGAGGGACTTCAACTTCTGGAGGGGACGTATGAGCACGGCATCGTCCATGTCAACCTCGTCGCCGAAAATGGCTAGGTGGGTGATACCTTGCGCGCAGCTTTGGAAGAACGCGGCCAGTGCTCGGATGCCAGCTGGGTCGGTGTCCAACGATCGCAGCGCTGGAAGCGTAAGACAGTTGAGCGCAGCGGCGAACATCCGAGTGACATCATGATAGATGGTGAGCTCGCGCAAAGACGGGAGGCGCACAGCAGATTCCGGCGGGTCCTCCAAGTCGTCAGGACCGTCCATGAATTGAAGGTTGAGAAATTCCAGAGCCGGAGCTGCTCTCAAAACGTCCCACAGCACCTTGCAAGGGTACTGCTCAACACAAATTTCCAGCTTGAAGAGGGCAAGCAGGGGCTGGCGCGGGACAGCATAGATCACGTTGGTGAAGTCCGAACGGAAGTTGACTAGCCTCGAGCACTCTGGAAGATAACGAGGAAATGGTGTGACAGACGTCCAGTCCAGAGCGCATTCAGTGTGGCCGATCAAGCAGAAGGTTTCCAGCAATGGTGTTGGTCGCCGGAAGATGGCCATCATATCCAAAATAAGCGGCCCTAAAGGGAGCTCGTATTCGAAGTGTCGCCAGCGGAGGGAATGCGCTGCGAGGGCGTCAACAATCTTAGCCGCATACGAGTTGGGTTTCCATTCTTCATCGCCAGCCCACGGCAGGCAGATATCCAGCGGCGCTGTCTTCGACCGATGCAAAAGGATATTGACCCAGTATAGGTAGTAGAAACTTCTGCGTTCCGGCTGGAGTCCAGGCGCAGGGACGCCAATATATGCCCAAAGCGGCGGGGTTGCGACGGCCAAGTCTCGCCAGCGCCTGCAAACCGCGGCAAGGTCGAAGGGCTGCCGCGATCTGTCCATATCGACCATTAAATTATCTTCTTCGTGCGGCCACAGATTTTTGGGTGGATGGGCGAGTTCCATAAAGACGGCGCGAAGCAGTTCAAGAGGAAATGCGTCCATAGGGCTGGGGCGAAGGGAGACGCGTAAATCGCTCACGCTCTCAGCAAGAGCGGCACGACGCATCATGATCTCGTCCAGCTCGGCCTCTATCACCGCCAGGCTCTCTTGCGCGGCCGCAAGATTCGCCAGCGCCTCCTTCTTGGCATGTTCGAGGGTAGTCGCGTGCGCGTCGAGAGTAGCCAGGATTTTCTCGTCGCATTGGAGCCGCTGGTTGAGGAGCTGACGCGGGGCAAGCGGCATTTCAGAGCTGCAGAAGGCTCGGAGAGTGGTATCCAGGAAGAGCGCCGGTGTGTAGTCAAGACGCGGCAAACGACAAAGAAAAGCCAGCCACACGCGCCGGAGACTGCCGACGCTCCCTTTTCCTTGCGCAGGCACAAGCAAATTCAACGAACTGCTGCCTGCTGCTGTAAATTCACGCCACTGGATCTGTCAGGCCAAGATGTATTTTAGAGGACTGTCTCTATAAGTACAGGTCATTATACTTGCTGTGCAAAAATGGATGACTACCTAAATTCGACGAGGATATCTCCAACCTCGACAAAATATATACGAGAAAACGGCGCGAGAGTATCTCCAGAGGAAGTTTAAGCTTCGCGGATCACGATCCCACCAGAAAGCCAACTTGACCGAATCCAGAAACCTGAGACCCGCGGGCTGACACTGCTTCCATAGCCCGACGCGCGCGAGCGCCTGCTCGAGGTCGCGCACACAGTCAGCCGCCGACGGCCGGGCTGCCGGGTAGTCGCTTGCCACGCGGCTCAGCAGGTCCACTGCCTCGGGGGGAAGCTAGACGCGGGTCAGCTCATTATTTAGAGTACACAGGCGTAGGTTTGACATACCATTCCCCGGCTCTTCGGCCTCCGCGTCGCCGAGAGCGAGTACATCTCCGCGCGGAATGGGTCGTCCGTAGGACGCGTCGGGATCCGCCTTGACGTCCGGCGGCGGGATCTGGTCTGCGTGCCATCGCACGGAGACCGTGACCGTGGGCAGGGAGAGGTCGAACCGAAGTCGATGAGCTGGAGGCGGTATGGCGCGCGCTCATCCGGGGTCCCCTCTCCGATATCCCTGTGCATTCAAGAAAGGACGAACGTCAGCGCCGCGCAGGGACTCGGAGCGGCAAGAACACTGGCCTATAGAATGAAGAAATGCGACCGCCTATTTCCATCCCCATATAGCATAAGCGACTGAATCGCGAGCCGCACGCACTCTGAACGTCTGGCGCAGCACAAAGCCAATAATCGCGCAGTTCAAGTCGATCACCGCGAGGTGTTCCAGCAAGGGCATGATGACGACATGGTCCCAACGCGCGGAAAGTCGACGACGTCCAGCAGGCGGACGGCGTGGTTGTCCGGGTGGTTACGCAGCGGCTCTTGGTTCCTCGAACGACAAATGCTGAGCTCCTGCGTCCCGGCGCGTCTGCAGGTGATCTTGAGGGCGACGCGTGCACCCGTCTTTTCGCATACCGCGGGGAGGACGTTCATAAGCCACAGCTGCATCAAAAAGCTGTCAGCTTAGCCGACGCGGGAATGTGTAAGTAATGCTGAGACGAAGAACGCACACCCAAGGGCCTATTATACCGGCCTTCAGACACCTTGGGCGCTCAGGTGAGCTTGCAAATTTGGAGGGGCGCATAGCGGTACGGCAGCGTGCATCCAGCCGCGCGGAGGTGCGGGTAAGTACTGCGCACATAAGCTCGAGCATGCACAGCCCCGTCTCGCGACGCACGTCCTCAATGCGGAGCAGCACGGCGGCATAGTGAAGCATCTCCGGCTGGTTGTCCAGCGTGAAGTCTACAGTGGCTCTAAGTCCGACCTCTGTAGCCATGGCTGGTCCGCAGAGATTCGCTCGGTGCGAATGGCCGCGCCGAGGATCTTCGCGCCGTCGATGCCGTGGTCTTCCCTGTATAACATCGTGAGATTGAGGATCGACAGTTGGGAGAGCGTCGCATTATTCAAACTGTGTCTGCATTCGAACGCAGACCGACATCGCCGTCGTCGGTCTGCTGCTGAGCGCTGGCCGCCGATCTCACGCGCCGAGAAGCCTGATTCAGTTTGCAGAAGATTGGGCCGAGAGGTGGAATAGGGGACAACAAGGGAGTCGAGTGTGAAATGTGCTGAGCATAACCTCGCGTGGACACGGGACAGCACGCACGGAACCGTTGATCGCAAGTCCGGCACAGAATGTAGAATGATGATGCAGTGATTGAATAACCCAAGTGAAATGTGCAGAGCGGCATGGAGACAATGGCGGGCGTCATCATTAGATATACTAGGCGCACAAGTCGTCGAGACTCGAGAGGCAGTCGGGCAGGCGGGGTGTGATATAATATGGGTCATTCAAGCGTCGTTGCCAGAGCGGCCGAGTGCAGCGCTGAAGCTGGCAGCGCTCAGCCCGCTCGCCCCGCCAGAGGGCCTTCCGAAGCCTGTGCTCGGGAATGCGGCGGTTTTCGGCGAGGGAGTCATACCGGGATGCGTGAAGGTTTGCTGGAGATGCGGCGACGGCGAGTTGCTCGCGACGGCCGCGACGTCCGAGAAGGACAGCGCGGGCGGCGGGCTGCGCAGCTCGTCCCTGCTCCGCGAGCTCGCGCTCGTCGAGCTCTTGGCGCTCTTCTTGCGGCGGCCGCCGCTGGAGCCCGAGGAGCGGGTGTCGGAGCCGGAGCGCACGGACGAGCCCGTCTTGCGCGTGTACAGCTCGGCGCCAAAGTCGACCTCGTCGTCGTCGTTGGACGGCACCTGGTCGTGCTGGTGCTGGTGCTGCGGCGGCTCGGACGGCGGCGGCGTCGGCGCCTGGACGAACGCGCCGAACTCTTGCGACTGCGAGTGCGCGGCCGGCAGGTACGAGCCCGAGCCCGGGAAGCCCTCGAACTCGTCCTCGCCGACGCCGGCGGCGAGCGCAGCGGCCGCGCGCTTCATTTCCTTGCGGTGGCGGCGGGCGGCGCGGCGCTCAGCGCGCTCGCGCTCCTCGGCCTCGCGCGCGGCGTCCCAGGACAGGTTGGCGATGGCCGAGTCGTCGATGGGCGCCGCGTCCGAGTCGAGCGTGCTGGAGCTCCGGCGGGGCTGCGGGATCCGCGGACCGCCTTCGTCGTCGCTGTCGGGCAGGGCGACGGCGCCGGTGCGGCGGCCGAAGAGGCTGTAGCCGAACAGCGAGATGTCCCTGCCGCCGCGCCTCGCCTTGCCCTTCTTCGGCCGACGCTGGCCACCCATGTTCGAGTGCAAGCTGAGCGTCTCCGCCTCGTCGTCCGTCTCCAGCAGCCGCTCGAGTTCTTCGCGTGCGCTGAGGCTCGGCCGCGGCGCCCTGGACGCTGGCTGCTGCTGCTCGTCGTCGAGCTCGATGGCCGGCCTTGCCATGCATGGCAGGCAGGCGCGCAGGGCGTCAGACCACGAGAACGAGTCCATCGTCGGCCACGTTGAGAAGGGAACAGGGAAGAGGTTCGAGATGCACCCGGCGCCGTGACGTGCGCCAGGCCGAAAATATTCACGTGGTCTGTCCGTCAAATCATCACAGTTGATCACAGCGTGCTCAACACGATGTGTAGCTAACTGCAAGCACCGTAAATCGTTGGGACAATAAGAAAGGCAGTGGAAGCATCGATAAAATTGAGTTGAACGAGCCTGCATATTAAATATGCGGTAGTTCCTCGTAGAATGGTTTATTTGAGAAGATATGTAGGTCGACAGTGCTGCGTTCAAGCGTGATACATCGAATACTTTTACTCCTCGTCCGAATGCATATCGAGACGGTGATAATCCTCTCCGTCATACACCTGAAGAAACGTCCTCTGAGCCCGAGACAAACTCGGAGTCGGTGAACTCTGCTTCGTTCTCGTCCTCCTGGCCATCGTCTTCGGGAACTGCTGCGTACGATATACCATCGGCAGTAGACAGATAGACATGGTTGGGCCCGAGCGCGCAACCAAGAGCTGCGCGGAACCACGATGGGAATGGCGAAGGCCACGACAGCAATGTCAGCTCGAACGATGTCCCTCTTGCCGAGCAAATCGCCGCGCGCGTCCGGACGAAGAACAGGAGGTCTTTTAGCAACTCCTCACTTAATCCGCGGGAAGCAAATACAGTGAGAGACTGCAGTTCCGGCCAGATGAGCCCAGAAGGCGAACAGGGCTCCGAGTCGTCGCGGTCCACGAAGCCAGACTCCGACATGTCCAGATCTTCCGGTGGAGGGAACACATAGCCGAGACCATCAGGACCCATGGCTTTGAAAATCGCCTGGTCGTCTGACTGTGAGTTCAGACTGGTGGGGAGACAGTCGATCAAGGAGAGACTTTTGAGACGCTTTAGTGCGCTGAGGGCGTGGATATGTGGGACTGTGATATCGGAATAACCTGCGAGCTCGAGAGCGATGATATCGGGGTTTGCAGCAAAGAAGCAGTGACCCCAGTATGAATCGGCGTTGCTCTGAATCATGCCGACTTCGATGTTGAATTTTTTGAGTCGCGGGGTGATAACGTTGTCTAACAAAAGATCTTCAAAGTCGCACGAATAGCTCCTGAGCTTCAGAGCTTCCAGCGAGAGGAGCGAGATGTTTTCGGACAGGATGGGAATATCCACAGGCATGAGGTTGTCGTTCAGCAAAAGGGACAGATTCGTCAGACACGGCAAAGCACGCAGCACGTCCCAGAAATGATCAAGATCGAGCTCGGAGTCAAGGGAGAGGCTGGCTGAGACCACAGAACGGATCGGCGAGCCTGGTGGGAGGCACAGCAGGACATCTAGAGCGCCTAGCGCTGTGAGATGAGGCGACGAGGGAATCCATGGAAACACCGTCCCCTCGGCACCAGAAAGGTAAAGCTCCTCCAGCATCGGCGTGGGACGATTCTTCATGAGATGCGCGAAAAAGTCGACCTTCCACAGGCACGGGAAACGTAGCTGGACGAAACGCCAGCGCTGGGAATGTCTCGAGGCCATGTGCAATATCACGATGACGCAGAACGGCCAGTAGCTATCCTCCTCAGGCCAAGTATCACCCCGATGAAGCAGGAATAACTCCAGCCCGAGCGATCGCGACCGTTCCAGCTGCCGCTCGACACGATACATGAGGGGCGCAAATTGGCTGGTGTAGGAGCCCAAGTCGTCAGATATCGCGATGTACGTCCAAAGTTCGGGCGTGTTCACTGCGACATGACGCCAGCGCCGGCAAACAGCAGCGAGTCGGGCGGGAAGCATCGCGCGCTCAGCGGAATACACTTCGTCCTCGAGGCCTTTCCAGCGCGCGTCGTATGCTGATGTCGTGGACATGTGGCTCCAAATAGTCTGAAGAAGCTCGGAGGGCAGCGTAGCAACAATGGATGGCTCGAACGTGAGGAGCTGGCGTATGCTCGCGCATTCCGCTTCCACAGCCCTCCAGGTGTCGCTCGCAGACGTCAGCGCGGTTTCGGCAGCGTGCAGAGCTGCTGCAGCTTTGGCGTGTGCAGACTCGGCCCTTTCGACTTTTTCGTGCAGGAGAGTACTGCGAGCTATGTAACGTTCGAGGTCACACTCTAGTGCCTGGCGCCGGGCCAGACGCTCGTTCTGAGGAAGCATAGGCCGTGCGGGAGCTGTAGGTCTTCGTGTCCAAGTTGGCAAGATGCGGGATGTGCCGCATGTCAGCGGTTCCCTTTGGACTGGGACGTCAAATTAAAAGAAGGAACATTTTCTGCCAAGTCTCTACTCCCCGCTATTAGCTAAAATTTCCTGTAAACGCGCCGAAGAGACGACACACTGTCTGATTAGGGTACAGTAGAGTTTCAAAACGCTCAAGCCAAAAGGATAAAAGAAGCCCCACGCGGGGGTCGAACCCGCAGCCTTGAGATTCCATATTTCAGGGTTCGACCCCCGCGGGCACCCGAAAGTATAAGAGTCTCACGCTCTACCGATTGAGCTAGCGAGGCTGTTAGAAGAGCCCCGGAGCTAATCAATATTATTATAGGCTACCAGCCATTCCCTAAGCTCAGCAGGCTTGCCACTGCTAGGCCATCTTATCTCTCTCTTTTTTTTTTTTTTTTTTTTTTTTTTTTTTGTGGAGCGTCAGAGGGAGACCGCGGTAACATTGTTACCCTGTCCCTCTCCGTGCCCGCCTAGGCGGGCGGCTATGAAGACGGCTTTCGCCGCCAGGGCCATCTTATCTCGAATTCTACCCAGAGATGTCGCTAAACGGGTCTCAAGCTAAACAAAATCATGTATCAAGGCCGTAGGATGACACGGCTCACTTGTTGCTCACATGTCCTCGGGAAAGGCATACTAAATACATATCGTGAGAGGTCGTCATCGTAACTAAATAGCAAGACAAGGCTACGCCAGGGAGGGTTCGGGATATCATGTTTATGATCTTGTCATCGGAAGGGACTCCAGACTAGAGGCGATGCGGGATTTACGAAGGCGGAGGCGCACGTCCCATAGCCGTCCGAATGGCGTCCATGAGCGTGTGACCATCGTCCTGCGAGATATACCAGGTCAATATACTGTATGATATTACAACACAAAGACGGAGCGACATACCTGGTCCAGGGACCACGTGAAGCATCCTGCAAGGGAGGATCCGGTCAACAAGTTGCTGAGGCGACGTGAATAGCTTTCTTGTATCTCACCTGCCATGCCCACAGATTGCGCGTACTTGGCCTTGTCTGCGAGCGACCATGTGTCGTCGTAAGTTACCACGGTCGATTGCGCGGTGTTGAAAAGGAACTGTCAAGCAAGCAATTGTCACATCAGCCCGAGTCCCGACCTTCAGCATAGAGTTAGTAACTGACCGGAGTGTCGCTGCAATCGTCCCAACCTATAATCCAAACGGGTGAGATCAGCAATTCTCAAGAGCGGTGGCAGGCAAATACCACAACGTACCCATCGTAAACCCGCCGCCCTCGCCATAGCTCCCATCCGCCTTCTTCACCAGCGCGCCGGACGCCACGATCTCACTGAACGGAATCTGCTGGCCCTTCCAACTCGAAAGATTAGCCTGCGCCCGGACTTTCCCACCAGCATCCTTCTCGCGCGGATGCGCAGCGTTCAGGAAATGGCCCGACTCCTCATCCTCCTGCACCAACAGTCCCGTCTGCGCCACCTTCGACTCAGCGAGCGACGTGAAGCCCGTGAGGCCCGTCTTCGTGCTGTTCGACACGTAGCCGTACAGCGGCAGGCCGAGCACGAGCTTGCTCGCCGGGAAGCCCGCTTTGGTCCACTGCGCGAAGGCCGCCTGAGCGCTGGCCTGCGGCTGCCTGCTATTACCGCAGAGGTTGCCGAGCGGCGCGTTGGGCCCGGGGGTGCTCGACGCGCCCCAGACGTCGTAGTTCATGATGTTCACGTAGGTCATCTGCGCGGCGTATGCGGAGACGTCCGTGAGAGGCTGGCCGTTGGACCCTATCCAGGGCAGGTGCGGGACGGCGGCGGAGATGATCTTCGAAGAGCCTGCAAGGGAATACTAGTGAGTACGCAATGAATACTGACTATAGAAACGGGACGCGTACCGATCGCGGAACGCAGTTGCGTGAGGAAGGAGAGAAGATTCGCCGCGTCATTGGGAGAGTGCGGATTTCCGGCACCGCTCGAGTTAGGATATTCCTGTGAGACGACGATAAGCGCGGCGACCTGAGACGACTTGCGGTTCGACAAACCCAATCAATGTCGACGCCTGGCGCAAAATTTCAGTACTGGCATGAGCGGGATCATGAAACACGTACCGGCGAGTCCGTAGGTGTTGATTGCACTGACGATTGCATTGACAAACGTTGTGCGGTTCGCTGCACTGCTGACTGATTGACTACAAAGTGTGTGAGATGAGGGATGGCAGGAAGCAATGGTTCTCTAGAACCTGAACCAGGTAGATCCACCCCAGCCTCCGATGGAGAGCACGACCTTCGTCCCCTTTCCACTCGAGTTGGCAGCTGAGACGAGCCGGCGGAGCAGCGCCGTAGAACCAGAGCCGTCCCACGAGAGAGTGCTCGACGAATTAGGAAGGGCGAACGCTGCCGTGGCTCTCAGTCAGCAAGGCAAGAGAGGGCGGCGCATCTCGGGAAAGGCGTGCACTCACCGAAGAAGATGATGTCGAACTTGCCAAACAAGATATTCTCGGGCGCGATGGTACCCTCGGCCCAATCTGCGGGAGGGAACAAGCCGCGGTCAGCATGTGGACGAAGACACGAAGATGTGGCGCGGGAACGGACCGGGATAATATGACGCCGCGAGGAGTTGAGCCTGCGCGCGCACCTCGCCGTCGCTCAGCATCTCGAGCGCCGCCTTGCGGGACAGTGTCGAGGGCACGGCATCCTCAGGGTTGAACGTCACGTGGCGGCTGGCTGACGCCTGAGAGCCTTGCAGGAACGTCTTCAGCGCGGGATGCTCCGCGTACTGTTCACCGGCCTGCAGCACGGCGGCGAGGTACGCTGCGAGACCAGCCTTGCGCTCTGCGATGAGTGCATCGTCCAGCCATGCCGAGGGTACAAAGGAGGTGGTCAGGATCCGCTTAGGCGGGAGGGAGAATGGATCGGCGAGGCCGGAGTGCAAGGCCACAAACTTCGTTGAACATCAGTTACATTCGCACAATGCGGCGGCGCCAAGCAGGACGCACGTCGGAATAGCGGCGCTGAATGACAGTCTCATTGGCCCCGTCCTTGATGCGCACAGTGTACAGAATGTGCGGCCGCGGGGAGGACGCCGTCGTGTGCGTGGGAACGGTGACGGTTGCAACCATGTCGAGTTTCGTGCGCGCGAGACCGAGCGTGGGGTGCGGGCAGCCTCCCATCTGCGCCACATTGGATATAAGTACCCTCTCGCACAGGCCGGGTCATGAGAGTATGACGAGATAAGCCCAGAGACGTGTCGCGCGGCGGGGAACACAGGGAAGCACGCGAAGAATCATTTCCGGCTCACGTGCATCCACCCGCGACTGTTATTAGGAGATCCCATTTAGGTTGCCTACCGACGGCCGCCCCGGGCGTTGTACAGCTACTGGCAACGTGTCAGTGAAAGCCTTTGTGTCTTGTTCAGCCGCTGTTGTCGGCACACGACTGTTGAGCCAACTTAAACCCCCAACTCTCGTCACAGCAGATTGCCCGTACGCTGGATGCGTCATGCTGGTCCTCCACTGGAGGATAGCGCTAGCCAGCGTCGTTTTGGTTATTCTCCAAATGCAACCGGGAACTTCTGCCCGCAGAGTACGGGCAGTCATGATGAGCAGGCTCGCCCTTCGAATTCGAGGAGTTCTTGCCGATTTGGAGATCACAGTCGAGCTCGACTGATAAAACGCAGGCTACATAGCCTCGCCACCCATGAACGCGATCTCCAAATGCCCACTTCAGCACGCGCCGCCACTCGCGCTCGCAGACGCACAGACACGTCATTACGCACCCGCTTGTAACTAACGCCGACGGACCGAGTGCAAGTAGAAGAGAAACTCACACGGGAATGGACGTCATCAGATACCGATCCCTGCAGCAGCATGTGCACTTTCATTCTAGATTCGCTGAACAGTCTGGCGTGGCGGGATGAGGCAAGGCACGCAACACCCGACACGCTCACTAGCACTGTCAAAGGGGATCACGCACCGAGAATAGCAGGGAGGGGGAAGCATATATCATATCATAGGTATTCACTGTGCAGGACTCACCCGAGTCGATCGAGAAAGCAACATGCGAGCAAGCGCACTATCGTAGCAGTCGTCTTCGAAGAGAAGAGCAGCAGTAACTGACAAGAACGTGCAGCAAACGCGATCCCAAAGACCACTCACATCATGGATGGACGTGCCGGGGGCGTGAAAATAAATGACAGCGATCAGCAAAGAATAGGAGCAGGGAGAGGAGAGCTAGCAATTCAGTTGAACAATACACGCCACGCCCACACGCACCGGCGCGGCACCAGCAAACAGCGACACGATGAATACTGTAAGCGACGGCGCTCAGTCGGCGAGCAGCTCGCCAGTGTGCATCCCCTCGCCGTATGCCATGCTTTCGAAGATGACCTGACGCCAGAGAGCGATGACGAACTCTTCCGACTCCTCCATGAGAACCTGTATTGGGGCCGTGAATACAAGCCGCAAAACATAACGCCACAGACGCACCGGTTCTAGACCCTCAAGGAGTTTTTGAGGACCCTTTTTGTCCTTGAGATGCTCGATGACGAACATGAGCAGCTCTTCGTCGACCTCGCCGATGTACTTCTCCATCTTTCTGCGTGTAAGAGGCTCGATCTTTTTGTCGATAACGTTCTGCGACCAATAGCGTGAGCAATGGGATGGTCAAAGTAGTCCGAGCGACTCACGTCGTTCACACCGTCCCATCTCACGCGCGCCTTAAACAGCGGCTCCTTCTCTCGCGGAATGGAGTCCCGTATCTTCTCCAGCCGCTCGCGCATCTTCTCCTCGCTGTCGAGCGCGCTAAAGTCGAGCTTGACGAGCGGGGTCTTGCGCTTCTTGACGATGCCCTCGTCGTCATCGTCCGCAGCGAACGCCTGCACGAGCCCGCTGGCGCCCTCCTTCTTGACATCGGCGTGGTCGGCATGCCTGGACGTCGCGACAGTGAGCTTGATGGGTGCGGTGTCGTCGAGCAGCATGCCGGCCTTGCGCTGCTCCTCCGCCAGCGCCTGCATCTCTTCCATCTGCTGGGCGAGGAACGCCTCCGAAGCTTTGCGCAGCTCCTCGGCTTGCCGCTCCTCGATGTCGCGCGACCGCTCGTCCGCCTCGCGCTCGCTGGCAAGGAAGCGGGCGCGTTGTGCTCGCCATCGTGCACTGTTGCAATGTTTCAGCTGTGGTCAAACAGATACAAAGGCAAAATGCCTACCGGTCGGTGTAGAATAGCTCGTCGCTCTCGTCGTCGTCCCACACATGCAACCGCTCCCGTATCTCCTGCCTGTCGCGCTCCTCCGCGTCGCGTATTTGGCGCTCGCGCGTCACTTGCCGCTCGATGTCTGCAATCCTCCGCCGCTCGCGCGTTTCCCATCTGCGCTCGCGCTTGAAGGTGTCAGAACTGCTGTACGTAACGAGTGCAACAACTCACATCGCGGAACGAGTCGTGCTCTTCACGCGCACGCTGGTCTTTCCGCTCGCGCTCCATCTCCTCGTCCGTCTTCTCAGGGACCTTGGGCGTCTCGGCTTCGCGCACGAAGCCGGCCCCGGAGGACGGGCGGTCGAACGACTGCGACGCGGCCCTGGTCGGCGGCGTCTGAGAGCTCGCCGGCTGCTGCGGCGTCTGGGAGCGCTGCGGGCCCCATCCGCCGCGGGGCTGGGTGGGCGTCTGCGCCTGGGCGGTGGGCTTGGCCATTGACCACGCCTGCTGGAGCACCTCGCGCTGCTTCTCGCGCTCCTTCTTCGCCGCGCGCTCCCGGAACTGGGCGATCTCGGAGATGACGAGACCGCGCTGGTTTTCGGGCAGGTCCGCCTCGTGCAGGTCGTGCAAGTGCGGCGGAATTACATACCGCTCGCGGTCGCCGCCGCCATTCTGCGCGTCCGCGGTCTGGTCCTGTAGGTTCTTGACCATGGTCGAAATATCCTTGCGTGCTTGCTCCATTCGAGCCTCGTCGGACTGCAACGAGCGGGTAAGTGGAACCGACACAGTGATTGGGCATGCGTACATCTGTTTTCATGCGCGACGACTGATAAGCCTGTAAAAATATCTTGGTGCGCTCATCGGCCTTGACCTATGCAAATTATGAGCATGATGTTAAGCAGAATAGGGTCATGGAGGTAGCCAAGATAATCCCAAGACAAGCTCGGACAAGGGCAGAGCAAGGTATGCAACAGCGTCAGTCACGTTGGGGAGTGCCGCAACGAGCTGGCAGCACTCGCAACGAGATGTTGCGACGATAACGTTGCAGGCACTATTGCGAGCAAGCGCTGCGATAGCCTTCGCAGCTTACTCGCAATAGTGGGCAGTTCGTGGTTATCCAGTATAGAAAAACGTGCATAAAAGCATATTTTGTGAATGGATGATGTGTAGAAGGAAGGAAATATCATGCTGGGCTGAGGGTGATGCGGGATTCGTTGCAAGAGAGCGTTACGAGGCGTAGCAACCCCCCGAACTCGCAACGCCGCAACGACTCGCAACGCGGCTGTGCCGCTACCACTGTGGTAGCGCATCTCATTGCGACCCCGTTTTGCGAGTCGCTGCGAGCACCAAGACTGCAGCGAGGCAAGCGTGCCACCCAGCATGGCCACGGTAATGCGCGAGCCTAAGTGTAGACTCCTGCGCCTCTGCAAACCGAACAAATTGCGCAGGAAGCAGGACACTGGACCAAATATGCCATGAACCCGTCAACGGAGTTCAGATATCCCATGAAGCCATCGATGGAGTTCATGTCATATTGTTCCAATCCCAGAAATTATGCCGGGATATTCATGGGCCAGTCGTCAGGACGGCTCCGGGCACCAACTCACCAGTAATTGCTTATTTGCACATCCGTCCTCGGTCGCCGGTAGTTCGACACCGTTGAGCAGCTCGATGGCGCGAGCAACCGAGTCCGGATCCTCGAACTCTGCGAAACCGAAGCCCTGAGGTTTGCCTGCGGGGGTAATAAGGCGTTTGAACGAGCGCACAGGTCCACAAGCCTGTGATTATAACATTAGTTAGGTGTTATCAGTTCAACGACAACGAAAAAATCTATGCTTACCCCAAGGAGCTGGTTCAAAAATGCGTCGGTAATGCCAGCTGAAATTGAACCAACGAAAACGGTTGTCATCTTCTGGCCATTTGGTTGCTGTTGCTGCTGCGGTTGGCTTTGCTGCGCCAGTGCGCCAAAGGAAGGTCCTTGGCCCTGGGGTGCAGGCCGCATCCCCAAGCCCATGCGATTTGGCATGCCATACATCTTGACTTCGGTGGACGGGACGAAGAGACCGGAACACTATTCAAACTCCGAACCTTCTCCTCATCTTCCATTCTTCTGTAGCTGCGGTCGAAACCTATATAGCAATCAGCTGGTCACTCTTTTTAGGCCTTACTTTTTTTCCTATCCGTAACACGGAGGGATTGATCAATTTGGCTTCAAAAGCGATGACCGCATCGGCGCGACGCAATGCTAGGGTTGCTGCGTTGTCAACGGACCTCAATGCCCGGTCATATAATGATAAAGCCGTGCGTAGGCTCGCATCGTTTCCCGAATGCGTGATGCATTTACAGGATCGATGATCGTCCCGTACGCTCGCTCACCTTCCAGCTCCACGTATAATCTTGCTTATAATCATGCACTGACGGACATAGGTTGTAGACGAGCTCGTCTCCGACGAAGGCATGGAACGGTCATTACTTGGCTATCGATGGCGACCAGCCGTTGGCACGATAAGGATCGCCTGCAGATCTCGCGACTGGATTCACATTTCGGGATTATCTCAGGGCTGTGCTACCAAGTATCCTGAACGAACGGAAGAGCGACGGGTATACAACCGGCGCGTACGGGCTTGCGAGCCCGAGTCTTGGCGACGCTCACCGCCACAGGCAACATGCTTTAAACGGCACGCCCAAATCTCCGGTTCACCTCATTTCCATCTCCTCACTTTTTCACTTCGCTTTCTCTTCGACGACGATGCTTTTGTCGTCCCTTTCTTTTCTCGCCCTGGCGCTCCCGGCTACTTTTGTAGCCGCGTTGCCCAGCAAGCCGTTCCGCCTCGACCAGCGCGGTATCAAGGACATGCGCAACATTCGCCAGCTGCAGAACGGCACGTATGTGCACGCCCGCAACCGCAAACGCGCGTGCGGCACCAATGGGGCCGGGGGAAGCGGTGGCAACGTGAGCGCGGATGAGAACCACCACTTCCCCGTGGAGGGTATCCGAGGAGTCAATGTCGGCTCGTGGTTCCTCATCGGTGTGTGATCGATTCAAGACCTTCGTGTTTGACCTGCCTGTACTGACCTCTCCTTGAAGAACCCTACATGATGGAACAGGTGAGCTTTCGCCTCCCGGTTGTCGTGGCGTCTCACTCGGGATGTTAGGAGTGGCGCGACATGGGCGGCGAGACCTGCGGCAACTGCATGGACTGCGTCAGCACGGAGTACGACCTCGTGAAGAAACTCGGGCAGGCCGAGGCGGATCGCGTCTTCAAGCAGCACTGGGAGACGTTCATCACTCAGGAAGACGTCGACCTCATGGTGAAGTATAATCTCAACTCGGTCCGGATCCCCATCGGTTTCTGGATCATCGAGGAGACGGTGAACGACAACGAGTACTACCCGCGCGGCGGACTCGACCACTTGCGCCAGGCCTGTCGGATGTTCAAGGACGCCGGGCTCACCGTCCTCATCGACATGCACGCCGCTCCCGGCGGCTCGACGCGCACCAACTCGTTTGCAGGCCGCTGCGTTGACCCGCCTGAGTTCTGGGGCAATGCGGACAACATCAACCGCCACCTCAAGGCTGCCACGGAGCTCACGAAGCTCATTCACTCCGAGCCGGAGAACTTCGGCTCCGTGTGGGGTCTGGAGGCCCTCAACGGTAAGTTCAGCTCCACAGGGCGACTTGTATGCGCTGGTCTAACCTGCTCGCTGGGCAGAACCCCCGCAGAACGGCGACGAGACGCCGGGGTATATGGACTTCATGACCAACTTCGTGAAGGCCGTGCGTGCCGCAGAGAGCGAGCTCAACGTCTCGAAGGACAACCAGATCTCGACCGTCTTCATGGATGTCAGTTGGCAATGGCAGAACAACGCTGGAAACCCTGCTTTCGCTGCCGATGGTAAGCGGGATTCTAAAGCCTGGGTGCAAGTTGAGAGTTCCGTATTGAATGTGATCCCACTTTCCAGGTGGCAACGCCTACGACGCGCATACCTACTACAACTGGGGCGGCGCCGGCGGTCCGCTCGGCGACTCGGGCAATGACCTTGGACAGCACATCTGGTTCACTTGCCAAGGCGACGGCGGCAAGATTCAGGACGACGCCAGCAAATTCAGTGCGTGTCTCGGTGACTCGTGCAAATCCATATATTGTGACTGACATGTGTCCCCGTCTAGACACTCCTTCCTTCCGTGGCGAATGGTGGCTTCTCGGGAAGGATACCGGCATCCTTGACAACATGGACAAGGAAAGCATCAAGCGCTTCGGCGACGCCCAAAAGATGTGCGTCGACCGCTTCCTCAAGTCATGCGCAATGCTAATATTTGATCAAGGGGCTATTCTCCTGAGGGTGGCAAGGGCGGATTTGGTTATTACTTCTGGTGCGTGCTTCAACAGGCCTCGAAGCGCCGCACACTCACGGCTCGTTGCAGGTCGTGGAAGATGACCAACTCGGACGATGGCGGTTGGAACCACATGCGTTCGTACAAGGACGCCGTTGCGCAAGGTTACATGCACGAGGATGCGGCGAAGTACTTTGACCACAACGTCTGCGCCTGAGCCAGTGTCTCTTATTTATCTTTCCGTCGTGAGACGTCAAACCAACCCTAATATAACTGCATTGACGTCTTCTCAATCGAGCGCTTCGAGCTCAGCGATTGTGTCCATTAACTACTGAGGCTGACAGAATCGGCTGGAAGGCCATTGTGCAGGCTATTTCGGGCGGCATTGCTTCATTTTGGGGAGCAGAACAACAGGACGGTGATTGCCTGGCAACGGAAGCTGTCGATCCGGCGCCACTCCCGAGGACGTGGTTGTTCTTCGGCAAATCCCGATACTCCACCTCGAACAATACCGCGAGTACAAAAGGGCTGGGGCCACCGCCGAACATGTGCTCTCTTGCTTATTTCCCGCCCACACACTCTTTCCCCTCCCCATACCGCATAGCCGGTCTTTACGACTCTCACGACGCGCAAGACGTTGTCAACCACTTTCTCTTACTTCAAATAATCTTTTACACGCACAAGAATGATGTTCTCAACATCCATTACTGCCGCCGCCGCTCTCGCGCTTTGCTTGGTTTCTCCCATGGCTCTTGCCCGACCAGTGCATCTACAACCAGTCATTGTTCCTCGCGCTTCTAATGTCTCGGACGCGGACTTCGAGCGGTTGGTTCCACAGTTCGGCGTCACACGCGGCATACCGTTTGGCGATGGTATGTCAGCACTACGACATATACTGTGTTAGCTGACAACTCATTTGTGTTGTAGAGTCCAAGGATTGTCGCGGAATCCGTACCGCACAAGGGATCGCGCGCATTCAATGCACTTGCCCTCCAGACCGCGACGTTTTCCTCGCTGTACGCCCAGATGATCCCAGGAGGTTGTGTGGCATACTCATGCCCATTTTGTAGTTGGTGAAAGAAAACGTTGAGGCCGGCTTCGTCGTGAAAAACCCTGATGTCAAGGACCTCAAGTTCCCGCTCGACGACAGCAAGGAATCGAAGCTTGCTCGCCTGCACGTTGCAGTCGTCAGCTTGCAAAGCATGTGCGTGACAGGAGAGTACTGAGCCCATAGGCTACCGTGCTAAATTCTATTCAGAGTTGGCCCTGGTAAAGGCTGCCCGCAGGCGGGAACGGTGTGGGGCGCACTTGAAGAAGCCATTAGGGACGGCACGGACACTACTCACGGTACCGCGACTCCCGCTGTGCCCGCAGTTTACACGGCTACTTCACTCCCGACTGCCACTGCTCTCCCGCCCGCCCCAACTGCGCCTGCTCCTGCGCCTACCGATACCAACGCGCCGTTCCCGTCTGATACAGCAACTCCAAGTTCGACCGATGAGTCGCCCGCTGATGCCACTGGTACTTCATCTCCAACCGATTCGAAGGACGATGGCTCAGCCCAGTCGACAGCTGCTAGCGATCCGCCTGTAACGACCGAGGCGCCTTCGTCTACCGACTCGGGCACGCCTTCTCCGACTGACACCGGGGTAACCGACGACGCTCCCGCCACGCCAACCGATGCTCCCACCGACATAAACCCGCCCGCCTCGACCGATTCCGCACCCAGTACCACTGGAGCGCCATCGTCTACGGATGCACCATCATCCACGGATGCCCCTTCTACCGAGCAGCCCCCCGCGCCTACACCGCCTACCGCTGGCGGCGCCGCCAGCAGCACGAACACCACCGACCTTTCCGACGCCGACATCGCGCGTCTCGCGCCGTCGCTCGGCTGGCGCGCAGGCATCAACCCGGACGGCAGCGGGAACTGCGACGGCGCCGTGCTCAGCACCAATTTCGACGGGGACGGCAAGCAGCTGGCGGTCCAGGTGCCCTGCGACTGCCCGCCGAGCAAGGAGGCGTTCTTGCAGTCCCTCACGGCGAACATCCGCGCGGGCCGCGTGGTCAACAACCCGGGCATCCCGGCCGCCTTCACGTTCCCCACGGGCAACAGCACCGACGACCGGCTCGCGCGGATCACCGCCGCGAGCGCCACGCTGCAGAACATCCACGGCATCGGCGTCGGCTGCCCCATCGCCAGCACAACGCTCGCCGTGCAGGCCGCTGCCATCCGCGAGGGCAAGCCACTCCCGCCCGACGAGTCGTAAATTCACGCTATACGCTCAAGAGTTCAACGCTTTCCCCTTTATCGTACGGACACACCCCGCTACTTGCTTCATATTTTCTTGTTTTCTTGTGATGCTGACGCTCTGATGACACTGGCTGTATCGACTAGCGCTTCCTTCCCCTTTGACGACTGTGTTCAGTAAACTGTACACCGGTCCTCGACCTATCCCGTTCACAACTGTATCAATATAATGGCATGGATTTGCTACTTTTGCTTGAACCCAGATTGAGGAGGTGGATAAAGTGTAACGCGAGAAGAAAGCCCAACCCGCGTCCACTGGGACAGACTTCAGATCGGTAGGTAGGTACTGTAGGTAGATTCGCGGTATATGATCGGAGTTCACAGTCGATATAGTCATTGTTTTAACGCGGTGGGCTTATCGTTTGGTCAACATGACCGGCCCTAAAGTAACTCGCTCCGGCCGGGCCGTTCAGGCTGGTTCCGCGCTCGAGCACCGTGCTTTCCACACACCTTCCCGCACATACGATATGGAGCTCATATCGCTTTATAATAGAGATATGCTGACCACAGGGAAGTCTTGGAGAAAATTTGAGTCATTAAACAAGAATATTATCTTATGTTGTAACTTGAAGCACACCTTCAACCAGATTGTGCCATTCTGTACATCTTGCAAGTGCTCTGTGGTCATACCGTAGCTGCACATTCGTGCCTTATCTTTTTTAGTGAAAATCATGTCCAGCTGCGGTATTGCTGCTTCAGAAGACAACGCGTTCCGCAGCAAGACGCGTGTCGTCACGCGTGTCATAAGCCGGAAGAACCTCGGAACTCCACCAATCAGTAAGCTCGCCTGTTTAGAAGTAGACGCTATACAGCGACCCCGCCGCACCGCCGGAAGAGGGGCCGCTGTATTAACGTCGCTCTGAGGTAGACTACAGTCGATAGTCTAAGTTTCCCCCAGGTTTATCCTGGCCAAACAACGCCAAAGCGAACCTTGTGCTCGTGTTGCAGCCATGAGTCTGTTGCAGTACCTGTTCGGCGAAGATTTCGAAGACAAAGTCAACGAAGCGCTCAACACAGAGCGCGCTTGTGCGACTGCCCAGGCATCGGAGGATATGTCCGCCCTGGCGATTTGTCGCGGCCAATTTACACCAGGGGATCTCAGTTTTTGCGAATGGTCTGGGAAAGGACAATTTTCGCGTACTGGAAAAACCTTGTCGGAGAATTTGGTCACTTGCCGAATGCTATGAAATATTGACTTTTACTTCTCTGAATATCCTGTTTGACCCTAAATCATTGAAAGGAGGAGTTTTGCTTGAGGGAAAAGTGTGCCTTCTCCGGTTTCAGCATTAACAACGCTTTTGCGGTTCGGAAAAGTTGACCTGTTGCCGGTGACGGCGATATCGGTCATTTTCCGGGCCGTAAAATCCGAAGGAGAATTCGGAATTCTACTCCCGCCGCAAAATTCAGTCTGGGTTGGGAAATTTCAGAATTCAGACAGGATAATTTAAGATTCAATAATCTATTCTGAATTTTCCCAACGTAATCTGAATTTTGCGGCCGGAGTAGAATTCCGAATTCTCTTTCGGATTTTACGGCCCGGAAAATGACCGATATCGCCGTCACCGGCAACAGGTCAACTTTTCCGAACCGCAAAAGCGTTGTTAATGCTGAAACCGGAGAAGGCACACTTTTCCCGCAAGCAAAACTCCTCCTTTCAATGATTTAGGGTCAAACAGGATATTCAGAGAAGTAAAAGTCAATATTTCATAGCATTCGGCAAGTGACCAAATTTTCCGACAAGGTTTTTCCAGTACGCAAAAATTGTCCTTTCCCAGACCATTCGCAAAAACTGAGATCCCCTGCTGTGTTACTGTAAAACCAAAAACTATTACCGGCTCTGACGGTCCGTGACACGGCGGAACGGTTACCGCGGAGGCTCTGTGACCGTGACAAAACGCTTCCATCACCGCTGCCGCAGAGCGGCGGCGAAGAAAAATTGGTATCTGAGAGGCTCCCGAGGCCAAAAAAGCGTGACGTCCCATTACTGGGACCCGTCCGTGATGCGTGAAAAAACAGCTTTATTACCGGGCCGTGGCGCCTCCGTGACATGTGACGCGGTAATAGTTCTTGGTTTTACAGTACGCGACTCAGTCATCCCGAGCTCTTTCACTACGCAGCCGTGCTGCTGCGTGAGCAGGATCGCATCCAGCACATACTCGACCACCACGAAACGGGCCCCTTGAAGCGCGAGATCATATGGGCCGCGCTCTTTCCGCATCTCCTGGCCGCTGGCTACAAGTTACCACCGCCCTACGCGTCCGGTTCCACGTTTCCTACTTATGCAATGGCTCCACCGCGCGACCCATCTTTCTTTTGGATCAGGCCACTAGATGTAGGTTTTATGATCTGGTATTGGTTGGTAGGTACTGATATGCACCGTCTCGAGTTACTGCACTGCGGAATCATGCCTGCCGTCATCGTCGAGACAGGGCAACCCGCTGCCTTGAAGATTGTCTGCAGCCGTCGCGGAACCATCGGTGCCGAGGAGCTCGACATCGTAAAGTTGCTGAATTCCGAGCCACTTCGCAGCCATCCAGACAACATCGCGTTCCGACTGCTCGATGTTGTCCCGTTTCCAACTATTCCTGGCCAACCCCGTGCGGCGGACTACTACATCCTAGTGGCGCCACGTCTACAACCGTTCGATCTATACGAATTGCCGGTAAATGGTGCTATGTTTCCTCTGGTGAACCGATCTTTCCGCGTGAGTAACGGACGGAGTCTCCGTCCAGAACGGCTCGTCGAACCGTGCAGATGCTGGCTTTGCTTGACTCCCTCGGCATTGCGCACAGGTCCGTCTGCCTCCATCCGTCTGCTTCGCTTCACTCACAACAGCAACCCAGAGACATCGGATCTGAGAATTTTTTGTCTACTCCGGGCTCGCACGAGATCCAATTGATCGACTTCGGGCAGGCCCAACGCTTCGACCTCCAGCAGAATCCGACCCCGCGCGTTGATTGGATCGGTGGGCAGATTATCATTCCCGAGGTCAGGGGCGCAAGAATTGGTACGATAACCAACCGACCGTACGAACCTTTCAGTGCTGACATCTTTTGTCTGGCTCACATGTGGCAACAACTTAGCATGGACTCTCCGGTACGATAGATAGTACACTTTTGTTGCACAATCTGAGCTTATGCTCTTTTACGGGTTATGGCCTTGAGTTCTTTTCTGGTTTGCTGCTCCCAGTTTTCTCAGGAATACTCCTGAATTTCTCTACTCCTACTCCCTATGTACATATTCCCACTCCCAACTCCCACAACTCCCAGAGTCCAATTGACTCTTTTGGCCCATCCTGGGCTTCTCCACCCTGTAAGTCTACCTAAGTCAGTACTCCCCAAACTCCTACCTCCCAAAACTCCCACTAAGTCTACCTAAGTCAGTACTCCCAGACTCCCAAGCTCCCAAAACTCCCAAAACTCCCAAACTCCCAAACTCCCAAACTCCCATTTCCGTCAAGTCAGATCTCCCGAATAGAGTCCTTCAAAATTGCGATTTTGGCGTCAAGTCGCGAATACGGCGTACGAGCAATTTTGGTGAAGTCGACACCCTTGCCATGCCACCCGCGCGGATCGAAGCGCCGCGCCTTGAGCGCCACGTATTCTGCAGGATACTCTGCTGCGATGCGAGACCTCGGAGCACGTGGGTTTGAACGAGCAATTGCTCGGCAGCGGCGCGCGGATCGACCGCAGAGGGCGAGGCGGCGTCAACGAGGAAGGAATCGGGACGGGCACGCGGGACGAGAACGGGCGCGAGCGTGCTCGATGTGGCGTCAGCGCGCGGAACGAGGATGGGCGCGGGGATTGGTAAGAGCGCCGATTCAGCGACGAATTCGTCAATGAATTCGTCGATGAGAGCGTCGACCGTCGGCGCAGCAACAGCGCCGTTTTCGACTCTATCGAGCTCAGGCTGATGATGGGCGTCAACCCACTCGGGCTGCGCGTCGAGCATCGTGCCGTCCGCGTAAACGTACTCATCGGGGTGCTGGAAAGGCGCATAGGCGGGCTGGTGCAGCATGGCAGGCCGGTGCATGCCCGCGTCGAGCATTGCGCCGTACGCAGAATCGGGGACGGTGCGCGATGCGCCGCTGACCGCGATATGCGCGTGGACGGGCTCGGCGTTAAAGCCGTCCGCGGGTTGTGCAAGCGGGAAGGTGACGGCAGGCGCGGGACAGATTGTTACGGTGCGCGGCGATCTTGCCCATACGCCGCTTCCGTTGGATCTCTTTCGCCGCTTCACCCGCTCCGTCGGACCGATATACCCGTTCCGCATGCCTCTCCGGACCGCTGGCACCTCGGCTACCTTCTCTCGGCGTCACCGGACCCCTGTCAACCTCGGTCCTTGGATGCGTCGCGCTATTGCCATTGTTGTCGATCACCGCTGCGCTGGTTTCCACCCGGCGTGTATCTGTTCGTCGGTCCGTCTTCTCGGTGTCACATTACGGCCTACACCTTCGGAGATGCCGCACACCACACCTCGGGTATTGCCCTGCATGGCCGGTGTGCGCTGGGAGTACAGGTGAAGCTGCAACGATCGTGCCGACGTACATCCTTCACCCTCTGTCCCCTGGATGCTCGACCGCTCCGGCACCTCGGACCTCGGCCGCCACACTCTCCTCGGTCCGCGCGCGGCATGGTCCATGGTCCGGAGGCTGTCCGGATGGAGTGGGAGTGTTGATTGTTGGGTGGTACGCTCGTACCTCGCTCGCCGACGCGTTGCGCTCGCCGCTACGCTCGCCATTGCATCGGCGCCTTTCGCCCCCGGTGTCAGTGCGTGCATACATGCAAGGACACCTCGGTCTGTCTCGGATACCCGCCCAATACCCTCCATAGGCACGGACATCCTTTATCCCCTTCGTCCGAGTCGTTCTGCGCCTTCGGCGCGCCTTCACTCTTTCTTGACCCTCCCTTGACTCCCTTTACCCCCCATTGCTTCCACTGGCTCCAGATTACCCTCGGTGACTTCCCCGATGCCTTTCCCATCGCTTCCGGACCTCTCTTTGGTGTTGGTTGGCTTCCTTTGTTGTCCGGAGCGTTCGGATCCGGTTTGCCTCCGATCGGACTATATGTACCGGCGATTGCCCTCGGATGTACCCTAGGTTGGATCTGGTCTATTATGTGTTCGACCTTCCCCTCCTGAGTACCCTTCCTGGTCGGCTACGCCTCCAGGTCGGTGGTGTATGCAGCACACCGTGACATAAGATCCAACCTACCCCGTCCACTCCGGGTACTCAGTTCCTCCCCCTCTATCCTCTTCTATCCGCTCTCTACTTCCTCCTACCCCCAGCGGAGCTGCGAGTGCCCGCCCCGGCGGTCTCCACGATATCCCCTTCGCTTATACCACCTGGACCTTGGATATAGGACCGATCTCGCCCACGGAATCCCCTGGCCTCGGTCTCAAGCTTCTGGTGGCCGCCCCTTGGACCCGAACCCTCCCGGACCCCCTGGCCGCCTCTCGGCCTTCCTTTAACCCCATACCGCCCTTAGGCACGCTTCCCAAACCTTACCCTCAAGTTCCGGACCCTTCTGGAGTTGTAGTTTTCCCTTTGGTCGCCCCTCGCAACGACGTCCGGCAAATCCTGCTCGCAGTCCGCACGACCGCTTCGCCGACGAACACCCTATAGGCCGATGGCTTTCAAACTTTGCCGACACCCTTGCACCACCCCTCCGGAGTCCCATGCGAAGTTACGAGGCGCTACGCTCGCCGATGCCGCCGTTGCCATGCACTGCCTCGGCCGGACCATTTCCGCTCCCCTCGCCGGCCCCTGCTGCGTTCCGCCTGCCCCAAGGCTTGGTCAACGCGTATCAACGTCCCCCACCCATGCGTGCTTGACCGATACCCCGCGCACGCTGTCCTGGCTGCCAATCGAGCGTTTGAGCGTCCCACACACTTGCACACCTCGGTCCTTCGCAGCGCGACCTCGGCACCCATCTACCCTCGGTCCTTGTGCTCCAAGTTCACCTCGGACCATTCCACACCTACCGATGTCGGCCGCTGTCAGTTATGCAACGCTGGCAACAGTACAGGTCGCCGTGCGCCGGCCGAGCTGCTGGACATCTGGTGTTTCGCACCCTCCGCCGACCTGGATCTTCCGGTGTCGGACGCGTGAGCCAACGCTGACCTACCTCGCCGCTGGACCTTGGAGGTGCTCCCTGACATGGACCGAGGCCGGAGCCTCGCTGGATCGCATTGGTTTGCTCGGAATATCGGTGTTCACGCCGCGCACCCCTCTTCGGCGTTACAGGATGGAGTACACGAACCGGACACGGACCCAATGGTCTCACAGGCTTTCCGTCCATCGCCCAGGTGTTTTGGCAAGGTCTCCGCAGCCGCATGACCCGCCGCCCGTTCGATACAACGCGCCCCAGCGATGCTGCCGACTGTCAACCCCCTGTCCGCTCCGCCGTTTATTTCGCCGTCGGGCGTCTTTCCGAATCCCGCGCGAGGTGCCCGTGTCCTCTCCCAACTCCTGGCCTTCTATCCGCGGTCGGACCTTGCCAAACGAAGAGGTCCTCGGCAAGATATGTGCATCCGATGTTCAGTGCACCGGTCGCGTACGTCGGCCGCCCTGACATCGCATCCTGTTGGACCTGTGGACCTCTCTGGCGCATCTGGAACCCCCTCCCGGGACGGACCCGCGTTTTGGACCCACCGGCGATGTCACTGATGAAGTCCGGCTCTGCTTGCGCACTGCATGAGCTCAATTCGGGATAGCCGCTGTTTGCCCTCGGACTCGCCGTCGCATCGGACATCCTCCCCTACACTCCACCCCTCCTCCAGGGCTGCCACCCCGATTCCGACCGCACTGGCTTATGCTTACGACCGTCATGACTTCGCTTCAAACTCTCGTCGTGCCCTTCACCGGGGTTGAGGTTGCGATCCACCGGGATGCGCAGTGCTCAGCGTTGTTGGTCGCGGACCAGCACTCCGACACCTCCTATACCTTCGGTCCTGTGCCTTGGGCGCTATCTCGGTGTACTCGGGCCTTCCCCCACCCTTGTACCCCAGCCGGAGATGGTAGGAGTCCGTTCATGGGCGCAGCGCGTCCCGCTCTCTTTTCCATTACGACCTCGACCGCTCCTGCGTTTCGCTCGGCAGTAACGACCTTTCCCGTGTTCCCTCCCGGACGGTAGGACTCCCAGTGGCCGCCGCATATTAGGCGGACGACGCGACGTCGAGCCCAGTGAAGGGCTCGACATCCAAGGCAGGCGGGTGGTGGGCGGGCGCGTGACGCGAGAGCGTCGCGCCGCTGACGCCCGACGCGAGGTCGAGGGCTGGCGCGTGACGGGCGGCGTCGCGCCTTGCGCTGACGCGCGCAGGGCGGGCGACGACGCGACGTCGAGCCCGAGAACGGACTCGACGTCGAGGGAGGGCGAACGGAGGGCGAGCGGGCGGAGGGAGACCGTTGCGGATACTCCGGGCTCATTTCGTCTGTAAAGCACGGTCTATTAAAACGTTTACTGCGACTGTACGGTTTTGTTATATATTGAGCACACAGACATAATAAAATGACTCACCAGTAATGCAGACGGAAGTTCAGGCACTTGGGATTATACAGGATTATCTATGATCGCCCGATCGACAGGGTCTCAAGCCACGTGATTAAACAGCTGCCTCTCGCGATTTCTGCCGCTTGCGGTTCCAAATGGCAAGGAACGTGTACACGAGAACGATGCCGTGCCGTTGGCCCATGTAACTGAGCGACTTGCGGATCTTGAGCAGACTGGAGTTCCCACATTCGCCCGCGCTGGAGTTGATGTTGCGATACTTTTCACACCATTCTGTGTACGCGCTGAGGAAACACGCAGGCGAGCACCGCGTGTGGTCGTGCTCATGGAAGCCGTCGATGACAAAAAGAGTGTCGCCGAAGTAGATGGGTTCCCGAATCATGCAGTACGGGGACAGCGCGCAAGCGAAGTCGTATACGACGACTTTGGGTGGCCGGACCCAGTGAGTGTACAGCGCGGAAAAGACGTCGTTCCGCCCCTCGCCTTTCGGGATGCAGTGAAACCCGTAGCAGACACTGTGCGGGCACCAGATGGCCATTAAGCCACCCGTTAAGCCTTTCTTGCCATAGGTCTGATAAAACTTGGAGCACGCCATCTTCCCGCCCGATGCCGTGACCGTCGCGCGATCGGTTGCGCCGTCTCCGGGAATGTTGGGGTACACCGATCTGTTTCGAATGCGGGGCCGTCCGTAGAAGGTGCCAGTCTGAAATGCGTGTTAACTTTGTCACTGTCCGGGATCATTATAAAAACGAACCTCGCGCCAATCCTCATGCTCTTCGATCAGGTGTTCATCCGGGTCGTGGTGCGAAAGCGACGCGAAGACCGTTTGCGATCGGTCAAGAACGAATCCCGCGACGCCTTGAAGTGTAGAGCTGATTTGTTTCGTCACCACAGGCTGCCCCAAATCCGAGCTCTTAGATGTAATCCTCCCTATCAAGAGATCGACCTAAATGATGTTTTTGTACCAGGCATGCCTAGGAATGCCTGCGGTATTTAGGGATTGCTCGAGAAGCATGATGAGACGGCTGATGTGAGCCATCAATCAATATTAGCTGTGCACACAGTTCGGATGCTGCCTACGCTCCGAGCAGGCAGCTGCCTACGCTGAGCAGGCGGCAGCCTACGCTTCGAGCAAGCATGACACTGTGCATCTCTTAGACCGTCCATGACATTGTATCCCCCCTTACGCATCCGTACGGTACAGCACAGCGCTGCTATGGCGTTCTGAGATGCCAGACAAACCGCGTACAGGCTTGGGCAATGCAGGACGCAGGCCACAAGAGGCATACGTCGCATTCTCAGCAGCCTAGGCATGTTTTCCGTCAGATCCCGGATGCGCAGGCACAGCGCAAGGAAGGCGCAGGCATCACTCCGGAATCACAGGCATCGCGCCGGCGTGCCTAAAGGCATCGCAGGCATCATGCACGCATGCCTAAGGCAACGCAGGCATCACGCAGGCAACTGTAAGCTTCCCGCAGGCAGCCAAGGCAGTCGGATGGTGTTTGCCTAACTTATTGACTGATGCTCAGGCATCGCACAGGCAGCCAAGCATCACGCAGGCACATTTGGCAATCAGACCGAAGCCTGCCTCCCACTCATTGCAGGCACGTTATTTATTTAGATTAAGCTGTTGCTATCAATAGGCAACTCATAGGCATGCCTATCCCGCACATAGGCATCACAGGCAACTCTGTATGACGGATTGTCGTACGCCGGAGTACGTTTAGGCACGCCGCAGGCAGACATGACTTGAACTCAGGCATCTCAGGCAGATCGTCGTGCCCAACAGTTAAATAGATAAGCAGCCCGGTCCGTCGACGCTTCGCAGACCATTCCCACCCACAATGTCGTCTTCTCAGCTCCTCCTGGCACCCGTCTTCTCCAATCCTGAGCGCAAGTACGCTGCGCCGCTCCGCCATCAACCGCGCCTTGCAAACGCGCACAGCGGCTGCATTCGCCAGTCTCAACACTCGCCTGCTTGCGCTGTTCGGCTTCGATGCCGTTGTCGACGAACTACTCGCGAAAAGCAACAAGCTGCAAGCCGACATCGCGAGGCTTCAGCGCCACCACGCCGCGTTGCATGCGCTGTCCAGCGAGATCACCGAGGCTCTCGACGAGTTCGACAACGAGGTCGCGCGCTGCACGCATACGTTGCAGTGCATCAAGCTACGCAGGGCGCTCTTGGCCTACGAAGTGGAACTTGGCAGTGTGTAAGTGTATTTTACTACACCCATCCAGCATCGAGTCCTCACCACCGCAATCGGCAGGCTGTAGACACTCGCTATCTTGCTTCTCGGCCATTCTCATTTCTCCGTCGTGTTACGTTTGCAGAATAGACCGTTTATTTCAAATCACACTCTTATTTCTTGATTGAACGACTCCGGAGCATCTCGGGACACAAAGACAAACATTCTGAGGTGGCTATAAAGCCCAAGCACGTATCCCCACTCTCCCTCTCCCTCTCACCGACCATGCTCCATCTCACTCCTCCAGCCGGCGTTGACTACCTCCGTGTGACGATCGTCTCATACGAGCGCGACGATGGCTTCGAGCACTTGGGTCTCGCGCTGACGCTGAATCGTGTCGGCCACGAGCTCCCAGAGAGCAGCGGCATCTTCTACGAGTGCGCAATGTCACGCCCATGTCGATGTGCCTATTGACTTACGATCTTCAGGGATACAACGACCGACGCCGAGCGCGAGAGGAAGATGCGGGAGGACGCCATTGCCCTCTATGTTCGCGTTGTCTTGTTCGAGGAGGTATGCCATATCCTGACGGAAGCGATGTGCACCTGTTAACGATGAAATCTAGCTGGCTTTCGTGTGCGATGACGAAAGGCTGGTCGACTACATTCAGGGACGGTCTACGAGGCATCGCGTACACGGAGCGCGTGCGGGGCTCGGTGCTAGATCGCTTCAGGGCCCTCACACCTCCCAGCTCACCTTCCTGCGATGTCTGAAGTCATGTAAGCCGGAGGCGCGTTTAAGATGAGAAAAGCATCGACTTGCCTGTGTGAAGCCAGTGAGATGCCTGCCTGAGATGCCTGCGGCCTGCCTGTCTGATGCCTGCATTTTGCGCGTGATGCCTACCCCTGCCTGCCTGATGCCTATGGAACTGGGCGCGTGATGCCTAAACAATCAGGATCAGCATGTCGCGGGCCAAACACGAACAGTCAGCACTCAGCCCGAGTCCTTCGCAGTGGCGTAAGGAACGCCTGCTCTAGGGTGTCGTGTTATTAGATTACTAGTCACTAATTTCCACAACTTCCATGTCCGTTCCTTGCGGCACAACGACTGATGCCTGTGCCACAACGTTGTCGACTTGCCGTTGCACGACAGCAGCCATCTCGGCACGCCAGTCCTGCATATCCCTTTGCGTTTTCGTACTCGGCATGTTGGTCGTCATCAGGCTCACCGTCGTCCGCCGCCACGAACGGGCCACAATCGTATCCATTAGTCTGTCGAAGAGCCCGCTGGTCCAAACGATCAGATTAGCACGGATTACCGAGACCACGAGATGACGAACCTGTTCGCCGATCCAACGGAATGGCGGCAACACGATCTTGAAATACTCGGCAGATAGGGCCAGCAGGATCATGGCCTTTTGCTGAAGGTCCACGGCATAATCTTTCGATTGGGAGTAACTGTCGTAGAAGCACCGTCTTGTCGGTCCAGCGAATTTCAATCAAGGTCCAGTGCTGCATAGGGCTGCGCACGTGGGCCACCACGAGCCATTTGAGCGCCTTATCTGGGCGAACCAACTTCAAGTCATTAGCATACAGTCCTTGCAATACGCAATGGCAGCGGCGCACCTGTTCAAAGGCCGTTTGGATCTGGACCTTGTTGATGCGCTGCGCTACCGCGTCCCCATCCGCGGGCTTTCAGGAAGCATTCAACATCATACAACATGCGCGAGTGCACAATGCTGACTCGCTGCGCGTTGACCGCGAGGAGCTTCGCCATCGTGAAGACGGCCAGGCCGTCTCCGCTGAGCCACGCCTTTGGATTGCAAAGTCGAACATAATCCTCTTCGTGGCATGAGAAATGGCCTGCGCGATAGATGCGCCGCTCTTGCACCGGGACCTTGCGTGCTCGCCGAGCTCGCGACGGGACGTTCTCGCTGTCGTCGCTGTCAGAGGATATAATTATCGGTATGGCAACCCGGGGCTGCTCTTGACATTGCGGAGCGACGATGTCATCGTCGCTGTCGGGGAGGAAGAGCGGGGTCGCGGCCTTTGGCTTTTCCTCAGCAACTGGGAACGCTGCATCTATCTGTGTGCCCTGTAAGCAAATTGTCTATGCATGCACGTGGGCGACATACCGGCTCCGGGGAACTGGCAATGGTGATGTCGTCGCCTCTGGCATTAGCCTCGTCGTCGGCCGCCGCAACGAGATCGTCGTCGGCCGCCGCAACGAGGTCGTCCAGGAGATCCGCGACCTCCACATCCTCGTCTTCGATGTTTGTGTGGGCATCGGACGCGTCATCGGAATCCGCATCTCCGTCGACCGAAACCTCAACAACGGTGTCTGAGGAATAATCGAGCACCTCAGGCGGTGCGCAGCTCTCGAAAAATCCGCCCAGGCCGCAATGAACAAGGTCCGGGATCCACTCGCTACGCAGGCGAAGGTGGTATTGTAGGCGATGTTGAACAGCGCGCCGAAGCACGGCAGGAACTGCTGTAATGAGCGAAAGGACAGCGGAATTGGTAGGGCATCTCACCAGAATCGTCTGCGCAGACAAGTTCCAAGATCTTCATCTCCTCGAGCCACCAAGTCCCGAGTGAGGAGACCTCGGCCCTGACGCGCTCGAGCTCTTCGATACAGCGCCGCTTCTGCAATAGCGAGACGATCCCGAGCTGAACGTCCTTGTCGATCTGCCAGCGCGGCAGACCGTCTTCATCTTGTGGGCCGAGTCCAGGGTCCTCCTGCCAAATATCATCGTCCACGTCGAGCTTGAAGAGTTTCTTCGTGTCCAACGTGCGGGGGGCGCGGATTCGTCCGCGCGGCTTCTTGCCTTGACGGATGAGCAATGCCATCTGCTTTACGAGATCGTTGAACTTCTTGACCTGACCGGTAATAGTACGCTCTCGACGGTGAATCAAGTCTTTGGTCTGCGAGTGTTCCTTGGCTTCTATGATAAGTCAGTTGTGCGACATGAGATTACCAGTGCACTTACGGAGAACCTGGTGCCTGTAAGCACGCTCGAGCTTCTGTCGATCGAACTTGTGGGCCATGAGCGCCTTCCGGATGTTGCTTCGCATCGCGCGCGCGTTGACTCGCGCAATCAGGTAAGCATCGTCGCGCATGGTCTCCAACCTCCGCGTTTGCTCTGTTCCGAGCGATGCCTTCAGAGCGGCGATGCGAGCTTTGGTGGCGTCGCTATGCTGCCTGGCCGACTCGAGACGCGACATGATTTCTTGAGTTTCAGCGGCGGATAGCTTGTGCGCCTGGCGTAACTCGCTGCGAGCTTCGGCGATTAGCTGGTTGAGATCGTCCAGCTGGCCCATCGCGAGCAGGATTTCGTCGATGGGCTTATCCGCAGCGCGCGCGTTCTGTTCTGTTGGTAAAGTCAGAGCGCTAGTCGCGCGGAGAAAAGACGAGTCCTTACTGGGATGTTTGATGAGCTGCGCCTTGACCTGCGCTTGCCATTCTTTGGACAGCTCGTCCTCGGGCACGCTGTTGTTGCGAAGCTGATCCTCCGCCTCACGTAGACGCTTCTGAGCGTCCAGGTAGCGCCGCCGTATCCAAAAGCCAAGCTGCCAAAGAGTCTTGGCGTCCATGGCAGAGATCTGGCGGTCAAGTACAAACAAACGGCGGAAGAACTGCAAGACGTGTAAGAATAATATTCAAGAAGATGAAAGGGGGCACATACCCCCGACACGCGCAAAACCCGATATGAGATGGCGAATCGCGCTCCAGAAGCGCTCGCACCCTTCGCCATCGGTCAGGCCAAAGCCGTTGCGTTTACGCGGGTGGAAGACGACCTGGCAAGGCCATTGATGTCCATATGCGTGGAAAACAGAGACAGCGAATACGAGGCGATCCTCCAGCTCAGGGAGCAGACCGAACTAGGGTACGTCAGCCAATCAGCCCCTATGAAACCGAGCAACTTACCTTCACGATGCTGCGCGCCAATTGGCAGGCAATGTCGCATACAATAAACCGATAATCCAATCGGACGGCAATTCTTGGCCAAGCTTGCGAATCAAGGCCAACGCGAAGTGCTGGCGTTCGCCCGGCGTGTCCATATTGACGACCCAAAGCACGCGGTCATGGCGACAAAGAAGCGCCATGAGCCCTGTATCGGCGTAATAGTTCTTAGATGCCTTGGTGACTCCCTCTTGCGCCGCGGTGAACGATTGTTCACATTGATCAAGAACATCATCCGCGACTTCATCGTCCGATGCTGGCTTGCGCCGCTTGGGAGGGCGCTTGCGCTTGGCTGCTAGCTCTTGTTCCATCCAATCCACGTCGGCCTTCGATAAAAAACGGCCGGGTAGAAAGTCCAGCGGCTGGTCCGTGTCGGCGCACTTGCGTCGTTTCTGCGAGAAATTTGCGTCGAGGCAGACGAGAACGTGTGCCCTTCGCAATTAGGATGAGTATACTGTCATAGATCCATGCGCCGACGCGGAACTCACTTGGTATGCTCGAGCATCGGTCGTGCACCGCCAAAGCAAAGCTGGCACTTGGCGCGCAGCGAGCGACTTGGATAAGAGCGTCGTTGTTCATCCTCGGGACAGTTCGATGCCCGACTTTCCAGCTCTGGGTGTGCTCCTGCAGCGGCCGGATGACGAGCGTCCGCGCGCAGAGCTGGTGGGAGGAGCGGCGCGGCCGGCATTGGCCGTGTCTTCGCCTCCTCCTCCTCCTCCACGCGTGCGCGTTTAAAGGATGGACCTGCGTTTCCGCGCGGGTTCTTGAACGTCCTTGTCGTCTGCAACGTGGACGGTCTCGAATGAAGCAGCCGCATCTGCGAGCGCCGTTAGAATACTTCTGACTTCATATGCAAACGAAATACCGTCAATTCGCATGCTAACTGCGTGTTCCGCGCGTTATCGAGCACTTGGTACCATGTTAAAGCCGTCCCCAGTCTCTTGCGCAGGTTGCCCTGTGCCCAGTGAGCTTTAATTCTCGGCGTCGCGAGTGGCGTACCTTATACCGAATCATGCGCCCTCGACGCGCCCAGTACGCTTCCAGCGTGTCAGACCATGCTGTGGCATTTGGAGACACGTGTACAGAGTGCAGAGAGATAAATTCCAGTATATCCAAGCTGAATGCAATGGAGGGGCACTTGGGCGCGCAAGGGAAATATCCCTGTCGGAGAAGCTGAAGCAGGGCCGGTGAGCAGTCACAAATGACCAGCAACGTTGTTCGAAGATCTGAGGGGTCCAGTTATTGGTCGCATGGAGCGCGAAAAAGGTTCGCGCACCATGCCAATCAACGAGCATAACTTGGAGCGTTCGACGATGGCTGCACGCGCAAGTCGATTCTCCCGCAGGAACCTCGAGTGCGCCATATTTGCGGGCCAGGTAAACCGAGTGTACGGTGGGGTTGACGGCTTCGGACCAGTTGATGTGTTGCTTGATGCGACGACGATGGTGTCTTGAGAGCATAGGCTGGTTGGCGAGGTCGAACAGCGGCCCCTCGAGCTGCTCGCCGTTGTTTGGCATCAAATAATCGAGTGTTTGCTGGTCAAAGGCGTCCAAGGGGTTGTGAGACCTTCCTACGGCGGCGAACAAAGCCTGCGTCGCCGTTCGACCAGGTACGGAGGAAGGCGGTAGGTTCGGTTGCTGGCTGTATTCCTGCCCGCCAGGGAACTTCATGAAGCCCCTTTCTCGAAGAACCTTGGGGAGCTTGAGCTCTCCTGGCCGTCTTTTGCGCTTAGGCATCTTGGCGGCAGGTATAAGTTGGAATCGGCTCGTGTCAGCAGTTGGGACGGCACGCGTGGAACCCGCGCCATGGCCAGGGCCTGCGTCGTCCGAATCGTCCGACACGCGCGCAGCTGCGTCAAAGTTCTTGCGCTGGCGCTTGCGTGCTCCGGCGCGGAAGTTGGTGGCCATAGCAGGTCGAAGAGTGCAAGTGTCGGAGTTCACTCACGCGTCGCGTTCCTCGTATGCAACAGCATGTCATAAAGACCACGACGCCAAATAAAATAAGTTCAACTAGATTTTCAAAGCAACATGAAAGACAACTCGTATACATGTACAAGATTTCGCGCCGCAAATGCCAGCGACACTAGATGCCCGATTAGTTTCTGTCCAGAAGCTCATTTTTGTCCAGAAGATTGTTGTCCAGAAGCTCGTCCTACTGGCTTTTGCGCGCGTTTCCAGCGAGATTCAGGGTGTCTCAGACCCTTAGCACGAATAATTTTGACTATCTATCAAAATATATGCGCGAGGGAAAGAGCAGGACGCGCCGCGCACTCGCGGTAGCGGTTAGATTGTCGCGTCTGAGCTTCGTCGGAAAATGCCCTCATCCTCCTTGCCAACCTTCCTTCTCTTCCAACCTCTCAAGTGTAAAAGACACGAAGTTCGGGCTGGGTGACGCGGTCTGCTCCAGATGGGCCGCCCACCTAAATATGCAACAGAAGAGGAACGGCGCGAGGCTCGAAAACGTACTCGACGCGAATATTACAGGCGGTAGGCTCACTATCGTGTCCCGTCATGGCCTTGCAATTAACCGGCGACTAGCAACATAACACAGGAACGTCAACGAGCTCTTTCTCGCTGGCGCAATAAGAGGGAAGACACCACATCCTCGTTAGAAGTGGAAGAGCCAAAGCCTCTGCTCCCTTCAACAGTCCTCGTAAGTTGTCAGTGCCCAGACGTTCGTTGCACATTATTCATATTACTCAGGTCATAGGCAAACTATATCTCATAAAGGACGCAACGCCTCTCAATTCGCTCGCAACGGCACTTCGCTTTGACTTGGGAGCGTGGAGAGATCTGACGCCAGAAGCGATGAAGTGGGCGGAATTTACGGAGGGACTCATTGAAGCGAAGCAGTCCCGGCGCTCAGCGAAGAAATTGCTGCAGTCGATCGAGTTCAGCAAGCAGTTGGCGTCCACCGTGGCGGAAGTGGCGCGAGACGGCGTGGAAGAAGCCCAGCTCCGCAGCCTCGACGTTGAGAGCGACGAATATCGACGGCTATCTGATCTCGCTGCTCAAGCCGGTCATATTGCGCACGGTCTCGAAGAAATAATTACGTTGTTCAATGGTGGAGGAGACTTTCTACGGAGATGTTACGAACAACGCGCGTTGTATTGGCAATGTAAGTAGAACATGGTACACGCGATTGTCGAGCATTGGGGGCGGGGCGATCCTGAAGCGAGTCTGAGCAACCCGATACAATGCAGAAAGGCAACTTACCTTGTCAATCGTCAAGCCCGACGCATTTAATCGGACAGATCCACGTACTCGGGCGGCGGTCTCGGCGGCCCAAAAACTGGGCGGTCCGCAGCGGAGGGTGCCTTTGGGAAAGAGGTGGCTGACTTGTCCGACGGCGATGGCGGGTCCGACCTCACGGAGGACGACGGCGACGCGTGATTGCTGTGCTGCGAGTCGTAGGCGGGACGTATGCCAGCAGAATCTCCGGCCGAGAAGTGTAGACGAGGGGGCAGCAGGCGGCGACGCTCAGAGGCAGGTGAAGGCGGCACCCAATCCTGCTCGTTGGGCGACCGCTCCAGAAGATATCCCTCAAGTTCCGCGTTCAGGCGCGCGTCGTCCATGCATTGCCAATGGACCGAGGTAGCTGTCGCGCCAGGGTGGAAGATGCAGTCGTTGCACGGTGACTGTCTGCTGCATGGTGTAGGGGCAAGTCCGGCGGCCTGGCGACGAGCAGCGCATGCGCGTTGCGCGATGACGAACTCCAGATAGTCCGTACGCCACATGTCTTGCTCCGGCGGGTCGTCTAAATGGAGATGTTGCATGTTGCAAGCAGCGAGGACGTAGTCGTCGCTGTCGTCGCTGTCGTCGCTGTAATAACCGGCGCCGAAGTGTTCGAGGGTGAATGCGGGGTAGTAGTGGCCGCCGTCATAGACGGCAGCAGGAGTTGTTGAACCGGGCCAGGGCCCCAGCGTTGGATCCCAATTTCGCCACATAGTCTGTTCGTCGTCTGCAGGAGCTTGGCCGCCTTCGCCGTCATTCCTGAATCATGACAGAGATTCAGTCCGGCGCACGCAGAACACGGAGCGCGACTCACGCAGGCTGATTCAGTCCGGACATTCTAGGCGGTAGTCAGCACGGCCGCAACAGAGAGCAAGAACGCGCTATATGCGCACCGAGTAGCAGACGGCAGGCTGTCCAGCGTAAGGCGTCGAGGTAGGAAGTGCGAGCGGGCGACACGGAGATCGAGTCGAGAGCATAATTAAATCGGAAAGCAGTTAGATGAGTAGGCACCTGCCTAGGACCTGCCTAGGCAGGTGCCTACGGTGATGCAGGGCCCGCGCAGGCAGGCGCAGTGAATTGCGGCTGCTGCCTGGCAGGTAGAGAGGCAGGCAGCGCAAAGTGCCGAAGCTCCGCCTTATCGTTCTCAACGCTCGGCCCAAGCTGCCTGTGATGCCTGCCACGGTCGCAGGCATCACAGGCAGCTCGCAGGCATCACAGGCAGCATAGCCCGTGAATACAAACCTGCCAGATCGCAAGCTGCAGTGTTTGCCGTACGTTGACGACCAAACGCCGACCGAGCTCCTTCGTAATTTCTGACTGACGAATTCAGGTATTCGTTCACACCCTGGCCGCGTATTCACGCGTTTATCTGAGGTGCGCAGCTTGACTGTATTATTATCGTGATCACTAACACCGTCATCTAGCAACCCGACTCGTAAGCGACGTCGAGAGCGCATCAGCAGGCAGCTTAAACAATATTCAGTGTTCAAACAGCAGGCATCGCAGGCAGCCCACTCATCGCGCTCGATGACGCCGCTAGGATATGCAGGCAGCTGCGTAAATCCCGGCTGGCTGCCTGCGGCTATAAAGGCGGCCTGTGCCTGCGCTGCCTGTCCGCTGCCTGAGCACGCCGCCAGACTTCTGCTACTCCCTTCGCCTGCCTACTCGCCTTCCACCCTCTATGACGACCCGTAGTCAGGCGCGGAGGCTTGCGTTGGCTGTCCCGCCCGCTGTTCGCCCGCCGTCCGATGCTGACGGAGACGCCGACGACAATGCCCCTCCCACGCTCCAAGTGGACGATCCGGCCGACGACAGTCTGCCCGGCGACGCGCTGCCCGCCAATGAGGTCACCGCTGCAAAGCGGAGGAAAACGAGGGTGCGCCGTGCTTTGCATGATTTTACCACCGCATCGCTCACCGACTTCCAGGCAATAAAATCAAAGCGACAATAACCGACTCGGATGATGACGCCGGTCTCGCCGTATGTCCTACCGCCCATGGGTGGTATCTTCTAATTGTTGCGTTAGGAGTCCGAGAGTCGCGCCGCGGATGCGCAGCCTGGGCAAAGAAGGCATCGAAGGGCAAACGCAACGGCAAGCCAGAGTCTGAGGACGAGGGCGCCGCGGACAGCGAGGACAGCGATGGCGGCGTTCGAACGGGGAGGCCGACGGCATCAAGGTATACGCTCTGCCTCATTCAACGTTTGCGTGATGCTGACATGGCTGAATAGGTCACCAAAAAGCCCAAGGCGCCGGCGAAGCCCAAGGCGCCGGCGAAGCCCAAGGCGCCGGCGAAGCCAAAGGCGCCGGCGAAGCTCAAAGCGCCGGCGAAGCCAAAGGCGCCTGCAAAGCCAAGGCCAATCGCAAAGGCAAGGCCAAGGCCAAGGCCGTCGACGACGACGAAGACGCGCCGAGGACGCTGCGAGTGCTTCTGACAACGACAACGACGCGGGAGCGATGGAGGTTGACGCGCAGGACACTGGATTGTCGTTTGCGCCGCCTGCGGCTCGCGGTGGGCGCGGCGGGCGCGTCGGTCGCGATGCGGCGCCCATCCCAAGAGGTGGCAAGACACGGGGCGGCGCGGTACTGGTGGGGAACAAGCGTCGTCGATTGAACGACGACGATGTTATCGAGGTAGAGGTACGCAGACTCATGCTCTTCGCATTTCATTTACATTGCTCATTGTCGTGTAGCGCGTCCCAGTGCCAGAGGTGATTCCAACTGGCGACGTCTTCAACGACGGCTTGGCCCAGATGGACGCGCTTCGTGACGCAGCCTCGGCCATCGTCGCTAAGGCGAAACAGTCCGCGGCGTCGCTCGGCCAGGAATTACCGCGCGACTGGCAAAACGGCCAGCTGCGCCAGCTCAAGAAGGCGTTCGGTAAAGTCGTGCGTAATTTCTTAGGCGTCACAAGTACTGCTATATGCTGACTGTGCTGCAGGTTGGCTTGACGGAGGAGGAGATGCAGCCCAAGGGGCGTCGGGAAGGTCCCTCGCTGCCGACCACCGATACGGAGGATGACGACGCCCCCAAGGCGGGTCCTTCCACAGAGCCTGCTCGCAGTTCGCATTCTACAACTACGGGAAAGCTCAACGGCAAGTACAAGGCGACGGTCGAAGACGCTGACGACGACGACGACGACGACGACGAGGAGCAACCGACCAGTATGTTTGGCGTGCCGGACGAGGAGGCAGAGGACGTCGACGCGACCTCGTTCGTGCCCGGTCCGTTGAGCAACGCCCATGCCGACGAATTTCGCGCCTATTTCAAGGCGGTGGAGGAGTGGGTCATGCAGCGGGCAAAAGCCTGGGGCAAGTCTCCGGCTTATCTCTGGGAGCTGGCCCGCATCTTACTGAAGCAGAAGCGGGAGAAGTCCACGTGGAATATGTACAGCCGCAAGTTTTCTTTGCGGGTACCTCGGAAGGTCGGAGGTGCGTTGTTCGCAAACTTGGAATCTGTGCATCTCACTTACAACTGCCCCATAGAAACGATTAGCGAGTATCGCAAGCGGCGGTCGAAGGCGTACTGGGACAAAGTCAATTCGAAGTCGAAGGAACAGCTGAAGAAGTGGACGGAGAAACTCGTGGCGTGGTGTGAGAAGTACGAAAAGGAGGTCGCGAACGACATAATCTCGGACGGTTCGTTATTCAAGATCATCAAGAAACTCCTTGATGAACTTGAAAACACCGTGAGTCTGCCAAATTGCGTTGCGCAGCGACTGATGGATGTGCAGACTCGTCCGTACTACACGAACTACGAGATCGCCGTGTTCGGCTTCGTGGTCAACCTCAAGACGGGCGACGTGATAGGATCCGCGGCGAATGGCATGTTCGCCAACAACGACATGGCGTACAAGTTCCTCAAGGACATGGACGTCAACTTCCGCGAACTGCTCTCCGAGTTCGTGACATTCTGCGGGTGAGTTGTTTGGTTTATCTGCTTGACGTTGTTGATTGAAAGACGCCAGTGCTCGAAAGCTCGCGGAGAAGGCTATGTTAGACCATTCGGTCAAAGGCCTCGCCAAAATCAAGGGCCAGGGCACGAAACGCAAGGCCTGCAACAACGCGCTTTTATCTTTCCAATGTGCGTTCTGATGCGTATTGACCATTCAAACATTAATGCTTTTCGCAGCCCTCGTCTCTCCGCGCAAGTGCATCAACTGGGCGTCGTTCGACGCAGAGTTACTCAAGCACTCTCTGAGGCTCTGCGGATGGCCTGTTGGCGTCGTGACGCTGGACCAGGTGCAGAGCGAAGATCCCTGCTCTTCAGTTGGGCGCGCTTCTTTCGGCGCTGTATGAGGCACTCAGGAAACACGAGAGTGGCGAAGACGGCGCAATCGCAGACGGTGCTGAACCTGCCGTCAAAGCTGGACTCCGGCTCGAGCCCATCCCTGCAGGTCCGTCCGTGCGAAGTCACGCGAACGCCGCTGACATAATCGACAGAGGATCTTGCACTTCGCAACGAGAAACGCGACACAGCGCTGTGGAATCAGGTCGCGCTCTGGATCGACGATCAGGGGAAGGTCTTGCGGACTGTCGGCGACGTCAGCAGTCGCACCCAGGTCCAGACAAAGAAGACAAAGAAGACGGAGGGCGACAGCGCCGAAACGGTAGCAGGTCAACAAGCCACAGCACCTCCAAAAGCAGCTCCTGTCGTCAAGCCGCAGCCCGCGCCCGTGGCGTCGACTTCTTCACTCAAGACATCCAACACGCATGCCAACGGCTCGAGGCTTAATCCCGTCGGTGGCGGCGCCGCCACCGATGCAGTACTTGATGTTCAGATAGTGGAGGTGAGTCAGCTTCAGCCGTGACTTGTGTTGTTACTAATGTGGCGTAGATCTACGACAACGCCGGACCTGATTACGCATCTATGGACGAAGTTATGGGTGATAACATGGTACGAGGGTTGGTTCGTGCTCGGTGTCTCAGTGCTTACGTATCTGTAGTATGACGATGCGGTGGGATCACCGGATCTGTCGGTGCCCAGCGCCGAGCATGATCACGCACCTCAATCCTCCGCAGGATCTTCGAGCCAGCAGCTCGGCGAGAAGATCTTTGCATACAATCCATCGGTTGCAAAAGAAGACACTCATGTTCATCATCCTATCGTATCGCCGTCACCACCGACCAATTCGACACAAATATCTACCTACAGCAGTCTTGCGGGGGCCTTGGTGACTAGTGCATCTTGGTCACGTAGCAGCGCTGCGCGGCGGCTGCGCCGCCGCCTCCCCACCCGCAATCTGCACCGCCGCCACGCCACGGTTGCGCGATTCGCGCAGACGCAGCCGCCGCCAGCCCAGGTCGCCCACGCCGGGCCGCCACAATACGCACCGCCGCCACCGCCGCCCGCGGCCGCTCACTTCGCGCAGCCGCGATTCGCGCAGACGCAGACGCAGACGCCCGAGGCCACCGAGCAATCACAATTCGCACCGCCCGCGGTCGCGCAATTCGCGCAGACGCAGCCGCGATTCGCGCAGACGCCCGAGGCCGCCGAGCCATCACAATTCGCACCGCCCGCGGTCACACAATTTGCACCGCCCGCGGTCGCACAATTCGCGCAGACACAGCCGCGATTCGCGCAGACGCAGCCGCCGCTCTCCGAGGCCCCTCACGCCGCGCCCGCTCGCGCCGCGCCTGCTCAATTCGTACCGCCGCCGCCGCCCGCGCTTGCTCACACCGCGGTGCCGCCGTCGGAGTCTGCTGATTGGGCGCCGCAGTCTACCGACGCCGCATGGGCGCCGCCGCAGTTCGTGCAGGCACCGCCGCCGGCCCACTCGGTACCTCTCCAGTCGATGCCAACGCCGCCGCCAGTCGAGGCCACGCAGTCCGCGCCAGCACAATTCGATCAGGGGATGTTTGCAGCATCTGGTGCTGAGCCCGAGGTGCCTAATGCGGTCTTCTCCCACGCCGCGCAGACCTCGTACGTCGTGCCCGAGGATGCGTCCTGGGGTACCGTGTATGATCCAACGCGTGGCATCAACCCGCTGCTAACCGTTGGGTACACCGACAGCATGGAGGTCGATCCTGACGAGATCAACTTGGCTATTCAAAGTGACATGTACGATTACGGTGTGGATCCGAACGTTTACCTGCCAACGGATGGAGCATATGACCAACCTGACATGTATTATAACTAGTATCTGAAGTAAATTACTCTGCCATTATTGCTCAATGTAATCGGTTTCTTGGTCTACATTTGAAGCGCTCGAATAAGTGCTGCTGTGATCCGAAACGAGAATCTTCCCGGAATAGTTGCATGTTGATGCGGGGTAATGTTTGCAGTACAATGGCTGTGCGTGGAGTTAGACGGTGAGCATCGCTGTGCAAGTGATACATGCCTCATTGCCTGTTTGCGCTCTGTGCTCTGGTCATTGATAACTCTGCGGTTGGTCGGGACAAGGAGATTCTAATAGAGAATATGATTTTACCCGCTCACAAAAAAGTGTAATAAGATAGACTCGAAGCTGCGGCTGCCTTCAGAAACCATAGGTGCGAAGGATGCGCGCAGCCTGCATTGAAAGCCCGGACGCCTGCGCGCGCAAGACATAAGCGCTCAAGTACAGCGGCTGATGCCTGCGCAGACTCGGGCGTGATGCCTGCACACTCAGGCGTGATGCCTGCACAGACTCAGGCGTGATGCACGGTTCAGGCAATCAGTATGCTACTGTATGCCCGACCGGGAACCAGGGGACCTGCCAACTCTGCAGAGGATCCGGATGGTCAGTGAATGGTCGACCGAGTGATACCTGGCGGGCGTGGCGCGGGATGAGACGCCTGTGTGAGAGTCAGGCAGACCAGCTATTATTCCGAGACCCCGAGATGCCTACCAGAACGGACGGCATGCCTCCATAGAGGATAGGAAATAGGCTTGATGCCGGAGCGATGCCTGGCGGCAAGCCTGCGAGGATGGGATGCCTGAGGGTGGGCAGGCACTCGAAGCGGGATGCCTGGGACGGCCCCATGATGCCTACCGGAGAGGACGGCATGCCTGCGTAGATGAACCGGCGAGGATTAGATGACTGAGAGGTGGGCAGGCACTGGAAGCGGGATGCCTGAGACGGCCCCATGATGCCTACCGGAAGAGGACGGCATGCCTGCGGAGACGATAGGAATTGGACTTGATGCCCGAGCGATGCCTGGCGGCAAACCGGCGAGGATGGGATGACTGCGGGGTGGGCAGGCAGGGAGAGTTTGAGTGCCTGCGGAACGGTCAGGCATTTGGGCGGGGTGCCTGTGATGCCTGTGGATTGCATTGGAGTGGCCTCTGATGCCTGGTAGGCTGCTTGGAGCTGCCCGCGATGCCTGAACCCGCCTGCGGCGTGATTTATTCTTAGGCACAGGGTGGCAGGCATGCCTAGGCTGCCTGTAAAAAAAACATCCTTTAGACACATCACAAACATGCAGAGGGATACATCTAACAGGTACTAAAATGGGACAGCCTGACCTGTGTTTCGTCGTCTTCACTTCATACCGAGCGACGACGGCGAGGGCGGGAACGAGTGAGAGAAGCGGCAGGATGCCCTCCGCGTTGCCGTCCTTGAGCATGTCGAGAAAGGGCCACGCCGATTTGTTTGCGAACTGTAGCACCGACTCATATGCCAGCAGCTAAATACGATGTTAGAGACAACATTACCCTGGAAAGGAAACGAACCCACCTGCTCCAATAGATGCAAGTAATTCTTTAAGACGGTGCTGTCGAGGCTCTTCAAATCGGTCGCTACATATATGCCAAACATCTGTGCTAATTCACGGCTCTGCTTCGCGAGTTCATCCACAATCCCAGGCAACTTCTTTCTCATGGCCTTATCTTCCGCATCTCTCTTGTTGCGTCGTTTATTCGCCACGCGCTCCGCTCCCTCAGCATCGACATCTTCGTCAAGGGACTCCTCCGAATCGTCGCCCGGAGCGAGAGGCGTCTTTCCCTGCCGCAACTTCAGGCGCCATCGAACTGCCTGTTGGGCGCGCTTTCTGACATCGCCGTTCACCAACGACGTCTCCCCCGGCATCGGTTTCACGCTGAGTATCGATGACGCGTGCGCATCGATGGTCGTAGGAGGTCGCAGAGACTCCGTCACCAAGTCGGCTCTGAAGCCAGCAGTCATGCCATCACACACGACGACCTCGGGTTCTTCACCGCAGATGTCGCAGACAAAGCTAACGTCCAGCTTCTGGAGTCTGGAGAACAAGAAATATGCTGTTCGGAACGTCCGCTCGCAGACGAAGGGAATTGACGACTTGGTATAATCTCGACAAAAGGATATATGGAACGCGTGGAAGGGAACCTCGGCGAGCGTCATGAGGCTAGTGTACTTGTCGAGAAGCTCGTGCGTGTACAGGCGGGAATTATTGAAGTTGAAGATACCGAACTCGCGCAGGTCTGGCCCGGCATTCTGATGGCTTTGGGGCTCGCAGGTGCTGCAGACTTGGACTTCGATTTGGGCAGCGCACGCGGACGAGAGTCCGAATACGATGCAGTCGATGACCTTGACTGGCGCCGATTCCTTCGGACCACTCCCACAGCGGCAACGAGGATCTTCGCCGAGGCAGAAGTAGTCCGGGATAGGATCAACGAGAGCGAACGTGGGTGCATCCTCGTCAGAATCTGAGGCAATGCGCGCCCACGCCGGTGGGCCGACGTTGAGGCGGGATACGCTCCGCTCATCATCGTAATCCCTCAGACTCTTGGCTTCGGCTGCAGGGCCATTAGCATTCGGCCGGCCAAGCATTGAACACGCGAGCTCACCTCGTAGTCGCGCTCTCTCAGCTAGATCGTCACCCTCGTGTTCATCGACTTCCGCCTCCTCGAGCAGTAACTTCAACGCGTCGCGGGCACGAGCGGCTTTGATGTGCACGCAGTTGTTGTCGCGATGCTTGCCGCAAGTCCAGTGACCCTGGTTCGAGGATCGCCCGCAATGTTGGACGATTTGTCTGCTGTGCCCTGGGACAAAGGAGACGAAGAACGAAAGGGCGGGTGCTTGGGACGTAGCTGGAATATGTTCGAACAAGACGGAGGAGGGATCGTCTACAGCAGTCAGTGCGAGGCTCGACGACACTACAGATAGTCAACGTACCTTTCTCGGTGAACAACTTGAACGGCGGCCGATGGTCCGACGAAAGCAGCATAGTGTGAAGACAGTATCGTTGGTCGACGTCCGAGTTGCGAAGGTAGTCGGGGCAGGTGCAGTTATACGACACGGCTTCTGCTTCGTCGACTTCGCTGCGCAGGACAGCCCAGCCGTTGACGCAACTGCCTTGCGCAGCCAACGTGTCGAGGTCGCATATCTCGGCGACCCAGGTTGAGGGATCAATGTGGAAGAAGGCGAGTCGACGCGAATCGACCGCTTCCCGGTAGGCTTCATAAACGCTCTCTGGAGCGCGCTGGGACGCCAAGATCCTGCGCCGCTTCACGGGACGGTCGGCGTCGAGAGCAGGTGCTGCGCGCTTGCCCGCCGCTGTCGCCTTCGTGGAATCGCGTTTGCGAGCAGCGCTTGACGAGCTCGTGGGCTGCGAGGTCTTGTTCTTTCCTCGCCGCCGCACATAGGTGGGCTCGGCGAAGATATCGCGTGCCATGAGGATCTGGATTTGGGACGTACGGACACTGACGCGTGCTCGACGATTCTCCGGGCAGACAACTGACGCGTTGACTGCCACTGAGGGGAATGGACACAGAGAAATTATTAATCAGAGAATATGGCTGCTATGGAGAGCAATGGGCAAGGTTTTATTATTTAATTTGAGGATGGCGGGGCGTACGGACACTGACGCGTGCTCGACGTTTCTCCGGGCAGACAACTGACGCGTTGACTACCACGGAGGGGATTGGACACAGAGAAATTATTAGTCAACGATTCTGGCTACTACGGAGAGCAACGGGCAAGATTTTATTATTTAATTTGAGGATTGTGGGGCGTACGAACACTGACGCGTGCTCGACGTTTCTCCGGGCAGACAACTGACGCGTTGACTATCACGGAGGGAAATGGGCAAAGGTAAAGTATGAAGGAAAATTATGCCTGGCACTGGCGGGTGATACGATGTATTTAGTGAGGCAGGAGGGACGGCCGAAGAGAGCGCAGACACTGACGCGTGTCCACGCTCACCAACGACCTGAGCTCTGGATGGCAACTGACGCGTTGCCACCGGCGGAGCGGAGGGAGGGAGGAGGGAAGGGGAAGGCGGGGTGGCGGGCGAAGGCGGGTGGGTGACGGGGATGGGGGTGTGCGGAGGAGGGGAGGGCGGATGAAAGACCAAAGTCCGTTCGAACTCCGACCCAGACTCACCGCCCGCCCGCTGCTGTCGACGCCACGGGTCAGTGTCCGTCCGACAGCACGGCCAGGCCCGCTTAACTGCGGGCCTGTGACGAGGCCGCTCACGCGTCAGTGAGCGGCTTCTCGGCGTTCTCCTCATAGGCGAGATGATGGGGACAGGTTCTTCGCTTAGGCGTACCTGCACGGCCACCCGCATACACGCTCACGCGCCAGTGAGCGTGGGCGGTCAGAGGAGGGTACATGCGTCAATGTATCCTCCTTGGCGTCCCTCAGAGTGCTCCTGTACATTTTCTTGTCGTTCCTCGCAGCCATTCCCCAAGACCCCCAGACGCAGTCACCCGCTCGCCAAGGACGCCACCCGCATACACGCTCACGCGTCAGTGAGCGTGGGCAATCAGAGGAGGGTATATGCGTCAATATACCCTCCTTGGTGTCCCTGGATATCTTCTTCCCGTTTCTCGCATGCATTCCCCCGACGCTATCGCCGGCTCGCACAAGGACGCCACCCGCATACACGCTCACGCATCAGTGAGCGTGGGCAGTCAAAGGAGGGTATATGCGTCAATATACCCTCCTTGGCGTCCCTGGACATCTCATTCCCGTTCCTCGCATCCATTCCCCCAGCGAAATCAGTGTTGCGCCCACAGTCAGAAGATATGCTCGAGCATTGGAAGATCCCTTCCCTGAAGAGCATCAGGTGCTATTTTCTTATGTTCTGTGTTGTTCAGACGTCCAGGAACGGAACGGCGTTGACGAAGTACCACCGCGCGCTATATGCTCGCTTATCAGCATACATGCATATATGCAGCACTGGGACACGGCGGAGCAGGCTCTCTGATCTACTTTTCCTGTTATGTGGTGCAATGAAATGATTTGTTGTTTGCATTTCCTGGAGCGGTGGGCGAGTGCGATAACGAGTGACTGATATTAATCGGACGGACGGATGTGTGACGAGGAGACCAGGAAAAAGAAAGGAATGTGGGGGGGTATCGAGGTATCTGTACTGCGATACTGCTACTTCGAACGCTTCTGCGCCTTCTCCCGCCAGTACTGCGCGGCCTCCTCGAGCTCCTTGCGAGCCTGCTCTGCCTGCTCCAGCCGCTCCTCCATCGCGTCGAACTTTGCTTGCTGTTCCATCATCCATGCCTCGGCGGCCTCAGCCCTCGCCGTCAGATCGGCGCGGGCTTTCATGTCCTCAGCAGCCCGCTGCTTGCGGAGGTTGTACAGCTGCTCGAACATCGTGCTGCGCATGGCCTCCGCCAGCTCGGGTTTCTCGTCCGCGATCGACTCAGAGACCCAAGTGTACATTTGCCCGCTGCCGTCCTTGGGCAGGAAGGCGATGAACGCCCACGACGGGCACCAGTCGGCAAGCTTCTCCATCTGCGAGGTGCGCGCGTCAGCAGCGGACAGCACATCGGCGCGGACAGGGCTCACCTTCAGGCAAACACTGCCGAAGTTGGGGAGGGTGTCGTACCACCTGTTGGTGCTCGTGGCGTTCTTCGACCACTGTGTGAGGACCCGACTCTGGCGAGTGGCGTCCGAGGCGTGACTTATACCTGCGAGCGGCACGTTAATGAAGCACGGTATATGCGCAAGGACTTTACTTGTAATGAAGTCCCCCGCCGTACTCGTGCCTTTCCACAGGTTTGGTATCGTGCACGAGCTCGTGTCGACGTCCTCCCGCACCTGTACAATATGCTGCACGGCCTCGTTCATCTTGGACTTGCGGTCCTTGCTGGAGTTCCAGATGTACGCGAGCGCCGACCCGAGCTCGTGAATAGCCATCTTCTTGATTTTGGCTTCGGTGTACGGGTTGTCGTCCTCGTCCTCATCAGAGGTCTGATTGTCGTCGCCCTGGTTCTCCGCGTCCTCGATTTGAGACTCGTGCGCGGCCTGCTCGGTGAACTCGTCGATTTGAGAGGCAACGGCATCGGCGTTGTCGAAGTTCTGCGGCTCATGCATCAGCGGCGCGGCATACAGCCCATCCTCGCTATTGAAGAAGTTGTCGTCGCCGAGCCTCCTGCCGGCGTAGCTGACGCTTGCGCCGTCGTCCTGCAAGCCCTCGTCGTCGTAGGCGCGAGCGACATCTTGCTCTTGCTCGTCCGCGACATCTTGCTCTTGCTCGTCCGCGACGTCTTGCTCTTGCTCGTGCTCGTTGTCGTCGTAGGCGGGAGCAACGTCTTGCTCTTGCTCGTCGTCCATGAGGGAGGTAGCGGCGGTGCTTCGGGTCACGTCGCCATCGTTCTCGCTCTCGTCGAGCGTTGTGTCGCCCTCGTGCTCGGCGTCAGAATCCGAAGCCTGCTCGTCGACCTTCGTGCGACGGCTGGCAACGAGCTTGTCTCTTTGAGCACGCATAGCCTCCATGTACTCCTGCTTCCGCTCGAGATGGTTCGCGGCTTCATCGGCCGCGAGCTAAGAAATTGCTCAGCATTTGTGGGCAGCGCGTACCGCGAGCGTCGTACCGGGCAACGGGCTCTTCCATGGGCTCTGACCTTCGTGCCTTGTGCGGCAGAGCAACGCTTGCAGGCCCTCTTGATTGTCTCCTGTGCTGGAGCTTGCTGAACGATCGCGCTCCGGCCGCTGCGAGTAGTCCGGGGTGACATGGGATTTGCTGGCCGTCGTCGCGTTCGCGCAGCAAGGGATAAAATCTGGGTGGCGCGTCCTCAAAGAAATGAGTAAAAGGTGAAGGTCATGCGGTGATGGCCTGCGATCCACGCGAGGGAAGCTCTTTCACGTTTCAAGTCCTCTATCCAATCGGAATATTCTTGGGTCCAGATCGTGGGACCGCGCAGCGACGTACTTAAGCGTCTGGGTCTCGCAGTTACAGACTTGACATTACCCCACTCTTTAATCCTCTTTCCATGCCCCCCAAGCTTCCGCTCTACTCTCTACCGGACAAACCGACCCGCCCCAACGGCGAGTGGCAGTTTTATTGTCAGATGGTGGTGCGTATTATCCGCCGCGCTTTTCTTATGTTGCGCGAGACTAAAGTCAATCAGACTGGCGAGACGATCATCGTGAACACGCCGCGCTTCAACCGGTGGTTGAGCTACGACGAGCTGCCGCCCACCGTGCTCTCTCTCCTGAACGACTGGGAGAAAAACTTGTTCGTCGAGGTGTTGCAGGTGCACCCAAGTTACGGTGAGGATATTCCTCGCTATGCGCACCTGAAGGAAGGCGACGATATGGACATGGGCCGGGATGGCCATGACTGTGACGGCATGTCCATCGTCGTACAGCTCCGGCTTGTGCGCAGGCCGTACAGCGGATCCGAGCTGCCAGATCCTATCCTCCAACCGAGAACCCGAATCCCGGAGATACTACCTGGCGACACCGCCGCCGCCGCTGCCGCTCCTGCCCGCACCGCAGCCGCTGCCGCTCCACGAACCAACCCCGCCGCCGCTGCCGCTCCTGCCCGCACCGCTGCCGCTGCCGCTCCACGAACCAACCCCGCCGCCGCTGCCGCTCCCGCCCGCACCGCTGCCGCTGCCGCTCCACGAACCAACCCCGCCGCCACCGGCGCTCCCGCTCACGTGCCCACCGCCACCGCTCCCCTCCACGCACCAAACGCGCCGTCGCCCCCGCCACCGTGCCGCGAAGCACCGCCGCCGCCGCCGCCGCCGCCACCGCTGCCACTCCCCTCGCCAACGCTGGCCTCCGCGGTGGCGCCGCCAGCGGGAGGGCAATCATGCAGCGGCCAATGGCTGGTTCGGCCAGCTGCAATGGCCGCCCCAAACCTAACCTGTTCGCCACCCCGGTGCCCGTTCCCGGCCCGTCGAAGAGCCGCGACGTCGCCAGTGCCAGGCAGGCACCCGCGGCACCGTCGAGCAGGGACAAGCGCAAGAGAGACATGCAGGGCGAGGTCGATGAGCAGCAGGAACTCCAGCCGGTGACGAAGAAGTCTCGTTCGGCTTGAATACCCTTCCCTTAATTTATTTTAATCACTTTGTAATCTCGATGAGCCTGTCCTTGACCCTCTTAACCGCCAATCTTAATGCTTTCATTTGTTCATGATGAATGAGTGCCCGAAAATTAGTAAGGTGAGATATGAGTGCATATATGCTTGCCAGGGTGAGTTGAATACATGCGCTCTTCAGAAACTAATTCATCGGTTCATCGCAGTCACCGTTGCCTTCGTCGAAAGGCGGCTTATAGCCCGCCATTTCTTTGTATGTGAAAAGCTTGACCTTCGTTGCACCGACCTCCGCAAGGACATTCTTGTGCATGAAGTGCGCAATCGCGATGCGCTGACCGCCTGCGAATTGAACAGAGTGCTTCAAGATGCCCCCTCTAATGAATGCAAGTGTTCCGGGGAGATAGTTAATGTCCGAACCCGCGACACGAAGCGTGCCTTCGCGGTATTTACCCACTGTGAGAATCGGCGTCCATGCGAGCTTCATATCGCGGCGGTCAGTGTGTTCGCCGGTCTCTCGATTGTAGATGAGACTTCTCCCGTGGAGGAAGGAGGGGTCGGCAGCGGCCAGCGCGGCATATGCGGGGTACATGGCTTTCAACTTCTCCGAGGCATCGTTGAAGAGGTTGTACTGCTCGGGGTCGATGAGCTGGAACATGTCCATGAGTCGCATGGTCACGAGCCGCAGCTCTCGAAGCAACGCGAGCCCGCGTTGAGGTTGTCTGTTTTCTTGAAGAGATCGCGAGCGGGCCCCGCAGGGCCATTGTTCGCCTTCACCCGGTGAGCACACACACTCTAGGCTGATCATCTGAGCTCACCGATCGACTGAGGGCCCTCCAGATGGATACCAACTGGAATACGCCGTGCAGTTCGTCTTGATGCTCCTGCCGAGTATAGCATTCTTCCGCGTCTCTCGCATTCTGATCTGCGCCAGCGAATTTTCACACCGACACTGCGCCCGAAGTCCATGAGACTCTTGAATAGGATGTCCTGAGTTTATTCCGCACGTGAGTAGGAGTTTCCGCAGCAGCGGGACGCACATGACTAGCTTTGGATAACCAGTTCGGGAAAACGATGACAGCAGGTACGTCTTTCTTGTCCACGAGGACAAAAGGCTCATCGCTGACCCTGGCCGTCACAGATTCGAAGGCGGGGTAAGGCTTGCTGTTGCGCTCTTGATTCCTGTCGACGAGCGCGGCGAGGTCGAGCTCGGGAACGCGGTCTGTACGGAGGAGTTGGTGAGGGCATGTATTCTCAACAGTACGTACGTATATTCCCGGGCTTCAGCGCAGTCTCTAGCATCTTCTTATTGAGACGATGCCAGCTTGTAAGCATCTTCGCCTCGAGTTTCTCGGGATTTAGTGCTCTGGATTTCCTTCGTGGCAAGTCAGAGCAAGTGCGTGAGTGTTCAGGCGATGCTGACTTATGCTTGCGGCCTTTAGCTTTTGTCCCAGTTTCCGAGCGGCTCAGCAGCTGATTCGCCAGCCGCGAGAGTCCCAGCAGCTTGTACCGGAGTCACAGGTTGCTCAGTGACCTGTCCAGCATCGTCGTCCGATAGAGCTTCCTCCGTGCCGTCGCGTTGAATGCCAAAGAGATCTCGCAGTTTTTCCCCACCGCTGAGCTGTGCCTGCTGCACGATTCTCTGGAATAACTCGGCGAAGTCCACCGGGATACTCTCATTCTCAGGATATGGTCCTACCGACGAGTTGATGAGTCGCAATGGCCAGAACGATGAATTGCGCACCTGGAGTGTCGGCCATGGGCAGGACGGATGTGCGCGAGATCGGCTGCGGAAAAAGCACGGCTTATGTGCTCGCTGCGACGTGGGTTATTAGGGAGAGATCGAGGATCGATAAGAGCAACGCCAGCACATCATGTGCGGCGCGTGTTTTGGGACCGGTGCAGGCACGGAATCGTTGCCATATCGGGAATGCAGGTCACGTGGTGCGTGCAACCCAGCGCGCAGAAGCCGCGAACGCGCGGACTTTAAACCGCGTGTTCAACTTCTGCTCTGGCCGCATACCCCGGAGCAACCTTCGCCGCTGCGGCTTGAGGGAGCTCTAGGGTCCTAGCATAAGCCAGTGACGCCGTTGCGGCAGCTCAGGGTGGTCGCGAACGGCAGCCAGAGCAGCGGTTGAATACCCTTTTCGTCGTCGTCGGTGCGAGACGCGTCCGTCGCTCGCGACGCGTCCGTCCCGCGCCCACGACCGACGGATTGTATTTAAGATATTATTGCGAACATATTGCGGCAAGTATCCGGGCCAGGATCCTCAACGTGCGGTCGCAGTCGCGTCTCACTGCTCATTGCGTCACCGTCAACAGCGTCACGTGACGTGTCCCGTTCGGGAACGCGAACTCTGGAAATGAAAGCTCAGCCAATGCAGGGCTCAAGATGACTTAACTAATCTACAAGACCCCTTTGAGAGTTAAATTGAGGGTTTCTCAGTTAAAATAATGCTATCTCAGGCCATGAGGTTGAGTCAGGCATGTGAGACAGGAAGGGCACAGCGGAAATTTCATGAGATATTATTCCAGTGTGCTCATTTAAACTTGTTGTAGCTTTATTATTATTTTCGAAATTTTATAAATTTATTCTCGGCCTCTGCGTTGAGGAAAGGCCATTCGACAACTTAGACGACCGATTTGGCTGAGCGGAGTTCGAAGTGCCCGAGTCAGCCGCCGGCTGCCGCCGGGCGCTCTCCAAGCTCTCCTTCGCTGCGTAGACGAGTCAGTCGACGCAGAGTATCGCGCCAGTGGACCGTTCGCGCGTCAGCGAACGTGTAGCTGGACGCGCTACTGGGAGCTCCTGCACCATCGACCTGGTTCACGCATCAGTGACACCAGCGTCTTTGAGCGTCAGACAATCGCCGCCTGTACTGCGCAGCCTGCGCACCCCCATTCCGTCTCTCCCTCGAACCTCCACATAAATCAGCGCCACGCTCACGCATCAGTGAACATGGCTGTTGAGCTTGCCGCGATCAGCGCTCAAGCGTCCAGTTCGTCCGTGCATCACACAGTCACGCTGCCTGCGCACCCCCAGTCCGTCTGTCCCTCGCAAGTGAACATAAATTAGCACCACGCTCACGCATCAGTGAACGTGGCTGTTGAGCTTGCCGCGATCAGCGCTCAAGCGTCCCGTTCGTTCGTGCATCGCACAGTCACCGCCTGTACCGTCCGTCTCTCTCCACCCCCTCCCACCACTCAGAATCGTCCCAAGTATCCAGCCTGTCGTATATTAGACGTAGTATAGAAATCATCCACAGATCCACTAGTAGATATTCTCGAACTCGTATTTCAGTGAGCCATCTAGACCGAAACCATGTCAATTTTTATTTACAAGTCGCTCAGGCAAACGAAAATGAACGTGGACTCTCGAGACGTCGACATGGACGTCGACAATGCGTGAGTGTTTTGAGTATGCCGTCTTGATCTGATGCTGACGACCTCGCAGCCAGCCAGCGTCGAATCCGAACGCGCAGGCACAGGCTGTCGACGTCCAGATGGACATCGACGAGAATGAATCGTGAGTTCTCGAGATGTTTCTACTGGCAGACGAGCCTCTGATGGCTTCGTTCAGGGAGGACCCCTCGTTCACCGCTCTGCCGTATTTCTGCGCCTGGCCCAGCCTGCGGGAGGCCAGATACATCGTGCGGACGAATCGAGACGTTGTGCCCGAGATACCAGACTACCCCGTCATCGACCCAACGCGCTGCGTCGACGGTCGCTTCGGTCTCTACGAGGCAAGCCAACTGCCGCAGATGCACGACGAGAACAACCTGCACATGGCGTTCGTGCCGCTGCTCAAGCCAGTGGGCTCACAAGTTCCGCTGCAGATTGGCCGCGCCTGGTGGAATCTCCGGCACACCGACATGCTCGGAGACTTGGGTTGGTATCGTCTCGAAGACGAGCACCTCCGACCAGCGGGCAGCGAGCTCTTCAAGTTGCCCACGCTGCTTCTAAATCGTATCAAAACGACGGAGCTGGAGACGACACCCCTTTGGCGGGCAGCCGTGGAGAAGCCAGGCCGCAGGACTGCGTTGGCCCGTATTCCAACGGAGCGGTACAACAAGTTCGTTGAGCTCACAAGCAGCCTGAGACGAAAGTCGTTAAAGAAGTGGGACTGTCACGTCAACTTCGCAGAGTGGCAGCGCTGTCTGAACGAGATACGGGGCTGGATGGAGTTGGAGAAGAAGACGGGCGACCTCGAGGCGGGATTGGACGCATACATTCCCACCGTCTCGTCATACGAGGTTGCTCGCCGGGCGCATATATATCAGGCTACTCGGCACGTCGCGCCTTATCGGGGCTGCTTCACCACCAGTGACAAGTTCGCCATGTTCTACGCATCGCGAGACATTCCTGTGTGGCAGCTCCTGCCTTTCACTCGAGCACACTTCAACGAGCTCCTTGAGAAGCAGCGGGCGGGAGTCATCCGACAAGCCATGTACAGGATGTACGGGAGTCAGCAATGCGCTCATATACACGACATCGAGCGCAACCATCATGTCGAGGCGCAGCCCGTCAGCGACATCACGACCTTCTCTGGATCAAACGTCGCCGTCACCGAGTCCGTCTGGAACGGCACCGAGGACGTCGGCTTCCAGGACAACGCGCCTGTACCCGTCGCAAGCTCGTCGAGCGGCGTTGCAGGTCCGAGTTCGACGAGCCATGACCCGAGGCTGGCTAAGCCGCCACTGCCAGCGCCACTTCCTCCCCCGCCAGCGCATCTTCCTCCCCCGCCAGCGCATCTTCCTCCCCCGCCAGCGCATCTTCCTCCCCGGCCAGCGCATCTTCCTCCCGCGCCAGCGCATCTTGCAGGGCATCTGCCTCCAGCGCGGCAGCTGTCAGCAGCCGGGCCATCGACAGGCGCGAAAGGGTCGGGCATGTCGTCCAAGCGCAAAAGACAGGGTATGTATCTGTTGGCTATTTCTCATGATAGGTTACTGACCAGAACTGCAAAGACCCGGGTTCCAGCGCGGATGCCCCGCCAAAGAAGCGCAACCGCGGAACGACTGCGAAGCTGCTCGAAGGGAAGAACTCGACAATTGGCCTGGACAACATTGTGCTCGTGGCGCCAGACAGGATTTCGGCTTACAAGAGCACGGAGCGGCCGCACTGGTTCCCAACGGTATTCATGCCCGCTCATAACGTCTCCGGGCGCGTGAATGTATCGCGGAGCGGCAGCTGGACCTCATGACCGCCGACGTGCTGCCTGTGCCGCCGAACATCGGCAAGTTGCAGCTGCACAAGGTCCCCTTGGCATCGTATTTCGTCAACGCCTGGAAGGCCGCAAAGGAGCCCGGCTTTAACTTACGCAAGGGCAAGGGCGGTGTACCCTCGCCAGTGCCACGCGGCCCGGAAGTCAAGAGCGGAAACTTGAATACCGCGAAACCCTTGCTGCATTGGCTCAAGATCCGTCCTTATTTTCTTCGGCGACTGGCGACGACGGATGCCAGTCAGAATCCAGGCATGTCCGCGCCTCATTGGCGAAATTTGTTGAAGTTGGTCGTGCCGGAGCAGCATGTCGCTCGCATGGTCAACTTGCTCGGTCTGGACGCGAGCCTGCCGCAACCAGCACCTCAGGTCACATCGTTGCCCAAGCCTGTGGATGATAGTGTGCAGGACGAAGATGAGCCTGCTCCGCTACCGCCCGCATCCCAACCGTCTGCTGCACAGTCCGGTCAAGCCGTACATGCGCCAGCGCCGCCGCATCCGCCGCCGCCTCCACCCCAGCCTGCGCCGCCGCCTCCGCCCCGTCTGAACCGTCCACGGCCGGCGAGAGTCTTCGACATCGACGAAGATTCTGACTCTTGCGAGGAGGAAATGAACGAAATGTACGGTCCGCCTAGTCCCCCCGTCCAGGCAAAGACCGTCTCTGAGCTCAAGGACACGCTCATTCGCGACCTTTTTGACGAACCCGAACAAGGCGAAGTAGCTCGACGGAGCAAGGCTGAGCGGCACCAGGTCGAACCCAAGACCTGGTATATCTCAGAGCCCAAGAGCAAGAAGACGCGCCCGCTGACGTACTACACTGTGTGGTACTTCAGCGTGGATGAGGCAAACGACGACGCCCCAACGTTCTGGCTGATCAGTCGCAAGCATCGCGACTTCCACAACATCAAGCGCGGCATGACGGAGTGGTGGGACTACAAGGCGAAGCGCATCATCTATCTGCCCTTGTCCACGCAGTACCTCGAAGGTGAGCAGCTGCTCAAGAACTCGATTGAGTGGCAGACAAACGATGACCATCCGCGACTGGCACCTCGATCGCGACGGATTTGGCGGGCAGATTGGGATGGGTATGTCCGCAGTTGTGCTCAGTCATTAATCACTCATGAAATTGTAGATGCTGGGAACGTGCGGATGTCAAAAAACCGCAACCAAAGGCCAACAAGCAGGGTCCCGTTGCGGTTATGGGCCCCCTTGGCACCATCGTCGAGTGGCGCCGTTCGCGTTTCGAGGATCCGTCTGTGCCGCCGTTGTCTGTCGGGCCCGAGCCGCCAGCGGTGCCGTCGAGCTCGTCACGACTCGAACCACCTCCCACTGCTGGTCCAAAGCCTTTGACGACGCAGCCTGAGCCGCCTGCTGAGCCCCCCGCCAACAAGACGCCGCCCGAGCCACCTGCTGAGCCGCCCGTCGAGATGCCGCCCGCCGAGCCGCTGAAGCGCATCGGTCAATATATCGACCGAATCAACCACCCGACCTTTGACGGTTACGAGCTTCCTCCCTTCACGGCGGGCAAGGACGACGATGCTGTCTGGCCGTCGCTGGATTGGCGCAGGTACATCATGTGGGAACTGACGGAGCTAGAGTTCCGCTATGAGCTCTTCTACCTCGACCTCACGATCCAGCAGAGTCACCCCGACCACGCGCCACTCCAGTTCGATGCAAAGCAGCGATATAGACAATGCCGCGGTTGCTGGGGTGGCTCCGACTTTGTCCCTGGCACGGACCGGAATGCGATCAACAAGCTGACCGTCGTCGATCGCACCGAGCGCCTCGAGAGCCTGTGGAACTTCTACACGTTCATGCGCCCTTGGCCTCGAGCTGACCAGTTCCTCAAACCGTGGGATGAGCTCGTTGCCATCGGCGGCAACATCCACTCCGTGAACTGCGAGTCCGAGCTCTTCTATAATCTGGAGAGCAGCATTTGGCATTGCTTCGCCCAGTCCTTCATGGACTATCGTCACAGACTGCCGCCGGTGCCTCACCTTCGTCCGGAATTGCCTGTAGCTGTAGCATAAGTTGTATTATAGCTGTATCGTAGCTCGTTTTTTTCTCATCTCGACACACTGTATCTTTCGCACACAACTCGCGCAATACATCTGCTCTGCTTTGACCATTTTGGGAGTCAGGAGTGACTTGTGTTTTATTCCGCCTTACAAGTTGCTCTGGGAGTACAAGTTTTATTTCTCCATTAACTTTGGGACACCTGTATATCACCTGATTCCGGCCTGTTGATAAGGAAAAGTCGGGCCGGCATTTCCTTATGATGATACTCGTTTGCCTTTCCCCCCACTTACAGCAGTATTTTCTGCTAATTCCTGCTGGAATATCAGCTGCTGAGCCAAGCCAGCTGAGCGGGCGGCCGGGGTCAGGGCCTGCGGATTGCCCGGGGCATCATCTCCGTTCGCCGTTGACAGCACCGCGCGTCAACGTCATCAATGCCTCCGGGCATGTTTGGCGCTGCCCATCACCATCGCCGTCGCCGTCGCCGACGACGACGCCAGCAGCTCCTTGAGTTCCCGTCCGTTTGCCTTCGGAAAAAATGCAAACTTATGAAGTTGCTTATTTTGAGTAACTTGTGAACAAATGCAAGCGAAGCACCCTGCAGACAAATGCCCCGTGCAACACGAGTTGAGCACGTGCGATTGAGACTCCGGCTCCAACCTCTTGAGCTCATCGCGCACACCATGCGTGCCGCCCGCGCACCATGTCACGCAATGCGGCCTCCGTGCTGCATGAGCTATAAAGGCGTCTCGTCACGCTCACCCTGTGCCGCCATTGCCGTCTGCAGCCATGAGGAAGACGGTCGTCAAATCGTCGATGTCCTCGAAGGTCGTGCACGTTCGCTGGGGAAACCCTCCGAATGGCACAGCTGGAGGCGATGGTCCACGGAGGAAGGTCCTGGGGTTGCAGGAACTTGGAGATAACGAGCGTGTTTGGGCTGAGCGCCGCGCCCAGCATCATGGCAGTGAGTGCGCCGCCTTTACATCGTGTTAACGCAATCTTACAGTGGCTTTGGATTATAGCCACAGGAGTTCTGAGTACAGCCGCGCTCGTTGCCAACGTGCCTGACGATGCAGACGCCGAAGAACCCGGTGCTCTCGATGGCGACGTTCCCATGGACGACAGCGAGAATATCGTCTACATCGCAGACATTCCGCGGTCATTAAAGCATCGATTCCTTCGCTTTCTCGAGCCCGCGTAAGTTATATTTTATTTCTTCACTTGCTTAGCTTACACTCGATGCTCAGTGTTCCGTTCCGTCGCTATGATCCTCGCACGTGGCGCGATCGTATCCTCGCGCGAGAGGCTGCGTGGGCACGGGTCATGCCTGCCCTCGTTGACACCTATATTGCATGGCACGACAATCCGGCAGCCAGCACCGACACGCAAGCCGGCGACGGCTTGCCCTGCTTTGAAGTCAGTGTGGTGCGGGAATACGGTATGTGGTAATTTTTGTTCTCACGCGGTCTACATTTTACTGACAGCCTTTCATAGATTATATCCCTGTGCTTCGTGTTCCGCAGAATCCTGGAGAGCCCGCGTCGGTCGCGCTCGCGCGCGCCGGTCTACTTTCGTGCGTCCCGCTTGACCCGACCATCGCGGTTTCCATCGACCTCCTGGACCTCTATTATCGCCTTCGACGTCACGCGCCCCGCCTTGGCGTCCAGCAATTCGTCAAGGCGCTATGTGACAGGCATGAGGTGCGTGCTTCAGTTCTCGCGCGCGCGCAGGTTCTCATTTAATTGTAGCGTGCCTATCACCGCTATCTGAGGGACCAATTCGCCATGGCCTTCGACGTATTTCTTGCCATACGCCGCGAAGTTGACGCGCGCGTCAAGGCCGTCCTCAATCGCGCGGAACCCGATTGGCGTGTCAAGAACTCATGTCCTGCGTGTCGATACAAGGTGAGGTACCAATGGCTTACTTGCGCCGATTGCTAATGTCTGGCAGCTCACTGACGAGCCCGAGCTCGAAATTCCTGGGTTTTTCGCCGTCGATGGCAACTTCTCAATGAAGCGCAGCGCCGCGGCAGGCACAGCGGAGCCGCGGAAGTTTGTTTCGGACTACAAGATCGACGACGAGAGCATCGACCAGTACGCAAACGAGGTCAAAAGCCGCACGCGTGTGACGCAAGTCGGCAACGTAAGTCTTTCCCTAACGCCTCGCCGCCGCAGACTGAAGTTCCCCGCAGGACTCGGAGTCTGACAGCTTCCGCTATAGCATGTCCGACGAGCCCGGCGAACCAGGCGACGATGCGCCACCCACACAGTGCACCCTGCGCTGGAAGGCAGCCAAAGCCGACCAGTACAAGATCGCGCCGGATATGTTTGACCAGACGGGCATCTACGTGGCGCTGTGTCGCCATGGCCTCGTCTTGTGGTACTGCGAGATGAGGAAAAGCGGCGAGCTGTATGTGTACAGCAGTAACGGCAGCATGTGGTACTGATTCCTGGACAGCGCCAAATACCCGCTCGGCATGTTTGCGCGGATTCTGAGCGCAGGACTTACACCTCTCGTTGGCGCTGCCGACATTGGCTGTGCACTACAGGGCACGCTCACGCGGAGCTCCCTCGGCGAACGCGCGCAGGCTCAGGGCCTGCGCATACGGATGAATTCATTCCATGGCTACGGGCATAATCGCCTGTGCCAGGTGACCGAGCATCCGCTCTACATCAAGGGCTTCGGACTCGAAGAACTAGAGACGTGCGAACGTTTCTTTTCTTCGAGCAACCACGTCGCGGGTGGGGTGCGGCACGCAACGCACTTCCATTATTCCCAGTTCCTGGAGCTTTTCATGACCTCATGGGACGACGAGAAGTACGCCGCGCTGAGTGAGTCGGCGATCCGCGCGCGAGTTGGCTTCTAACAACTGCCAGGTACATTTCTCTGCAACAACGTTATACAGGCACGACAAATACTAGACGAATACGAGCCTGTCCTCAACGAATTCAAGACCACCCGAGGGCTCACTGACGCCGTCATCGAGGGCTGGCGTACCGAGGAGCAGCAGTACCTAGAGTCTTTGAAGACGGAGCCGGAGGAGGACGTCCTGGCAATGGATTACGTTGAGGCGCTGCGCGAGTTGGACAAGGTCAAGTCAGTCATCCATTTAGTTCTATTCACCCGTTTGTATTTCTAACACTTCGTAGGGCAACCGCTGAGCAATCGCGCGCCGAGCTCGAGTCCGGCTTTATTGTATTCAACCCGCAGGACATGTCGAACGCCTCGCACAGCACAATCGCAAAGCGCTCCACCAAGAAGAAGCGCGCGCACGACGCGTACATGGCCGCGCTGGCAAACGTCGAGTCGTTGGAGCGCATGCTGCGTATCGACACGCAGTGGCACCCGGAGTCCGTCGAATACAAGGCGACGCTCGAGAAGATTCGCCTGCGCGATTACATGCGCGCGGTAGATCGGCTCGAGCTTCTCATGCTCCAGCGCATGTTTGAGCTCGCAAAAACGCATGCATACGGGACGGGTGCGTACAATACATAACACATGGGTGCATCGTACTGATAGACCGTGCAGGGTACAAAATGCGGGAGGCTATCGGTAAGAGCATCAAGTCGCGCTCGAAAGCTATCGCGACCGCAGTCAAGACCTACAACGACGCAGCGAAGAGCCTAGATCCCCCGGCCCTGGTCGTCGATTTTGCGACTCTGATGGAGTGGACCGAACTTCAAGAATTCGATTTACTACGTCTCGCGCGGCGCGGGGATGTGCGGGAGCGCGAGTGGTCAAAGCCCGTAAACCGCGAGGCGGCAACAAAGCACTACAAGATCCTGCGCGCGCGCGAAGAGCTCGTGCGCTGTAAGGTGGAACTGCGGCGGCTCGTCTGCTCGATCCGCGACGAGGGCGTCGAGCTGGAGCGAATCATTGCTGCACTCAAGCAGCAAGACCACGCTCTCCTCGGGGAGGTCACGCGTCTGCACCGGCGCCGCAGTGCGGTCAACGCTCTCCACATGGCTCGTATCAGCAGGCTCGGGCAGAGAACCGGCTTGGCGGCATACGTCCAGGCCTGTCTTGCCCCTGGGTCACGGGAAGGCGCAGCCACGTCGCGCAATGATGCCACGTCACCTCCTGACCCATCGCCGCTGGGCACGGATGATGCAGAGGAGGCAGGGAGCGGGGATGAGTTGGATGACGACTTGGCTGAGCAGGTTCTCGCTGTACAGGACTACATAGGACGGCTTGAGCTGTAGATTCGGATTGTAGACAGTGCAATGGTAGCTAGCTTTCTACTGGAACAGTTCCCGTGCCTCAGATCATGTGTTGGCAACAAAGGAAGCATCGGGACAAGTGATTGAGAGACTCGACATGCGGCCACCACGCACGCGTGCAGTGCGTGTCTCATCACATAAGAACCCTGCAGCTGAGCTCCCAGTGCTCGTTCTTCACCCCGACACAGGTGTTTCCCCGGTCTCAGTCAGTTGCTGGGCCGGTTGACCGGGTGGTGCTTCTACATGCTCAGCGTCATGAACCAGTCACACGCAACGCAAACGACCTCGTTCTCAGTCGAAATATGTGTATGTCAAGTCTCGCTCACTATCTGACGTATGCTGACTTGCTTACAAGACGACCAATCGCGCCTTCTTAGACGAAGGAGCATGCGTGGTGCTTGGTCAACGACGAAGTTGACCCTGTCACAGAAGGTGCACATTTCCTCTCTCACACCCGTCACTCCGTCCAACACTCTGCGGGATATAAAGGACGGCATCTAGGAAGCTTTTTGTCCAGCTGGCCTTGCAGTCTGTGCGTGGTACTTCGAGTTCTCGACACAATGGACTGACCTGCTGATGTGCTGCTTCCCCAGCTGCTCAAGCATTTTTTTCGCCTCAAACTCGCAGATTACGGTGCGCATATTATTTCTATAATGTTTCCTTGTGCTGAGACCTGCACGCTGCTCCCTGTGAATTTCTTTTCGAATTCTTGAACATTTCTTGTCGACATCGGACTTTGCCGGGCCTGCACTCAACCTCTCACCACGCGCACCGTCCGCGGCACCACCGCTTCCACAGGGCGCCGACAGTTGCATCATGGTACGTTGTGTGTCTCGGCAACACGGGCTCGCGTTGACACTAGTAATAGTTCTCGAACAGCCCGCACAAGTCCTCGAACCGCGCAAGGGACTCTTCCCCACCGCCGAACATCGAGCCCGTCTGGCCGCCGCACACCCCGTCACGCAAGCATAGGCAGCCTACTCAGCAGCTGCCTATCGATGCCCTGGCTGCGCTATCGATCGAGCGCGAGGCATCTCGCAGCCCGACGAAGCGCACGAGAGCCGGTGTTGGTTCACCAGTCGTCGACGTGCCTGTTGGGTCTGCGCACACCCCACGCCCCGTGCCTGCAGTGCCAGACGACCTGCGCCCCAAACCGGGCGGCGTGTCCAAGACCCAGCGCGTCGTCAGGCGCCACAGCGCCGATGGTATGTTCCTTTGCTTAGTGCTGTGCAATCGCTGAAGACTTCGCAGACCTGCTCAGGCCCAACATGCCAGCCAGGCAGCTGTTGAGCGTGGACGCTGCGGACCTCTGGGAGCAGAAGAGATCGGAGCACGGTCTGCCTACAAGCCTTGCCGACCATGCAGCGGCACGCGCCTTCCAGAACGACTTCATCGTCTCGGCGTGCGATTACTCGGCGGCGGGTGTTCTCTTCCACTCGATGTACGAGACAAACGCCAAGAAGCGCAACGTCGCCACCACGCGGCATGTTCGTGACCTCAAGCGCAGTGTACGTCGTTTTGTATTTTCCTTTTAGCCCGCCCTCTCACTTGATGAGCAGGCGTATGCGCTCGAATATCAGACCGGCTGCCTCGTCATGATTTATGTCGTCAGTCCGCACGGGAATCCGAACAATCTCGAACGCATGGACGAGAACGACGAGACGGTGGTGCGAGTGATCGACCCGAGCAAGATTGTCCTGCGCTACGCGCATATTCCCGTCACGCACCGTGCCCCTGCACTCTCCGGCACCGGGCTTGACGTCGCCGAGGAGTTTGCACCAGTGCACATGGGGCTCATGAAGTTCATTCGCAAGGAGATCGCGAAGCCGCACATCGAGTTGTGGGGCCGCCGTCGCAAGGCAGCAGGGCATCATGGTCATCTCGCAGGCTCTTCGCAGCCTTTCGCCGAGGACGACTTCGCAGGTACTTCGAGCCGCGAGCAGTGTATTAATTGCTAACGACTGTGTGCCATCCAGATGAAGTTGGCGACGAGGCGTCCAACGACGAGGAAGAGGCCGACCTCGATGGTCGCCTGTTCAACGCTCGCAGGATTACGGCTGAGCATGCGCGCGACGGACAGACACCCCGCCTCCCTCTCCTGATTGCTCGCGTTGCGTCGACGGATGTGCGTGAGCGCACCATCGCTCAACTCGTGGCGACTCTCGACCTGCCCTCTGCCCTGGCCGCCATGCTCGAGGACAACGTGGACCCGGTCGACGCGGCAGAGATCACGTTTGCGGCTGCGCTCGATGCACGCGATGGTTTCCCGGTCGACCTACTTGTTGTAGGTACTCGCTTCTTTCTCCAAATAACTCTACTGACCCAAGCACATAGCACTCGTAGATATGCGCACTCGCACCACTTGCCCGCTCCCCCCTAATGTTCTTTCCTCTGCTCGCACCCTGTACCCTGCAGATCTCTTGGATTATGCCAACTCGCCTTTGTCTGCGCGGCGCGCTCGTGTACGTCCTGCTCACTACATTTCTATAGAACACCCTTGCTGCATGCATGCATGGGCAGTAGCGCGGCAATTGCCCGCAGTACATAAGGTTCATACCGGCATACTAAAAGTCCGACTGATTTTTTTCCCTCTCCACTCCATGGGCAGGATCCAACGCAAACTGTCGGCCCTCGTGCCCAAGCGCGCGTCCGTCAAGCGCAGTACGGCCAAGAGGCGTCTGAGCCAGGAGAATAAGCAGAAGTACGACACGTTCATTCAGGGCGCGCACCAACAAATCCAGGGCTTTGTCAAGGACGGCGCCAAGCTATACAATAAGTAAGTCGCAGTCTTATTTACCTAGCTACCTCTCATTGCGTTCACAGGTCCGAGAGCGAAGTTCGCAACCGTCTATTCAAGACGCGGGTTTCGCACCCCAACGGTCTGCTGTGGCAAGCCTATGTTCATTTCATGGCCACGCAGCTCAACGAAGGTAAGCTTGCGCGCATTGCTATCGCAGCGCTAACATTGTTTACAGGCAAAAGCAAGGGCAACCGCCTAGGCCTCCAGGACATCCATCGCGCCATCCGTGCTGAGCCGATTGCGTATACTGACCACCCGCCCGAAGAAAAGGCGAAGTGGCTGGCCTGCCTCAAGGAATGGCAGGCCGAACGCAACGTTCAAAAGCGCCGCAACCGCAAGGGCGAAGAGACGGACCACGCTCATACGATCAATGGACTCGCGCGCGAGGTGAGTTTGCGCAGTGTTGCGCGCGCAGGTCCCTGATGTCGCTTTCAGATGGAGTCCGCAGAGGTGCGGTACGGCTTGCAGTCGTTCTTTATGGGCGTACGTTCGGACGCGGACCAGAGGATCAACCCCGTTATCCTCTGCTCGGACAATGTCAAGGAGTTCATCGCGCTCTACATGGGCAAGACGCCCGAGCAAATGGTCCGCATGTTTGAACTTTGGGCAGTCCACGGCCCAGAAGGTACGTCGCCTGCTCTTCCGCGCAGTCTTGGCATTAACAATGTCGCAGGAGTGCTGGGTCCTGCCAGCCGCAAGTCGCCAAACCAGCTCAAGCACGAGGTCCGGCATTTCATTCAGATGAAACTGAGTGCGTACCCCTGTGCTCTGCACTGCGTCCGTAGCGCTAACAATCTCCAGACATCGCGGTGAACGCAGTCCTTGGTACAGACGAGCACTACGAGATGAACTACGCCACCTACGAGGCGTCCATCGTGGCGGAGTACGGCGTGCGACTTGTCGGTTGGACTTATGGCGACAAGGTGTGCAACCCCGGCTCAATTGGAAAAATCGGCGAGCTGCGCAAGCTGCATGCGGCGCTACTCAACAAGACCTGCCGCTGGGAGCGCGTGCCGGAGGAGGAGCGCGAGGCCCAGTTGTCGACCGCACCACCCGCGCCCGAGAGGAAGGAGCGCAGCGACAAGAACAAGAAACGCGGACCCTACAAGAAGCGCATGCCAAAGGACGCGGAGGCCGACAAGGAGAACAGCGTGACTGACGCTGCAAAGGCGCGCGGCAAGAAGACGGCGACTGCTGCTAAGAAAAATGCACGCAAGTCCACCGCCTCCGCCGCTGCTTCCAGCACCAAGTCCACCGCCGCTGCTTCCACCACCGCTCCCGCTGCTGCCCCTCCCGCTCCCGCTCCCGCTGCTTCCACGTCGTCCGCCGCACAGTCCGAGTCCTCCACTACCTAGTCCACCTCCTTCCGCCCCTAGTTCCTACCCCCCGCACATGCCCATGTCTGCTCTGTCACCATCCCCCTGTTTACCGTCTTTCCGCTATGCTGCCATGCTCTCATTGACTCCCGTCACCATGTGCCTTAGGTAGTTCCTTGATTTACAGAGCTCATACTTTGCATAATGTTTCTCAAAATAAGCAACTTCATAAGTTTGCATTTTTTCCGAAGGCAAACGGACGGGAACTCAAGGAGCTGCTGGCGTCGTCGTCGGCGACGGCGACGGCGATGGTGATGGGCAGCGCCAAACATGCCCGGAGGCATTGATGACGTTGACGCGCGGTGCTGTCAACGGCGAACGGAGATGATGCCCCGGGCAATCCGCAGGCCCTGACCCCGGCCGCCCGCTCAGCTGGCTTGGCTCAGCAGCTGATATTCCAGCAGGAATTAGCAGAAAATACTGCTGTAAGTGGGGGGAAAGGCAAACGAGTATCATCATAAGGAAATGCCGGCCCGACTTTTCCTTATCAACAGGCCGGAATCAGGTGATATACAGGTGCTTTGGGAGTACAAGTCTCGGGTTCAGGAGTCAGGAGCAGTCAAAGTCAGGACCTGGGAGTTCTGGGAGCTGGGAGTAGCAAACCAAAATACAAGTGTCTAACATATCTGTCTTTTACAGCTGTCTCGTGATGGTCAGGAATTATTCCAGCGCATGAGCGGCGATGACCCTGCTCTGCGCCCATCGGCTGCAGAATGTGTGGCCTCTCTGGAACATTGCCTGTCCCATCTTCCATTTTGGCGGAAGTGCATGCCGGTGCCCCTCATCCTCGTCAGCATCGAGAATGCAAAAGACAGTGGAGATTATTCGACATGCCTGAGGCATGTGCGAAGATACTTACTCACTCTGGTCGATTTTCTGTTTGCTCGTGTTGTGCTTGGTTTTCTCCATTGATACGGCCGTGGTCTAGTAGACTTCCTCCAACACCACTCAACTTCTCTGGCCCGCAAAGCTTTGCAAACATGCGCGCGTCGTGAATTACGACGATCAGGAATTACAAAATCATATCAAGCACTCAGGCAGTCTCCTCAGCCTTCCAGTCCGCCTCATTGACCTCAATCTCATGCTGAGCGTCGATCTAGATATCATGCGCTCTGTTCCCAGTCAGGGCGCTCTAAGAGTGCTACGTTAGCCCGTACCCTGGTCTCGGATGCGTCGAGCGGACTGCATACCCAGAAAGCCTCGTAAAGACGGACCAGATCCTTGGCGACTTCCTTGGAAACTGCCTTGCGGGCAGCGCCTTGAGCCTCGGATGGCTTGTGCATCGTAATGACTGTCTTAACGACTTGCGCGGCTGATAAAGAGGGGTGGTCCTGCGCATCTTCAAGTTTCTTGCTAATACTGTGGTACGTAAGTCGAGATCCCAATAGAATTTTAGAATGTGTGCTTACCGCTTGACTTGTTTCATGAGTTCATCGAACTTTGCATTGCTCAGGAGGCCGGTACCAGCTTGTGCTTTGGGCTTGTTAGTGTAGCCGATGTTCGGTGTGGGCGGCTCGGGAGCAGTAGGGGATAGGAGAGTAGGTCCGAGGGATAGGTCCGGTGACTGTAGAGTGCGGGCCCAGTGTGTAGGGCCCGAGTCCGTGTTTGCATCCGAATCCACTTTGTCTTCGTCTTCTTCCCGACCGAGGCCGACGAGTCCCCGAGCCGCCCTCACGTGGTGATCACTACGAGATCCGGGTTCACGGTCATCCACTCTGGCCGACCGACGGTACATCACCCCAGCTGCGCAGATTGGCGCGCAGCATAGGTCCTTTTTCAATAACAACACCGGCTTGAATTGGTCTCGGGATACACCCCCGCACCTAGCGACTGACATGATGCAACCGACCCTGGAGATGCGGGACCTGATAGGGGACGACCCAGAGGAGGCCCAGATGTGGATGCGGGACTTCAAGAAGTGCATGCTGGTGCACACACTGACGCTGCCGGCAACCCGACTGCCCGAGGCCCACGCCCGCGCGTTCCCGCTTCACCTCGCGCCCGGATCGGAGGCGGAGAGCTGGTTCAACAACCTGACGCCCGTCCAGAAGGCCGCGTGGGTGAACATTCAACTCGAATTTGACGTCAAATGGCCGCCGGTGCAAGCTCGGGCGGTTCCGGTAACGGAACACATCGACGCCTTCTACGCCCACGTCTTCGAGACGTCGCAACTGGACACGCGCATCCCCACGGGCACAGGCAACGCCACGCGGAACGCGCACACGGTCTTCGCGGAAAAGCTCAAGACACTGAGCATCAAGTCGACGCTGCCCCACGTCGCGCTGATTCGGGCCGCATCCAAGCAGGTGCCGCCCGCGATGGAGGAGCTCATGCAGCAGCACGCGCAGCTGCCGTGGGATCGGTGGTGCGAGGAGCTCGGCAGGCTCGACACGGCGGCGATACAGAGCAGGCAAAGGCTCTTCGACCGCCTGGACGCCATCGAGAGCAGGCAAAACACGCCCGCGCCGACGTACACCCAGCCGTACCAGCAGACCCGCCAGCAGCAGCAGCAGCAGTACCAGGCGCCGCCGCCGCAACAGCAGACGACGCCGCAGTCATGGCGCGCCGCCGCGCCCGGGCCACCCACGCTCTTCGACACACCGCCGCCGCCCAGGAACCACGCGACCGTCGCGCGCGTCGAGCAAGAACGCCGCGAGTGGGCCGCCAGGTGGCCGGACGGGAAGGCGCTCCCCAGCCGCCAGTATCCGCTCACGCCGGGCACGGCGCACGCGATGGCGGGGTGCACGCGCTGCGGCGAGCCAGAGACGCCCTCGCATACGCGCTACTCGTGCGTATCGGCGAGCCCGCTGCCCGAGTTGGAGCAGAAATACCGCGCCAACGTCCGCGCAACCGCGGCGAAGATGCAGCAGCCGCGCGCAGTGCCCATGACGCCGGGCGCGCTGGGATCGCCCCGCGGGTTCGCGACGCCGCAGCGAGGCGGGAGCTGGAACGCGCAGCGCGGCCTGTTCGCGCAGCGCGGTATGTGGAACGCGCGCGGTGGCTTCCCGTCTACCCCGGGCACGCCGTCGCCGCTGCACCAGCTGGAGCAGGAGGAGGAGGTCGATGAGGACGTGGAGCTGGAATTCGACGAAGGAGCCGCGGGAAATGGGGAGGAGACGGCGTAGATGAGCACGCGCCGCCTCCTCCTGTTCGCTCATACGCGCGCGCCGTGGACGCGCCGCGCGCGCAACATCCGCCAAGCGACGACAAGGTCGCCGCGGAGCCAGGAGCAGCAGGTGCAAAAGCGTCATCAATTGGACGGGGGTTAGCGGTATGCGCCCCCTCGAGGGGAGTTCCTTGTCTTACGCAGTCTTGGGACCGTATGCTGAATACAAATCTCTTTTCGTATTCGTGCACGGAGCCCTTCGAGCTCTTAGATATCCAATCGACGACATACAAGCGCACCAGGCCGTTCAAACACACTGCGTCAATGTGGGGCGCGGTGACAGACGCGAGGGGAGGGAGAAAATGCGCACGTACGAGCGCCACCGTCGATGGGGGAGGCATGATCAACGTCCTGGATTGGACGTTCTACGACGGCAACCGCGGCAAGCTCGGGCGCCTCCGCCCGTCAATGGCACGCGCGCGCGTGGCCAACGGCGCCATCGTCGATTCCATTGGAAGGTGGGTCGGCACAGTCAAAATGGGCGCGGTCGAGGCGCCCGCCGGCTTTGAAGTCTTCGACTCGCATGGTAGCTTCACGGCGCTGCTCGGCAAACCGTGGCTGCAGCGAGCCGGGCTGGCACACGACTACGCGGACGACACGCTGGGCTGGGCGGACAAAGCTCGCCCACCGCTCCGCCTGTGCAACGAGAGCGCTACGTCGGCACTGGACACGCAGCCGACCGCCGTCACAGCAGCACCGACCTGCGTGACTCCCTCGACACCGTGCCCAGCGCCTTTGGCAGCGGAACTGGACCGCGCAATCGAGCGCGCGACGGGCATGCGGGTCGCGGCAGGCGAAGAAGAGGTGGAGGGCGACGGCGACGCCGTGGAGGTGCTCGCTATCGCGAAGCTGCGGCGAGTCCGTGGGGCGCGACGCCGGGCAGCAGCAGAAGCCGCGGAGCTCGAGCGCCTGGTGCTGGACGACGCGATACGCAGGGCAACGGCGCAGCGCGAGGCGCACACCGAGGCGCTGATGGGGGTGTGGACGGAGGAGACGACGGGCGGGGAGGACGCGTGCCCGGTGGGGACCAAACACTGGGAGGAGGCGATCTCGGAGCTGCTGCACGTGCAGCAGATGCTCGCACCCGCGCGGGGCTCGTCTATGACGACGGCGGAGCGGATGGCACCTGAGCGCGTGCAGCGCGTGGTCGACGCGGTGCGTGTCGGGCTGGACATCTCGCCCGACGAGAAAGTGCAGGTAGATGCGCTGATTCGCGAGTTCGCAGACGTCTTCACGTTGTCGGCCGACGAGGTGCAACTTGTCGACTTCATCGAACACAGGCTGGGCGTCCCGGAAGGCACGCAAGGACCGCGGGTCGCGCACCAGAAACCGCTGACCGAACCGCAACGCGAATGGCTATACGGCGCCCTGGACGAGATGGAGCGCAACGACGTCGTGCGCCGGATCCCGGCAAGCGCAGCGAAGTGGGTGTCAGCTATCACGCTGGCACCCAAGGACAAGGGCCAGGCTGGCCTCTCACTGGACGACCTGCGCAGGCGCGCGAACGAGGAGTGCGTCCGCGCAGGGCTTCCGCCGATGTGGGAGCAGGTGCCGCCCGCTGAGGAGCAACGCGTGCCACCTAGCCAGGGGGGAGACGGTACGGCCGCACCCCCCGCAAAAGCTAAGTGGCGCCTATGCCATTCGTTTATTGGTCTCAACAAAGTCAGCCAGCACTCTAGCTTCCCAATGGGTGACCTTGCAGCGAAACAGCAGCGCGCCGCGGGCCACCGATATGTCTGCGTGCTGGACTTCATGGCGGGGTTCAACGCCATCGCCGTCGCACAGGAGGATATCGCGTACACGGCGTTCGCCATCCCGGGACGGGGCATGTACGTGACCCCGCGCATGTGCTTCGGGCTCACCGGCGCTCCCAACACCTTCGGGGAGATGGTCGCGACGGCGATGGAGGGTCTCACGGGCGACATCGTCGAACCATGGGTAGACGACTGCTGCCTGTGGGATGACGACTTCAAGGCGCTCATGGGGAAGATGAGGAAGTTCCTGACGCGCTGCCGGGAGCGCAAGCTCTCGCTCTCGGCGGTGAAGTCGGAGCTATTCATGACTGAAGCGACGTTCGCAGGGGCGCGCATCTCGGCGGCGGGCGTGCAGCCGGTTCTCGCGAAGGTCGCCGCAGTCCTCGACTGGCCGGAGCCGCAGAACGCGCACGAGGTCCTCGGCTTCACGAGCCTCACGGGCCACTTCCGCGCCCTCATCAAGGACTATGCACGCATCGCACGCCCGCTAACGGACCTCACCCGCGACGTCCGCGCTGAGCGTCCCAAGGGCGGCGGCCCGGCGGCGAAAGGCGCATACAAGCGCGCGTTGAAGAAGGAGACAGTGGGGTGGAAATGGGGACTCGAACAGCGCCACGCCTTTGCTAAGTTGAAGGGCATAATGACGACGGAGCCCCTACTGAAGCCGCCGCAGTACGATCGACCTTTTATAGTGACTACGGACGGCTCGAAGACAGGCTTCGGAGCCACGCTGACACAGCGGTGGAAGGTGCGAGACGGCACCGGAGCGGAGGTGGAGCGCGAGTTCCCAGTCGCGTATGCATCGAAGCGCACATCGCGCGCGGAAGAGCGCTACACGCCGTATATGCTCGAGTTCGCGGCGCTCAAATTCAGCCTCGACAAATTTGACAAGATTGTATTCGGCCAACCGCTGGAGCTCGTCACGGACTGCAGGGCCTTGCGGGACACGCTGAACAGCGACGAACTCTCGAGCACCCACACCCGCTGGATGGAGGCCGTTATCGCCCGCCAGATAATCGACATCCGGCACCGCGCGGGCGTCGACAACCAGGCGGACGGCCTGAGTAGGAAATGGACGTCGTGCTACGACCGCGACGTGGACGGCGGGCAGGGCACTGTCCTCGCCGACTGGGAAGAGCGGGTCCTCGCGGCGGACGCCTTCAGCGTCGAGGTCGAGGGGGAAGCCAACAGCGCGCTGCGAGCGCGCTTCGCTAAAGATGCGTATTTCCATAATATCGTCGAATGGCTGGCCGCGCTGAAAGTCGACCAGAGCTTGACGGCCGCACAAGCGCGGCGGACGCGCTACCAAGCCAGGGACTACGTCGTCGCCGGCGGCAAGCTGTGGCGCGTCGGCGGAAAGCACGCACATCGCGCACCGAAGGTGGAGTGCCTGACGGCCGAGGAGGGGCGCGCGCGAGCGGCGGAATGCCATGCGCACGGGCACTGGGGGCGCGACCTCTGCGAGGAGTCGTTGCGGATGCGGTACTTCTGGCCGAATATGCGCCGGGACGTCGTGGCCGCGATCCAAGACTGCTCGCCGTGCAAAGCGTTCGGGACCCGGCACAAGCTTACGCTCATGGAGCCCCTGACGCGCGCGCGCCCATTCGACATGGTCACGGCGGACTACTTGTCCTTGCCGATCGGGAAGGGCGGGTACAGGACGGTACTGCTGTTCGTCGACGTCAACTCGCGCTTCGTATGGGGCTACAAGTCGACCAAGAAAGCTGGCTCGGGCGCGTTCACGGTCGCCAGCTTGCGCAACATGAACGAGACGTTCGCGCCGCCGGAACTCTTTGGCACAGACGGTGGCAGCCACTTCGATTGTAGGGAGGTACACACGTACTGCAAGGAGGCCGGCATCGAGTACACAAAGACGCCTCCCTACTCTCCGTGGGCCAACGGCCTGGTCGAGGAGACCAACCGCACGCTGCTGGGACGACTCCGCCGATATTGTCAACCGGACTTCGTCGAGGACGACACAGCCATGTCCGCGGCGGAGATGGCGAAGCTGACACCCGCGCGCTGGCCTGACTTCCTCGCAAAGGCGATCGCCGACATCAACTCGCGGGTGGTCTTGCCGCTGGGGTACACCCCGCGCGAGATGCTCTTCGGCATGACGCTGACGGGCCGCGGTGAGCAGCGGGACGCCACACCGCCGCCAGCGTCGGCTGCGGAGGCGCGCGAACACATGGCGCTGGCCGAGACACTGCGGGACGACGTGCACGCGCGCACGCTGGAACATGCCGCAGCGCGGAAGGCCGAGTTCGACGACCGCGTCAAGGAGACGGAGTTCGAGGTCGGCGACATGGTCCAGGTGTACCAGGACCGCCTGGACAGCACTATGTCAACGCTGTCCAAGCTCGAGGCCAAGTGGTCAGCCCCGATGGAGATTGTGGACAGGTACTTGGGATCGTGGAAGGTGCGCGCTCGCGGCGAGACGGAAGGCGGGCTATACGTGTCTGGGAGACGCCTACGATGGTGGGTACCGTCGCGGGTGATGGAGAAGGGGGACGTTTAGGTTTTTTGGGGTGTGATGCGCCCAGGAGGGGCACACCATAGGGGGGGCACCTGTGGGCGGCTCGGGAGCAGTAGGGGATAGGAGAGTAGGTCCGAGGGATAGGTCCGGTGACTGTAGAGTGCGGGCCCAGTGTGTAGGGCCCGAGTCCGTGTTTGCATCCGAATCCACTTTGTCTTCGTCTTCTTCCCGACCGAGGCCGACGAGTCCCCGAGCCGCCCTCATCGGTTCGGTGCGGTTCGGCGGCAATTTTTCCGAACCTCGAACCGAACCTGGTCCTGAACCATCAAACCCGAACCTGGGGTTCGGTTCGGGTTCGGTTCGGGGTTCGAACCTTGAACACACTATATAATCATAAATAGATACTTTAAATACTAGTACGAAGCACATATGGATGGTGGTTGATCATAATTCATGATTATGACTCTCTGTTAATGTTATAAGGTCTTGAAGAGCCTGATTTTAGAGCTGCAAGCTTGCATATCACATTGTGGGAATGTATTATGTCATCTGGTTGCCTCCTCAACTCCTTGCCAACAATGCCTAAGGTTTGATAGACACCTTCGTAGAGCTGATATACATGTTACATAAGCAGAACTGGGACAAAGGTGGTCTTTAACCCAACAAAAGTTGAGATGTCTGAGCTTTATATAGGAGGAGGTTCGCAGGTTCGGTTCGGTTTGAACACGGTTCGGACGAGGTTCGGCTTGGCACTGAACCTGAACCTGAACCAGCCCGAACCTCGGTTTGGTTCGGGTTTGGTTCGGGGGTTCGGAGGTTCGCGAACCGGACTCCGGCTACACTAGGGCTTGTGCTACTTCAGTAGATTGAGCCACTTCTTCAGCTCTGCCACATCGTCCCAAGACTTGTCTGCATGAAGAACCGTCCCCTGGGCACGAGCAGTGGCGCGAGTTCCGAGATCCTGAAGGGTCTTTGTGACCTTGTCCAGGTCGACGTTGATGTTGACAGTAGGCATCATGATAGATGAGTAGAGACGAAAACACTTGGACAGGGGTGGGTGTCAAGCTGGGGTCGTGCGCACGCACTTTTATGCGGCATCCAAACACAATTGCGAGCGGAGGATGGCGCGTGAATTCTTCGGCGCAGTAGAAAGAAGCAGGAGGAGCATGTGCAGGTGAACATGAGAACAACCTGCAGAACTTCTGGCAGGAGAAAGTCGGAACCCCAAACATGTCACTTGACCAATCGCAGGTCATGCCGGCCCATTGGGCGCGAGTCACAATTGCAAGGGATCAGATAGCCTCCTCTCTTGGGATCGATTGCTCCAAAATAAACTACTATAGCCACTGTGGGGTCGGGTCTCCCACTCCCTCAATCTCCATTCAACACTGCTCCATTTCACAACAGGAGCGGCCTGACTTCTAGCATGCACGATCAGATCGTGTCCGAGCAGTGGACTGGAGAACTGGCACAAACGATGGACAGTGGCTAAGGCTGAAACTAAATTAAATATAAGTGTCTAACATATCTGGCGGATGGCCAGCGAGTGGGTGATTGTGCTTTTCGCGAAGGATACGAAGGCGACAATCGAGAGCGTTCGGTACGTAGATCCTGCCCTTGAACAGCAAGAATCCATCGTCCGAGGCCGACCAGTTGATCGCGTCATCGGTGCCGAGTTTCGAGCGAATGTCGAGAGCGAGTTCGTCCGAGTCGTACGAGGCGCAAATGTCATCCCGAATGGACTGAGTGTCCATGATCGTGGCTGCGCGAAGGAAAGTCTCTTCAGCATACGTCGCGCGAAGGGAAGCGGCGAACTGTTCCGAAGTAAAAACGGGTCGGAAGTTCTGCGGGTTTGCGCTGGCGTAGCCACCATCCCCCCTTTTGAGATAGACGTCGTGGCGGCGAGTGAGAGCATCGGGTTTGCCGCCGAGTCGACCGGGTCGAAAGCGAATGAGGAGGTTGAAGGTAGAAAGGTACTCGGACCAGCGAGCTTGCCGACGAGTGAGCATCTTCGTGGTAGAGAAATACTCGAGGTTCTTGTGGTCCGTGACGACGTCTATTGGGGTCTCGGCCCCTTCGAGGTAGTGTCGCCATAGTTCAAACGCCTCGAATATCGCGAGTAGCTCCTTGTCGTGCGTGTCGTAGTTGAGCTCGGTGGGAGTGAGCGTGCGCGAATGGAAAGCGACGGGGTGAACAGAGCCGTCCAGGAGGACGTGCGAGAAGATCGCCGCGATCGCGTAGTCGGAAGCGTCAGTCTCGACGACGCGAGGGAGAGCGGGATCGAAGTGGTGAAGGACGGGAGCGCAAGTGAACGCCTTCTTGAGCTCGTTGAACGCAGCGAGGCATTGCGGAGTGAAGTTCCACGTTGCGGTCTTTCGAGTGAGACGAGTGAGCGGGACGACGATATCGGAGTAATCGTAGATGAATCGTCGATAGAAGTTCGCGAAGCCGAGGAACGACTGGATGTCGCGAACGTTGCGAGGAACGGGCCATTCGAGGAGGGTGGCAATCTTCTTCGGGTCCATGCTGATGCCCTCGGGGCTGATGATGTACCCGAGGTACTCGATGGTGTCAGCATGGAACTCGCACTTCTCGGGCTTACAGAAGAGGTCATTCTCCCGCAGCCGTCGAAGGACCTCTCGAACGTGTTCCTCATGCTTCGAGGGATCGTCTGAGTAGATGAGGATGTCGTCGAGGTAGACGGTGACCGTGACGTCGAGGAGGTCGGAGAAGATGTCGTTCATGAAGCGCTGGAAAGCGGCTGGAGCGTTCGTGAGACCGAAAGGCATGACGAGATACTCGTAGGTGCCGTAGCGCGTTCGAAAGGCAGTCTTCCACTCGTCGCCGGCCGCGATGCGAACGTTGCTGTATCCGACACGAAGATCGAGCTTGGTGAACTTCTTGGCGGTGCGAAGGCGGTCGAGCGTGGACGAGATGAGCGGGAGCGGTACTTGTCCTTCCGAGTGATCTTGTTGAGCCCACGATAATCGACGCATAGGCGAAGAGAACCGTCGGCCTTCTTGACGAAGAGAACCGGGGCGCCACCCGGGGACGACGAAGAGCGAATGTGTCCTTTGCTGAGGTTATCCTGAATGTACTCCCGAAGCGCGAGTTGCTCGGGCTCGGAGAGCGAGTAGATCGGACCGGATGGGAGAGGCTTGCCTTCTTCCATGTCGATCTTGAGATCGTACGGCCGATGTTCAGGGAGTCGATTCGAGGCCTCCTTTGAGAAGACGTCGAGGAACTCGTGATAACACTCGGGGATGCCTTCGCCGGTTTCCGAGGCCGGGTTGGCAGACGCAGAGCGAGCGGGCACCGATGGATCTCGAATGTAGATGGCCGAGACCATCGAGCCGCGAAGTCGACGAGAGGTGTCGAAGGCTGCGGCGCCGATGATCTTGATGTCGACGCGAGCAGCGGCCGCGCGAAGGGCGGTTTCGTCCATCGGCGGTTCGGGAGGCAGAGTACGTGGCGCGGGAGGAGGTGACGACGGAGTCGGAGGATCCGAGTCGAGCGAAAACCCAGGGACGAAACCCAAGGGATCCGAGGGCGAGACACGAGTGGGGAAAGAGATGCGGTGATGGAACCAGTCAATCCTAGGATTGTAGCGGGCCAACCAGCGGTATCCCAGCACTGCAGAGCAAGTCGGATCTAGAGTGGTGAGGAGGAAGTTGATGATCATCGAAGTTCCGCAAGGGAAGCGGACGGGAAGCGACACGTATTTGGAGATAACACCGCGATAGGAGCCGTCGAAGAGCCGAAGGCGTAGCGGTTGATCGAGAGACTTTTGAGGGAGTCGAAGACTCTCGGCGAACTGAGTATCGAGGAACTGATCTTCGGAGCCGGAGTCGACGAGTGTGCGAAAGGATGGGACAGCGTCGGAGGAAAGGACGACGATGAGAGCGTCTTGATCGGTGAGCGCGGCAGCGTTCAACCGAGTGTAAGGCATCTTGGGCTTGACGCAGTTGGCCCTAGATGCCCGTGGGGAACTTCCCGTTAATTTTTCGCTTCTGCCGGGGCAGAAGCAGCAGCGCCCGAGGGAGCGGGAGCCGGCGTCGAGGAAGTCGCGGGTTGAGCCTTAGCGGCGCGACCCTTCGACTCGCGATTGTGAGCGGCCTTGCGGCACTCGGACGCGGTGTGGCCGGCATGGCCACAGTAGAGGCAGAGGTTGTTATCGAGGCGACGGCGTCGTTCGGCGTCGTTGAGCTTGCCGTTTGAGTTGAGGTTCTTCGCGACGTCGTCCTTCGACTTGGTCGTGGTCTTTGAAGACGAGCGGGCCGAGGTCGAGGACTGACCCCTCGAGTTCGAGTGGTTGTTCGAGTTGCCGTTGTTGCCGTTGTTGCCGTTGTTGGCGCGCGCGTTGGACTTGGTGTTCGATCGGGAGCCCGATTGAGGCGTCGCGGTCGAGGTGGTCTTCTGCGCTTTACGGGGTTCGTTCGCGTGCTCGAGAGCTT